>OY796662.1:48994555-49610409 GCA_963680705.1 Rhagium mordax
ATGGCCAATAAATGTGAGTAATAGTTTCAAGTGGGTTGTTCTGACAGTTTTATTTATGATCAGAGAGAGAGTGAGAGGCAACCCTGCATAAGTTTTTTTATCTCCGATGAGTTGGAATCTGACTAATATGTTGATGGATATTTTAGCTGATTTTGTTTACTTTGCATTTCTTTGCTAAAAAATTATCGTAGTAATAAAAAACTGAAAGTACTAAATTTAATTTAGTATTCGCCAGAGAATATTTGAATCGTAAGTACTTTATTTTAGTTTCATCTGTGCAAATGCAAATGGATGTCTGAAACAGGAGAGCAGTAATTGACAGTCGGTTCAAATTCCTTTATTAAAGGTAACCATGTTTAATTCTAATCAATTTAAATGAATCTATTAACGATGGATGGAAATCCACAAAATACGTGATTCGCTTTTCACTAAAAATTTTTGGTTTTCGAGATATTTTGTGTTAGTTAAACATTGTTTTTATATCCGGTTGTATAAAACAGTCACAAGGAACTGATCAAGCTAGAAATGTTAAACAAATGAAATACAAGAAACAAATACGTGTAAACCTGTGCTCGTTTTCTTTAATATATCATTATTTAATTTATCGTTAAAATATAATATTACCCAATTAACACTATAATATGAATGAAATAAGTACCATAAAATTTAGGATAAATGAAAGTTTAAAATTCAAAGAATTGATGACCCAAATAGTTTCAACTTTTTTTTTCACGCAGCCTCCTTATTCAAGGTCGTCGTCCAAATTGATTTCAAACATAAAACCGTTAAACAAATTTTGTAAAGTACTTTTTGTTTGTTGGCACAATTGTCGTGAGTAGGTACGCGGAATTTAAATGTTAGTTTAGTTATGTATTATTAGAGAGCTAATAATAGCTACTTAAAACAATACAAGAAATATGTAATCACGATTCCTTAATCTGGCGCTTTTTGCTCCGCTAGTTTCTGTTTTTGTCGATTATACGCCAACAAATGAACGCATAGCTGTGAAATTATAATGCTAGTGCTAGATAGTACACCGACATTAGCGTACGTGAAAGTACTTAAATTGAACGGAAGGACTTCATCCTTACAAAGCCAATTTGTATAATGTAATCAATTACTGAGGACGGGTTGATCTTTTTGATAGCAAGTTGCTTCCTTGACTGTTAACCTTTTTATTTTAAATTAAATATATCTGTGCTCGTCGATATCCTTGTGTGAATGGGCAGGAGGCATAGAACTCTCTAATCCTCTCCTATTAGATCTGAAGCTTGTAAGGGGTAGGTGTACTTCCTTAGATTCAGTAGATTTAAGCCTCCTGCAGTGGCAACTGATTACTTTGCCTTTGCCTTGTAGATTGCTATTTTAGCGTTTTTCTTATGTTTTTTGTTCTCCCATCTCCTAGAGGGGAATCACCTAACTGTTCCAACGATTACCTGAAACAGTTAAAACTACCTGAAACTTTGATCCATTGTGCCTTGGGTCCTTAAGACATACAAATAACTCTTTCGTCGATTTATCGTTGATCTTGGTTTAAGTTGGATTTGTACATATTTGACTGCAGGTATTCTAATTGGCTGGGTGTTCCTTTAGTGTCAGTAGTCCAAAAGTATCCTAAATAAGAGTTCTAGTTCAGTTATTGGTGTATCTCGAAGTTGCCTCAAAAGTGACAGATCATTTAAAGCGTCTTAGAGTACTTAGAAAGTAAGTAGATACTTAAATAAATTCAAAATGATTTGAACCTTAAAGGATAGTGTTTATAAAAACTATCTAGACTTATTTTGACTATCCATTCGAAAGTAAGGTTCAGATTTGAGGCCTATAAAAAAATGCTACCCTAAATTCTACCCTGACAACATTGAATGATTAAGGAACTTCCATGATTGCAATTAATAGACTTATTAATCGCTTTCCACTATTTCTTCAAAAGTAGTTACAATTATTAACAAACCGTTCACTCTCGTTCCTTATTTAGAGCCTAGCGAGAATTTACACGTAAAAATAAGCGAACGTGGCATCCCTTTCCCGACGGCCATGTCCACGATCAAGAAACGGAATCAATGACTGACCCGGATGCAGAGCGGTAGTAGAAACTACGCCTGGGGTCATTTGCAATTTAATGATGAGTGACGTGTTGAGATCGATTGTTTTACATGTTTTACGAACATTCACCAAGAGAGTATTTTCACATACACTTTAGTATTGCAGTTTTCAAAATAGGACGGAATTAATTCTGATCCAGCGCGTATTCAAATTTAGTTCCATTGTTTCGTTACGTTTTATTTAATTGTGGAGGTTTTTAATACTTATCTGGGTAAATTATTTCCTTCGCAGGATACTCGCCATTAAATATAATTGTATCAACTATACTGCAGCAAAGATTTTTTTGGAAACCTGGCCAGCAACTTAACTACAGCTACTTTCCACATTTTGCATTGTTATTGACTGTAAATACTGCGATAGGCTTTTTCGCATGCCAAAATGGTCTTCAGATAAGAGCAACTCATACCTCCCAAGTACATCGATTATAACGGATTATTATAACGACCATCGTAAGCCTGGACATAGCACGAAGATCACTTGGTCTGATAGTCGAGAAGAACTATGTCAATAAGTTCAACAGTTCTTATTTTTGCACATGACTGAAGTCCTACAGTTGATACTAGGAACCTCAAAGCCCATTGCGAGTCTACAATTGACCAGCAGTTGGTAACACCATATCGACATGCCACAATAAATCCTACAGCTTCTGATTTAAAAAGCCAAAGGTTAGCCTTGAAGAATGAGCAATAATGGACTAAATATCTCCCAAGTACACCAATTATTATGACGACCATCTTAAGCCTGGGCATAGCACTTGGCGCTCATACCGGAGATATTTAATCCACTATTGCTCATTCTTTACAGCTCTCCCGAAGATCACTTAGTCTGACAGTCGAGAAGAACTATGTCAATGAATTCAACAGTTCTCATTTTCGACCATGAATTCAATAGGCTGAAGCCCTGCAGTTGTTACTAGGAACCTCAAAGCCCATTGCGAGTCTACAATTTACCAGAGTTGAACCACCATATGGACTTGCCACAATAAATCCTACAGCATCTGATTTAAAAAGCCAAAGGTTAGCTTCGTCGACAGACTCAGTGCTTCTATGTTGTAGAATAAATCATGCATCGGTTTATTGGTTTGTTGCCTTAACTGCTCCTTCAGTTAAGGTCTTTGGACAAATCGGCAGCAGTTCGTTCAAAAGTCTGTAGTAGCTCCTAGCGTACCTCATTGTTTAAAGCAGAATTCATCTCTTTGCTCTTTAAGGCTGCGAATTGAGTGTATATTTGGTTGCCTAATATTTATTAAAATTCATTCAAACAACGGCGTACTATTTGGTAAATAGTTCCTTTATAAATATAAAATAGAAAAATACCACGTGTTCAGATTAATAACAGAAGATGCTAACACCTAATGAATGACTGATTTTTTCTTTGAAGTACATGACTGTCCCGAGAAAAATTCTCCGGTCACTGCATACATTTTATTATAAAGAAAAACTTAGAACTACCAGAGATACTAATTACCAATTACCAAAACCAAAGCCGAATTTTTACGTTTCACCGCGAGAGAACAGTTTACTTGTATTCAACCAATCAGCATTAGTTGTTAATAACCATGTTCCGGTCGCAACGCAAAAATATGCCTCAAATCACATTTGTTTATTCGTTGGGACGATAGAAAGAATAAAACGTCCTAGTCTTCAAGGTCATCTTTAAAACTCTTTACTGTTACAACGCACTATTGCCAAAAAATCTTTTAAATTTAGGATTTTTTTTGCCAAGAGAATTTTTCTTGCATCTGGCAATGATGCGGGTCTATTAATCCTCTGATTTTGCATGCATTGGTACCCACTGGCATCTAGTGTCGATAAAATATCTTAAGCGTTTTTGACATTTTATTCATGCCCTTAAACATTCCTGCACCCAACTCACATGGTTCCATGATCTTTTACTAGCCGTGGAAGTAGATCTGAGTTCCTGAAGGTGTCACTTCCCATCCCATACCATAGGAGGTGAACGCAAGGAACAGATAACCTAGGAGGTATCTCTGCAAGCATATTGAAATTTCTTCCACCACCAGTTGTTTATACTTTCTGGCCCGAGCCAACTAAGTCTTCTGTTCTGATTGCCGGCACGCTCCTTATAGCTCTTCAATCAATCTTGGCTTAATTAATTTATAATTTAGTATAATATTTAAACAGCAGTGGACCTAAACAGGACCCTTGCGTAACTCCTGAAGGATTCTCGATTTGAAAAATTCCTTATCTAATTATAAAAAAGAACCCACGAATAACATTTTGGGGGAAATATTCAGGCTTAAGGATTTAAAAGAAAAATTCTTGCTTTTTTAGTTAAAAATCAGCGTCGACATTTGGAGGATATCTGTTGGACATTTTTAATAACTGAATAGAATAAAGAGGATAACATTAGGTGCCTTTGTGTTTAGAATAAATTAACGTTAATGGTTTTGTTATTTTTGTCAAAGACGAGTAGAGATTTCCACATTTAAATAAATTAATTTAGTTAGGCATGCGGATATGAACGAACAGCTAACGTAAAAACAAATGAGGCCTCTCAGAGGCCAGAAACCGAATAATCGATCAAATTAGTTATAAAGCTGTTTAGATGTTATTTTTGGTATAGTATTTAGTCTTAAGGCAAGGTATAATTATCGCCAAGTAATGTATTGGAACGACATTTATTTTGATTTCTTACAGTTTACAAATAAAATGGTGGATGCGCCGAATGAAGTATCAGCTAAAATTGGTCTGAATTGATTTAGTAAATAAACTTGATTATTTTTATTATGATTATTAAAGGCAATACTTTTCAAATACTTTAAGTTCTATAATTGAAGTCTTGAGTTTTTCACGTCTTCATATTTTTTATTTTAATGATGCGCTCGAGTTGGTAGGCCTCCTCCAGTCCCTTCTGTTGGATCCTGCATATGTTACATTGCTGCGAAAGACAAGCTAGGAAATAATCGACACATTGCTATTTCCAACATGTCTGAGTTTAAAATTGAGAATATAAGTACATTTAAAAATAGAAATTCCTTGAATATCTGTTTTGCTAATTGCTGATCTGACCTACTTTTTAAAGTTTCAATATGTTGCTGTTGATGTACCAGATTTTTCGACTGTTCCCCTTAATTAGGAAAATGATAATTCAACTTATTGAAAAAGAAAATAATTACCTAGACATTTCCCTAGCCATTTTTACGGGGATCTAATTATTGCTTCAGTCTTGAGCTAGTTATGGTATTAACAGCTACAAGATCCTTTTAGTGCATAAATATTTTCTTAAAAGACTCCATCTGTAACTCGCCATCAGTTTTCTGTAGTAGCCCCAACCTCACGTGTTTTAGTTTTACCATTTCACCCTTTTGTTCGTTAAAACTTTATCGTGCATAATGTACATGAATCCAAAGAAAGTTTCTTAAATTAACATATTTAGGTAATTGAAACTATTTTGTAGGTAAATAAGAACCTGTTATAAATTATAATAGGCAAATTTTCTCATCAACTTATAATTTCACAGTTAGCTCTTGATTTGCTTTTTCCTTTATTAAGTACGCTTATATTAGAGTGTTTTTCAAATAAAAAATATTATCTCGATATTAAAGTAATTAATAACCAATTACGACTGCCATTATTATTCACGACAATTAGTTCGGGGCATTATCAGTAACAGGATAACCGCGACACGTCATTGATCATCCTCACGAGTGAAATGGTATAATTTCGCCTCAGAGGCGTCCATTTTCATTACCCCAAGGTATTCAGTTTTCACAAGTTAATGCCATCTTGAATTTCATTCCATTACTCAGCATGTTCGCGATAGATACTTTGACACTGACATATTACTCTAGGACCAAAGCATCGAACTCATTTCAACTAATTTTTTTTATCTTGAGGGGATTGGCATTAAAGGTGGTCTAACAAAGTAATATATTTTTATGCCTAAAATTTTGGTTTGACTTTCGCGGCTGTGCAAACTAACCTTTATGTGGTAATTTCATAGCTTGGAACATTGAGAGTACCGTCTTAAGTATCTTTGTATAAAAATTTAAAAAAAAAATAGAAAAGGAATATTTGTACTCGCGCAGGTAATTGGTTATTTTTGAACCTCCGAAGCTCCGTTGCGACCTACGCCCATGGTCGAATGCTTTATTATGACGGCGACAGAGATGTTGAAGATACTAACCTTTCCAACATCTGTGTCACTTACTGTAATTTAGCATTCCTCGCATTCTTTCTCCTGTTTCATGCCAACAAAACCTGAGGCTGCTCATTTTTCAATTATTGGTAAAAAGAAACGTTAACGCATGGGACACGTAATTTTTTAATTCAGTTAATAATGGACTGTAATAATGATAATTTAACGCTCACTATGTTGTATTTACTAAATATACGCTTCCGAATTTAAAACGATCGTTGGTTCAATGAACATCGCAACCAAGGAGGCGTCCTTGAAGTGTCGTGGTCTGTTGATGTCTCGGTTGATGTGTGTATTAGAAATGCAACTTTTAGAAAGCAGACGATAGGTTTATTTTCCATTTCAGAATTCGATAGAATGCCATGCATGATGGTTATTAACTGATGTAAGAAAAATTAAATGCTCAACGTGGCATCGTAACTTGTCAATGGTATCTAATTTCTGGTTGATACGGTAAACGGTTATCGAAAACAAATAAAACAATACATTAGTTATTAAAGCTAGTTATACCATTAACTGGAAAAAATATTGTAATAATCCTTTGGAAAAACAAACGGTATTGAAAAATGCATAAGGATGAATGGTGAACTCATTGAGAATAGTTCAATTTAATTATTAGTTGATTAATTTCATTATACCGGGTGTAAATGAAATTAGGCTCACCCCTATAACTTTTTTGTTTTTTCAGATATTATTTTGAAATTTTGGTAATTGCAATAACAAGTAAATTTGAATTAATGCATGTTAATAAAATAAATCTAGCACTTCCGGTTTCACCGGAAATGACCGTAACATCTGTTTCTTAAATGGAACACCCTGTATATTTTTACATTTTTTGAATCAGGGATTTATTCTGCATACGATGGTATCAACTTCGAGGGACAAACATAACCTCAAACATTTTTTTAGGATAATTTAAGTTGGCATCTAGGAAGCCATGACTGCTGAAAAACTTTTCTTTCTAAGCCGTTGAGTATTGGAAAAATAAAATCGTGATATTAAGCGAGCTAACTTTGCTTTTATAGCCATTTAAACATCTCGGAAATGGTTTTTTCAATTTAAGAATTTTTTTTAAATGGAACCATTATACCTCATTATGCTATTTTAGTAGAGATTTTCTTTACCTACAAAAGATACTTTACCTTGGTTCAAATTTATTTTAGTTTAATAAATTTGTTTTTTTTTAAGGCATTCCCGATTAATTTCATATCAAATGGTTAACTCGGTCAGAGCTTACTAAAATAAATTTGAACTAAGGTCATAAAGTATCTTTTGTAAGTTATTTATGAACTAATGGTGAAGTGTTTGGTATCGAAATGTAGGTAAAGAAAATCTCTTAAAATAGCATAATGATCGAGGTATAATGATGCCATTTAAAAAAAAAAATACTTTTATCGAAAAGGCCATTTCTGAGATGTTTAAATGGCTATAAAAGCAAAGTTAGCTCACTTAATAACCTGATTTTATTTTTCCAATTCTCAATGACGCAGAAAGAAAAATTTTTCAGCAGTCATGGCTCCCTAGATGCCAACTTAAATTATCCTAAAAAAATGTTTGAGGTTATGTTTCTTCCTCGAAGTTGATACCATCGTATGCAGAATGAATCCCTGAATCCAAAAATGTAAAAATATACAGGGTGTTCCATTTATAAAATAGATGTTACGGGCATTTCCGGTGAAACCGGAAGTGCTCGAATCATTTTATTAACATGCATTAATTCAAATTTACTTGTTATTGCAACTGTCAAAATTTCAAAATGATATCTGAAAAAACAAAAAAGTTATAGGGGTGAGCTAATTTCATTTACACCCGGTATTTAGGAACCGTGTTCTTTTAATAATTTTGTTGTAGTTTTGTTACCAGGAAATCTTAATAATTTTTTATTTGTTTTGTTGTTGTTGTTTTTATTTTTACCATTTGTTTTTTGAAAGGATTATTACAATATTTTTTTGCAATAAATTGTTTAACTAGTTTTAATAAATAATGTACCTACCTATTGTTTTATTTGTTTTCAATAACCGTATCAACAGAAATTAGATACCATTTTTAGTCGTTATACCACTGTCGTTTTTTTCTTAATACGTCTTAAATGCAAGATGGCGGCCACGTTTGAAAATAGCCCTTTGTTTGGGCCAATTCTTTTTGCAGAAAAAATGTCGAAATGACACATTCAATACGAAAAAGCAATAAAAGAAGAATCTAAAAAACAATTGAAAGTCAACTAAATGCGGGAAAAAACAAAGCAATGTTTTTTAAGTGGATATTCCGAGGGATATTCTTACAATTTTGAAAAAAAAATTTAAATTCTCTTTCCAAAAATATAACGTAAAGTACCTATACCTTCGTATTTAGTAAAATACTGATACTTGAAATAGTTTTAACACCGACACATATTGACAGAATAGTGCCAGTAGTTCTCTTAAATGATATTATTTGGCACTAAGATAGCACAAAATTATACCTGTTCGGATTTTTTTAAACAAATACTAATACTCAGAGTGGACAGGAAAACATGAAATTTATAATCATATCCTCCAAGAAGCCCGGACCTAAATCCACTAGATACTTTTTCATAGGGACACTTGAAAGTCTATAAATATACCGGGTGGGCCAATAAATTTTGCACTTTTTACGTTTTCCCATAACTTTTTTGTTTATTAACCGATTTTAAAGAGCTAGGTGTCGTTGCATACAGAAAAGAATGGACTGCCAGCGAAAAGTTTCAAAATGGCCGCCTATTTAAAATGCAAGATGGCGGCCTCGTTTGAAAATAGCCCTTTGTTTGGGCCAATTCTTTTTTAAGAAAAAATGCCGAAATGACACATCCAATACAATAAAGCAATAAAATGAACCTTTCTCTACATTTAAAGACTTCGATGACAAAAATCGATCCATCGGGAGCGGAATTATACGTAATTATATAACGCGTCTTTTTGTCGTTTTTTTAAGCTGTAATAGGCCCGCTTCGCGTCTTTTTGCGTCGTTGCGTCTTTTTGTCATTCTTAAGCTGTAAAACTCCGCTTCGCGTCGTTCGGTCAACGGCAGTCGCGTACGAAAAAGTACCACTTTCCGCACTTGTTAGGAAAATAACTATTTTGTTTACTTTTTGGTGCGACTTTTTTAAGAAAAGCAAGTTTTAAAAAAAGAAATTTTTCATTTTTTTTTAATTTTCTACTTTTTAGTCATTTAAATTATTATCATTAATTATGCAAAATTTTGTTAAATAATTATGTCAGAAACGATTTGTTCGGACCCCACATAAGCTGTAGAACCTCTTACGTAGTACTTACGTGTATGTATATTGTATATATTTTACAGAAATTACTTAAGAGCTGGTTAACAAAATTTTAAAAATTATATACTTATACTTAGCCTGTTTCTAGCCAAGATACAGGGTATTTTATCTAAATCGTCAGTATCTATGGGCAATAAATGATATCGAATTAGTCCACAGATTATCGATTAAATATGTAATGTATGTAATTTATACCGAAAAAAAAGTTGTGCATAAAAGAATACTGTTGTGCCTAGTACACGTAGGTTTTCAAGAATTAGAAGTGTCTGCTCCAGCTAGAATTGTAGGCAGCCAAGTCCTGTTATTTTTGTGGTGGCATAATATCCGTATAATCTACAATGAATAATGGTTTCCGCCACAAATTGGATCCGGACGACCTCAGACGATTATTCACACGCCTTTTAATAAAAAATGACATACAATTAAGCCACATTAGTTTTTTTTAGCTCATAATACTGTTGGTTCTTAAGCACGTCCCCTTTGCCAAGTGATTTATACCAAGATGTTTCCAAAGGGATAATTTTCACTGGCAGCTATGAATTAAATAAATGACTCAAGCGAGGGTTAGGAGTGAAAATATTAAACTACAAACCGATGAATTTATTTGTAAAATTGTACATTTATTGTTTATTGGAAACGCCACTGTAAGTCAGTATGTTGACGTCACAACCACTAGTTATTTCATTTTCGTCGGAACGCAGCCTTCGAACAAAAATAATTTTTCTCAAAACCCCATAATCAATTTTATTATTCCAAATATCTAATTTTAAAGTTTTCTTTGACGTGGCTTAGGTGACCTGTTATCAGCGATTTGCATATTGTTCTATTTTTATGTTATCTGTTCATGTTTATTTAATAGTCTCCGTTTAGTTAATCTGAGCTTTTATCATTTTTATGGTCGGTATTGTCTTTTTCCATCGCACTCAAACTTTGATTACATCCAACCGTGGGAGTGCTGTGGGTACTAGAGGTCACAGCTCACCAAGATAAACGTTAACAAATTAAATACTTTTCTGTTTCCATTAGGTTTTTGTTACATATTTTAAATAATGTTTTATCATTTTACTGGAATATATCACTAAGGTCACATGAAATCATTCACCAACATATTTTAAAGCATTCTTTTCACATTTTCTAACGAAAAATATTGGCGACAGGAGACTTTAACCGAAATCAGTCAGATGAATCTTTGTCTAGGTAATAAAGTAATTAATTACACACTACACAGGTACATAAAAAAAGTCTCATGTTCAGCATACCTTTATGTATTTTGATGCGCTGAATTCAGATATCAGATTTGCTCCATCTGAGCCATGCTACTTTTTTAATCTGCTATGGAAAGTAGGCTTTTAACCAGATTTAGCTACAATAATTTTTCATATTATTACTGAAACCAACAACACCATAATCGCTTCTTTCGCCGACGACGTAGCGATACTTGCTGCGAACGAAGATCCTGTAAGAGCCTCCCAAAATCTGCAACATCATCTGGATATACTTAATGACTGGTACACGCGATGGCGAACAAAAGTAAACCAAGCAAAATCGACCCAAGTAACGTTTACCACGCGTCACAACATCTGCCCATCTGTAAGAATGGATAACATATGCATACCTATAGCTACAGAAGCAAAATACCTTGGCCTCCATCTTGACCAACGTCTTACTTGGAAAAAACATATCCAAACTAAAAGAAAACAACTTGATTTAAAGTTCCGGCAAATGTACTGGCTCCTAGGTCGACAATCAAAACTGTCTCTTCCCAACAAAATCTTATTATATAAAACTATGCTCAAACCTATCTGGGTTTATGGACTTCATCTATGGGGCTGTGCAAAACCGACGTCACTGAACATCATCCAAAGATTTCAATCTAAAGTACTAAGATCGATAGTGGATGCACCATGGTACGTAAGCAACCAGACACTTCACGATGATTTGAAGATTCCTTTCATCAGGGATGAAATTCACCGAGCCACGGCGTCATACAATGAACGCGTCATACATCACCAAAACGAGCTAGTAGAGGAGCTATTCAACAATGGTCCCGCCACAAGAAGACTTGATAGAACCTGGCCTCAAGATCTGCTTCAAAACTAAAATAAAGTAGAATAAGGTGAAACATCGCTGGATGTTTCCCTTTCACGCGTAAAATAAACTTGTAACATATTTACTTAATACTCTGTAATGAAGTAGATTGTAAATAAAGCGAAATGTCAAAAAAAAAAAAAAAAAAAAAATATTATTACTTGATTGTCGTCGAATGTTAATAGAAAAGGTAAATGTTTGCCAAGAAATGGAATAGAGGAAAAAATAAAAAACCAATTAGTTTCCCAAATTATTTCATATAGGTATACCTACCCACTGCTTATAGTACTATAATCAGTGAGAACATTTACTTAAATTCTAGGATTAAACCTCGGATTAAACTAATCTAATCTAATCTCCAATTTAATCACTGACTAATATTATACAGGGTGGTTCAGAATTTACCGATTAAACTTCGGGAACTAATAGAGTACGTTAAAATAAATGGACTTTCTTTAATAAACTTATATCTAAAACCGCATAGTTTCTGAGATACAGGGGGTCAAAGTTTAATTAAAAAAAAATATTTTTTTAAATGTTCTTAATTAGTTGAGGTATTTTAACGAAACTTGTATGACAAATTAACAGTAACGTTTCCCGAAAAAAATTTGACTCGCTAATTTATACAGTGGCGAAGTATTCAATTTTTTAATTTTTACTTGTGATACGCCACTGGATACATTTTAAAAAATTAACATTTTTAAAAACTACAATTATTTCTTAATAAAAAGGTATTCTTGGCATTTTTGTCATAACCCAAAGCTTTGTCCAAATAATTGGTTCAGAAAACGTTCTGCAAAGCTATAAATTAGATTCTTGAATACTCCGCCACTGTATAAATTAGAAAGTCGAATTTTTTTTAGGAAAACGTTACTTGTTACTGTTATTTTGTCAAGCAAGTTTCGTTAAAATACCTCAACTAATTAAGAACATTTAAAAAAATATTTTTTTTAAATTAAACTTTGACCCCCTGTATCTCAGAAACTATGCGGTTTTAGATATAAGTTTATTAAAGAAAGTCCATTTATTTTAACGTACTCTATTAGTTCCCGAAGTTTAATCGGTAAATTCTGAACCACCCTGTATATTTACATAAATTAAATTGGCAAAAAATTATAAGTAATATTAGTTTCTTAAATGAGCCATGAGAGGAAGTACGGGTTGTGTTTTAAGAAAAAATATAGGTACGCTATCACCCGATGATGCGAACTTGATAGTAGGAACGCGCTTTAGTGTACTGTATATTATTTTTCTATTTATGTAACGTACCCACTTGGTTGTTGCCACTTCAAAGTCACTCTCTAGCTAAAGCAGATTAAAAGAATTGTAATTTTACAGTCTTATGTTTCAAATTTTATGCAATATAAATAAAATGTTTCTTTTTGTTGCAGGTAAGGACCCATTTCAATCACACTAAATCATGTCGTAAGGTAACATGTAGTTTGACATTTTATCAGCTATTTGTGTTGTGGTACTCATTTTTCTGTTTTTTTTTTTTAATAATGCAGCAAAAGTGACGTGGACGTTATTTTAAAACTGAATTACCAAATTTGCGCTACTGCAGAAGATGAGACAAAACTAATGTAACAAACATTTAAAATTTTAATTTTAATTATCGGCGTCAATAACTTGAAATTGATATATTAATACTAAGAAAGTTGCGCTTGTATTTACATATTTCTTCAAAATGACGTTTGTATCTTTCTTGAAAACGTATGCAACATAATAAGTAGTTATTTTCCTTCTACCATATTTGACTCACACAAACAAATTTACGTTTTTTTAGATTCCTGGATAGTTGCTTCGGTAACTTGGAATGGGCGGTTATTATATTTATTTCCCGAACAAGTGCGGAAAGTGGTACTTTTCCGCACGCGACTGCCGTTGACCGAACGACGCTAAGCGGAGTTCGGTCAAGCAGTCGAGTGCGGAAAAGACAGTTTCCGCATGTGTTAGGAACAATATTTTTCCTAGGAGAGTGATGAATACATTTTTTACTTAATTAAGAACCTAGACTCTACTTTAAAAAGATGCTACTGTTTGACTTGACGTTTATTAATTGTTATGTGATTGAGAAACGTCAAAATGAGACAGCCATGACTATATGCTACGTAATTTTTGGATATTTAAAGTTATAGGAGCTGCTTCAAAAGAGTTAGTATAAATAGAAATGACTTAATTTCATTAAATTTGTATAAAATTACCCAAAAATGCAAATAAAAATATAATTACCGGAAAACGTATTTTCCCGCACTAGTGCGGAAAAGTGCAACTTTCGAAACTAATATGCGTGCGGAAAAGTGATACTTTCCGCACGCTCGTAGGAAATAGCTATTTTTGCTACAAGTTGCGAAATAGTGGATTTTAGGCACGCGACGTGAGATTGTCAAACGAGGCCGTAGGGCGAGTTTGACAATCCCATGAGTGAAAAAAGCTCACTTTTCGCACGAATTGCATACAATATTTTTTCTACTACCGAAATGCATCTAAATTCTCTAATAATAATGTGAAACGTCAAAACATACCTATTACGTCAATACTTCATATGTCATTTAAAAATCACAATACTTATAGCCCACTTAATTTTAAAAGAGTGAAATTAATCAATGTCTATTATTTCTTTGTCTAATGTCAAGGTCAAGAATATAAATGAAACTTCAAAATTCAATCATTATTGTTAAAGAATACTGAAAATTAGGTGGTATGTTTTATAATAATACCGTGATATTAAATAAATGGACTCCATAAAATTAAATAACCACATTTAACGTTTTTATAATAAGATATTATAGGTTATTAGATTATTATAGGTATGCAATTGTTTAGTATGTTACTTTTCACGCACTAGTGCGTAAGGTAAGAACTCTTTACGCACTAGTGCGTAAAGTTTAACTTTGCGCACTCTACAGCGTGCGGAAAGTTAGTACTTTAAGATCGGTAGTAGAAAAAAATCTTTTCGACACGATTTAAGCATATCGAAAAGATCTTTTCGACATGCTTTTTAAAATCGTGTCGAAAAGACAGTCTTTTCGATGTCAAAATGACAATCGAAAAGTCACTATTACAAAACGATTTTACGAAAAATATTTATCAACATTTTTTAAATAAATAAATCTTTTTTTATTTGAAACTGATGAGATTTATGATCATTTTTCAAGAGAGATAAAAGTAGTAAAGTAAATACATGTCGCTTTTTCTAAAACAATTTTAATTTAAAAAAAATTTCATCTCTTTAAAACTTCAGACTGAAAAGTCAATAGGGGTTGATTATTTAACTTATTTAAAAAGTAATTAGAAAATTCGAAATACATTGAAAAGAAAGTCTTCCAAAAGTACAAAGTCCTGCCCGAATTTCACTTTCGAGAAAAAAAATAAAACCACTTTTTAGTCCCCCTTCGAGGAGGTACTGTATATAAAAGACTATACCAATTTTTTGATGAAGAATTTACCCTTAAGAGGTTTTCACGTAATTTCGGCTGTATATCTGATCCTAGGCCTCTAGAAGAATCCAGAATCTTAAGACGATTCCACATTCCACAATATTCTTGTTTTCAAATTCCATGTCCCCGGCGCCATTTCTTGGACGACTGCTGTCAACCACATTTAGGGACCTACTATGAAAGAACATACTACAAACCCCTGTTGTAAAGAGGGTGTAAATTAAATACATCCCAATAATTTAAAACCCAGACAATAAAATTGGGTACATTTATCAAAATATATGTAAATTTTTTATTTCTCCTTGTGTTCCTTACATGAAAATTTTTATTTGTGATAAATTTTGCCTTATTACTTAAAACATATACACATAAATCTTAAATTAAAATACTTACAAGGGTTAAATTTCTGAACAATAAAACATCCGCTGATAAGGTGTAGTTTCCTCAAAAAGAGATACCGTACTTGAATCTGAACCCACTTGTGCGTGAAAAAAATTGATTTCAAACTCATTAAGTAAGACATTTGAAAGACTGTTATTGGTAATTTTAATGCCTAAATCTTTACAACTTCTTTGACGTTTATGGAATCTTATAAATTGGGTCTTGACAGTATTACCAGTTATAGAAATCATTTAAAGAAGTGGTACATTTATTCTCCACTAAATCATCAGATTTATCCGATAAACTGGTCATCTGCATACATTATCAAATAAGCATCGGACGTCAAAGTATCAAGGTCATTGGTATAAATTAAAAGCAGCATCGGCCCCAAAACTGAGCCCTGTGGAACACCCAAATTATTTATCTTTGACATCGAATTGGCACATGCAACATTTCCATCGGAAGAATAAAAGAATATTCTTAATGTAACAAAGTTTTGATTAACTAACGGGGAAACAAAAAAGTCGAGAACTTCTATATCGAAAGAACAGAATGGCCATACCACTAAATCATCAGATTTATCCGATAAACTGGTCATCTGCATACGTTATCAAATTAGCATCGGATGTCAAAGTATCAAGGTCATTGGTATAAATTAAAAGCAGCATCGGCTCCAAAACTGAGCCCTGTTCCATCGGAAGAATAAAAGAATATTCTTAACGTAACAAAGTTTTGATTAACTAACGGGGAAACAAAAAAAGTCGAGAACTTCTATATCGAAAGAACAGAATGGCCATAAATTTTGATATATTCTATATCGTTGTAAAATTTTCGTGAAGAATAAATAAATAATATGGTGTGTACGTTGTGTGTTCACAGCTTTGTCCTTCGAGTGAGTATCTTCGTGTAATTGCTGAATGCTCAATCTGGATATGTGTGGAATATGAAACCATGGCTCGCCGGTGCAGAAAGTAATATCCAGAATCCAGAAAATCTCTTAAAGGGTGCCATAAGACAAATTCGTTTGTTTGCTCAACCATCAGTGGCGGCTGGTGAATTTTCGAGGTTCGATAATTCAATTTAGAGACGTGGAGCCTACACCGAATTATAAGTTTTCATTTGGGATCAAAATGAGAATATTGCCGAAAAAAAAATCAATCAATTTCCGAAAAAAAATGTGAAAAAATTTTTTTTTAAATGTCAAATTAATCTTCGAAACAATCTAAGACAAGAATATAAATATTTGTTGCTGTAATAATTCGGTTCGTACTAATTCTACAGAGAAGGAAGTAATTAATATTAACCTTAAGGAAAACTGTTGATGAAATACGTAATTTACTGTCGTTTTGAAGTTCGTATCTTGCGTTAATTGGAAACCTAAAAGAAGTTGTTGAATATGACCGCAAACGGCTAATAATAATTAAATTGAAATGCTGGTCTGATCAGCCGGTGTCTGTAAGATCTAGATCGAAAAACTGGATCTTTGTGGTTGTATACTTGTAATTCATTTATACTTCACATCACTCAAGAACCCGTCTTATCTGGACAAATTAACGTTAGTTAATCAGATACCGTTTTAGAGACAATACGGTAATATATCATGAAGATTATAGCAAGGTTTTAAAGGGACATGGGAAGAACCTACATGAAAATACGTATAGCACATTTACTTAATTTATTATTTGGAAGGAGAATCATGTTAGGAGTCGAAATAGAGCACGTTATGTTAAAGCCAAAATCGATTTTTTTTTTTTTTTAACAGATTCAAGCCATTAAAAATTTCAAATACTTTTTCAACAGCAAAAAAAAACATTGTTTTAGATATCGAAGATTATACTGATATTTTTAAAAAAGCCAAATATAAGTATAAAATTTCAGAACGCAGATTTTCAGAAATTTTTTTCACAAATTGTTTTACCATTTCTTTCGTCAATATTCTCATTTTGATCCCAAATGAAACCTCGTATAATTTGGAGGTCCCATGTCCCATATGTTTCTAAATTGAAATATTAAAATTCACCATCAGCTGCCGTTAATGTTAATAGTCGATTCCGGATTGTTAGATTTGGAAAATTTGTAGTTATTTCTTTGGGACATTGAATGAAATTGATCTACTTTGCGAGAAGAATATAATTATTGACGAACTGAACTCCTTTCAACTATTTTTTTCACAACTTGATCAAACACGCCGATGGCCAGAAGATTGATTGTTAATAGCTAATAAATAATAGCAGGCGTTAATTTTTGAAGATAGAGTGGAATATATTTTGTATTAGCTCTTGATGCTCTATTCCAACTTTGCTAAGATTTACTACGTGTGTAACCGCTAGATACTATGCTTTGTGGTTTTTCCTCTATTTCTGTCCAGGAGCATTCAGTGTGGTCACCTTCTTGGCCAAAAAGTTTTATATGCTCTAAAATCTTCGCTGCTGTTAGTGAAAGTGACAGAGGACAAAATATAACCGTTTTATCATGTGTTAGGTATGTAGAAAGAGGAACCCGCATCTATATTTTTCTTCTTTTTAAAATAACAGTTAAACCGAAATTTTCAACGTCACGAATACCTACATTTCAAGCGTGTATCTGCGATATGTGGGAAAGAGAGCAAATCGGTAAGCCGACTCTTTTTAAATTGAAAACGGGCGTTCACAAACCAGACAACTATCTCCGCGACCTCGTCCGCATTTTTGCATATTTCTAAGCTCTTTGTTTGACAAAATAAAAATCGTCTCATCCACCTGACCGCCGTTGAACCTGTATGCCTGGTGGATTGCGGCTTAGCTTGGAGATGTTTAGATAATTTCTCCGAGTCCGGCGGTGTTGCCAACTTATCCTCGAAAACGCACAACCTGCGCGGAAATATTACACATTTTGCAAATTCTTAAAATTTATTTGATCACGGTCACAATTTATATGATCGAAGTACATATATTTGAACGAAAATTTGAGTATTTTTTTGTATAGGGTGATTCCTATAACGTTCTCACCCCAATTTTTTTGTTTGTCTTTGGAAATAAAATAAAAATATTTCACGTAACTTATACCTACTTAGTATTTTTTCCAAGGATTTCGAAAATTTCGACAAAAAAACAATTGAAAGTCAAATAAAAGTGGGGAAAAACAAAGCGATTTTTTTTAAATGGAACGCCCTGTATATTTTTACAATTTTGAACAAAGGTTTAAATTCTTTTTCCTACGAGCGTGCGGAAAATATCACTTTTCCGCACGCATTTTAGTTTCGAAAGTTGTACTTTTCCGCACTAGTGCGAAAAAACGTATTTTTCCGCGAAAGTAATTAATTTTTATTTGCATTTTTGGGTAATTTTATACAAATTTAATGAAATTAAATAATTTCTATTTATACTAACTCTTTTGAAGTAGCTCCTATAACTTTAAATATCAAAAAATCACGTAGCATATAGTCATGACTGTCTCATTTTGACGTTTCTCAGTCACATAACAATTAACAAACGTCAAGTCAAACAGTAGCATCTTTTTAAAGTATAGAGTCTAGTTTCTTAATTAAGTAAAAAATGTATTCATCACGCTCCTAGGAAAAATATTGTTCCTAACACATGCAGAAACTGTCTTTTCCGCACTCGGAAAAGTACAACTTTCCGCACTTGTTAGGCAAATAACTATTTCCAAAAATATAACACATACATTTATTTACCTTCATATTTTGTAAAATACTGATAATAATTTTATTAAAATAATAATTATCAGTATTTTACTAAATATGAAAGTAAATATATGTTATGTTATATTTTTGGAAAGAGAATTTAAACCTTTTTTTTTTCGAAATTGTAAAAATATACAGGGATTCCATTCAAAAAAACATTATGTTTTTTTCTCACTTTTATTTGGCTCTCAATTGTTTTCTTTTAATTTTTGAAATCCTTGGAGAAAATACTATAAGTTACGTTAAATATTTTTATTTTATTTCCAAAGTCAAACCAAAAAATTGGGGTGAGAACGTTATATAGGAAACACCCTGTACAGGGTGTTTCCTATAAAACTATACCCCCCTTATTTCGGTCAATTACCACCGATTTTAATTTTTCAAAAACCGGTCTAACACAGAATTTTCCGTATATTTTGAATATGCTATTACTTTTTTTCTTACTTCAATCGTATACGAGGGGCAGAAAAACTATACCCCCCTTATTTCGGTCAATTATTAACGATTCAAAATTTTCAAAACCTACACAGATTTTTTCGTAGATTTCATATATGCTATTACTTTTTTTCTCCCTTCAACGGTATACGAAGGGTGGAAAAAAGTATGTTTTTTTTATGGAATGCCCTGTATTTTTTACATATATAAGTATTATACATATTTATAATCAGAAAGGTAGGGCGGATCTAAATATGTAAAAAAATACAGGGCATTCCATAAAAAAAAACGTACTTTTTTCCACCCTTCGTATACCGTTGAAGGGAGGAAAAAAGTAATAGCATATATGAAATCTACGAAAAATTCTATGTGTAGGTTTTGAAAATTTTGAATCGTTAATAATTGACCGAAATAAGGGGGGGGGTATAGTTTTGAAGGAAACGCCCTAAGTTTAAATTCAATATATGCGTCATTTTTATAGCAAATATATAAGTATCATATATATTTGTAATCAGAAGGACGAGGCGAATCTAAATATGTAAAAATATATAGGGTGTTTCATTTAAGAAAACCATACTTTTTTCTGCCCCTCGTAAACGGTTGAAGTAGGAAAAAAGTAATAGCATATTCAAAATCTACGAAAAATTCTGTGTTAGATCGGTTTTTGAAAAATTAAAATCGGTGGTAATTGACCGAAATAAGGGCGGATATAGTTTTATAGGAAACACCCTGTATACGATTTTTTTTTTACAGAAACGTTACATAATTCACGATTATATTTTCCAGTTTCGTATTTAGAATCTCGTTGTCTCTAGAATTTGTACGCTGGAAAAATCTTTACCGTAAAATTCAAAGTGATTTTCCTCGTGATTTTCCATAATTTCCTTTTTTTTTTCTTTATATTATTTTTTTTTATTCTGTTATGTAAAATTTATTGGAAATAATATTAATACATATTATTATTAAATATGATTACTTAGATTAGATTACTAAAATAAAAACTGTTGATTTTTACTACTACTGGTGGTCTGCAAAATAATTCCTCGTTATATGAAAAATGTAATCCCAGTTCACAAAAAATTCCGTTTATTGATCGATTTATTGTCAATAAGTTACACTAATGACATAAGACCTGGAAAGAATCGCAATTGAAGCCATCAGAAATTATCTAAAATATGAGGGGTCACTGCCAGGGGGCAAAACTAAATTTTCGTTTATAAAGTCACCTTCTGAAATTTAAATTAGTATCACAAACATCGATAAATGTTTTGACTATCTCATTTTTTCTATTTTGTCTTTCATATCTAGCAAAATCCTATTTCTTTCAAATTATTTGCAAATGTGGCGAAGGCGCTGGTAATAGTGGAATTTTAATTAATTTAATTTTGTTTTCGTTCTATTGATAAACCAGTGGTTTTGTAAATAATTAGACACTATGTACGTGACTAATATACAGGGTGCCCGTTTTCAACCCGCAGCATAGGGATCTCGTTTATCTTAAGAGATACGAAGTCGGTTAAATTAGAGCAAAGTTGTGCATGCATTTTTATGCTGATCGGTAATCTGATAAGAAATTTGATCCATCATCGTTTTTAGTTTTGAAGATATTAAAAAAAAAACGAAAAATTGTGATTCTCGTTTTTAATTCTAAACATTCTAAAGGCACTTTTTTTCCAAAGAATCCGAATATGCCATTGCATTTGTCATGACGTTTAAGATGGCAGAAAAACAACAGTCAGCTTTATTTTTTTTATGGGCGCCATATTGGATTTTCACATTTTTGAATACATCTTTTTCTTTCCGTTTAGTTTTATGGCGCCTCTGTTTTGGTGTCATAGATAGTTTTAAGCAAAAAAAAAACATTCTTAGGTACGTTAGTTCCACCCCTAATGTTTTTCCGACCTAATTCCTAAATTCGTAGTCCATTTTGAAAAATTAAAAAAACAAGTATTCTCTTGCAAAAAAACGTGTATTCGTCCTTAATTTTATGCTACCATCAAAACTTTCTACACTACCACTGCGCCAAATTTTGGTGCCTGTATCTATTTGCCATATTTGCTTATATTAGTCGATGAAAGACCCACATTAAGTACTTACCTACGCCACAGCACTAGGTGTTAAGTTCACCGGCAAACTTCGTTGAAAAAATTACACAACAGCAAGGTAATTTTCGTCGAGGATCTGGCAACAGCGATCCCCGCATCTCGACGAGCGGTACACCAAGCGCGGAATAGGAGAGACCACTTCATTTCGTGATCAACCGCGGTCCGCCATCGCGACAGTTGAGCCTAGTAGCAACCTTCAAAGTAAATCATGTGATCCATGCATGTGTGTCATACTCCTATGTTTATGTGCCAGATATTGTTTTGTTTTGTCGCCTCCGTGGCCGCCACGATTGCAGCGGGTTCCTTGTTGGAGTGATAATTTCTAAATTTTTCTGTGATTTTGTGCGTTGTGCAGTGCCCACATTTTGGATATTACCGAGGAATACTTGCGGGAGGATCGTTTTAGGTGAGTCGGGTTTTTCGGGTGAGGTCATTGTTCGGGGGGTTGGTTGGAAACAAAGGTTGTGAATACATGGCCGGGGGTTAAGGAACTTGTGCCGGCGACGGTCTTATTTTTGCCTCGTTGGCCTTTGATAAGCCAGCGACCAGATTCAAAGTAGGTGAAATTGTTTCAGCTCTGCATGTTTTAAATAAATGCGTGAAAAGACCTCTAGGAATGAGAGGACCTACTATTTATTTAGTTAATCAAGTCGCATATTCCCCGGATTGCAATTATGGGCATCTTTTTTTTCATTTCTAACTTGGGACACTTAAATTGATGGTTTAAACATAACAGTCATCGTTGAGTAAGTATAGCTCGTATCAATGACGTATGTACAGTATGAGAACTTTCAGATAAGGTAAATAGGTGAAATAAAGTGTGAATGGCAGAAGCAGAACGTTCATAAACCTACCTGTTGGCGATAACTAGGTAAAGGCATGGAATTGATAATAAGGATCGAAGAAGGTACACTAATACATTTTTTCGTGGCAATAATGAAAACACGATACAGCCGCCTCAAAGTTTAGACTGGAAAGTAAATCGGCACTAGGTGGTGCTTTACTATAGTATCATTTCCATATTTAGCATTTGCACTTCGTTTCATTCAGATTTCTTTATAAGTCATAAAATTGGTAATTCCGTTGCAATTTTTCCCAATTACTGAACAACGAAGTTAGCTCATCAGAACGCGGCCTTGAACTCATTTCCTAATCTACCTCAATATTTTTGCGGTAATATACCACCGATTCTGCTTGGCAAAATTTTACGTCATTATAGAAAATTGTGTTAATGCTAAGTGTGAAGCAAAGATTTCACCCCTAAATTTGGAATTAATCAAAATCTTTTGCTGCCAGACCTTGAACACCTTGAGCTGCAAGTACGACCAGAATTTTTTCCTCAGCACCCAAAATAACCGTATTGTAGCGGTCCTTAACTGTGCATAATTGGGAATACGTTTCAAGTGTTTTGTTTCTTTAGGCAATTGTTCACACCTCGACTGGGTATAACATTTCCAATCTAATCAAACTATTGCTTTGTCAAGGTTGAACCTTGTACAGCCGAACATTAATTAAACCACGCGCATGCATCCCCTGTCCAATATATCGACCTGCTGAAATCAAGGCTAACTGATTAATTTGCTAATCTAATGTCGCCGCTGTCATGTCCTTGCTTACGACATTTCTGATATTTTTCTGTAGATACTGCCCGATAAATAGTAATCCTTTGAACAAGTCAATTTATCAATGATTAATGCATTCTAACCTAACAGGAAACGGTAGTTGAGACAAAATAAATCTAGTGCCAGTTAGCGATAGGACTAGAGACTTATTGAGCATATCCACACCTGTGGAATGAATCAACGTAGAAACTCGTGATCAACATTTAAATTCTGATTACGAGATGATGTCATTGACATTCCAGGTTTTAACTGTTTCGTTACAACAAAATAAGTAGATAGTAAAGTGGAAAAAATACCTTGCACAATTAACTTATAATCGCTAATGAACAATGACTCATTAATAACGATTACGTTAAATCTGAAATAATATACAAAACATTCACTGGAAGTATACCTTATCCCGAGCCTTATCCGGACATAATTTTTTTTAATACCTATGCAAGTAAGGATAATTTGTACGAAATCTACATAAAATGGACTCACGTCGAAGATCCGCTAGGTTGATAATTTTTAATAGCAAAGACCAAAGCTAAGCAACACTCATAATTGTTATAATTTTAATATCAGCTTAAGGATAAAATAATTGATTTAAAAATCCGTAATGGCGCTTTTTTGGAGATCCCATGTTCTTTTAAGCATTAAAAAATAAGTGAAATAATTCTATTTCATTCAATAAAATTGTAGTCCGTTCCCTGTTTTCATATTAAAATACTTAGCTTTGTTTATTATAATTATACGTAACTGACAAGGTCAGCTTTACAATGCAATTACTTTTGTTATATAAGAGTACAAAATTGCAGCGGTACACAGGATTTTGCACTGTACTGGAGGTATTCTGGGTCTCTCTTATGCGCGGTCTACACGTAACGCCTCCTGCCATTATAATATGATTAAGGAATTAAATTGCCCAACTACAATTCTCTGTAGGTGCTATCAAAATTATATTTAGCCGCATCTTATTTTTCTCCGAAATTAACAGCCGAGATTGATAGCCCGATACCGAGAAAAATATTATCGTCATAATAATAATATACAATATATAAATTATATTTTAATCTATAAGTTAAAAATAAGATAATCACTTATCACCATGCCTCCTTTAACATGGAAAAATATTTTGTATGTTCTTATACAAACACCATACGTCAAGACCGTATATTTAGTTTTAAGTATTTACTCCGCCAAATTTCAGATAACCTAACCTTACCCAACGTCTACGTCATCTATATCTCTTATGGGGATTAATAATGGCAGTTGTGTGTGCATTTCGCTGGTAAATAAATTTGTTTTATTTCGAATATTACAGGCAATAATAATGCACGGTATATACATTTAATGTTTGCTCGGTAATTTTCCTGTCTCACGTAGCGCGCCCAGATACAACTGTTTTGGCGTTATCTTATCTAATTAATCAACAAAATAAATTAAATAAATTAAAGGCAACCCTCTATAGCGTAAATTTAAATAATTGGAAAATTTTGAATTATGTAAGCATGTAGAAAAAAGTGCTCCAACTTGGACAGCAAAAATACACGTTAAACAATAATTACACTGGAAACAATTCAAGAAAATTTTGACCGGATCCTGAACCCAACATTCAAAATTATTTCTTGTAAAAGCTCCCTCAATTTTTTTATCCGTCCTAGTTTGTACCTCTGTGGTTTTAAAATGTTTACGGTTGCATGGAAAGTTTTGGTTCTTTTTCCTCAAACAACTTGGTCGTGAAAGCTGTTTGACAATTTGGAAACATTTCCTACATAATTTTTTGCATAGAATCCGAATCTTGTCTCAGAATTTACTCATTACGTCTGGATTTTTGGATATTTGAGGTTGAATGACAAAAAATGGCTTTTTTGGCTATATTTGAGGTTATGTAAAGAAAACAAAAAACGTTTCTCTCATTTATCCTGGTCTAGTACTACCTTTCCCTTTCAAAATGACTTGAATGTTTATAAGAGTTGCTAAATGAATGTCAAAGATTTTAAAGCCATGACTCTATGAGTCTTAGTCTCAAGCAAAAGTCATATCCATAAGCCCTTAAACCAAACACCAGTATACTTAAATTCCGATGAATCGTACATCCATATAACCTGAACACATAAATAAGCCCTTAAACCAAAAACTCTAAACCTAATAACCTAATAAGTTTATAAACTCTAAATCGATAAATCTTAAACCCATAAACCATGAATTTATAAATCCTAAACCCATAAACCAAACATTTATAAAGCTTAAACAGCTATAATACAACCTGATAACTCATATCTATAAACCCTGAACCAATAAATCTTAAACCCATAAACCATAAATTTATAAATCCTAAACTCATAAACCATACATTTATGAAGCCTAAACATCTATAATGCAACCTGATAACTCAAATCTATAAACCCTGAACCAATAAATCTTAAACCCATAAACCATTAATTTATACATCCTAAACTCATAAACCATACATTTATAAAGCCTAAACACCCATAATACATAACCTGATAACTCAAATCTATATACCCTGACCCAATAAATCTTAAACCCATAAACCATAAATTTATGAATCCTAAACCCATAAACCATACATTTATGAAGCCTAAACACCTATAATGCAACCTGATAACTCAAATCTATATACCCTGACCCAATAAATCTTAAACCCATAAACCATAAATTTATGAATCCTAAACCCATAAACCATACATTTATGAAGCCTAAACACCTATAATGCAACCTGATAACTCAAATCTATAAACCCTGAACCAATAAATCTTAAACCCATAAACCATAAATTTATAAATCCTAAACCCATAAACCATACATTTATAAAGCCTAAACACCTATAAAACATAACCTGATAACTCAAATCTATAAACCCTGAACCGATAAATCTTAAACCCATATAAGTACCATAAATTTATAAATCCTAAACCCATACACCATAAATTTATAAAGCCTATACCCATAATACTTTAGCCCATAAATTCATGAACCTCAAATCCATAAACCCAAAACCCATAAACTTTAAGCCAATCAACCGCAAATCTATAAAATCTAAACCCATAAACCACAAGCCTAAACACAAACCCTAAATTTATAAACTTGAAACTCATAAACCCTAAACCGAGCCCTAAACCCTAAAATCCATAAGCAGTAAGCTCTAAACTACTAGGTATATCTCTGTGGTTTAGGTTTAGTTTAGGTTGTATCGGTGTAGAATTTATTGGTTTATGGCTTAAAGGTTTAGCTTGAATTTGTGAAACTAATTTGGTTGAAGGGCTTATCAATTTTTCATTTAGAATTTATAGGCTTTGGGTTCTTGGAATTAGGTTTTACATAATTTGGGTGACTGATGGGTTATTGGGTTTCGGTTATAAAGTTAACGGGTTTATGGTTTACTATTTAAGGGCTTATGGGTGAATATTATACCAATAAGTCATTATGACGTTGGTACATTTAGCAAATAAATTTTCAAATTTATTCATCTTTAAAAGACCATAATTCCGATAAGAAAAATCGTAGATGGGCAATCGAAAACTCATTTTGAAGGGTAAAGGTAGAGCTAGACGATGCAACCAGTAGAAATAAGATGCAATTTTTTTTAGTTGGTCTCAAATATAGATATCAAAAAAGACATTTTTTGGCCAATTATAACCTCAAGTATCTCAAAATCCTGACGCCGGGCCAGATTCAGAAATTACGTGGAAAATTACTTAAGAAACAACTATTTTCAGATCTGTGTTATCTTTATAGAAAAATTACAGAAAAATAAATTTTTTTACACCACAATCTTTTCATTATTAATTACAAATATAAATGTTTTATATTAGTTATTTACTTGTTTTAGAGTGCATGTTTATAGAGTGCCGTCGGTATTTTTTAAACTAAAACCAGATATTGATAACGCTATTATCAAGTGATGTTTACCGATGATCACAAATATTTATGCAGACACAAATAAATTATAAGATATGATTAGCGTTACAATATTGAAATTGATTATTATTTTGCTCCAAAATCAAATACATTAGATAAATAATACTCAATGAGGATCGAGTCAAATCCATCTCGAATAAGTAGTCTCGTCAAAATTTCTAGGAATTAATACACTCCACATAAATTAGACGCCCCCTAAATCCAAAACCAAGGCAAATTTGAAAAAATGCAGACACATCCATTACGCACCAATATTGGGGGTACGTCTAAAATTTTCCAAAATTATCAGTTAAAGGTAACAAGTCATTTGCGCTCTAAATTTTTTACGTTTAAGTGATTTTGAATAAGCGAATAGAAGTTGTAATTTAATAAACCCCATCTGCTTGTAATACTCGAGACAATACCCGTCCAAAAATATAAAATGCAAATTAATTCCAAATCGGTAGACATATTTAAAAAAGTTCGTTGTCCTTCGCAAAATGTCGCCGGTTTCTCAACCTTTCGATAATACAACTATATGGTTGTATATTGCTGATGTCACCAGTAATAATTTTTAATATTTGCGTTTGGTGCTAATTGCGCTATATATGTTAATTTTATTGGATAAATTGGACTGTTTGTTGGTTTAGGTTCTGTTTATATTATTAGAGTTTGAAACGTTGACCAAAATGTTAATTAGGTTATAAAAACCGTATTAAGTCGATTTCTTAACAGCATAACCTATGCACCAGCTCAGATGTTTAATTTTCAAATAAATAAAAATTAATGTGACCTATACGAATTTGTAAAGGTTATTTATTTTAAGTAAGGCAGTCCAGTCTGTACATATTTACGAGATATTTTATTACTATGTATGTATATAAAACGTTGAAATTAGTCCAGGCAGGCTCCATACCTCTTGACAATTTGCCTAGTTTACTGGACGGTATCGAAGACGATTTATTTGGCACTTTTTGTTAGAGCCGATATATCTAGTGTTAGTAACCAAGCAGTTTAAAAAACGCATTCATGGAATCAGTCTTTGAGTTTTCTATAAATATAGTAATTTCTGTTTTGTTAATTTAAAGCTAACTGGTAACACTGATAACTATTGTTCGTCTCATCAGTATGACATTTATGTACTTGGTCATAAATAAAGCGTAAAGAGCGCCTACCACTGCACTCACTGCAACCGTCGCACAGTGGGGTGGGAAAAAAATACCGTTCAAAAATCGCTGCAGACCTCAGAATTTATTTAGTCATCTTATATTTTTTAAATGTTCTTTTCGGAAGTCTTCATTAATCTCTAGCCAGATTTGTAGCTATAATAAAATTGTTTATAACTTACATCTAAAATTAAATATGTATGTCGTTATTTTCAATTAAAATGAGTCTACAGATCACAAATACATATTTGGTTTTAAATATTTACTCTACAAATACATAATAGATCTGCCATAATAGAATTTTTATTTCTTTTTTTTTATTTTTGTAGCTGTCAAACTCACTGTCAAATTTAAAAATTGATAAGCAGGTTTTTAGTAACTTCGAAAACAATTTGATTTTTCATAATAGAAAGGTATAAAATATTTTAAATTTTTCCCTTTTTATAATTGAAATTAAAATACTTCACTTTTGACAGCTGTCAAATTTTCTGTCAACTTAATGAAAATGCTATCTAATAATTATTTAAACAAATGAAAGTACTAAGCAGACATTTTCTATAGGTTCCGGTGTACCTATTGAATATGAAGCCTCGTATGAAGCTAATTTCGAAAAAATATTATACCTATTTGTTGGTAACTGCCAAAATTGCTGTCAAATTTAAAAATATGCAAGTTTGTCTTCCTTAATCTTGGTAACAATGTGAATTTCAATTGAGGAAAGGATTTAAGTGTTTTTTTAATTTGCTAGTTCCATAATTGATATTAAAATACATTTTTTACTTTTGACAGCTGTCAACATTTCTGTCAAACTAATAAAAATGTCATTTAATAATTATTTTAATAAATTGAAGTACCGAGCGAACAATTTTCTATTTCAGGTATTAAATCCGAAATTGATGTCAAAAAAAATATTGTTTTTGGGTAGCTGCCAAAACTGCTGCTAAATATTTAAAAATATGCAAGTCGGTAGACATATCTTTTTCGTATTACTTTTGTATTCAGTACCTCAAAAACCTATACAAAAAGGTTTATTAAATACCTCAATTTGTTGATTAATGAAATAATATTAAAATGTCATTTTTATTAAGTTGACAGAAATTTTGACAGCTGTCAAAGGTTCAAACTTTATTATAATATCAATTACTGAACTAGAAAGTCTTAAAACATTTTATTTATCTTCTTCTGTTAAAATCAACATTATTTTGAAAATTACGAAATAATCGAAAGATATAGGTACTTGTAAATTTTTTAATTTGACAGCAATTTTGGCATCTGCCAACCAACATTGTATTTCTTTGACATCAATTTCCTACTTAGTTTCCCGAAAACTTATAAAAAAATGTTTGTTAAATACGTTTATTTGTTTAAATACATAATTATAAAATGTCATTTTCATTAAGTCGAAAAATTTTGACAGCTGCCAAAAACGAAAACTTTATTTTGTTATCTCTTACGGAACTAGCAAATGTCAAAACACTTAATAGCACTTCTTATATGGGAATTCACGTTATTTTCAAAGTTACGAAAGGCACACTTGCATTTTTTTAAATTTGACAGCAGTTTTGGCAGCTCCCACAAATGTAATATTTCTTTTACAACAATTTCGTATGCTTGGTACGAGGCTTGGGTACTTTAATTTATTAAAATAATTACAGTAAAGCTCCGCTAATCCGGATCAATTAAAACCAGGACGATCCGAATTAGAGAAAAATCCGGATTATTGGAACCCATTTAAAATTCAAAAATAATAGGCAGAATAAATTTTATTATTCAAAAACAAAACACAAACAAACCTAAATATAAAACTGTAAGAAGAAACAAAAATTCTATGTACATATTTAGACGAGGTTATAGCACGAATTGCGCGGCAAACTGCGTAAATGCGTTGCGATCCGGATTTTATCCGGATTATGGCATACATAATGTAATAAGTGATATTTCAATTTAGTCCGGATTACTGGGAAATCTGGATATTGGAGTCCGGATTAACGAAGCTTTACTGTATTAAATGGCATTTTCATTAAGTTGCCAGAAGTTTTGACAGCTGTCAAAAGTAAAAAACTGTATTTTAATATCAATTATGGAACTACCAATTTAAGAAAACACTTGATTCACATTGTTTATAAAATTATGGAAGACAAACTTGCACCGTTTTAAATTTGACAGCAATTTTGGCAGCTACCAACAAACAATTTTATGAAATTAATTTCGTATTCGGTACCCATAGAAAAATGTATTCTTAAGTATGTACTAAAGTCATTTGTGGAAATAATTATTAAACGGCATTTTTATTCAGTTGACAGAAAATTTGACAGCTGTCAAAAGTGAAAACGTTATTTTAACTTCAATTATAAAAATGAAAAATTTTAATACTTTATATCTCTTCTTTTATGAGAAATCACATTGTTTTCAAAATTACGAAAGTAATACTTTTCAATTCTTAAATTTGACACAGTGATTTTGACGAGGATTTTGACAGCTATCAAGAATAAAAAAGAAATGAAAATTTTATTTTGGCAGATCTATTATCTATTTGTAAAGTAAATATTTAAAACTAAATTGTACGAATCTATATGTATCGAGAATCGAGACCTTTAGACTTATTTTAATTGAAAATAAAAAACCAATTTTAGATCTAAGTTATAAAAAATTATAGCTAAAAATCAAAAATTTGGGTCGAGAGATTGATGAAGAATTTCAAAAAGAACATTAAAAAAAGTTTTCGCACCCCACTGTGCTTTGGTGGCGTACAGGGACAGACTATTACATACAGGGTGTTTCAAAAGTAAGCGTAAACCTTCTGGGGGCGTAATCCTCGGAATTATAAAACAAAAAGTTCCTATCAACATGGGTCCTGAAATGCTTTCCGAAACCGTTAACAATCAAACTTCGAAAATACATACATTGTATAAACTTTTGACGCTGAACTCGATGCTGAATTCAGAATTTAAAAATTTTAGTCAGGGGCGTCACTTACCGGGAAGGTTAAGGGCTAAAATAACCCCATTTTTTTTTCGTTTCAGTTTATTAATGCTTTCGTCGAAAATTATAAAATTTCAAAGTTTTCTACGTAAAAAAAGTACTCTTAGTTCATCCCGATAGAATGAACCGTTTTCGAGAAAATTGATTATGAAAAAGATACAACAGTCGATCATACAAACGATTGTCATTGTTTTCAAGTAATTTGAAGTTTTACTGATACTGATTGTCATTGTGACATGTGGTTTAATTTTGGTCCAGTCTAGTTAGTAAATATTAAAATTAAAAGATTCAATAAAATAAGAACCTTTTTTATTCGCTATTTAAAGGGCTGTAACCTCCTCAAAAAGCATTTCCGGATCCATGTTGATAGGAACTTTTTGTCTTATTTTTATCCGAGGATTACGCCCCCAGAAGGTTTACGCTTACTTTTGATACACCCTGTATATCTCTAAAAAATTTAATCAACTGTCTCCATTTTTACTGTACTCCGTTTGTATTCCTAATTTGAAAAATAGGGAATATAATTGATTTATTTTAAAACTTAATAAATTATTTTAAATAATAATTCGTTGCAGTAATACACAAGTTTTTCTTTTTCAAAATATACAAAGCATTGTTGTCGTCCACCCTTCATTTAGGTTTAAGACATTTTCATTACTACCCTTCCAGTGTCAATCCAGTTTATTATATTCGTCGGTGGAGCGAAAGGTTTACTTGCTTTTGATTTAGCCACACCACTATTTAGTCCAGTCACGAATGTCGTTGCGAAAAAGGATATTGGGCAATGTTGTTTATTTCCATAATTTTTCAATAAAAGTCGAGGATTCTCTCTTTGTAACTTTGCAATATATCTAAACAAATGTCAATGATACCTACTATATTTGCTACTGTACCAGGAGTTGGATGCCTTGAAGGACAAAAGGCCAATTCCAAGTCATGTTTTATCACTTTATATGCAATTTTTATTGGCGGAAGAACCGCTGCTGATCCTCTCTGTTGGCCTCATGGCAGTCAAAGGATACAGTTTTTGAATGCAACATTGGTCTCTTCGCATTCTTCGGAATCGAGCGGTTTCTTTATCTACTACGCTTAGATTTTCCTAAACCAAAGCTGAATTTTTTGTACGAAATTAATTTCAAACCTGAGAATCAGGTGTAGGAGGATTGAACGTTGGGAGCGCCATAAATTTTACGTGAGATTCAGCAGACAGATTGTTGCAGCGTCATTTCTGAACTTGATGACACTTGACACGAGTGCACTTCAGCCTCCGGCTGCTTGAGTTCGAGTTAATAAAGAATTTAGTGCTCTCCAACTTTTATCTAAACATTTTTTTATGGTAACAAAAATATTATTCTAGTTTTAAGTAAACGAAGAACACCGCATATAATACGATACTTCCATCCACGCAATAACAATAATAATAATAATAAATCAGTTTATTCATCCATGAAGAAATGCGTAAAATTTGTAGATGATTGAAAAGTGATGAGTTGGCGAAGTCTCTCCCTAAACGGGCGCTTTTAAACTGAACCAGAAAGATAAATATTAAGCGAAAAACATTTGACTGGATGTCCAGAACGAATTATTGTGGTCGTCCAACTTTGGTATTTAGTATTTCTCTCTGATAAGCAAAAGTTAATTAATACATTACTAGCATCCCTAGGCCCATATTTATCAAATTTCTCAAGACTTAAAGCATGGCTTGATTAAGTCAAAAATTATATTTAGATACTGTTTAAATTAAACCCAACTGAATATATTATACCTGTGCTGCCTTGTGTGCCTATTTATAGAGCAGTTTTAGATCGTTTTACTTTTAAACGGTCGATGACTCCCATCAAAGTTATTTATTGTACTTTATCGTGCCCTGATAAGTACCGAATCAACTTGTTTTGATTTCAGAACCGACCGATGAGGGGACATATTTTTGCTGTTAGCGGTAAAAGCTATACTTAATGGAAGCGCGTTATTTAATTTCCTATGAAAAGTATTAGTAATTGGTGTACATGATGTTAGTCACGTAAAAGTTGTAAAATGGTAGGCCGCATTCTTTCATTAGAAGTACTGTGTACAGGGAGGCTTGATTTTGGTTGTTTCTTCAACTGCTTCTAGACCAGATGGAGAAAAATCGACCAAGCTCAATTTTCGTGAAACGTGGATAGGTGAAAACCAACGACATAAGAATTACTAGACAAGTAATGATTCCGATTTTTTTGCATTCGTCCAACGTACTCAGCGTCTCATTGGTGCGCCACGTGTTTGTAACCAATGAGACGCTGAGTACGTGGACGAGTCCATTTCATTACTTGTCTAGTAATTCTTATGTCGTTGGTGAAAACCGTATGTCGATATATCTAACCGTTCTCGAGATATCGGCAAAAATTGACATTTGGCAAATCGCAATTTTAACAATTCTGATACCAAATTTGATGATATCATTCCATGCTTTCTCCAATAGCTAGGCATCGGTATTGATGGCAGTAAGCTTTTAGATGAATTTGCTAGTTTAAAGAACTTTTCAAGATAAATCAAAATTTTAAAAGTATCATTAGATGATTTTTCCATAAAATGTCCTCTATGTCTGTCACCCCTATTAGTGCATCACTTTTTTCTGTATAAATAAATTTCTATGACGCATTAAATCGTGCAATTTCCATTTCTCGTCGACCAGCCTGGCCGCGGTAATTCGGTCCCTGACATGGGAAACTCGGCGCGCCATGAATGATTTTCCATTTTGAATGGTGGGATCCTCTTATTGGTAACAATCCCATTCATAAAATCGTAACAGAATACATGCCGTGTACTTTTTATGATACGAAACATGCGAAAGTAGATCAAGATCGAATTAGATAGAGGAGGAACTGAACTGTCGCTAATTTGAATGCCTCGGTATCGCGAGGCAGACGAACTGTGACCTTGAGGGTTCGACGTACTGGAAGTAGGCGCTGGCCCCCGCCACCTGCCATTTAGAAAATTACTGCATTTATAGACGTCAGGAGGCCATCTTTGATGGACATTTTAATGGTGTTTATAAAATACATTTAATTAGTTGTGTTAAAAATAAACTTCTATTTACATTCTTAACTGTGGTGTGAGATAGTTACCCAGTTCCTGCGTTGTGTAACTAGTTGGAGTGATTCGAGTGGTTTTGGTCGTATTTCTGTTTCTGTAACTGCGGTTTTTGATTCTATACAAAATTTTGTGAGAAATCATCTAAACGGAAAATCATGGCAGATCACGTTAAGGAGAAAAATTAGTATTTTGATGATACGATTTGTTGGCACGATGGTCGCATTTTTTCACACCAACGCACCTGCAACGGCACGATGTAATCGATGTAGTGCGTGACCGTTTGAACGGCCAGCAAAAATAAAGATTTATTATTATTAACTTCAGTAACTCGCTTTAAATGCAGGCCCTTCCATGCAAAATGTTTCTAACAAACTGCAAACCTAGCCATTTTGTTGAAATACGAAGTTGTCTCAAATTCGTTGCAAAATTGTCCAACATAACGTTCAAAATTAAGTCACAATTCGTTTGTTCAGAAAAATAGAACCTAATAGTTTCCAAATCGGATACACCACACCAAATGGTGCAAATAATGATTTTCTTCAGCCCAGTTTTCAGTAATAGAAATGTTGTAGTAAAGGGAAGTGATGAACCACACACACACACCCCCCCCATTAAAAGTTTCATTATCCGTAACTTTTTCGTGTTCAAAATTGTCAAAGAAACAGAATAGAATTTTAATTTTTGGAGGGCTAATTTTCACTTATAAAATTTTAAATATCATTTGGTCAGATCCATCTCAGTTTACAGATGTTACTTTGGCATGTGTCAAATTATATTCCATCTTGAATTCGATTTTCGATACCTAGATAGAAACTCTAAGTACTGTCCTCTTTGGTTTCACAAAAACATTATACGAAATAAAAGGCATAAGGAGTTACTGCGGAAGAAATGCAGAAAAGATAAAAGCCAGAACGTCTATGAATATTTTTACGTCCATTAGAGCAAAACATAGACTGATGCATAAAAATTATATTATTAGAATTGAAAATCAAATGAAATTTAATCCCACCTCTGATAAGAAAATAAAAATCATCTTGTCTTCCCAATAATGACGTTTAAAAATGTCTTAATGATCCCACTATAATTATTAACAAAGTTTGCAGATTTTTTCGAAACAGTGGGGCATATGGCTCATTTTTTGAGCAATCGACAATTCCCAGGCCTGGAATTAATGAAACTTAATTTTTTTTTTTAACTATTCGTTATAAAATTGTCTAATTCTATCGAGGCCGAATTTCGAAATTTCAAAATTCAAGATGGTTAGCTAATCCAATATAGTGGACATAAATATTTTAATAAAATTAGAATTTTATCAAAAGATTGTTAAAAATTTTAAGAAATATTACTTAGGGGGTTTTTCTGGTTTCTGACCTCATTTCTGATATGCAAAGTTTAATTTTAATTTTAGGAATAATTTTTTTTGTTTGTTATTAATTTGGGAAAAATTTGTTCCTAAAATTAAAATTAAACTCAGAATGGATTGTAATATTTTATTTCTTATGAAAAAAAAAAACACTAAGGAGATACTCTGCAGCTAAAAACGAACGATAATTGATACAAAATTAAATTTTCGAACTTTTTCAAGCAAAATATCAATTTTTTATTTTGCGTTATTGATATGCAGTTAGATTGATGTCTATACCTTCGAAAGCCTTTCATCGTTTAGATCGTAGTATACTACATTATGTTTTAACACGCTTTTATTATTAGCTTCACCTGTATGTTTGTTTTTTGTATGTAGCGGAATCTTTCAACGAGATTTTCACCCACTTCAAAACGTCAGATTAAACTGAAACTTTGCACGCTTATCAAGGATCGATGACAAATGACAATACAATAAAAAGTGAATTCAAAAATTTTGAAAAAAATTGAATTGAAAAATGTCAAAAAAAAATTTGAATTCAAAAATATAAAAAAATCATAGTATAAGAAAAATTAAAAAAACACGCTTTAAAGGGAAACCGAACTAAAAAGTAAAAAATAAGAATAAAGTGATTGACAAAAAATAATTTTATTGTAAAAAAGCGTGGGGTTCTAACTCTTCTTTAATCAATAGCTACCAATGAAATATCTATAACAATTATTGATATCATGCTTTTTTACATTAAAATTATTTTTTGTCAATCACTTGATTCTTATTTTTTACTTTTTAGTTCGGTTTCCTTTAAAGAGTGTTTTTTAGTTTTTTAAACTATAATTTTTTTTCCTCCTATTTGCAAAATAAAAAACAGTATGTACTGGAGAAATATTTGCCAAGTCTGGTGTTCCCCACGGCTCAAATCTTGGACCCCTATTGTTCATAATGTTTATTAACGATATCGTATTTGACCTCCAATGCATGTCTCTTGAAAGGAGACGACTTAACAATATTAGATTCATAAATACTATACTTACAATAAATTATCGTGGTGTGAAAAAAACAAGTTTCCTCTGAATGTTTCTGCATCTTTCATGCATTTCTTCATAATTAGAATATTCTGCTATTATATGGAATCCTGGATATTATATTCATAATCGTAATAAGTTTTGCAAATATTCCTAAAGTATTTGGTCTATAAAAATGGAGTATATCGTGAAATAGAAACTTCCCATTTTCGCACAATTCACAATTCAAAGCATTCAAGTAACTCAAATAATTAAGAAGTATTTTACAGGGTGTTAAGGCGTGTATTAGCATAACTCGTATGTGAGAGTCTCCTGAACTATCATTAATGGACCTAAATTATTCGCGTGTCAAAATTCCGCCTGTTAAAGTTGACGATTTGTTTATATAAGGACGTAGTTGGGCCACGCTGTATAAAATGTACGGAATCATCTGCATCGGCGGAGTCCAGTGCCAGTGGGGGGGCTAACGCATTCCGCCGGCCGCGGTTACGACGTAACCGTGAAGGAATTTCTTCAATGCCGCGGTCTTGTCCGCGGATTCGCACACCGTACCTCTATCTAGGTTAGTGGAGGTCACTTACTCTCCGGATACAGCGATGGACTTTGTAATTGTCCATTTTATTTTAATAGACAGATGTAGGCGAATTCCTCGAGTTTAACAATGTCCGCGTCCAATTTAATATTTTTTTTATTGAGATATTGAAGAAAGTGGCATCGAAGATTTGTTTAGAGTAACTATTTAGATACCGTTAAATATTTTGGAGAACGGCCATGAAAACCGCGTAGCAATTGGTTTATTTAATACCATTACATATTATATTTAATGTTGACATTTTTTTATTTCATCTCTTTATTTAGTCTTAAGTAGCTTTTAAACACTCATCTCTAAATAATCTTGGAACGTTTAGAAGTGCAGAAAAAATAAAAGTGACTTGGTTAAATTTTATGAAACCATTGTTTATTGTGACACAGTAATGTCTCTACTAACTAGTGAAGAAACTCGACTTTGTTTAGAAAAAAAAACCGATCTCCTTAACGTTTCTGGAATTGTTTTGAGACTTCTGTACTTTTGGGCTTTTGCAAAATTTTGAATTTCCACTCATAGAAATGGTAAATTAGATCTACCACTAACGTTGAAGTTGGGAAAATTATTTCCCAATTTTTTTTACATCCCTCAACTTTGGACATGGCAGGAAAAATTAGGTGAGGGTGCAAACGCCATTTTCTCCAGCTAAATTTGTTTCTTCGTCGCCATGACCATTTATTTTGCTCAATTTTTTACACTTCGTCTCGAAAAAAATTTCTAAAATCTTTAATATTGGTCGTAGAGCAAACATTGTTTGATCATTATTTTAGTCATTGAAGTGTGCAAAATCGAGCAATTAAATTAAGGTAGCAAAAAATAAAGGGAATTGTGTTTTTTGGGATTTATTAAAAAAAAATAGAACATTTCATCATTTCAACAAAACCAAAGAAAACGTTAATAAATATCTTTGAAATCAGAAAAGAATCTTTTTATGAGCCCATAGTCAACTATGGGTTCCATTTAAAAAAAAAAACAAGTTAACAAATCAATTTTTTTTAAACCTACTTGATTTCTTTGGGATTTATTGAAAAAAAAAATAGATTAAATGTCTTCATTTCAACATAACCAAGAACAATGGGCATACAAATGTTTGTATCTTTATAATCAGAAAAAATAAGCTTTCTTATGAGTCCATAGTCAGCTATGGAAGTGCCAAGAGGCTTATTGAATTCTACGTAAAAATATCTGTTGGTAACAATTTTCACCTATTTTCTGTTAATGGAGTCTAATTTCGAAAATTAAAAAAATCGACCATTTTTTTTCCATGCTAATTCAGCAACCTGAAGACTTACCAGAATTCTCAAAATGGCACACAATTCTGCCCAATTTTGCTTATTTAATCGGCTTTGTAGCTCCAAAAATTTTTTGGTTTTGAAGATATTGTCTAAATAATTATTTTATTTTATTACATAAAATCGCCCGCATAACAATAATTGAGCAAAAGTGGGCTGTGAATTAAAGGTTTTGCGCAAGCAACAATTAAATGAATTGTCAGATAAATATCTACTAGTTTGACATATCTGCATTGTTTCGATAAATATCAAAGCCTACTTTTGTTCAATTATTATTGTTGTGCGGGCGATTTTATGTAATAATTTGTATAATTATTTGGGCAATAGCTAGCTCCAAAACTAGAAAAGAAAAATATATAAAAGTGTATATTTTTGAAATCGCAAAATAACGACTAGTCTGATTTTTAAACAAAACATAGTATGTTGCATTTAAAAAAAATAGTTTGTATTCGTAGCTCTTCTAATTTCGAAGATATATATATTTTAAAGTATACGTTAAAATCTTTGAAAAAAACCGGTTCCTCAAATTTTTAAATTCGTTCATTAATGGCCAAGTTACTGTACTTTTCTATGAACGGATTTTCCCAAGAGCATTTCTAATGTTTCAGCTGGTTTGTCGTGATTTTTTCAGAAATTATTCCACCCTACACGTTTACCAACTAAGTAAATATTATGTGTCGCAAATTGATTATAATTGTTTTTTCTTTGTTGCAGGTAAGAACCATTATCTCGACACTGTCTCCCTACTTAATAAGGTAACGTATCAGTTAACGTCTTGTACCTTATTGGTTTTTTTGAAACATTAAAGGAAATATTTTATTTTATTTCAATAAGTATGCGGCTAGGGTTCCTAGGACAATAATCGAGATAATAATTAAAAACCGAAATAATTTTCATATGGGGTGTTTAGAAAATGAGGCTTTATTTTTAACAATACGGTCCTGTCAGCTTTAGCCCGTTGAACAATATACAGTGTACAATAAATAAGGAGCTTAATTTGATGTATAGATTGAGTAATTCAAAATAATCAAAATACAATGTGTCTCTTGAATTTTTTATTATTTTTCCAGGCGCGGGTGGATAAACAAATTTTATTTTTTTAAGCAAGATAAACAAAAAAATTCAAGAGACCAAAAAAATTATATTTTTAGTTACTCAATCTAAATCGAGGGGGTAATCACTTGAAAATTATGTGTCCCACCATGTGCAATATTGCACATATTGCATAGATATTGCGCATATTGCACATATTGCACACGAAATTACACGAATTGCACCAAGCATTGCACACATTGCACAAATATTGCACACATTGCATCCAGTACCACACACATTGCACAAATATTGTACACATTGCATCCAGTATTGCACACATTGCATCCAGTATTGCACACATTGCACTAATTATAGCATGTGCGGCAAAAGCGTATAGTAGGTACTCGGTATAGTACATTATGAAGTACCAGAGAGAAACCCTCACTTTTAATAGAAACAACACAACCTTACAATATATTTTAATATTCTTTATACTTATTTCTGGGAGTCGCGCCAAAAATCTAAAAAACAAAAAAAAAAGAAAATGGCCAAAATATGATAAGATAAAAGTGCAGTATCAAAGGCAAACCAGAAAACCACTGTATATAATTCCAAACAAAATATAAATACAATATTCTCGACAATATTGCTATCTAAAACTCGTATCAGTGGTTTTCTAGTATTTACACTAGAAAAATAAAAAATATAACAATAAAAATGTATATTATATACCTAATATATAGACTCGTATAAGATATATATATCGGGTGGTCCAAAAAAAACCGGAATTTTTATTTTACCTTATAACTTTTTTATTTTTTCAGCGATTTTCAACTTTTTGGATTCGTTCGACAGCTAAAGCTTTCAACTAAAATATTCTCAGTCAGAAGCTGATATTATTATCATAAATGTCAAGGCAGACGTATTTAAACTTGAACAATTTTTAATAACTGCTGGAATTTTGTTGAAATGCCGAATTTACAAACGGTTTGTTTCATCATCATGACTGGTCTTGTGGCAATATTTTGATGGGTAGTTTTAAAAAATCGGTCAAAGAACTACGGAGCTGTACCAAAAAATGTAGAGGAGTGTTATCAACGTCTCGGCAGCAATGGTAAACACAGAAATTCTTATTTTCCTTTATAACTTTTTTTATTCCTTACCGATTTTAATTTTTTTTGGATCATTTAAAACCCAAAGCCTTCCGTTACAATATTGAATGTCAGAAATTGACATGAATCATAAATCCAATATGGCAGAAGTGGTCAAATTTACCTAATATTTAAAAGCCGCTGTGATTTTTTTTAAATGGCGAATTAAATGGCTTTTCTTTTAATCTGGAAGCCTTATCTTCTAAAAACATTTTCACGCATAGATCACGAAAATCGGTTAAGAACTTACAAAGATATAGTTGATAACGTTTTTAAATTTGTTTCATTACTAATAGAATTAGTTTGATTTACTATAAAAAAAACTTCCCAAGGATCTATCGTAGAAAATTTATTTTGAAAAAGTTATGGCTATTTTAGTTTCTCAAAAATATTACATTTAAATTCAAATATCTCGGAAACCTGTAATTTTTCGAAAATTGTTTAAATCATAAAAGTTGCTTAGAATGTAATGTTCTTTCAGATGCACCTCATTTCAACATTCCTGGGATCGAACAATTTCTTTGGATCGCAACGCCATCCATATCTCAACATGGAGAAAAACCGTATTTACTCAAAACTGAAGAGATATTTATATACTCTAGTGAATGCCCTTTACAAAATTCAAATATCTCTATAAGTTTCCGAGAAAATGGCCTCAGGAGTTTTACCTGGGACACCCTGTATATATGATACGTAAAAAACAAATTAAAAACAATAACTTATCTTAACAGAACGTGTCGGACCAGAGTCTATGTTCCTTCTCAACTGTGTTTATAAAAAATTGCTTGTTCAAAAAGATCACTTTGTATATATTATATAATATACATTATTTAGTTTGGAACTAATACCTATACAGTGGTTTTCTGGGGCAAACTATTAAGGTTTGCCTTTGATACTGCACTTTTATCTTATATTTTGGCCATTTTCTTATTTCTTTTTTAGATTTTTGGCGTGACTCCCAGAAATAAGTACATATAATGAATATTGACTATCCGCCACAAATAACTTACAAAAAATCGAGCAAAAAGTATATTTTAAGAAGTAAAAAATAAGAAAACAAAACGTTTTAAACTAACCTAACAAAAACTGAACATTGACAGGTTTCCCTGAAAATAATATTTTAACCTACTATCTATTTTAGGTTCATTTAGTATCGCTTTAATTTTATTCCATTCGACGTAGGAAATATCATCCAATTCTGGAAAGACGAACATACATTTTCCACCTTGCGAGCCAACTTGTTTGAGAAATTTTATTTCACATTCATCCTGCGAGTCATCCGATAATACATAAGTGCATAAACGTCGGTATAGAAACACAAGACTAGACACGCGCTAGGTCTACGCATGAGCATTGCATCAAACGTATCACCATTTAACGCATGCGCAGACCCCTCGGCAGAGCATATTGCACACATTGCACGCCTATTGCACACATATTGCACACATATTGCACACATTGCACATGTATTGCATACTATTGCACGCATATTGCACACTATTGCATAAACATTGCATGTTATTGCACACATGCTTGTCCCACGTATTGCACAAGTGATTACCCCCTCGATCTAAATATAATATCAAATTTATTAAAAAGCAATGACGTGCTCAAATTATGCTTTAAAATATCTAGTTAGGATGTCCCAGCACCGCTCCTTGAATAGTTAAATTAAATCTAATTGCATCAAATTAAGCTCGTTATTTATTGCTATAAACGTGCCAAGTTTTATCAAAATAGGTCAAGTTATTTTTGAGATATTTGAAGAAATAGGTAAGCTTTTTTAAATTAACTTTAACACCCTGTATCTCGAAAACGAAGCTTTAAATAAAACATACAAGTTCATATGAACTTTTCTTCTTATTTTTGCGAGATCTATTGACTATTAAATGTTCCCAAGTAAATCCTGAGACACCCTGTATATTGTCGCGTTATTCAGGCGGAGGCAGCCTTAACAAGAAACTTTGTTGTAGTAAACAGGACCGACCTCAGTATTTGAAATATATAAAAATATATTTTAAATGTGATTATCTCCCTTACTATTGTCATGTATTTTAATAAATAAAAATTAAATTCAATACTTTTAAAAAGAAAAATAAAAATTCAAAATTGTTCATATTGAACTTCTCTGAAAAGCAGCAAATAACTTACTTTAAATATAAGTAAAAAAAGGTTTAAACACATAGTTAAAGGATACCACTCTGAGGAAACTCATCTTCGTTGCAGAAACATCTGTTACGGGATAGCAGTGAGACGACCAGATGTGACTCGTACCACCTAAAACAGTAAATTAAAACCACAAAAATGATAAATAAAATAACATTAACCGTCAGAAAGGTAATATTAAACAAGTTAATCAATCTCTAGAGTCAAATAAGCAACAATTAATAAAGAATAAGCAAGGTTGGCGTTTTATCTAGCGAAAAGACTAACGTAGAAAACCGTAATATTAATATTTGATGTTAATTAAGATTTAATTTTAAACTAGTAAAGAAATTCTAAAATTAAATTAAATCACTATATTTCTTAAATAAAATTAATATTAAAGACAAGCTATTAAAAATATTCTTAAAACTAACATGCAATAAATATTAAATTAATAAATACCACCTACCTTTTCAATATTTTAAAATAAGCAAATCAGCAAACAAATAATAATTCAACAAATTAAAAAATAATAATAATAATATATAAATCTTTCCCCTACCATAACAAATAAATTTGGCGCCCAACGTTGGGCCATAACAAATAAATTGGCGCCCAACGTGGGGCCATAACGCTATGAAGCTTTCATTAATTCTGTTCTCAGTCAACAAGTTTAATACGATTAGTAATATCTAGTGGTAAAACGAAAACACCCTGTATGTAACAGAAATATTTATCCTTCCTTCTGTCTCAGTGCAGCTTTTATTTTGGATTCTTTAGGGTTTTGCAAATATTTTGAAACTGACTCGTGCTGAGAAAAAATATTCAAAATAAAATTTCTAACTCCTTTTTTCTCCGCGTTAAGTTTTCCAATATCCAACCGAACCGAGACAGCCGATATGAGCCAAGGAGTTTACTCTTGGCTCTAAATGTTTAATCCTATCAATTAGTTTTCAGTAGAAATTAAATTCCCGAACTTATATCCCTATATTAATTATTACAGAAAATCACCGTAAAGTTAACTATGGGAAAAGATCCTCGCAATACGGCTTTTAGTGAAACCCTCGATAAAGTATCACATAACCACTATCTATTAGCGAAACTAAGCAGTGTTAGGATCTAAGGAGCAATTTACCAAAGTGGATAGAAGTGTTTTCTCAGACCCTTGTTTTTCTACGAGAATTGGTGAGTTCTTGTCTTTCGAGCAAATAGTGTCGAGTTTGTTCAATGACAACTGCCTCTTGCAGACTACTGGTAACAAACAGTCTTAACCGGATGTGCTTACTTGCATTCTCACACAATTAAAATTATTCAAATGATCGCAACATTTACTCAAGTACCTATTTTAGAGGAAGTTGGCAATTTTTTAGAATGCTAATTTTTAATATTAGTACCCTCAAGCCATTTTGTTTTCGCCAGTCAGTGCTAATGTCACAGCATGTCTATGTTATTAATAGTAATAGGGGTATTTCGGTCAACTTGCAATGTCAATAAAACCTTGACACGAATTTAAAACACCTAGAGACACGCTAGTGGAATAATAAAAAATACTTCACATTTCCACCTAAAATTTCATTATAAAATCAAATTTTTTGAACTTTCCTAGATGGCAACTCCAATTTTGGAAGTGACTTTTTAGTCCCTGTTGGTTTTACTACAATAAGTCGCTTCGACCAACCATTGACGAGAGAATTAATTGGTTGAGAAAAGACCATGCGATTGAACCAAACAACCTTGAATAGAAGGACAAAAATGAAATAGGTTTTAAACAAGCGAAAATTCGTCTTAACATACCCCCAAGGTGTCACCAGTAATGCAAAACGATGCATATTTCCTAAAATTGAACCGTTGTTTTTTTTATTTTCATATCGAAGAGCCGTAACGTAAAATTTTTAGAACCTCTCATGGCATTTTAATCAGAGAAATCCGCCCTTGAAATGAAGCGGAATCACGCTGTATATCCAGGTGGCATTTTATTATTATTATCTTTTTAATAGTAACGTTTGATTTCGTATCGGATTCCGTCCTCGACTCATTGCTTTGGCTTTAGAATGCAATTTTTTTTCTACAGCGGTATACGATAATTGTTATCTTCTGGCAAGGTGAAGTGCACCATGTTAATGTGTCAATGGTAAAAGCGTTAAAGGCAGTCACGTGACAGTAGAAAGGCTCTCTCCGGCTGTCGGCGACACCGTTCACTCGCTATCGATTCCATTTTACATTTTGCTTTCCTTTTTGTATCCGGGTGCAAACAACTCTCAGACATGCGACATCGTCGTCGGAATCGAAAAAGGCACCCGATCCTGGGTGCTATCGCTAGGGACACGTCGAAGCGTTCGTTCTGTATCGAATTAATTTAACAAAAAAGTTCTCAAAATAATTGCTAGGCAGGGCCGCGCCTAGCCTTTTCGCCAACTTTTTTTAAGAAAAAAAAAATTAAAATGTTTGTAACACAAATAGATGTTAATTTCTAATAACAAAGAACTGAAGTGTAAAAAATTTATAGTAAATATATTACAGTTAGCAAATTTTAGAAAAAACCATTAACCGACGATTTACTATTAAACACTATACAAATATATTAGCACTTGGTATTTTATTATCATAATTAATATATTTTTTTTTAATTTGCTAACCAGTCATCTGTTTCCAACTTCACGTCTATTATTGATCGATGTGTCAATAATTTGCCTGGTGGAGCCTATTAAGGTTCATATCTTACTTGCATGAAGGGGATTTGCTGATCCGTCCTCAACGTCTTTCGAAAACATGTAAAACTATGATTTTCTTGTGTCTGCGATGTGAGCACGTTAACGAGCCATACCTCGCGTGAAAGAGGAGTAGAGATTTTTAGGTTAGGTGGATCAGTGTGTACCAATTATTAGCTTTAATTTATAAAGTCATGTAAAAAATAGGCAATTTATGAATTGAACTATATACTTACTAAAAATATGTTGTTTCTAATATTTTCAATGGAAACAAGTATGTAACAATAGAGACGACCAGCAACAACATTGTATTTAGAGGTCACATTGATATATTGCGATATTTTTCGGTTTCATATATTTTTAAAACAATGTCAACAAAAATCATAGCAGTGATGGCTTAGGTGCCAGAGAATTTTACAACTGAACTGTCAAAGATAGGTGCTTGCATTTTATTTTATTGCTGTGTATGCACAGCTGGTCGCTCCACCATTTTGAATTTATTCATAATGCAAAGACTTGAATAAAGCTATTTTTATTAATATTAGACGGATAAGTTACATGTGGCAGGTGCCACACTGACTTATCTACGACCTGTCCTTTTACTCATATTTTATATTTTGTCAATAACACAAACACTTTGGGAAGTTCGAACCAAACCTCAAACAACAAATACATTTTTATTGAACGAAAAAATGCCTTACTTCATATTTGATTTTTTTTCACCGAACAAACATTGCTACTTTTCCGGTAGTGTCAGTCCGGCCCTGCTTAACATGATAAACTCAGGGGTCAGATTCCTCCTATAAGATCCTAATTTTTTTGCTTCTAAAATATGGTGTTTTTTTCCTAAAATTCTGACCTCAAGTTATTGCCAGTTTTATAATATTAAGGAGTTAATTTTGGAAAAGTATTGTTTTTCAGATTTTTCCTTTTTTTTTGGAAATTCCGGATATTGTTTATGCAACTAAAGTTACACCTGTACATCAGTGGCACGTGACTTTATGGACGAAATTTGAATATCATTACGTATAAATGGTGCTGTATGAGTTTTGGAAAAAGAAAACTAAACATTAAGGCATCAGCAGTAAGTGGATATTGTATCAGTTGTAGAGAACAGCAATTCGTGAAAAATAGTACCACCATTTAGCAAACTCTCTGTGTAATATAAAATTAAGCAGCTTTTTTTCTTGATTAATGTTGAACTAAGGGCGAGTCCAGTTCTGTCTGGATTCGGCACGAGAAATTTCATTTGTTTCTATTTTAACAAAATATTACCTTAGGTCGCTAATATCTTCAAAAGTACTCAGGATAAATATTATGTGTGGGGAATTGTTAGAAAGCACTTGTAATTCTCTATTTGATTATGAAATAATATACAGGTTGTTTCATTTAAAATAAGGAGGTTATTGATATTTTATTTTTAAATCCACATATTCGAAATCAAATTATGAACACCCTGTAGATGAAAGTTTAAATTCTAATACCTCATTTGAAAGTTCGTATCTTAATCAGCTGCCATCGTAGAAAATTTTGAAGTTATTTTTAATTTGAAAATTATGAAATTTCTCTTTAGGTTGTACATACTGTCAAAATATCGACAAAATTTAGAAAACTGCTCAAAAGAAGCCTGTTATGAGAGTTGAAATCATCGAATTTGGAGTAATATATAGGGTGTTCCATTTAACCTAACAGGTTTGGTTACTGCCCAGCCTAAATGGAACTCCCTATTTGACAATATGTTTTTGGAATACTTATAATATCGTCATGTATTTTAATAAAAAAATTAAATTCAATACTTTAAAAGAAAAATAAAAAATAAAAATTGTTCATATAGAACTTCATTCTGAATAAAGGCAACAAATAACTTACTTTAAATAAAAAAAAAAAAAAGGTTTAAACATATAGCTTTAAAGGATACCACTTCGAGGAAACTCATCTTCGTTGCAGAAACACCCGTTACGGGATAGCAGTAAGACGGTTCACCAGATGTGGCTCGTACCACCTAAAACAGTAAATCAAAACCACAAAATAGATAAATAAAATAACATTAACCAGCAGAAAGGTAATATTAATCAAGTCAATAATTCACTAGTGTCAAACAAGCAGTGATTTATAAAGAATGAGCAAAGTTGTAATTTTATCTAGCGAAAAGACTAACGTGGAAAAACGTAGTATTAATACTTGATGTTAATTAAGATTTAATTTTATGTAAAACTGATCGTCTATGCCACATGGATAGACACATCGTAAATTAAAACTTTAGAAAGGTATAGTGAAGTGAAATTTAAAAATGTAGTGCTTCATCGTAGCCAAGAACGGCGAGTGAATTTGTGTTTTAACGAAATATGACATATTGGATATGTATAGATCGGTTATGAGACCTAGAGTTCAAAAATGATATGATTTCCACAGCATGATTACATATAAGAAAAATATTTCAAAAATTACATACCCAAAATGACATTTTGGCATCTAGTATCCTCATAAGAAAAAAGAATTCAGGATCACCATGGAGACGGGAACAAAAAAGAAAATTGTTGATAAACCAGCTCATGAGAGGCGTCACGTAATTGGAGTCGTTCCTGAAAATAAATAAGAAAATTGTGATGAAGACGAGAAAAACCAGAGGAAAATCACTACTCACCAGCTAAAATTAATAATTTGATCGAAGTTGAACGAGATAATACCCTGGATACACCAGAAATTAATAAATAGAAGGGAGAAAAATCAGGTACTTACATAGTATATATTTGAGGACTTGAGGCACATAAAATAGTCTTGATTAATTGGGAAAAACACAGAATATCTGGCAAGACAGCCATTTTGACCACGGTCATTGAACTTCAGTGAAGGCAGTAGGTTCATAAGTTCGTTAAAACCATAGAACACAAATATGAGATAGACTGCTCATTACTAATGAGATAAGTCACGGGGGACATTTTCATTTAAATCATTAAATTAAGGATTTCATTTGTTAGTATATTTTACATAGATAAAGTATCGCAGGCTTTTAGCTTAAGGATTTATTTACCAAATTTGTGTTGTTAAATGAATAAATGATGTAAATTTGAAAGCCATCTATGTCTGGTTTGATAAAACGATAAATTTTGCTCATTCTCACAATCAGAACAGTATCCGTGCTTAGTGGGGGTGACATCTGTGAGTCCTGCTGAAGATCTATACGTATGCTGTATAACCAGTTCTAGTTCAATAATTACAGGTCCCTGCACTTCATGCCATACCAACTTTTAAATATAATCACTAGAAAATTTAAAAAAACCTATTGAGAACATAATATTCATTTATTAATAAAAATTACATAAGCTCAAGAATTTGGAAGGTCAGTTTCCTCCACTAAAAGACCCCAAAGAGACCCTGAAAAGGAAAACAGGAATTACAGAAAACCTGAAAGTAAGTTATTCGCTTCGCGCAGTACACACGGTCGTTTATCGACGCAAATAGACTGGTCGCTGTGTGTAAAGCGCAGGTATTTTTGCATCAGTAGTACGGGTGGACCAAGTCAAAAAAAGGTCACAATTAAAATAAACTAGTAAATAAATTCTAAAATTAACTTAAATTACTATACTTCCTAAATAAAATAAATACTAAAGACATGCTATTCGAAAACTATTCTTTAAACTAACATGCAATAAATATTACTAAATTTATACCGCCTACCTACCTTTTCAACAATTTAAAATAATCAGATATTCATAAAAAAATTCCACATAAACCATCACAAAATATTTGGCATACAAAGTGGGGCATAGAAAGAAAAAAACCATAAAAAATTAATTATATTTTACAATAATTCCCCTATCTACAATATGCAGTGTTGATTGCTGAACAATTGTTGTTTTAAAAATTTGTACCTATCTATATGCTATTCAATTCACATTTTATTTACATGAGGGGAGGCTATGGAAAATCTGAATTCTGTTGGTATGAATGACTGTTTTAATTACTGAGGTTATGTTGAAAAGTCAAAAACATAACCACAAATTCAAATTGGTTCTACATAGTTGCCAGAGTGAGACCCTAAAGAAAGCACAGCAATGTCGTCAATAAAAAATTTGGCAATTCAGCCAAAAATAAATGCCAGTGACGATCAATTAAATCTGACACTTTAATATTTTGTCAATAGTAGACAACCCTGAGACAACCTAAGAAAAACATATCATAGCCTCCCCTCATGTAAATAAAATGTGAATAGCATATAAATAGCTAATTAGGAGTTATAGAAGAAATACACACTACGTGGACACCCTGTATATAAATTTAAAAAAAAATTAAAAAGCTGGTTTTAAAATTATACAAACACCATTGTTAAGTCTGGTTCTGTGTGCTTCGACGACTATAGTAAATGCAGTGACAAGGTCATAGTGGTTGACGTATGCTTTATTTGTGACGGAGTAAACAAATGTCGATGAGACGAACAATAACTTTTGTTTACTAGATATGTTTTGGCAATGGATTATAGGAGTAATATCATTAGGTTGATAAGGAATCGTTCAAGATGAATTGATCTTTCTTATTATAGCATAATTGAGCAAACTGTTCATGCAGATCGTACGTACTGAAAATTTACCATATTGTGTTGACCAAAATTTTTAAAAATTCTGTAAAAGGATCTTGCGAAAGGAACGAGGTTTCGTGAGATCCGAAGAAAGTTTCAAACCTACTATCGTCTAAAATTTAATTCGAATATATCTAGTTTCCGAAATATTTCACCAGGGAGTTTTTATTGGCACACCCTGTATACATAATCTCTTAATAAGTGTATAATTAATAATAATTATTTATTTTAAAGCATTTTGGATCAAAACAAGTAAACGCAATGGTACCATGAAATAATTATTGTTTATTTTGGTGCGGCAGGTACCTAGTTGTTTTCATCCTCCAATAATATGGTTATTTAATTTATTTACCCAACTTAAGAGTTTTAGACTCAACCAAACACTAATATCATGATATAATTTAGGTAGTTGGTAGTTTTTAATTAGTAGTTAGTTTCGTTATTTTTGAAACAAATGTTTGTAAGAACCAGAATAATGAATAAACAATTAATTGAACTTCACTGCACATTATTTGTAGAATAGTTCCATACGTATGGAATAAAGTAGATATATGCTATTCACATTTTATTTACATGAGGGGAGGCTATGATATGGTTTTAAGTGTTTAGGTTGTCTCAGGGTTGTCTACTATTGACAAAATATTGAGGTGTCAGATTTAACTGAATGTCACTGTCATTTATTTTTGGCTGAATTGCCAAATTTTTTATTGATGACATTGCTGTGCTTTCTTTAGGGTCTCACTGTGGCAACTATGTAGAACCAATTTGAATTTGTGGTTATGTTTTTGACTTTTCAACATAACCTCAGTAATTAAAACAGTCATTCATACCAACAGAATTCAGATTTTCCAAGGCCTCCCCTCATGTAAATAAAATGTGAATAGCATATAAATAGTAAATTATTATTGAGTAGTGTTACTGTTGCAACGTGTCAAATGTTCGTTTAATAACCAGTATTATAATTGTTGTAACTTTATATCTAACCTGTTATCAAGTTGAACGAAGAAAATCTAAAATTAGATACAACTGGAACTGACAATGTAAAGTATTGAAATATTTATAGAGTGAGTTAATTGCTTCTTATTAGCAGATTAATTTAGAGAAATGTAGTTTTAACGAAGAAAAATTAAATTCCTTAAAAGCTTGGAAAAAAATTAAGAACGACAAGAGGAATAAACCTAATGTTTTTGTGGTATCATTAGTTGTTATAATAATCAATAGCATTAATTTCGTTGAAGTGTTTACGCCACTGGGATTCTTAAAAATATGGTTGACCTTGGTGCAATTTAAACCTTCAAAATTGCCAATAACAAAAAAAAATTATCTCATTATGGTTTTTAAAAAAACGTAAACGTAAGCAATTTTTCGAAATAATCCTACATCACAGGGTAGAATTATTAGTAATAACAGCACATAAAAAAATAATTATTTTATTTCTTCCTTGAAAGAAATATTTAGGAACTTTACTTTGTTACCATTTTCCATAATTGATTTGCTCTGGGACTGCATATAAATATAAATTTTTATAAATAACCAGCATATCATAATCCAAATTTTGTGTTTTTTAATCCAATTATATCAGGTATTAAAAAAGTCCAATAGATTTTATAATTGTATGTTTAGAGGTGAAACATCATTATAAGTGTGGCAAATTTTGAGCTTTAGACATTTTAATTTAAAAATTCGTAACGAAAAAACTGATTTTATAAAGTAATACAGTTGAACCATATTTTTTTCTGCTCAAAAAATCAATCTTTCACCAGTACTAAATAGAGATACTCAGCAATATGTGCTCTATAAACATTCTAAAGGAACACTAAGGAATTAAGCCTGTTGCATTTGTTGACGTTAAAAGTGGAATTTGGATTTTCCCAGTGACGTTTACGTAACAATTATAAGCCGGTTGTACTATATGTTCTGTGAATATATCTTTTTATACAAATAATATTTTTATGACGATTGTATTATTCATCAGTAATAATTAAGTGGCGAGGCAACAAATGTGTGTTGTTTTCTTCAAGATAAAGATAAGATATCACAGTAATAAATATTCTGTAAGCATCAGTTCCTATTAATGGTATTGATTAATGTTAGCTACTCCTTAAAAGACTTCCTAAATTGACAAACAAGTTCTGTCCTCAAATCCAGTTGTGCCAATCGTGTAAAATTATAAATTGAAGGTTAGTTTAGTATAATCTGAATTATTTTTTATGTAAAATGTTCTAAAAAAAAAGTAGAAAATATTTTGTTACTGTTATCTAATAAATTCATTAAAAAGCTTTACCGAAGAAAAGAATTGAATAATATATTTTATCGAGTCAGTCAGTAGATACAAGACCATGAAAATTGTGAAATAGATTCCGGAAGCTATGCCATAAAATTTCTCATAGGAATATAGCAATTTATTTTTAACTTAGAAATAACCATCGCTATTACAAGGATTCTATAAAATACACAGGTCCAGTCTAGTGACTTGCGAGATCACCTCGGAGATCACCAAATCTTAAGCCAGTGGATTTCTTTTATAGGGTAAAACAACTTTGGTGACCATTAACGACCAATAATTGTTGTAGGTTTTCTAATAAGAATTGACGTTTTTGTTTCTTTTTAAATTTCTCAAGAGTAACAGATTTTGTTTACGGTTGCCCTGGAATATCCTGGCGGAATCATAATTGCCCAAATTACTTGGATTGTTATCTTAATATCGGAAAGGATTAATTATTTTTGTAAATACAATAAACTCCCTTTCGATCGATCTTGTAATTATCCTGTTCAATTATTTACCTAGCAAGGGGAAGAATATAAACCTGAAAATTGCTTATTTACCGAACGATTAGTTTTAAATGAGTGGACATTCTTAATGCGAAAGTATTTGTCGTAAGGAGTTGTATTTCTAAATGTAATTAACAAGTACTTATGACATTTCTCAAATAAAATAAAGCACCATTTTTTTTACGGTCTCTCCCTCCTATTCGTTACTCTTGACGATCACTTGATATCAATCAGTCACTCTTCAATTGTTTTTATGAAACAATTGCAACTCCAAATATTAAAAAGTATTCATCTCTAAAAGGCCATAACTCCGATAAGAAAAATCGTAGATGGGCAATCGAAAACTCAGTTTGAAGGGGAAAGCAGAAATGAGCTAAAAAAAAATTTATTTCCTATACAGTACCTCAAATATAACCAAAAAGCCATTTTTGCAAATTTTACATCAAATATTTCAATATCCTGACGTGATGGGTAAATTCTGAGGATTCTACGCAAAATATTACGTAGGAAATGTTTTCAAGTTGTCCCCCCCCCCCCCAATTTACAGACCTGTGAATTCGACGAAAAATACCCTTAAAATTTGCCACCTTACTGTCTTATCATTATTATTAATGGCCGATACAAATGCAAACAAAAAATGCTTAAAAAAAAACAGTTGTTTCGGCAAGAAAATTTAACGGAAACTCACTTCATATCAATTTTGATGAAAAACGAATTACAGAATTAATTCAATTGCTTTGTTGATTACTTTCTACTCGTCATTAATCGCTAAACAACAGTGTTTCGATTTAAAATAAAACTAATAAATATGGTAATGATAATGATTACATGAAGTAAAGCAGCTAATATTTTCTTCTTTGGTATCAGATTCAAATTATATTTCTTTACTCAATTTTTCTCTTCGATTGTTTTTTCTCTGCTCTCCAAGAGCTATTGTATGCACTTATTTTGGACTAGTATTTTTTTTTTAAATACAAGATGCTTTGTTCTCATGTGATATTTTTTAACGTTTTTGGATTCGTCCAAAGAAATTGTCAAAAGTGACTAGTTTTGGGTCGACTATGCTTATACCGATCTCCCGCACTACTAGTTGTTGAATTTGTTTTCGAACTTACAAATCTAGAAATTTTTAATTTTATCGATAATTTTGGAAAATATGCCCGATTATGGGAGTTTGTTTTAAATTCACAAACTTCCCAATTATTTCAAATGGCATAATAAAAAATTACCAGGCACTATAGTTTTTGAAATTAGATCGATAATATTAAGACTCTCAGAAATAAGATTATCTAATGGACATTTAACACGTAAAAATATTAAAATATGTGAGTAATATTATACTTTGGTTAGTTATCGACGCTTAATTAGCTCAAGTTTTATTCTAATTAGTGCTATTTAGGTGAGTTAGACCGTGTCGGTTTATGTTCACAATGTTCATGATTCATGCTAATGGTTATTTAAGTGTTCCCTAAAATAATTAGAAATGCGATAAATAAACGTCTCAAAAGACGTGTGTACATAACATTATTCCCACGATATCACAACTGATTATGTTTGTTTGCATTCCAAGTGAAATTGTTACAGGAATCCATTGTGTTTATTAGGGCAAGTGCGCTTAATATTGTTTGTAATATTTAGAATTGAAAACTATAAACAATTTTTTTTATTGCAATTATTTTTACCAGTTTTGCAGATGCGCAGTGCCAAATTTCTAAATACATTGCTTGATACATATTGTATAACATATAATGGTTTAAATGGTCTTTCGCTTGTAAAAAATAATCAACAAATTTAAATTTTTTAACTAAAACCTCCTGTTAATTTTTGATTATTACATTTCTAAAATAAAAATATAAATGAATAGTATTGAATTTGCCGCATCTTTCTTTGCAATACTACTCATACAAATTTAATGGAAATAATTCAAAATTGACACATAGAAGTAATACATTTTTCGAAAATTCCGATTTTTTAAACGTAAAATTTCTTTGTCAGTATATTTTTAAAATTTAAAATATTTGATCATTATTTCCAAACCTTAACAGTATAATATTCATAAAAATTTGCAAATAGTTTACTGCTAAACAGTGAAATAATTTATCTACCCCATATCGTTTTTAGTTATAAATAATCCTCCGAAAAGTAGAGGCCGTGAAGAAATACTGGTATGTCACGTGACCTGACGTCACAATAGCCGTCTGAACGCGATGGCTCAGTCTATATAAAACTCGACAAACAACAAACTTGCATCGTTAATCTGTTTTGGGGAAGTGTTTCTTTAGTAAAGCTCTTAATCAGAAAGTTTTAATACTTAATTAAATACCTGTTAGGAAAGTTACAAACCGGCAAATTGGAGGGACGTTTTGGAAGCCGTACTTAGAAGAAGCTAATGAAAATTTTATTTCATGAATTATGTCACCACTCCCCATAAGAGACGTTAAAGATGCGACGCTGACAACGCAACACCAGAGTAATCCGATACCTAAAGATTACAGCATCTTCGCTCATATCATCATTGAAAAATTCAGTCTTTAGTTAGAACTCATGTAATTTTTTATTGCTTGTGATAATTGTGTTGCAACAAAAGGTAAATAAATACAGTTTTTTAAATTCAGAATTGTATTATCACTATTATAATTGCTAAAAATAATGGTTTTCTTATAAAAGTTATTCCGACTTGACATTTAAAAATAATTGACATTTCCTAAGGTCACTTTAAAATTTTAAATAATTATGACATTTCTCAATGTCACTGAAAATTATTTAAAAAATAGAGTTAATTAATCTTAATTTCATAGTTTTTGGATTAAAAAAAGAATGTAATATGCACCTCGGCATTAAAGTTCCTTTTTATCACTCATGTGGCTTATTTGCTAACTAAACTCCACATTCATGATAAAAAGATTAACTTTAATGCCTTGATACATAAATAACTATTACGCATATAAATGTGATAGTTCGCGGCCTCTTATTACCGAAGGCCGCAAATATGATCTTATAACCTGCTCCGATCCGTGCTGTTTATTACGGAAGAGCTGAAGGGTCACACGAGCGATTTTATTTATCATATAATTTCTCGACTTTTATCTCAAGATCTTGACTTTTATCTCAAGATCTTGACTTTTATCTCAAGATCTTGACTTTTATCTCAAGATCTTGACTTTTATCTCAAGATCTTGACTTTTATCTCAAGATCTTGACATTTATCTCAAGATCTTGACTTTTATCTCAAGATCTTGACTTAGATTTATTTATCATTTTAATCGTACAAACAATATTACTCAAATAATTGTATGTGGTGGTGAGTAAAGAAGCTTTATCGTCTTCTGCTTCTTATGTCAACACCAAGTGGATCTAACCCAGACAGCACAGGTACATCCTCTGTACGTTTGATGGATATCCATATTGGACATGAAGGACATAGAGAGAATATCCTTATGAACAACATATGGACCACATGGGATATCTTATGGATATCCTTTTGTCATAACTTTAGATGTCCATATATTGTCCATTCTAAAGCCTTACAGATATCCACTGCACATAAATTCCTTTATCAGGGGAATAACACACATATCTAACCTGCCTCCGGCTTCTAACTCGCAATTAATAGACCTCATGTCATGCCTGATGCATTTGATAAAAAAAAAACAAGAGCATGTGGGGGGATTTGAACCTGGAACCTTCTGCTTGCCAACCGAGCTCGTTTGCGCTAGGCTATCACACCACTGACAAGTTGCGAGTAAAGCAAGAATAAGTTCATTGACAACTAACTCAAACTTTACAATCCGGCCTTCCACGCAAATATGGATAATTATTTATTACTGCCTCGCTATACTGTATTGAATTCTTCATTCTATAAAAATGCACTTCGGTAGTTTTAACGACACAATCATTTTTTTCTACAATAATTTAACCGCATATGATGATATTGAGGTGTTATTAATTGTCAATTAAATATCCGTAAAATGAAAATACTGATCATTAAATATCCCTCTTTTACAAATATTTAGAAAATATCCAAGGACGACCAGAGCGGATAAAGAATGCATAATTAGGTATATTCATATTTTACAATATCGGATATCCCAAGACTTTCCAGAAATGGATATCCATAAACAGTTAAAGTATGGATATCCACTGGTTTTACTTTGACATATATCCTATGGATATTCAAATCTGGTCCGAGGTTCCATAAAATTAAACTAATTGAAGCTCGTATAATGAAAAATAAAATTCCACCGGAACTTTCTACTAAGACGCATTAAAAGATTTCATTTAGAGCTAAATAAACTAAAGTAAGGGAGGTCCCAGCAGGACCTCCAGTGGATATCCATTAAAAAATGTCCACTGGATATCCATTACATACACGTGAATATCCGGGACAATAAATGGACCTAAAAAGTACATATTTTGGATATCCGGTGCTGTCTGGGAACTCTTTAAGAATTAATCGTACAGTTTTTTGTGTAACAACAAAACCATTTTGAAAGCATTTTAAGTGCATCCACCGATAACCATGCAGTTGACTTGACGATTGTAATTGTTGGTCAATAAAATTGACAACATCTTCTAACTTCGAAAAGTTTTTTCTTCTTGTAAGATTCAACATTTTAAGTTTTCGTTTCAAAGTAGCAAAACTTATAAATTTGGTGTTGGATTTGTAGAAATGCGATAATCTCATTGTAATGTAATCCCAGCAAAAAATTGTATGTTATTAAATCATTAACAATGTTAATCGTTATTTTAAATGGACAATTTTAATTTATAAAATGGAAGATCGACAAGCTTCTTTACTCACCACCACATACAATTATTTGAGTAATATTGTTTGTACAGGGTGTTTCCTATAAAACTATACCCCCACTTATTTCGGTCAATCACCACCGATTTTAATTTTTCAAAAACCGGTCTAACATAGAATTTTCCGTAGATTGTGAATATGCTATTACTTTTTTTCCTACTTCGACCGTATACGAGGGGCAGAAAAAAAGTATGGTTTTTTTAAATGAAACACCCTATATATTTTTACATATTTGGATTCGCCTCATCCTTCTGATTACAAGTATATATGACACTTATATATTTGCTATAAAAATGGCGTAAATAATTGATTTTAAACTTAGGGCGTTTCCTTTTAAACTTAGGGCGTTTCCTTCAAAACTATACCCCCCCCCCCTTACTTCGGTCAATTATTTACGGATCAAAATTTTCAAAACCTACACATAGAATTTTTCGCAGATTTCGTATATGCTATTACTTTATTTCTCCCTTCAACGGTATACGAAGGGTGGAAAAAAGTATGGTTTTTTTTATGGAATGCCCTGTACTTTTTTACATATATAAGTATTATATATTTTTATAATCAGAAAGGTAGGGCGGATCTAAATATGTAAAAAAATACAGGGCATTCCATAAAAAAAACATCCTTTTTTCCACCCTTCGTATACTATTGAAGGGAGAAAAAAAAGTAATAGCATATATGAAATCTACGAAAAATTCTATGTGTAGATTTTGAAAATTTTGTATCGTTGATAATTAACCGAAATAAGGGGGTATAGTTTTGAAGGAAACGCCTTAAGTTTAAATTCAATTATTTACGCCATTTTTATAGCAAATAATAATATGTAAGTGTCATATATTTGTAATCAGAAGGACGAGGCGAATCCAATTATGTAAAAATATATAGGGTGTGCCATTTAAAAAAACCATACTTCTTTCTGCCCCTCATATACGGTTGAAGTAGGAAAAAAAGTAATAGCATATTCAAAATCTACGGAAAATTCTGTGTTAGACGGGTTTTTGAAAAATTAAAATCGGTGGTAATTGACCGAAATAAAGGGGGGTATAGTTTTATAGGAAACACCCTGTACGATTAAAATGATAAATAAATCTAAGTCAAGATCTTGAGATAAAAGTCAAGATCTTGAGATAATAGTCAAGATCTTGAGATAAAAGTGAAGATCTTGAGATAAAAGTCAAGATCTTGAGATAAAAGTCAAGATCTTGAGATAAAAGTCAAGATCTTGAGATAAAAGTCAAGATCTTGAGATAAAAGTCGAGAAATTATATGATAAATAAAATCGCTCGTGTGACCCTTCAGCTCTTCCGTAGTTTATGGCTCTGCAAGAGTCTCGTGTGTATCATTATTACAAGAGGTAAATTAAATTTTTTTTCAAGAACAGACTACTGAAGAAGTTCAAGAAGAAACATCGTTCTAAAGATTTTGACTTTGAACTTTGACTGCTAATAACTTTGACATTTTTAACTTTTGAACCCCAAAATTTTCAAGAGGCATATATATCGATACCTTCTTTCGAAATGTGTAAAAATATACAGTGTTCCATAAGAGATAATACACTTGTTGTTGACCTGCCCTGTATACATAGGTCAAAATACATTCTTCGTAGAAAAATTGAAAATTTCGGGAAAAAATATGTAGGAAAACGTTTTGAGGTTTTTCAAAACGTTAAAAATAACCAATATAAAGGGGGTGAACTTTTATGTGCCCCACCCTGTACAGGGTGATCATTTGAAATTTCTACTTTTTAAACCCTTTTATTTTGCTTAAAAATATAGCTAGAAAAAAAAATAGACCTGTAGCATATTTTACCAAGTTTTTGTATATGTTATGAGTCTGCATCAATCTTAATAATATACAGGGAGCGCCACATAGTCACATTTTTGTAAATGGAACACGCTATATATTTTTAGATATTTGGATAGCCCTTTTTATCCCCTTTGTAAATATACTTATATAATTGTTATATATTTCATCTTCAAATAACTGAGTTATTCAAATAAATAATATTTGGGATATAACTAAATTATTTTTTACATAGATGGCATAGATGGTAAATAACAATAATTGTTGATCTGTCAAATTTTAAACCATTGTTGTTTTATGCATGGCTATATTTTTAAGCAAAATAAAAGGGTTTAAAACTTTAAAAAGTAGAATTTTCAAACGATCACCCTGTACAGTGTTATCATTTTGTTTGGTACACATTTTAATCAGAATTTGCGAGTTTATTGTAGCAATTTGAAAAAAATATCTTATACAAAAGTTGCAGGGTATTTACTAAATTCTTATTTGGCAGCAATAAAAAACAAATGAATGCGGATTTTTTCAGATATAGACATGACGTAACCAATGTTTTTTTTAAATGGAACATCCTATTTGTTTTTATCCAGTTAGATGTGATTTTTGTTTCTAATTATGCACTTTCTAGGACATCGTGTACTGTAGTAAATGAATTAAAAAAGTAAAAAAAAAAAACGAGATTCAAAAAACGCTGTTCCTTTTTTAAAAATATATGTTTAACTTTTCGGTAATTTCAGGAACAATAAATAATTGTATGTAACATTTAATACACATGGTTTGAGCTTCTTAAAGTTAAAGGGGTCGAAACACTCTTCAAGTAGATTTTTTCAAATTTAGCCCATTGAGGAGGATAATTTTAAAGCATTAAAATAATAAATGTTAATTTACCGAAATCTAGGTGTCTATTGTATCATTTTGCAGTATCTCGACAATACCTACGTTACTAAAATGAGACAATAGATAGGGATTATGTATTTACTTAAATTGTTTGCTCCACCGAACCAGTAAAATTATTAATTTTCCTATGCACTCTAACAATGATTCACTGGACAGGACCTACTTGGACTCTATAATACTCTATTTAATTATTAAATATAATCAACGTGCAATTAGACGTCTAATACTGAAAAGATAAACCCCAGCAAAAGATTTGAACGATGATAACGATCTACATCTGTCATCGATGAGTAACAAGATCGTATTAAGGAAAACAAATATTTGCTTGTATTAAGGTAATTATATGGCAGTTCTTTAAAATTGTTTTCAGTTTTAGTAAAGCCTAATGATGCTTAGATAAAAGAATAATAAAGTAAAACGAAAGGTAAAAGAAATTGTTGTTTGAAATATATTAAAATCCTGTTTTATGTCATGGCTTAACCTGATGATAAATCAGTGCCAACGTACACGGGTAAAAGTTAAAAAAGTAACTATTTTGCTCAACTTAACAGGACGAACGAAAAATCCTGTTCCTTCCGCTTCCCTCGCCTCCCTTTCTCGTGTTGTGGATCTTTTTCCAAAAAAAGTCATTACCGAACTTACCATCTTTAAAACATTTTACGTACTTCACAAGATTGACTTCGGCGTATTCTTAGGTTTTTGACATGAGACACCAAAGTTTTACATCCGAACATTTAGAGCGACCTCGAGAGCCACTCTTTAGTTATTAACATTTGTAATAATAGTTTTGGTTCCCCAAGTATTGTATTGTGTATATTCCACACCATTTTAGATGATACATGAATTGCATTATTTTTTATTACATCGTCTAATATAAAAAATGATCATAATTTGACTGCTGCAGGAAATAGCGCAAGAAATGGCTAAATTAGAGAATGTTCTATTTTTTAACAATTTTTTCAGTGTTACCTAAAGTTTTTCTTCCCCCCTAACCAATTCGTGAAATCATCAAATTTACAGGGTGTGATTTTCATAAAATACGTACCATAATAACGTTCTTACTCATATTTGGAAATAGCAACCTGAGATCCGAGCTCTACATATAAGGGAAAAAACGGAAAAAGTAATAATGCAAATACTTACTTCAATTGTTTTTCGATTTGGATCGTTTTTGATAAGGCACGAATAAGTAAAATATTTCGCTTGCTATTCGCTGCGTCCTTAATATTATTAATTATTCATGCACGAATTTCGTTCAAATGCACAACAATTCAAGTGTGTTATTTAAAAATACGTTTTATCAGCAAATTCTGAGTAAATTGGCAGTAATCTGTACTGTGAGTCACGCATAAATTGCCCCTCTCCTAAATAATAATTATCGTCCATATTAGCAATCTTATCTCATTTCACCATTTTCGTATCCTTTTGTTTATAATTCTTCATTGTCTGATAGGCTGCTTAGAAAATCGATTTTCTTTGTCGTATTTAGTCGATTGGTACTGGTTCCATGGAACACCTGATGAATTAAGTCATAACATCAGTATGTGTCTTTCTTTTGTTTGAATCAGTGTTTTGTTTGTTCTGTGCTATTGTGGATATATATCGGTGTGCGTGCCATGTTGGAGTACGAGGTAAATTATGTTACATATATATATATATATATATATATATATATATATATATATATATATATATATATATATATATATATATATATATATATATATATATATATATATATATATATATATATATATATATATATATATATATATATATATATATAAATTACAAACAAATGAATCAATTAATTGTAAATTGGCTGACGTATAGATTGTTTATTAAATAATGCTTCAGATTTATGGCTACTTTTAAATAATAGAATTACGTTGTTCGCGATAAGATTTTATATATAAGTCGGTTTGCGTAAAGTACACTTATAATTGTTTTAAAAATTGACGTAATCAATATTTATACTTAGGCCTCTCTTCCCGCTAGAGATGGTAAAACGCAACGTACGTCACTGTTGCTATTTTCGCTCATGCGGAATACAGTCTTACATCGTGTAAACTACATAATGTTTATTATTTATCAAGGAATAGGTTAACAACAATATAACTGTTTTGTGTTGAATTTAATAGCGGCAATCAGAATTTTTTTAATATCTTATTTTATTGCCTGGTCAAAGGTCATTTTAGCGTTTATATATTTGTGATTGTAAGTTAATTTCAAGTTTTGTTAATTGCTTTTATAAGCATTGTACCACAATGTTTCTTTACAGTTAAATTAATAGTAGAATTTTAAACAAAGCATTTGATAATCGCAGTGTACCTACGTGGGGTTATTTTTAAAAAGGTTCAGTGTTTCTTGCTTTTATGCACCAAATTTTGTTTTTTGTTTTTTAAATATCCTATATAAACAGGGTTATCGAATTAATTTATATATGTACTTCCTATATAGAATGAATGTCTGAATAAACCGTGACATCTGATGAATAATATGAATTATGTATCATGTATACAAGGTGGCCCATTATCTAAGCAGTGGCGGCTCGTGGGGTTTAAGGCTGGTAGGGCAAATAGCTGTGTACACGGGGCAAGAGCTGCAAGATTAGCCCCTTAACACTACAAATAACATTGCCAAATTACAACAAATTTGGGTAACGGATATTTAAGATATTTACGAAAAACCAAATTTTTTAAAAAAGTTTAACAACCTGTATCTTGAAAACGAAACATTTTTGGACCCATGTTTATATGAACTTTCTGTCTTAAAATCACTCAAATAATCGTCTGTTAAATTTATTGTACATACTTAATGAACACCCTGTATATAGCCCTTAAAATTGAAGCTATTGGTAAAAAAATACAAAATTAAAATCTCGAAACCTTGACAGTTGCGCCTTATGACCACCAAAAAAATAACCTTCTAAAAAAGTTCTCTCCTTATACAGGGTGTTTCATGACGAACTGGACGATGGACAGGGTGATAAACTACTTACATTTCTTTTGGCCAGAAATTTCTTACTATTTGTCAAAATTTGTTTAAACTTTATACAATTTGTTTATCACAGTTGATATAATGTCGTTTGAAATATTTAAAAATTCCAGGGACGGACTCAAGCTTTTCTGTAGTGAAAATCACCCTGTATCATTTTTTTTTCAAATTATATCAGAAATTATAAAAGCCCATACATCAGTAAACGAAGGTATGTGAATAGATTTTTTGTGGCACCTTTATTAATTTTTTTACAAGCGATTGAATTTGGCGAAATAGGGAATTGAAAGATAAAAAATTATAATTTGCATAACTAAAATATATCGTTGGAATCATGATGAAAAATACTAATAAATTGAGGAAAAACAATATCAGGTCCGTATTTGAAAAAATGAAGTAGAGGGTGGCAACTAAAATATAGAGAAGCTGGAGGTTTTCATTATAAAAATTTGCTGTAAATATTTGTAAATTATTAAAAGAAATTTGTGTTAAAGACTTATTTTTAGATAATAAATACATAGATACTAAGGCTATACACATTTATTTCTTATTTAGATAATTTAGTTAAGCAAATATTTTATCTTTAATTTCCCCATTTCGCCAAATTCAATCGCTTGTAAAATCAATAAAGGTGCGACAAAAAATCTGTTCACGTGCTTTTGTTTACTGATGTATGTACTTTTATAATTTCCCATATAATTTCAATAATATATTATACAGGGTGATTCTTAATACGGAAATTCAAAAAACTTGAATTAAAAAAGTCCGGTCCTGGAGTTTTGAAATATTAAAAAATTATATTATATCAACTGTGATAAGTACACAAATTGCATAAAATTTTAACAAATTGTGATAAATAATAAGGAAGTTCTGGCCAAAAGGATTATTGGCCATAAGTAGTTTATCACCCCGTATCTCAGTAATTAAGCGCAACTGACAAATTTCTATACCCATTCGTGAATAGTCAAGGGATCCTCTATCATCCTTAGAAGTATGTACATTTCATCATGAAACACCCTGTGTATCCCATAATTTAACTGAGCAGCAAAAAAATCGTTGATGCTGATTATGTATTACCGTACTTAATGGCGCCACTCAACTATTAAAAAAGTATATGAATTTTCTAATCGGAAATCATTATCGCTAACCTTATCAGCAGTTATGTAATATTTTCCGTAATTCCCCCAATACAGCTTTTCTCGGAAAATTTCCCGATTATAAACCAGAGCAGTTCGTTGAAGCTGACGTCGAAGCGTACTTAAGAAAATATTGATGAAATTATCATCAAAATGCCCTTTTTTTGCACAGACAAATCATCATGTAGTTTTAGACAGTAATTATAATTCATAAATCATCATTCTGTCTGTGTGTATGATTGTGGTTAGCGATAATTATCTTGGCCGGAAGAAGCATGTTAAATCGATTATTATATTTAATGTTATATATTATCATTAGTATGCAGCTTGAAAATCGTTAAATACTTTTATGTACCGGAAAACAATTAATACATAGTGCTACAATATATAGTATATTTATTAAGAGCGTACTTACATTTTACATTACTTGCCAGAAATTAAATGAAGGAAAACGAAATAAAAAGCTTCTTTATTATCAATAATGTAGAGCGAAATCGAATAGTTACGGCATTAGCGTGAAGATGGAGCTTCGCTGCGGAAAATTGCCTTATGTCGGATTTCCTACGGTATCGGTTATTCCCCTAAGGTAAACATCTCAGTTACTGTTCTCTGAAGGTATAGCGGAAGCTTCTTTCGTATTACAATTCTTTCTTATTGGGTGTTTTCTATAATGAGAGTTCCAGTCACGAAATAGCCTAATTTAAAGCTTATAGCTGCTTAAATTCATTTGAACCTTGTTTATACCAAATATACAAAACCTTCATAAGTGATCGTAAACCACGTGACCAAAATTAGGCAACCAGATAAACGTTTTGTTTTTTCTGCATATGCAAGACCCTTGAGTGTGTACATGGTTGCCTAATTCTGAGGTACAGGGTAGCTCCTTATATTTTGACGCCTACCTACAGCCTTTATTTTTAGAGATATGAAAAAAGTGTATAAAGAGATAAAAAATTGTAGATTTTGGTGTCAAATATCTCTTGACGGAAAAATATAAACAAAATAGCATCGGACAATAGAAAAAGAGACACAACTTAAGCTTTTTTAAATGGAACACCCCCTATATTTTTGCATATTTTGAAAGAACATTTTTGGCTGATTCCAAAAATATATATATGTTGACATTTGCTTGGGTTTTTTTAACAGTATATGCCTCTTTGTGTAAAACAGTTTCAGAGGTTGCCATGAAAAAAACAAAATATTTCTGATAATTTCTGACAGTTTACCACCAGATTTTTATGCAAAATCCCAAATATGTACAGGGATATCCAACGAAAATGACCACCCCTAATAACTTCTTTATTTTTGATGCTATAAAAATATTTTTTCTATAAAAGTTGTAGGGTTTATTTTTATTGAAAGCATTTAGAATATGTATTCAGAAAAATAAATGAAAATCGTTTAGAGGAGATATGGTTTTATCTTGCATTTTTTCAACTGGAACACCCCATTTTTTTTGCATTTTTGAAATCAATGCAAGTTAAAACCATATCTCCTCTAAACTACTTTCATTTATTTTTCTGAATACATATTCTAAATGCTTTCAATAAACCCTACAACTTTTATAGACAAATTTTTTTTATAGCATCAAATATAAAGAAGTTATTCATTTTCATTGGATATCCCTGTACTTTAAAATGGGTTATTCAGATGTGGAAAATAATAATTTTATGTCATTCATCAACCTGAATTTATTTATGGAAATATGAAAAAAGTGTGAAAACAAAAGTTGTAGATTTTGATGTGATAAGAAATAAAACAAAGGAATATCAGAAATTAAACTGTCAGTAATTATCAGAAATATTTTTGTCATTTTTTTTTTTTCATGCGGTACGGTTTTGCATAATATTTCCATAACAAATAGAGCAAATGACAACATATTATATATTTTTGGAATCAGAGAAACAATCTTTCAAAATATGCAAAAATATACAGGGTGTTTCATTTGAAAAAAAAACATAAGTTGTGCCTATTTACTTTCTGACGCCATAATAATCTTTGTTGCCCTTTATTTAACTAACCTAAAGGTATAGTTGAAATTTTATCCATAGACGACCACAGTGTTAAAACCCTCACATTTTATGTGGGGAAGACAAATCCGGAATGTCATCAGTTGATTAATTACATTTGCATAACCAAGGATTTTAATAATCCCTTACTGACGCCCTATTTTTGTTTCAGACAAGCAACGGAGGTGGGGCTGGTAACCGACCAGCTGCAGCGGCGTACGGCGGGGGTGGAGTGAAAGGGTGTGGCGGTGGGCCCATGGCCACCACCCAGCACCAAACTCCGGGGGGCTACCGCGGCCAGTGGGGCAACGTGGGAGCCGGTCACCAACACCAGCACCCGGCCGCAGGCGCTACTTACTACCAACGTTACACTCCCCAGGCCCAACAGCCTACCCAGATCAACACGGCCCAGGCACAAGCAACCGCGGCCGCCTCTCCGGCCCAAAACTCTTACACGCCAAGTAGTACCACAAGCAGCAACTACAATAATTCAAATTCGGTAAGAGATACTCTAATAATTGTTTTTTATTTTTTCCCCTAACGTAACGATACATAAAATTTTACAGATTTCGGTAGTATTTAAATTAAATCACATGCAGGCAATAAGTCGTTTATATTTTTGGAGCAAAGAAAACTTAATTTAGATTATGTTGACACTTAAAAAAATTATATTGGAGGAGTATATAGTCTGTGCCTGAAGATTTGTTACTTTTATCGGTTTTAATAATGTCAGTTGTATAAATTGAAAACAAAAGCGGGTCCAATATTGTCCCCTGGGGCAGCCCAGAAATTACAATTTTAGATGTAGTCATTTGATCTAGAATACATATTCTTTGTAAGTAGATTTTAAGACGAATGATAATGTAGTAGCAAAATTTTAATCATAACTTATTAATATGTTTTCTTATAAATGGAGAAGTGACGGGCTATGCGAAAAGTGAGCTTTATGAGCAGGAAGTTTGTTATTAATTGATAAGTATTCCGTGATCTGATTGCGTATTATTTATTATTCTTTCTAAATATATATTATATACAGGTATATTCAATTACGTTATCGACAGTTGATAAAATGATTCCGAAAAATAGGAGTGGTAAGAAATTAATAAACACATGATGTCAGCATTAAATCAAATAAGGTAAAAATTAATTTTTGTTGCCGATTTTAATTAATTCTTATTCTAATTTGCTAAATAATTGAAAAATAAAAGCCATTTTAAGTTTGCCTTACCTGTTTAGGGTACATGATTCTGGTATCTGCAGCAACTAATCCTACAAAACTCGTTTGATTCGGATGTCACAAGAGGTCGGTTTGCGAACTGATAACATGACATGCTAATTATTTTGTTTTAGCCGGACCTAATGGTACTTTCTGTAATGTATTGATATAATTTGCAATATTTTTTTCCTTGCATAAGCTCTTTAGAAACTCGACTAAATTTAGACTATATCAGCTTTGATACAATTTGCCACTGATAGTAACTCATATTGCAACCTCAATTTTTATGAAATTATAAATTTTATTAAAGTTTCTTTATCAATTCATCTTATCTTATCCAAATTGGTAGGAGTACTATTTTATTGTTTGAAAAATAGAAATAAAATATGTCAGTTTTGTTTTCTCTGTGATGCACATCAGAGTAAGATTTTAATTCTTTTTTTCGTGCATAGTTCTTTTTCTTTAGCATTCTTTTGCTATAATCTGAAATAAATTTTTGTAATCGGTTGCGTAATCGGAAATTATTTATTTACCTGATATTATTTATCTACACCTGGAAGTTGACGGTGCATGTTTGATATTAGTTTTATGCAATCCAAGTTCAAGTTTACTCAAACTACATATAGGACAAGTGAAAATAAAATGTGTTGTGTGAAGAATGCAAACACCTAAACAAATATTTTAGAGTTATTAATGTTAAAGTAAGTGTCGTAATAAATTGTGTATTGTCGATCGACACAACAATCTATGCAATAGTGTGTGGTGATTTTATTATACACAGTGGCGTAGCTAGATTTCATGGTGTAGACTAGTTTTTGGAATCCCTGGATAATAGTTGTACAAAAAATAAAAAAACATTTTTAGATTTGCTTCGGTGATTACCTGCGCATACAACCTCGCATTTTAACCTGTTTATATTATAGAATGTTTATTTTAAAAGGCAATTAGGTCTCGATACTGATTTGATGACGAAACGGTGTTTTAATCTGTTTCAAGAGTGACACACGAAGTAGAAAGCACATATTTTGATGAACCTTTATAATAAATGTTTAAAATCGTGCAGTAGCATACTCATATTTAGTTACATGTGTTGGTTTATTTTCTGAATTTTCAAAAGTTCAGGTATGTAATAACTGATATTTTATTATGTTTGGTATCGGGGCCTAACATGTAGAGCAAAACCTCATAAGAACGGGGATTCACATGGTAGTGACAGTGGGGTTCACATCGCGACAACGCCAGCGTTGCCAGTACGGCGTAGCGGGGGTTTCAACAAGTAGATGACAGCTGAAATACCTCAATAATGGGCATCCTAAATAATAGTATGTTATTCTACAAGTGGTAACATACTAAATAACTCACGCCAATGAATTGTGCAGCGCGAGCCGAAGGCGAGAGCTGTAATTCATCAACTGAGTTATTTGGTATTACCACGAGTTGAATACCATTCTTTATCTTCGATTATAACAATAAATACTAACCTTTGCAAGTCCGAATTCACCATTTTTGGCACAATTATTACTCAACTTAATTAAACGTCAAAACTATTCAAATGTCAAATCACTTTCCTCCCCTCAATAATAATGAACCATTCTATTTCACTGTATCGGAGAAGAATTTATATTGGACAGGCTAGGCATGAAGTTAAATGAGATTGGTGTAAACAAAGATTCACCGGTGACTTTTTAAGACTATAACTCTAATAAGAGTAGATAAAGGTTTTTAATAGATTTACCTCAAAGTTAAATACATACAACGGACGGCTTGCTGTTGGTTAAATTCCAAATAAATTCGTTTGTGCACGTGACGTCACAATTAACCTCAAAAATATGCATTTCTTGCAATTTTTGAATATGATGTCGTTTTTATCAAAATTTCTGTTTGGTTCTATGCCTTGATCTAATAAAATAAGATTCTTTTTGTTGGTTAGAAATCCAACCTATAATTAGCCGTCTATTTTTAATAGTCTACAATCTCTACGATATTAAAACTTTCTATATCTTCTGCCTGCGAGAGATTCTAAATGCTATAATGAATCCAAGTTGAAACTATAAAAATTAAAATTAAAAATTCATTTATGAAAACTAAAAATTTAAGGTTATGTGAGTCATAAGATGCACATAATCTATACCAATGACTACCCGTTTTTGTCGTCACAAAACTTTTATAGCTATTTTAAAAAATACTATAGTCTGGTATAATTTGCAAAATTTCGAGGAAGGGCCCATTTGATCACAAAGACGACATTATTTAAAAGTGTTTCTTCGCCTTGGTGACCTTGGTGTTCTAATTTTTTTTGCATATCCTGCAAATATCACAGGTATGCAGGTTGTCCTATTTAAAACAAAACACCACGTGTCGAATATAGTACGAATATTGACCATTGAGTGGTTGCAACATGAAACGCAGATTCTGCTTTAAAAATACCGTCGAAAGTTAGGTTAACTAATCAGTAATACGTTTATGACTATACATGCATAGTTGGAATTGATGAATACTAGACTGTTTATTTAAAAAAAATCTAATAATAAATGCAAAGAGCTTTTAAAATAGATAAATATTTGTTAGACATAAATAAACATTTGTGAGATAATAGTTAACATTTGTTTACACGACATAATAATTTAAGTTTACATTTGCATCTTCATTCTTAACTATAGAGTTTCAAAAAGGCCCTAGCGCGGGGATTCCCGCATTTCCTCGCAGCTGACGCTCCGTGTTCATAGCTCACCTTTATTCGCCTTCTCCATGTAGAAATCCTGAAACCGCTACTGTTAGTCAGTGACCTAACAATAAGGTGTGCAGTGAACACCAGATGGCGCCTATTTCCGATATAATTCTAAATATTTTTTGCCCCTGTATTATTATTATTATTATTGTTTCAGTACGGTCAAAGAGTGCCAACCGCCACCTCCCCATCTAATGCTAGCAGCTCCAGTAGTCATACAGGTAGCCAAAGTGGCAACGTATCGACGTCCCTTAGTAACAACATGCCTAATAACACCAATTCCTCATCTAACAACTCCTCGTCTGGATCCGAGCAGCTCTCAAAGACTAACCTGTACATTAGAGGACTTAATCCTGGAACCACTGACAAGGACCTAGTTAACATGTGCCAGCAGTAAGTTAAATTTTATTTGTTTGAGTGCCTCTCTGCTAAGATCAGAGGCACTTAGAAATAAAATGGATTTTTTTCGCACGGGTTCGTCTAGTACTCGGCAAGGCAGTTTTTTTAAATAATGTTTTCACCTTGAAAATACGTGTTGGTTTGTATGGTATATATTGATAGAATTTGAACACTTATATTACCATCATTGTGCTAAATCGTAATAATCAGTACTGTTTTTAGAATTAATAGTCATCGAAACGTTTTCTTTTGCAACATTTGTAACGGATAATGCATATAATACTTCCAATTCCAATTTTAATTGCCTTCATATAAACTAATTTTTAAAAGTAATAATATAAATTTTTAACATGCGGCACTTTTGGATGAAATTTGGTACAAACCCATTTTGGGGGACACTGATTACAGTAGCATACTTAGTTTTTACGCAAAAAAATCGCTAATAAGTTTTCTCGATTTTCCCTTCATAAAAATTGCGAATTAGACCTTGATATTTGTGATAGAAATGTATTAATTTGCCAGAAAATGGCGTTTTCCATGAGCAACAATCTAAAAACAAAGTTGATCAAAATCGAACCAAAAATAGCCACTTTACCGAGGTGTCCTAATTTCAAATGGGTCACACTGTATAATAATTTGCTTTAAGTGATAATAAGTTTGGCAGGTGCAAATTATATATTAGTATAATATAGTTCTATGTGTATTTACATTATAGTAATTTGTATCTTGTAAACCGATGTCCTTCAAGACGCACACAGCGACAGTTGTTTAGGCGATTCCTTTATTTTCAAACTTTATTCCTATAATTGCATATTATATGAAACAGCCTATAAATAAATACACGCTATCATTGTTAGCCCTGTTATTAACAATACTAATAATTACGGCTTGCAGTATCACTTTACTATAATTATTTTATAAATTGAAGTCGAAACTATTAATTTTCTAGGTTTTATACTTGACTTTTCAATTTGCTGGTATTCATATTCATTCACAAATTACATATTATATGTTCACGGGAATTGAGTTTGACAAAATACGAATAGTTTAGATATTTATTTACCATTTAGCAATAAACAACATTAAACACATAGTATAGTGCAAAAAATACAAATAAGCAGCAAATTGAATGTTGGCATTCAAAGTGTAATATCAGTTTTTTAATTCTAAAATTGTAACATCATGTTGGAACTAAAACGTGGACTTAACCAAATCTATACTTTCTGAATGTTGAAAATTTGTTTATTTTTATATAATTATAATTAATCTTTTTTCAGATTTGGTACCATTATCTCCACCAAAGCCATTTTAGATAAAAATACTAACAAGTGTAAAGGTAAGATATATAGAATAATGTTCATTAGATTATTACGCAATAATTGGCCAAAAGTCGACCGTAATACTTTAATAAATCAAATATTATGCAGTTAAAATATAAGTTGTTTTCTTTCAGGTTATGGATTTGTAGATTTTGAAAGTCCGGCAGCAGCCGAAGGCGCAGTGAAGGCTCTTACTGCGAAAAACATACAGGCTCAAATGGCGAAAGTGGGTATTTGGTATCACCAACGTAGACAAGCCACTGTACGTTTGCATGCAAGTAATACCTAGCTTTACCTATTAACTCTGTCACAGTCTAAAAACACTTTCTTTAAATTCTCACTTTTATGTGTGCACTTATGCCTTGTTATGTCATGTCATCTCTAGTTTTATACAGTAAGGCTAATTTTCAGTTCATGCAGATACAGTTTTATAGATCAACAGCAAAATGATTTTGACCCATAATTTTAAATGAGTGATTTTTCTAAAACTCGAAAAATATGTACAGGGTGTCCCACATAGATCTTGCTCACCATGGGTATCTTGGAAACGGTACTAAAATATTTTTACATATAATAATAAGCCTTGATAAGCTCTATATTTGGTGCATTGAGCAATGCCAGATTAAGGATCATTGGGGCCGGGCGCAGTAAAAATTAAAAAATTATTCTCGTAGATCTTTTTTTATTTTCCTGTTAAAAATATTATACATTACCACGATGCACGGGGCCTTCGAGACTCGGGGGGCCGGACTGCGCCATTGCGCCCCGGTTAATCCGGCATTGGCATTGAGTAAATAATAATAAAGAGGCGCAACTGTCAAGGTTTCGAGATTTTAGTGCTGTATTTTTTTGCCAATAACTAACATAATTATCTACAATATTTAGGCCTATGAAGACTAATTAGAAATACCTTCCCGTAGCACTAAAAATTGATGACAATCCTAAAGCTATTGGCAAAAAAATACAATAATAAAATCTCGAAACCTTGACAGTTGCGCCTCTTTATATTATTTCTTTACTCAATGATTTGGTGTCATTTAACCTACCTTGTAACTCTTACCGTTTCCAAGATACCATGGTGAGCACTATAAATGGAACACCCTGTACGTATATAAATTCTTGTTTTCAAAATAAGATGACAGAAATTTTTTTAAATAAAATTTTGAAAACGATACGAAATATCAAAGAACTATAAGAGGAACGTTATATACAATTTTTTTATCTCCCCCTCATCGTATCACATTGATATTCATTGGCAGTTGCGATTGATTTTAAAAATTGTAAACTCGCCAAGTAGAAATAATTTCTGATGATGATCGAGAATATATAAAATAGTTTTAAATTTACAAAATTGATATATTGACAAGATTGTTGCTTCAATTGCGATTATAATTTTTTGTTTAATAAAAATGTAAACAATTTGGTGCGGATTTAAATATAATGTAAGAATTACACCTCAAAAACTGTCGTTTCCCAAATCTTATACTTTAATCACAATTTGAGTCCAATTGGAAGTTTAAGGTATGTCAGATAAGAGTGATTTCAAACTCTCATGTCCTTTTACAAAAATGGTTGTAATTATAGTTTTGACCACCTAAAACCGACAGTATTTAATTTTTATTTAAAAACATTCCAAAAAATCTACTTACGCAGTTCTATATAGTTTGAAAATTATTTTTGAAGAGAATTTGACTTTTCAACAAAAATAAAGCGGCAGTTACAAACATTTGCACCCATGACTTCAATTATTTTGCCAAACCAAGGAAAAATACTATGGCCTACCCTAATTTAAAAATATTTGAAACATAATATTGGTGCGTCAGTGTGAGATGTTAAAACTTTGAAATCGTGTAATGGAGAAATTGGTTAAATGAATAAATAAGAAAATAGTCTCTTGCTTTTTTTATATATAAATTGGTATTTAGGCTTTTATTAATTTTTCGTCCACATTTTTGATACTGTAACGCAATCATAAAATTAAACAAATTCATATCAGTTCCTTAATATTAAGTAAGAAATTAACAGTACTTATATTATCAATGAACTGAACTGAAAATTGACCTTAATGTTCAAAATTCTTTATTTTGTTATTCTGGTTGGACATTTTTCATCCCAAGTTTTATTTTGATCTCGCCTGTGTCTCTAAATTTTACTTATTTCCTTCAGCCTATAATTTAGCCTCCACAACAACAAAATCTGTGACAGAGTTTTCATTAATAACAAAATTCAACTCTAGTGGTAAAGCTAATTTATACTAGACCCCGCATTTTAATTTGATTAAAGAACACACACTAGATTTGATTTTAGTTTTTATTTATTATTTACTCGTAGTTTAGATCTTGTGATGTGCTATGCATAGATGCATGATATTTTTAGATTCTTATGGTATTTCTCAGAATAATAATTATCTTAAATTTTTTGAGAATAGTTGAAATATATTTAATGCCTGCTAATAGAAGAGACAGTACCTATCTAATTAGAATGTAATATGGGCACTGTATATCATAGATATCTAATATTGATAAGTTTCTTTTATGTTTATAACAAGTGTTCATATAAATTCGGTATTTTTCACATTTTTATGATATAAAACCTTGGATTATGAATTATGGCATGAGCTATTTCAAATTAAAACGGATAGACGTATTACATAAGAACTGTTAAACAAATTGGCATAAAATGTTGCCATGTATTTTTATTTAGTAGATTCAGATAATTAAAAAAAACTATGCGCAACTAAACAGGGAATTTCTTGATTCTTTGATTTTATTCACATTTTCATAAAGGTCGTTACCAATGTACAGGGTTTTGCGGGCACGTTCAGAGGTAATTTCAACAGATATGATAAATATGTAATTACATCATTTAAAGTACTTTTTCTGAACTGACAGTCATACATACATATAAATGATCATTAGAAATACAAATTTTTTGTAAATATTAGACCTTAAAGAGCTACAAAGCTTTGTGACTATGGAAAAACCAAACCATGTGACCATAGAGTTAGGCAACCATATATACGCTTAATGGTATTACGTGTGGGGAAAAAACAAAAATTGACAAGTGGGTCATGGAATTATTAAAATAAATTCCAAGGAACACATCTAAGTAAAAATTATACATTTAAGTAATTCTTGAAGCTTTATTTGTTGTTTCAAAACAAAATTAACGCTTTATTGGAAATAATCATCTATATTTTAATTATTAGTAATACCTTTTTTATTTGATTAAATAAAACCCAAATGCTTCTTTGTTAGTTAATGAATAAAAAAGATATGTTACTATTTAAAGTTTTAAATGAATATTTCCAAAAAATTGAGTTTTTTTAACCACAAATGAAATTCTAAAAATTCCGACCTTAATTTTTTTATATCTGTTATTATACTTGTAGTTCTGTAAGTAGATAGTAAAATATGCACATTTGCCTGTAATAGGCTCATTTAGTAGCATTTCCAAAATTACTTTTTATATTTAATTTCGATAAAGAACTTTGTATTTGGAGCAGCAAAGAAATTTTTTTTCGAATCGGACAAGAATTGGCCAAAATATTGGGGTATAAAAACACCGACTCCGTGCTGCAGACGTGACGTCACGGGCTCCCACAAGCGTATTGCGATAGTTCCGCGTTCCGTTGTTGCGATTTAAATTTGTTTTAATTCGTTGACAGTTTGAGACGTTTACATTTGTGTCGCCGTTTGTGACAGTGCAGGCGACGAAATGTCACTCAGCGTGCGGCCAAAGCCGACTTAACGGGGCCGGTGACGTCACAACTGGCGAGCTCGTTTTGGACTTTTCGGAATTTTTTACGTAGTAAATAAGCATCAGAAAATTATAAAATTTTGCATACCCCCTAAATTGAGTTTCAGAATTTGTATTAAAAAAGAATTGATAAACGAGCCTATTGTTTGTTAAATTTTTTGCATTTTATTACAGACCTTGACACGAATATACCGATTTAGTGACCTTGGTCAAATTCAACAAAATAAAAATAAAAACGTAAATTAATATTAAAAAGAAATAGAGTCGTTTACCTTTAATTACATTTTAGAATGCAAGCGCTAAGTAGTGATCTTAGTAAGTTAAATCTTTAACATATCCATTGAAGTTAGTAAATAAACATAACATTAAACTTGAAACAGTTTCTGGATGTAATGTAAACGTCATGAATAAAAACATGCTTGTAAATTATCACACAATTGAGCATCTGCGTTTGATGGTCATAGATTTAGGGTTCGGGTTTAAAAACTTCATGATCTCAAAAAAATTGTTAGAATATTCGAAAATATTACGGGTGGTTTTTGAACAAATTATGGAAAAACTAAGCTTTCTTGAAATAACATGGGGAAAATCACAGCAAAATATGACTGAAAGACCTGAACTTTTATATCTAAATTTAGAGGGTGCTAGGAAAGTTTTATTTTACTCTAAAGTGTAACGAATTTGAAAAGCACCATCTATATTCGCTTACGTATTAGATGGATTACATTTTCGTGAAGACCCTTCCTCGGTAGTTTTTAAAACGTCATTCCGTATGGGTCATGTTAGAGTGTTGGAAATTTATTTGACAGTTGTGAGAATGATCGTCAAAATATACATGGAAATAGGCACCGTTTTAGATTTGTTGTTAGTTTACTCAATACTGAGAACGTTACTAGTATCGATCTATTCTAAGAGGTTGAGTTAAAACTATTTACTGTTACACGTATTTCTTACCTCATAAAATACTTCGCAGCCAATCATCCAACATATCTGTTCATATAATTAACTGTGCTTATTAAGCAACATGAGAGCTCTACATAAGGCAGCATCCTCAGACATCAATATCTAGTAACTTCCGCCGCCCTCATCTTCAAGTGTTCAAGTTGAATTCGGATCCCGCTTGTAATTTGCAGACGTGTTTATTTCTAATTTGATTAACAAATTTTAAATCCTAGTTCATTTGGGTACAATATTATTTCTACTTGCGCCCTATGCACAAAAAGGCCTTTTTTGTTTAAATGCTTATGCTAAATAAATACTTATCTTAGAGAATTGTATTCGTTTATAATACGTCGCTACTAGATTTACAAAATTCTGAGGGATGTATTAATAAATCTTAAAGTAATATAAAGGATACGTGCATTTACTTTATGATAATAAATATTTGTTGTCTAGAACTTTTTTATGTAACACGATCATTTGTTGAATATGCCACGTGCTGTAATATTTTTTTAGCATATTTTAAACAAGTGTAATTATTTATATTGGGTTTTGGGTATGTGATAAACGATTCATACTTGGCGTTAACATAATTTCAACTGGTTTTGACGCTCTAGAGCTTTAAGATAAATTTACAACCTGCATTAAACTATTCCTTGAATTTTGTGAAAATACCGAAATATGATAAGAATAATTTTAGTTCTAAAACCAATCTGAGTTTTTTATTTAGTTGATTTAAAAAAACTCTCATTGATTGTTATGTAGAAAACTTGAACATGAGAGGAATTTATATGGCTGTACATTATTAAATAAAGGCATTGTGCATGTTGTACAAAAAATAAGTAACTTTTAAACATTGCATTTTTTGTACAGTTGATTTAATCGGATTGTGGCACTATCCTAACTAACATATTCTGTAATATTTAATAAAATGTTATTTATGTATAACACATAATAATGTACTTTTTGTGGCAAATTAAAGATCTGATCGATACAAAAAATAAAAATAATTCGGAGTGTCACTTTCATAATTTTTTTGTTACATGTATTTTCCCATTATTTTTTTTATACATTAAATATTATTTGGGTGTCTTTAATTTGCTGCTTTCGAAAAATCATTTACACTTAAAATTTACCCGGAAGATTGGGATATGCATAATAAAATTTTCATTATTTAATTCGATGATTAATTCTAATTGTAAATGATATCACGTTTATATATTCCATAAATATAAAACTAAGCAAATACAAATTTCAAATAAAACAAGTAATTGCTAGACTAATGTATTAAAATTTTCCTTCTGTAACCCCGATTTGTACAAAGGAAAAATTGTTTATATATAGTTTAATAAAATCGTCAGTCAAAAATTAATTTTATAATCCAACAATAGTAATTCAGCAAAAGTCGTCGCAAGCCAACTGTGGTTTAATTTTTGATTGACGATCTTGTACATAACATTTACAAATTTGTTTTTGCTTATGTGACTGTGTTTCAAATATTTACAAAATATTTCTTTGTCAACAGCAACAAGAACAAGATCCTACAAATTTGTACATAGCTAATTTGCCACCAAACTTTAAGGAATCCGACCTGGATAGCATGTTATCGAAATATGGTCAGGTAAAAACAAATCATCCATACTTTCACTTCAGTCGATTTTAATAGAATAATTGATGACTATTTATAAACATTTCAACCAGAGTTCTCTGCATCGCTGTCTGCCATTGTATTCGCAAAGTTTTAAACCTCAAAGGTTCATTTCAAAATTTACTTTACAGGTCATATCGACTCGTATACTGCGCGACTCGGCGGGAATCTCAAAGGGCGTTGGATTTGCGAGAATGGAGAGCAAAGAAAAATGTGAGCATATTATTCAAATGTTCAATGGCAATATTTTGACGGGCAGTAAGGATCCTCTGCTTGTGAAGTTTGCTGACGGAGGAAACAAAAAGAAAAACATGTACAAGAATAACGAAAATGCAAAAATCTGGAGGGAGAGCGCTGAAGGTATCGCAGCAGTGGCATACGATCCCTCATCTCTAGCTCCAAATGGTGTTGCTGGACAACATATGATGCCTGCTGCTTTGTCGAATTATAGGCATTACAGCCATCAGGTGAGTGCCATTTTTAATTAAAATTAAAGAGACATGGTTTCACTTTCTACTCAATTAAGAGTCAATAACTGATCCTGTTTTCCAGATCTAGCTCACTACGACTTGCAAAGTCTGATAAACACAAATATTGCTCAGCGGCATGGCATTTTGTAAGTGCTTGATTTTGCTTTCAGTTTCCGTCATTCACGGGAGCTCAGTGGGTACCACAGTATGTAATGGCGCCTCCCATACAACCAGTGGATGATAGCTACAATTTGTCTGGACACATGGCTGCTCAGTACAAGAGCGACGGGCAGGCTCCTAGGGGTATACCGCTAATGATGCCCTCGACGGAAGCTACTGTTCAATACACAAACATGATACCTCAGGTAAAAGAGTTATTTATTTTCGAGTTTTTTTCTTAGGTAGGTGTTTTGTTTGGAGAACCTTGCAGAATTTTTGTGACACACCTTGTTTAGGGTGTCGTTGAAAGTGAACTATTCTTTGGCACGATAAACGATTAAACTGTTTACCTAAGAATGACACGAATTGAAGTTTCATCTCGAAATTTAAAAGATTTACCAAAATTTTATAATTCTTTCAAAATCTGCATCAAAAAGTGCTCTACGAAAGAAACAACCGCATTAAAATATTTTCATAAATAAAGACGTTATAAAGAAAAAATGAAAATTACAAAAATCAGTTTTTTGCTTTTGAAACAAAAATGAATTGATTTAACTAAAATAATAATAATCTTTATTCCATTTTTACCGTTTAACCAGTGTTGCACATAATAGCAAGCCTTGATATTTGGTGTCATCTAACCTACCATGTATCTCTTACCGTTTCCAAGATACCCATAGTGAGCACGATAAGTGGGACACCCTGTATATGCATTAAGTTATTTTAGACTGTATAACAAGTAAAGAAATGCATTTATAATCGTAATCGTACGATTACTATATGATAATAACAATTGTAAAAACAGGAATCGTTGCATCACTAAATATACCGGGTGCCACAGGATACTGGCTCACCCCTATATTTCCTTTATTTTTTAACTTATCCATTTGAAATTTGGGGGGCATAAACTACCGTTTAAAATGTATTTCTGCACATTACAAAGACTATGGTACCACTTCCGGTTTATCCGGAAATTACCTCAACTTTCGATTTTCAAATGGAACACCCTGTATATTTTTACATATTTGGATGCAGGGCAACATTCTGCATACAGCACGTAAGTTTCGCGAATTTTTGAGCCGATGTTCAATTTTTTCAAGCATCTTAAAAAATCCGTCTAGAGTGCTTTGGAATTCCAAAATTCGTTATACGGTAGGGAAACTTCAAAGGAAAAATATAATTTTTCTATTCGTTTCACTAACAACTGTTTGCGAAGCCTCCAAAGTTGAACATATCACTTTTTTATCAAAAACTTTTTTTTTCAAATGGGAAGGTGGTGGCTCATAGTGTTTGAAAAATTATAATTTTCTTTCTGATTTCATTGATATCTATTTCATTTCAAATCTGTGTTATTTATTTTCAATTTTATTTCATTCGTTTAAATGTATAAAGTCCACTTTCACGGATTTATTAAAATGCTTGAAAAAATTGAAGATCGGCACAAAAATTCGCGAAACTTACATAGTGTATGCAGAATGTTACCCTGCATCCAAATATGTAAAAATATACAGGGTGTTCCATTTGAAAATCGAAAGTTGAGGTAATTTCCGGATAAACCGGAAGTAGTACCATAGTGTTTGTAATGTGCAGAAATACATTTTAAACGGTAGTTTATGCCCCCAAAATTTCAAATGGATAAGTTAAAAAATAAAGGAAATATAGGGGTGAGCCAGTATCCTGTGGCACCCGGTATATTGGTAATTAATTTTCCTGACGGGACACGTAAACCGAATCTTATGCATTGATCAAAATTTGAGCGTAATTGGGAATTTATGTGGAGTACTAATAGAACGTAGAACTACTGAAAAAGTATTGTTTTATGGTTATACTCTAGATTCTTGAGTCTGGAGCATGTTGTTTAGCATTCAACTGGATTTAATTATTAAACGAAAATTAAAATACTTTATTTTATAGATCACAGCGCAAATGGGGGCAATGCAATTAAGCACAGGGTCGTACATTTCGCCTCAGTACCCATATTACCACCACCCTTCGATAATTCATGCTGTTCCTGTAGATTCAGAGCATACATCTAACGCGGCAAGCCCTGAGGATCCCTACAGCTACCAGGCACCTCCGAAGTAAGAATATTTTGGAGAAAATCGATAGATGAACATATTTAGAATGTCTGCAAAGGGGACATCCCATTTGAAAGTTGCCGCGAGATTTAATTTAATTTTTTAGAATAAAGAAAGCATTGCAAATGCTTATAGTTTTGTAGATTATAGCTATTTATGAAGTTAAGACTTTTTGGCAATTTTTGAATTGGGTAGATTAGACATGGTTTAATTAACGGTTACGAAGGAAGTAACTAATTTGTATGATAGTTATTTTGCTGCTGAATTTTTTTTTTTTGAGTTGTTTGTTTTTTATTTTTTTCATAACTTATTGTTACAAGATTAAAAAAAGGACTGAAACTATGTGTAAAGTAGATATTTTTGATACAGTATGTTCCTAGTTTCAAAACTAAAATTGTATTGAAAATATGTCTTCTGAAATAACTTTGTATCTGTGTAAGAAATGGATTATTTTTTGTTATTAAGTTTTCGCCCAGGGTGGGTAGATACTGTATTTTTTGTTCACCCTGTCAGTTTGTACATAGTTTGAGGAAATACACTTTCTTACATAGATAAAATTACCAACACATTTATGAAAAAAAAAACTAGAATAGGAACTGTAGGTTTACAGAATGTAAAAAGTGACGTTGATGAAAAACGACTTTTCTACGTACAGCAGTAAAATGGTGTAATGATCTTCCCAAGCCATAATGGCATAGAGTAGGTAAATTAGTATTTTATTTTTTGATGAAGATCTACATAGGAATATAGGTAGTTGTTTAAAACGCTACGCAAGATTTGCGATAAAAAAACTGCTCATTATAATCAAATAAATTCTTCCTAAATGAACATCTATGAACTTTAACTTCCACTATGAAAATTGTCTTTACAGATATAATTATTTATTTATTTTGTACACATTTTGTATAATTTATTTATTTCGAAGTGTTTCATTCATCACACCTAGACGCCTCGAGGAATGAGATATCCTAGGTTTTTGGTATATGCCTGTCATTTGGATAGTGCTAAAATTTTAACCCACAATTGCCTTGCATTTTTCAACGTGCTCGTCTTATTGTAAGGTCTAAAAATTCTTAACAAAACTGGTTGAAAAATAAAAAAATGGTGAGTAAAATGTTAAATTAACATTTTAAATCACACCAAATGTTAATTTATTTAGTAGAAGGTGTGTCTCAAGCTTCCATCATCTATAAGTTTTCACACATTTTGTTCTAGTTATTATATTATACAATTACTAGAATAATTGTTTCAATTTTTTTTTTGTAATGAAATCCAAAGAATTGTTTCAATGTCGAATTTCGGTATATTTTATTTTAGACCCTCTACGTAGTGTAACTTACGTAGTGTCAGCTCATATTGGAAGTAATTTTCCCCGTGCCATTTCTCTGATTTTTGTATGGTTCTTAAATTCCGAGCTGGTATGTTTTGGATTTGTTATGGAGTTTATTTGATTATTTGAAATAGAAATAGTCACTGATATGAAATTTTAAGAATATTAAAGAGAAGTTCATTCTGAATATTGACGATGAATAATAATATTGATTTTTTGATGTTTATTTAATATCAGAAACGTCAAAGCCTGCTATTTTTATATGTTCTTGCTCCTCTTAATTTTCATTGTAGCTGTCAAAAACCACTGCAAAGTCTTGAATTCGATCTTTGCCCAATATCTATTTTCATAGTAAACAAGTGAAATTTTATATTTTGTCAATTCTGGCAAATTGGCTTTTAACTTTAATTTTTATGAATTATTTTCCTTTCGATTCCTTATGTTTCATCAAATGTCGGAAGCAATTTTGATTGGATTAAAAAAAATATATTACCAACCATTTTTCTCACTTTTTGATGCTAACACTGATTATCTCTCAATATGGTTTGCCTCGAAATAATGATTTAGGTTCAGATTTTATAAACTCGTCTCGTTATTAAAATTTTAAATGTTAGAACTTTTTTCTTTCCAATCTACAAAGCCCCATTTAGACAGTACTAAAACAATTCTAAGACCGGACAGTCATTTGCAGACTAAACGGAATCATTATTTGCTTTTAGTCCGGGGCCCTGCAAAAATTAAAATTTTTTGTTTGTTAATCACTTAATATCGATTTGTACTAATATATATATATGTGTGAAATCCAACAGGTGATGCAAGTTCTAGATACTCTAGCATTGATTGTGCCATATCATCTGTGGTCTTGAAACTAAACAGCTGGTCACTAATTTAAAAATATATTAAAAGATTTAAAAAAAGTATGCTGAAAATCTAGGTCTTTTCTTGTACAACATATGAAAGCTTTACATTTGCTATAATTATACACGTTTATTATTTTTTTTTTTGGATAGGTTTGAGATGAAACACAAAATTTTGTATTATATTTTTTCAGTTCGAAAGATTTTATACCACCTTACTTATAATGACATTCCAATGTCTTAATTATTAATTTAATTATTAATAATTTTATCTAATATTTATTTAAAACAGATTTTTTTTTTTCGTTTTAAAAAGTTTCCCTATTTTTGTACAGTTATATAATATAGTGCAATTTGTTTTATTTTTTAGATTTATTTATATTTGAAAGTAAAAGTATATTATGATTGGGATTCTTTTAAAATGGACTGACATTAATATTTATTTAAAAACTCAGTAGATAAACTAAGTTAAATAAAGCTGTGATTCTGTATTTTTCAGTCATTTATGTATAGTTGTATGTAAGCGTGAGAATTTTGAGGTTTTTTCTTAGTTTATTTACTGCATACATACTTTTTATTTGGTTTACATTGATGAGACATAGCCTTTGAAAAAATGTTATTTGGTACCTGGCTCGCATTTATCATTTACAGTTTTCTGCACGTTTATTTATATATGTATATATATAGGAAGAAATTTATTGCCAGAATTATTGTTGAAAGTGTAAATAATTTATTAGACGAATGAGGATGGAAAGAAGAGAGGAGATTAATTAAATTAGGCATTTATTTTTTGTAGAAGCAATTACTTTCGTTATGATTATTTAGTTAGATATCAATCTGTTAGAAAGACGGTATTAATTTTAAAATTTACGTTTTGATGTGCCAAAGTAGAATTTTTTGAAGTTTTAATTTGTTATTTTATTAATTTTGAAAAACTAAGCATTTCGCACAGAAATATTTATTAAACTAGCTAAATAGATGTATCGTTTTATTTTATATAAATATTTCCGAAAATATTCAGTTTCTTGACACGTTTTGTTATAGTTATTATAAAACACATTGCAGTTGTAGTTTACACTTACAGCGTTTTTTTGCCAACATGCTTTCTTTATAATTACAAAAGAAATGTATCCTTTATTCATACAAATGCAAATTGAAACATTTGCTATTTAGAAAAATAACCTACAATATTTCTAATTAATCGACTCATCTTTATCGACCGTTTTCTTTTGCTTCCCATCGATTCACGTCAAATGAAACTATTCATCAAAAATCAGTGCTTTAGTATTATTTATTTCTGAAAATGTGCATATTTTACACAACAATACAAGGGTAATAATTTATGTTCTATTTGAAACTGTTAAATTAAATGAAATTGCAAAGTGTTGAGTATTGAAAGTTTGTGTTCTCAACAATAAAAAAACGACAATAATTATTGAACAATTCATGTTGATTTATTTATATTTTTACTTACATAACTGTCAATTAACTTCCCGCAAATTTCTTGGCATTAGATATGTTTTAGCAAAGATTGAGTAACCGGTTGTTAGATATGGCGTGTAAATGTTATCAGTTTGTTTCCATTAATATTCCTTTAGTTAGGAAAGAGATACGAAGCTCTGATTTTTTTCTTTTTGTCTGTAATAAATTATTTTACTTTATTTGGCAAAGTATATTAAGTATTTATTTTGGTCCATGGAACAGTGTTCATGTGATCGAGTTTGTTATAATTTAAAGAAATTGTTACATTGTTTGAGAGGTTTATAGTTGTAAAAAATTTTAAATGATAAACGGCTATATGAGCCAGGTAATTTTGCATGGAACTTCACGTTGAGAAATCGTGCCTTTTCAGATTGTCCACAGGGATATACTGAAAATATTTTAATATATTTTTTTAACTCGGTGTATTCTTAAAAAAAAAACCGATAACCAAATTTTTAACTTATAGTTGTTTATGTGTTGTAGACAGTTTGTAAGGGTTCTTTTACGTTACTTTTAGAAATGTGGAGGCCAGGGTAGATTGAAAAAGGCACAATATAACTACTGCTATTGCAGAGTGTCTTTAACCCTCCATCCAGAAATTCTTTTTGTGTGTAACATAGCTAACAATTTCTAGGGAACTTCTCCAGTTTTTTACCCTCTTTGGGGGTAAGGGGAACCCAAATATATAAATAATTTTGTTTCATATAAACAACTGTTTCTTAACTAACATATTTGTAAAAAATGACGAAGACAATAAATAAACCAGAAAGTAAATTTAATTGTCATACCCCATAATTTTTGTTCAGAAAATAATCGGCATGCATAATTGGAAACAGAGATAACTTTCATAACCTTGAAGGAACAATTTATTAAATAATTTTGGAAGAAAAACTTTTGGGCTATATATATGAAAAAGGGCTTTAATTAATGACACCAGAAGGAATTTTGTTACAAATTCTTATTTTTTAAACATGGTATGGGATCTCTTGGGACTAAACGAATAGGAATTTTGAAAATCACAACTAATCCCACCTCTAAAATAATAAGTTTCTGAGTTGACTAAACGAATTGTAATTTTGTTTTAATATTTGTGTATGAAAGTAAGGTGTTTATGTAAAGCAAAATTATGAAATATAGCTGAAACCAAATATTGTATCGACAACGTTAATTTGTGAAGTTTTTACACTATTAACTGATAGTATCAGTTTTATTTTCTTATACCGCACCATATTTGATGGTATAAACTATTTTTAGACCGTAAATTATCGAACATTCGATCAGCGACTACCTATTAATAAGTCATGATTGGAAAATAATTCCAATTTGTAAAAAGTATGCAACAAGCATTTAGTTAAGGATAGCTTTTAGCATGTTAGAATAGAACCTAGTTTTAGGAATAGAATAGGTAGATTTAAGTTAAAAACTAAGTAGATTAGGTTAGTTAGTAAGTAATTTAAGGTTTGTTTTGGCTGAAATATCTGTGCGGTTTTTAGTTAGTGTTTATATTATATAGATATATTTAATACTGGAAGTCTGGTCATGTTTCAGTGCAATATCCTTTTTTTGATTTGGTTTTGGAAAATGACCAATTTTCAGATAGCGTTTTAGTCAAGAAGGTGCACCGATTTATATTTCAGCCGAAAAAGAACAACAAAAAAAGTTAGTATAACTAAATGTTTTTTATTGTTAATAAGTTTAAAGTGTATGTTTTTGTTTTCTTTTCTTTTGTATTGTAAGTCCTTTGTGTTGGTAAAATATACTGTATTTGTCCAAATGGTTGTTTCTTCTGTAATACCATTTTTATTGTTTTAATTATTGGTCCATTTGAGTTGAGGCACGAATAAAATTGTGGATATTGGAAAAAGTATGAACCCTATTTAATCTTGATCGGGTTCTTGATCATTAGCAAAATTTTTAACTTGTTGATTGTTGTTACTAAATACTTACATTATTGTTATTTCTTTTATCTACAATGTGATAAGTCTGACTTACTATTTTGTTCAACATCTTTTTTTTTTCTGTCCTTATTTGGGATTTACTACCACACTTCTTTGTCCAAAATTCCGTTGATTATAATAAATAATCAATTTTAAGATTTCTTAACATCTTTATTTGTGCAGATGCAAATTCTACAAAAAAATTGCTACTTTTTAGGAATTTAGAATAACAATGAAATTTGCCAAATGTAAAGGATCTGATTAATTACCCTGTGACTAAGAAATGACTACGACTTAAAAATTTATAACGACGATCAATGATCATTGAATTTTGCATGATTTTTTCGTCACAAAAAGTCCAAGATGATTAATGAAACAGAAATATGGGTATTTTTTAAATATTCAATTATGCATCAGGTTAGTAAAACGAACTTACATTTTTTTCAGCTGTGTATAATAATCATGCAAGTTGGATACAAGTAAAAGCGTAAGGTATCCCTAACAACTTGAAATGAGAAAAATGGTTTCAGAATATTCAGAATAAAAGTCAAAAAGTAGAATTGGATTTGGTAATAATGATCATGTTTTTAAAAAAATTAAAAATTTTATTGTGGGACCTACCATTATACGTTAATCTCATTATGTTTTCACTAGTTTTATACTGTTTACAGAATTCTCTTTAAGAATATATAAAGTCTTGACCATACCTTTGAAAAATATAAATTAAGAATCCAGACAGAAATCATAATAGTAAATTGGGATCTATTTAAACTTACAATAACGTAAAAGAGTAAATAAAGAACAAAACATTGCTTCCTTGGCAATAATATATTTATTATTCACAAGGGGACTGTAATTTATGAATAACAGCGCATGTGAAATCTTCTGTGCTGGAGTTCCCCCCAATATCTGATGTTCTGACTTTATGTTCTTTCAGTACTGAATTAACTGCAGTGTTTATCTTTTCTCCATAGTGTGGAAGATGTATATGCCGCAATAACTGGCATGCACACAATAACATAGCTGTTGGGTTGGCTACATGTTTACCAGCTGCTTCCGCGAAAGTATGATGAGCACCTGGTTCGTATACAACACAGTTAGCAGAATAAGATGATCCTGCGACAATTCCAGCGCCACCTACCAGACCAACAGCTAAATTGTCCAAAATGTTTCCGTATAGATTAGGTGTCACCATTACATCAAATTGGTTTGGGTCAGATACCATTTGCATAGTGCAATTATCGACAATCATCCGCTCAAATGCAATTTGTGGATATAGTTTGGCTATTTGCTCACAACATCTTAAAAATAGTCCATCTCCAAGTTTCATGATATTAGCTTTGTGGACGGCTGTAACTTTCTTTCTCCGATTTTTAGTAGCGTAATCGAAAGCAAATCTGGCAATTCTTTCGGATTTTTTCTTAGTAATAATCTTAAGGCATTCAACGACACCTTTTACGGTTTCATGTTCTAGTGCCGAGTATTCGCCCTCGGTTTGTTCGCGAATAATAACACAATCGACATCACACTGCTTACACTTAACCCCTGGTAATGATTTAATGTGCACAACATTGGCATAAAGGTCCAAAGCATTTCTTAGTTTCATGGTTAGCGTTTGAAGTTCCCCGGTGCTACTTTGATCGGGGGAATCTAAGGAACCTTTTAAACAAACACGATTTTTTGATATAGATGCGACAATTTCTGTTACAGAAGCACTATCAGTAGGATTCACCTCTGAGAAATGAAAGCTTTCAAATGTAACAGGTACATTAAGCGCTTCAAAAACCGTTTTTACTGATGAAACAAGTTCTGGGCCCACTCCATCGCCAGGAATTAGGGTGCAAGTAGTATTTACGGAGGGACGCTCAACAACACCTGTAGTAGTTGAAGTTGCATAGCTTAAAGTGCTATGTATATTTCCAACTAGGGTATACTGGACTGGAATTAATATTCTCAATAGATTTGTTCCAAAAACTGACATTTAGCATATAATAAATACAAAAGAACTGATATAGTTGTTGGAATATTATGACATTCTATATGTCTCCGAATCATAGCAACAGAAAATGTACTCAATAAATTTTAAAAAATACAGGGCGATTCATAAGGAATGGGTAATATTTTACGCTATAAGCAGTTGACTCACTAACAGAGTAACGACATACAATCATATGGTCATTTTAGTATAGTTCTCTTCCAAAGGAAAAGGATTGGTATGTGTAAATAACAATATGAGCATGTTAAGGTAGAATGCAATGAGGTTCATAATCAAATTTATTAAAAGTAAGTGCAATCCGGAGCAAAAGCCCTATTAGCAGAATCTGTTAAACAGATATATATATATTATATTATAAGTAGGTATAACTATACAATCTGTACCACGAACGATGAGAAACAAATTTTTGCTCATTATTGAATTTTGATTTATTATATAGAGTTTATAATTACCTATTTCGAGCAGTTTTGAGTTTGAGGTTATAGCCATTAGCCACACACAGAACCACAAAAAACATCACAGAACACAGGTCACAGAACATAAAGGATAAAGGAATTTGTGATAGGTTGATAGGTACAAAGCATAGAGATAGAATATATTCTATCTCTATGGTACAAAGCGAAAGCACAAAGCAGACAACATAGTCATGTTTTCGCGACTCGCGAGTAGCGGTTACTTTTAGGTGTTTTCGGTTTGGTCGTTTGGTCGCTGACAGTCATGGTTGACGCTAACATCTGGTCGTAAATGTTTTCAACATTTCAAAACCTAATTATGCTTTATGCAGTTTATGCTATGTGACTGAGTGATTGAATTCCCAAAGAAATTATGCTAGAAGACTAGTCTACACTTCTTAGCAAAGAGCGATAAAATTTGCTCTTTGAAGCTATAATGGCAGGTAGTCCTGGATTATACGAGGCACACGTCCCAGGGCCCGTGGCTGCAGGGGGTCCGACGATCGCTCTTTAAGTTTTTATTTTTTAGTTTTAGTATTTAGTTTTTGTATTCATTTTGTATTATGGGACTTATATCGTATTGTTGTTTTTATGAAATATGTATACAATACTTTGTTCTGTCATATTATATGCGGTTTGCGTTTTTTTACACGTAAGTGACGTCAAAAAGTCATTAAGAAGGGAAGAGGGGCTCGGAGTTTTTGCGCCTCAGGCCCAGAAGTCCCTTGATGGCAGGTAAAAAAATCCGTTCCGTAATTCAACCAAACAACCGTAACCACGGTTATCGGTAGCATCTGGCAAACACAAAACATAAAGGTATGTATGTACTGACAAATTACGGTGTATTGTACATTTTTATACCAATTAATTAACCGATACTTCGACCGATGTATTGTTTCGTGTAATGCTGTATGATCAAAGTGGCCTTTTCTTGTAATAATAGGGTTTTTTGGAAACCCAAACCACTAGTTTAGTTAACTGTGGTTTGAGTTGTGATTGGTTGAAATAAATTCCTATTTAAAAAATACGCCAACACGACCACGAGGTGTTCGTTTTTCTGTTTCTGTTCTAATAAATAATAAATAGTTACCTACTGTCACAATTCTATCGAAATGCATTTATGATTTATGAGAAATAAACTGAACAAATTTAAGCTTTTCTTAGTGAGTAGTGAGTATATATAGTGATACAAAATTATGTCAAAAAGGTATGTATATAGGTATATATCAAAAATTTTATATTCAAAAGTACATTTTGGTTGAAAAACTTTACTTTGAAGTCAAATATATTATTGTGAACGAATAATAAAGATTCGATGTGCGGTTTGCAGAATTTAAAAGATATAATTTAATTTTTTAAATTCAAATATCTTACTGTCTATGGGGTAAAAGATAAGTATGTTTTTTTAACCAAAGTTCCTATAAATACCGGATATCTACAAAAAATTTCGATTGATTTTATAAAAAGAAAGATCGTAGGTTTTCAATCTGTGCAAATGATTACTGGTTACTGGTTGTTCGCAAAAAAGTGCATATTAAAAACAGTAAAATGATGAAAACTTCTTTACCGACACCCGTCAATTTTATTTTCAAATGTGAAATGTGACATTTCTGATAACTGACAAACTGACAACAGACAAAATGCTCAACAATTGTTCTGTGGCTCAACAACAATTCAAACGGTTTAATTAATCAAATCAAATCAAATCTTAAACCACGATAATAGTGTTTCTATTCCCTGTGTTCTTATTGCTAATTAGTGTGCGCACAGGTTGTGTGTATGTGAAGTAGTTTGTCTCCTTGTGCTAGTGTTTCGCTTTTCACGCCGAAAGAACTAATGGTTTTTTTTGCATGATTTTTTAATGTCTGAAGCAAGTTATCTCTATAATGTCTGGGCAAAAACACAGGAGCCATATAACTGTTGTTCAAAATGTTTGCAATAATGCAGCAAATCAGAATACTTCCAATCTGGAACCCGATAAAGCCAATGTCTATAATGAGTCCCTGAGTGAATCCTTTAATTATGACCGAGGTTGTGGTAAGGAAAATAGATTTAATCGCGATTACAGCATTGATAACAGTGAAACTATATCGAAACGGCGGCATTCTGCAAGTATGGACCTTTTTGGAGAAGAACCTGTTTTTTCAGATTCAGAAGAGGAAAGAGAGTATCATAAGCAAATACTAGAAACGCAGTGTTTGGACATGACACCAAGTGAAACACCTAAAAAAGTCAATGTGGCGGTACAGTGCAATTTAGCTTCAAATAAAATGACTTTAACGAATCTTATTATAGAATGTGCAAAGTTTGATATTGGTAAGTAAAGTAAATGAATTAAAAGCCTCGTTAAAAGCAGCAGGAAATATTAGTATTAACTCGAGTACATATTAACAATGACACAAACATTAAAACAGTATGCGAATCATATGGCATATGGCTCTAAAGTGTGTGGTTATTAATATACTCGTTAATATATTACACACAGTTCTGAAAGAGTGGTGAATCTTTAACAATGTCGAGCTTTTTAAAACCACAATTAATTTGATAAGTACAGGAACTCATTTTAGTGGCTACAGAATTTATTTATTTAGAGTAAAGTAGGTAGATGTAAATAAAATTGATACAAGTGAAATTATTATCTAATGTGTAACCTGTGTGCCCGAAGGAATCAGAACTTGCTGCATTATGAGAATGAATTAAAAATCACTAAATTGTAAATAGTTGCCACTTGGAAACTTTCAGTTTCACAGAGGTTGAATTTTAATATCCAATTGTTTCATAGAATATGATTCTAACAGTTCTAATAGCCGCTTTACACTTCGCAATTTTCATTGCCGGCAATACAAATTGCCGGTAAGGGATTGCGGATTTGGTTTTGCCAGTTCACTTTACACTTGGCAATTTTTCTTGTTCCGAAACAGGTATACCATCTTAAGAAACTTATATTATTATAATTTTTGTAAGTAAAGATTTGAGATTATGGTTCTTATTTACCTTTTCAAGAGATGAATGATATGTTCACGGCGAATAAAAGGACTAAAATTGTAGCAGCATCATGTGCATGTGAAATTTCGAGTTTCTATTCCGTTGGCTACATGTAAATACCCTAAAAATATCACTAGTTTGCGCCGCAATGCAATTAAAATTAGGTCCGGTTCTAATTTCTGCAATGTAAAGAAAATTGTAACAGCTAATCAAAAGACGTAGTAGTGCGCAAACACGCAACAGTATTTTTATTGCCAGCAATGAAAATTGCAAAGTGTAAAGTGGCTATAACTCATAAATATTATTTTAATAGTACATGCAATACTAGTTATTACGGTCAAGTAATAAGAATAAAAATTAATTTAGCGATTATTATAAATTTTGCATAATTTTTTTAGAAAATGTTAACGAGGAGTTTAAAGAAATAGTACTGTACTGTAAAGAGTTGCAATATAATGATAAATTAGACACACCACAAATATCTATAAGAAGAAAGGTAAACCTCAATAATTATAAAGTTACTGAAACGTCGAGTGAAATGCAATCATTTCATAATCAGCCAGAAACGATGTCGAATGTAAAACATTCTCAGTCGCCAAGTATTTCAAGGAGGTTTTTACCATCAAGGTTAGTTAAAAATCTTGACCTAACTTGTAAAAGCCATCAGGCCAAAATATAAACTGTCTAAAGAAAATACCTAGTGATTTTATTTTCAGAAGTAGCGATGACTGCACCTCTGGGAGTTGCGGTTTTCACGTTACCTACAATATGGAGAGGCTGGACCAAGAGAACAATATTAATAGTGTTAATGTAGATGAAGACACAAATCAATCAACCAAAGTGCAAAAATCTATCAAGCTGACTAGTATGTATTATTTTTATACTGACGCCGTAATATGTTTTCCTTCATTCAACTGAGATCAATAGTGTTATTATATAATTATTTTTCATTTCAAGACACTACGTAGGAAAGTGTTCATCTACTGAACGGATACACGACTTCCACAGGCTACAGATGCAGACATGCATCCATGCTTTCTCCATTATTCGAATGTACGAGTGTGAACGATTGCTGCTTTCCTATGTAGTGTGCAATATAAAAACACTGTATATAGAAACAGTTGTGATATCGAAATACATTTAATTTGTTGTTTGTATAGTATGATACAATGAATGTTTTGAGTGACAAAGTCCATTACATTAAAATAAACGCAATCTCCATTAAAATGTTTGGAATTTTGAATCATATATACAAAAATATTTTTTTTTAGAAATTGGTAAAAATAGGTATAAAATTGTAAATAGATACCCGAGTAGAAATCAACGAAATACAACAAAATGGAAGAGTATGCGTAAAGATGAAACAAATAATACCAATGTTAACAGACCAATAACTGCAAACCCTGATACTTATAGAGAAAAACGAGTAAAAAGAAAAACACATGAGGTTCATTCTGACTTAATAAATAAAAGGCCGAAGAGGAACAAAATCAAAGCACAAAAATTATCTCCATTGGAAGTCGCAGGTAAATTTTCTGAGTATATGGTTTGTTTTTATGAAATAGTTTAAGCGAATTTAACTATGAAATTACTAGATTACCAATCACATTAGTTTGACAGAAAATGTATTGTCATTCTTTTACACTCTGTATTATTACTCTTACTTAAATGAAGGTATTATGAAACTGTGCAGTAGTCCATAAAATAAAGTTTTTGAATCTGTTTCTATTTTAAAAATCCGTTAAGCAATTTAAAAATTACTAAGTTTAAAGATTGACCTACAATTTACTTAACGTTTCAATTGATTGCAGTTTATAATGATTAAGTGCTCTCATATTTCTGTAGTAAGCCTCAAATTTTATAAAATTTCCGCTCTGCATTTTTTGACAATTTATTTTTATCTTCAGAGAAATTGGAAGGTGTTCGTGTAAAAATAAAACTGACTCACAGACAAATTAGATCTCTGGCTAGAAACTGGATGAAACCACATAAAAACATAAAATTAAAAACATCTGCACTACCAGGTAAGAAAATTAAACCGTACACTTAGACGTTAGCTTTAATTATAAATGGATTTGTGGTTCCACCAAATAGGAATAGCTCAATAAATATATAAAGACGCTGCACTTGATAGAGGAACCTTGTTTCGAAATAAAGTTAAACACATGAGCTAAGCTTTAATATTTTAATTTTACTTTAGTCAAATCTGTGTCAACAGCTAACTAATTATTTCTCAGGTCAGATTAAAATTTGACGATAGATGGCGACAATTGTATTTTGCCATGATGCAGAATATAATGATGTAATATATAATATGTAGTGATAAAAATTATAACTTTAACTGGAATATTTCATTTTAATTTAAGATTAAAAACGAATTCATAGTGCTCCTACCATAGAAACAATGTTGCATTATAACACTGGTTATATTATAAATAAATGTATCCGAATCATTTTATCAAGGTATTCCTTACATATCAGACCCTACCATTAGAAATGAAAATATATGGATCTCTTACCTTATACAATATGTATTATGTATTTGTTTGTAATTGCATGGAATTGATTATGTCTTACTAAATTAAACATTTTAACATTAATTGTTATTATGTTCTCTGCTTGTTATTATTGTTGGTCATTGATGTTTTCAATCGAATTGAATTGTCAATTATTCTGTCATCTACAATAATGTTCTCGTTTATCATAATTAACACAAAATTTTTAATTAAATGATGTCGTAGTAATAACGTCTTTGTTTTCTACTTGATGAAATCCAGATTTTACTTTATTTGTTTAAGAGGCAGAAGTTCATGAGGTATTTATATAAAATTCCTTGCTGGTCAGAACCTTTAACACCCTATATGTCAGAAGGCTCCTATTCGAAATTGTGTTACAGTACAGAGGCATATTTTTCAATGTCAATCGCCAAGAGGTTTGGAGACACCCTGTATATAAAGTATATATCGAATCCTAATATTACGTTGTAAAATATAAACTTATCCAGTATCATAAAGTATGAATATGAATTACATTTTATAATTACTCACAAACATTTTCAAAAAAGTAAAACGTTATTTGTAATTATTATTTTGTTGACAGTTACCAGTAGTATTTTCTACTAGGAATTTTACCCCGACTGGTAAAATGACGGAACAATATCTTTCCACGTCTTTAAAGTTTTTATACGTCGTTGGTAAAACAAAATTTTTATTGTCAAACTTTTAACAATCAAAGAAGCAAAATAATTAGTGCATATAAACATCTTATGGTGTATCTTCAGATAAAATAAATCATCCATCTCTTATGGTGAAATGTTGAAAAAATAATTTGTTTTAAAAACTGTCGTATTGTATATTTTTAAGAAATACAAAAAATTTCAGTTTTTGTAATCGAAACATTTGAAAATCAAAATTTGTGGTGGGTTATAGCATTCAGGGAGTCCAAAGGTAACAAAAAATAAAATAAAAAATTCAGGTCCATACTTAAAAAAAAAATAAGTTGATGGACGACGAAACATTGGATTTCAAAGCCATCTTGTAGAGGATAAAAAGTGGCAATGACGAAGTATTATTCGTTTTGAAATATGTTTTCAAATAACGTCAGAAAAAAATAAAAAAGATTTTTCATAAAATCTCCTTTATTTTCGAATTTTTCCGAAAAGTATTCAAAATTTTCCAAACTGCAACACAGCATTTTGATAAGCATCAAATTTCCGAGATCCCAATGATGAAGCTCGAAAATGGGCCACCCTGTACATATCCTGCATTTTTAAACATTCATAATGAATTATTCGAGTTATAAAAAAAAGAAGAAAAAATACAAATGTTACCATCTCATCTCCAATTTGAAATCAATCCTTGTTTTAATTATAATAGAGCTTTTATATTATGGTAATGTAATATTCAGATAAATATTCTAAAAAAGATTTTTGTAAAACATCAAGCGTTAAATATTTCAGTTTTCCGAAGGATACTACCAACTCAACCATAGTTACCAAGTGGAGACCAATTTAACATCCACGGACATATTTCTTTACAGAACCTTATCAAGGGGCAGGTACGAATGTGTCTTTATACAGGGTGTCACAACCCCTTGGTACATAATTTTAATCACGAAGTAATATAAATTGCACTAGACTATTTTGAAAATTAATTACACTTACCGTCCTTATGTTCCCTGTGTTAGAAAAGAAAATACTATGAAAATCTTATTGCCTATTCCCGTGTAGCGATGGCAACATTAATGTCGCAATGTCCGTACATTAATATCATGTCCAAATATTCACTTGATGTAAAATATGCCATATTAATGTACCACTATCACACATGAAATACAAAATGTGCAACGATGAGACCACAAACACAAATCACAAGACAGGTAGTCTCCAGGGAGAAAGATATTTATGGGATAGGCTGTAATTCACCACCTGCAAATGCGACAGTTTTTACACAAGAATTTCTTGTAGTTTTTGTGAATGGTGTCGAAGGTCAATGTTGTTGGTTTTACGTTAGCCATTGACGTCGCATAGAGCAAATTACAGATTATATATATTTTTTGTAAACTGCTGTCTACTTCGATGCATTTCTCTTCACCTTAGAAGTCCAAGTTTACAGTCTTGCCCCAAAGTATTGTGACACCCTGTATATTGTGGTCTCGTCCAATATTACATAAGAACATTTTTTTCGGACAGATGAACTTTTGGTGTTTGTTTTCTAATCTACCAGTTTACATATGACTGCTTAATCAAAAAACAAGCATGCTAAACTTTGGACTAGGCATGCTGGATCAGTTCTTAACCGTAACACAGTTTTTTTCCGAAAATCAAATTAACCTCAGTGTACTACTCGTGTAATAAATAGATGTTTGTCCGTTGTCCTCATCTGGGATATGTTATGTGTATCGTCTGTGGCGTTTAATTTAAATTATTTGAAATTGAACTATAATTTTCCGTATGAATGATACATATTTGATTTGAAAATAAGTTTAATATTTAATTAAATAAATAAAAGAGTTAGGCTCCTACGAAAATGGAGGCTAAAATTAGATTTTTTTCTCAAATTTTAAAAAGGAAGTTGAGTGAAAGAATTATAAAGAGGTGCAACGTCGTAATATTCCTAGCAGCGAGCAATAGATGGCACTTCCAAAGCATCGGATCAAGGCTGCCAGTATAGTTAAAATTGCCACATTCATGTGTTTAACGATGTATTGTAAAACATTGTGGAGGTATCATCAAAGTGACAATTTTAACCCCACTGGCAATCTCCGAACTGATGCTGAAGAAGCACCTCTTTTGTTTGCCGTCAACTATACTACGACGTTGTGCCTCTTTATAATTAATACACTCAATGATAAAAAATAAAAAAAAATTACAATTCTAAAGAATATTTCTTAACAGACGAGTCTTTTTTCACCTTGATGCGCACTTCGCCTGTGGAAACTGGGAGGTTCTAGCTATACATCTAGCCATGTTCGAGGGCTTCCAGGCAGGTGCGAATTTGACAGTATGTATCAAGCAGAACTGTCATTAATGTCATTGTAGTTTTGACACTATTTTGAGGTTATGTTTTGATTTTATGTGCATGCCTTTTTTTTTTTCGAAAATGGTGCAAGAATGTTATGTAAGACCGTGTAAAAGCCAAGCGGCTAAAAATTGTGGCATATCGTTTTTTCGATTTCCGGTGAATAACAAAGTTCTACTAGATAAATGGCTTCGGCCATCAACATTACCACTGATGTCTTCAAAAGAAACAAAGATTTGAAGATACTGGCATAAAAGCAAGCAACCAACAATAATATTTCACGCTTCCGAATGCCAGATACCAACCTTTAACTAGAATCCACACGCAACGCGCGCAGCCTATTTCTTTTTCACTCTGTTGCATTATGTTTTACAATACATCTCTCTATCTTCTTTTCACGAGATACTTCTATTGCCCCTTATTGGTAAAATGGGTGAAATAGCCGCTTGCCTACAACAGGCACAAGTAAATCGCGCAAACTAATACCCATGTTCGAACCTCCTCGGTCTTTACTGTATAAATCAAGGGACTGATTAAAGTGAGTAGTTTAGTTTGGGGGGAGGGGATAACTGACTTTTGGACTTTATTGTATAGACATATATTTTTTTATATTGACATTAAATCTTTTAAAGAAAATGTCGAAGTAATGTTTGGTGAAATTTAGAATGCTAATATATTTTGTATTTATGAAAAGCATGTAAAACTCTTTGTGTTTTGCTACACCTTCTCGTCGAATTGCAAATTTTATACTTATGTGTCAAAGCAGGGTTTTCACATATCACAATACTATATTGATTTTTACATATTTACATATTGTTTCAGTTCCTTTAACAGACTATGACTTCAGATCCTCTCAACAAACACATAGGGTACGTCGCCTATATTCCCCTACTGAGTGGCTTCATTCAAATGAATTTAATAATTTATTCGAGTCAGAATAATGAGGGAATTTTTTAAGTGTCTAGTATTTTAATTTAGCCTAATGTGAAAATGAGTGATTGTTTTAATATCAAGCCATGATTTTGTGTTTATGAAATACTTATGATTGTATACATTATTTTATTGTGTCATATTTATGTAAATATATGTAATTTTAACAGAAAAAAGAAATATTGTTTCTTCTCAATGGAAATCATACATGACAAATAGTACTCCCATAGTTTCTTTTCAGAAACATAAAAACGCTAGTGTATATTCATGGAAAAGTTATAGATTTTTTTTTGCAATATTTACAGATATAAAATAATCTAACGTGGCTATATAGTTTATAGGGGAATCGATACCACTTCTTGGGAATTCTATTGAAAAGTTTCCGTAAAATTTTAATTTCAATTTCGGTTGCTTCAAATTATTAATACCTATTGTAAAATGTCTGTTTATACAGTAAAATAAAAGGTTCAAATTATTGCATAGCATTTTGGAGAAAATTCCATTCAATATGCTTCGTGTCTTTCGGTCAATGGCAGTCGCGTGCGGAAAAGCACCACTTTCCGCACTTGTTAGGAAATAGTATACAGGGTGAATACCAATAACTCATTTTAATTTTAAGGGATGGTAGGTCCCTTAATGGTAAGGCCATATATCAAAAATAAAAAATATATACCCTGTAGTTCTCGAGAAAGAAAATAAATTAAAATACGTCAACATTTTCAGAACTTCGTAACTGACCTATCTCAACAGAAAATAAATCAGGATAGGTCTTTGCCTCTGGCATTCACCTTGTTTTTTGCAATCATATATTCACTAGTTTTTGCTGTCACTGTAATTAACTTGTCTCCGACCGCAAATTTATAAAAGACCGTCGAACGGCGGCTTAACTTTATTAGACGTGTTTTGTCACGTTTTTTACGTTAGAACTTGGAGTCTGTGACTTGATAAAAGGCATGTTGTTCACCCCACAGTGGGTCAGTAGAGCGACGAAGCGGTACTCAAAAGTTTACCAGAATTTTACGTAGGGTAGGTCAGTTTTTCAACTTTCTTTTTTATATCTTTTTATTGGTAATTTGTGTTATAAATATCAACAGTAACCCCCTCTTAAAATAAAAATGAGTTATTGGTATTCACCCTGTATTGTGGGACAAGTGCAGAAAAGTGCGAATTTCTCACGAGTTTGAAGAAGTGGCTCGAGAGAAAGCGAGTGCTACAAAATTGCATTTTTGCACGTGTAGCACACTGTACTTTTTCTACAACCACACTCCAAAAATTAATAAAATTTTTTCCGTTAATATTTAAGGTTTTTCTTGAAACTGTGCAGATAAAATTTTTGCGGCACAGTTATGTCACTTTTTAAGTGCTGTGGGAAATTATCTAGTTTGCGTACAGTAAATAGTGCACAACAGCGTGTTTTGGATAGTGGCAGTAGAAAAATAACTATTATGGACAACATTTCAAGATTAGGACCGATCATGCAGCGTTAAAATGGTTGTTGCAGTTGAAAACCCCTGAAGGTCAACTGACTCGCTGCATAGAGAGGCTGCAGCAATATGATTTTAAAATCGAACATCGACCTGAGAAATCCCATAAAAATGCAGATGCCCTATTCAGAAGACCGTACACAGTTGACTGCAAGCACTGCCGTCGTGTTGAGAAAGCGCATAGCACGGTAACGATGAACATGGTGAAGATGTTCCGGATGATTGGACAAAGAAAATTTTGAGGAAAGAACAATTGAACGACAATGAGATTGAGGGCAAAAGAAAAGTCATCTGACCAGAATGAAAAGATGTCTCAGACAAAACTGTCGAACTGAAGGCTTTGTGGGTGCATAGCTTTATATGACCATAGTACCAGTTCAGGAGGATTTAAGGTGGGATCTGGTTTGGCTGTACAATCAATAAAGCAAGGACCTTATACTGTCATCACCCGGATCAATGATGTCTATCGAATCTAAAGAAGTAAAAAGGTAAAGATGAAAATCATACACTTATAGACTGACGAAGTATGTTATAGATATTGATTTGCCTGACCAGGACGTTCAAGCTTAGGAAGGAGCAGGCAGTTGAATATTGGAAAGTGAACTGAACGCAAGAGAAAAGGAAGTGACTAGTAGCGACATAATAACCACTATTATTATTAAGTAGTAATTAGTGTTTTAGTTTAAGTGACCAATAATTGTAGTATAATAATTCTACAGTTAGTAAATCAGTGGTTTGGTGTTAATTTTGTTGCAATTATTGAATCCACGCTTGGGGTGTAAACACGTAACATTATTTAAACAAGCAGATGGCAATGCAGATAGATTATCTATAATAAACACACTCTCCTGCATGAGCAGGTGACATGCATCTGGTATGGCGATATTTTTCAAGTTTACGTAAATACTTTTTTAAAGATTTATTATATTTGCCTCGTAAATACACGATAGTTGAACAACTGAATTTTCGTCAATTAGTCTGAGCTGTTTTGCTTGAGCAATAATTCCTTTTAATTCATGTATTTTTCAATAAAAACAAAAACAGTTTCTTTTTGGTTGATTGCCGGTTGACACGGAAATATAATAGTGGAGTCCAGGAGGTGGGATTTTGGAAAAAAAGTGAACAAAATTCTGCAGCAGCGAAACCTATTCTCCCCTCCGTTTTCAAGTGTGCTAAAAACTAAAAACAGAGAATGAGGTTTTTAGCGACTGCAACCTCCCCAAATTGCCCATTTGAGAGGGTAGGAAGGCTGATGAAAGTAATTTTTTCTTGTTCGGCATCCTCAAAAACGGGGGTATAGAGATTACAAAAAATGAAAAAAATCATTTTCCAATCCTCTGGAAAGGTTGTAACAACCCCCACGGGTAGCTATAGGCCTTCTCCTGCCGTTACTCTTCCCTTTTTATCAAACCCTAATGGTTTTCCCAGCTAATCTCCTCCAAACACTGGCTTTACTAGCTTTACAACGGGAAACGCGAAAAAGGGGTAGTTTTTAGCCAATTGAGGTGGTTGCAGCTGCTAAAAACTTCATCCAGTTTTTCGTCTTCAGCACCCTCGAAAGCGAGGGGGGACGAGTAGATTTCATTTCTGCAGAATTCTGTCGACTACTCTTCCGACTTTTGGACAATAACTATAATTCTAATATTGTCTTTATTAAGAACTGGTAAAAATTACAAATTAGTTCACCTAATCAAACATATACAGGGTGAACTCCAACTTATTTTTTATTTAATTTTAAGGGATGGTAGGTTAATGGTAAATCCAAATAAAAAAAATGAAAGAAAGAAATGCGGCAGTTTTCAAAAGAAATAAAACTAAAATACGTCAACACATACTTAACAACTGACCTATCTCAATCGAAAATAAAATAAGATAGGTCAGGTCACCTTGTTTTTTACATTGGTTCATCCCGCCGAACAGCTGCTAACTTTATTAGCGGCTTTTTTGGTGAAGTTTTTTTGGATAATTTATCGTTCGAAGTACATGTAGCCCCTAGACAACTTTGTCGGTGATTTTATGGTGTTTTTCTTGTATCTTTGGTAAACTTAGATAAAAAAAAGCAAGAAGTTGACCTCATATGTGGATCGGTAGAGATATGCAGTGGTCCTCAAAAGTACAATAGATTTTTACGTAAGGTAGGTCAGTTTCTTTTTTAAATTTTTTTACTCATAATTCGTGTTAGAAATATCAACAGAGATCCCCCTTTAAAAAACTGAAATGTCGGGGTTCACCCTGTAATCTTATCAAATTATTTCTTTGCGTCAACAGTCTTAAAGCTGCCCAAAGCGCGTTTACGGGCTATAATATATCTATCCATTTCGCCTTCTGCTTCTTTAAATAAGATGTTAATAGTATATTACGTAATGAGAGTTGTAAATAGCATATTACGCACGAATGGAAAAATTGCGCACAATGCCGCGTAGCGGCGAGTGTGGCAATTCCATGAGTGCGTAATTGCTTTACAACTCGAATTATGTACTATACTTTACCTACGATCGTATTTATTGAAATTAAAACACAATTTTGTATTATTTGTTGCTTATGTCAGTTTTGACAGAGCTAGAAAATTAAGTTTTGCACCTGCCATTTTTAATAATTTTAGCCTGGTGTCAGAAATATGAACTACAAGTGTTGTGTAAAGTAGGTCACGTGGTCACATTGCATTGCACCTCAGCGGCTGAGTGTGCGATTTGTTTACGGTGTGTAAGGTTTAATTTACGTAGGTGGCGGAGAGTGCGTTTTCAGCTATTTACGTTAGTGATCATAGGTAAATGTTATTTTGCGTTGGAAAGTTGAGAAATACTAGACATATTTTTCCCATCGTCCATATTGATAGAAATTTTTATACTTACCTCATGCATGACAGCTTCTGTACTTTTGCTTTCTTGAAAACTGTTCAATTCAATATATCATTTTTCTTACAGAATTTAATTGTATGGTATTCGGTGATAATTTGAATTCAGTTACCATGCCATCGGCATTTTAAAGTACATAAATTTTTTTGTAGATAACAAATATCTATAATTTTTTTTAGTCTTAACCCTTATGTAAAGGAATAATATAAAGGTGCAACCGAGCAGGTTTCGAAATTTTAGTATTGTATTTTTTTGTCAATAGCTTCAAAATTGACTTCAATTTTTAGTGTTATGGGCCGGTATCAATAATTTCTTTGCGTAGCCCTAAAATCTACTCTTCTTCGACATTTTGCAAATTACACCAGACTATAGTGTTTTTTGAAATGGCTCCGACATATTTTTTCTTTTTGCTAGTATTTTTCATTTAAGGCCAAAAGAAATATTTCAAAACTTAGTAATTAATCTAATAAATTTTTGTGACATCAAAAACGGCTAGTCATTGGTATAGGTCGTGTACATCATATGATCACCATAACCTCAAATTTTTTGTTTTTGTAAATTTATTTTCAATTTTAATTTAAATTTTTGTAGTTCTAACATGGATTCATTATAACATTTAGAAACTCTTGCAGACAGAAGATATATAAAGTTTTAATATATTGTAGATTATTAAAAATAGACGGTTAATTATACTCGTAGGTTGGATTTCCAACCAACAAATATAATCTTATTTATTAAATCAAGGCAATTTAAACCTCATTAATAATGCACTGAACAAGATTTTAGTTAATAGTACAGAAAGCTGAAATTTTGATAAAGCGACGTAATATTCGAAAATCGTAAAAAATGCATATTTTTGAGGTTAATATGACGCCACGTGCACAAACGAATTTGTTTGGAGTTTAACCAATAGCAACAAGACCGTCCGTTTTTGACGTCATTAACGGAAAACTGACGGGATTTTTGAAATTGATACAACTTATAACTTATTAATATTTAAAGCAACTGTAAGAATGATATATTATTGAAATTTATTGCATTATTATATTTAATATGTATTCAACTTTGATGTAAATCTAAACTTTAATTCAATTGAGATGTAAGAGCTTATTGTAGATAATCCTCAAGCCTGACAAAAAAACAATACTAAAATCTTGAAACCTGCTGAAAGAAAAGAACACTAATAACGCTTAAATTCTGACACCTTAAATTGTCTCAGTTTGCCACCAAACCACTGAATATTTAATTACTCGCTCGTTTTGATCATCAAGTTTGTATCATTAGGTGAGACATGTCCCCTGGTGATACCAATTAGGATAATAAAACGTACATCGAGTTAAATATTCCATGTCTTGGTGTCAAGCGAAATCTACTTTACTGCGCGTAGATGTAGTTTTAACCATCTTCAACACTTAAATTCATATAGTTACATCCGCTTTGCGAATTTTTGCCCTTTTTAAAATATCATCAGTCCCCTTCCGAGTTCATTTTTTTCTTCAGTGACCATAATGTAAAATTTCCAGTAATTTCCATGAAAATTCCAAATGGTGGAAATTTTACAATTAGACTCAACGATCAAGAACACCATTAAATTCTGCCTATATATTATGTAGTACCAGCAATCACTAAGGAAAGGAAAGAAATTGGAATAATAAATAATAAACACAACCTCTATTGATCTTCTTGCATAAATCCTTTTCCAAAATATGCAACAAGATGGTTAGAGGTATATTTAATTACATTTAAGACAACCTTTATTACTGAATGCATACTGGTCATTTGGGTTACAAGTACAGAGCGTAACAACTTGTTGTTGTTTAAAAGCACTTACATAACCTAACTTATCCTAGGCGCCCATCTGCACTGTCTGTGTATATATCGGTAGACATGATTGGACTATAGGCATCATAATGACCATTCATTATTAAAAATTTAGAATAATAGATCATAAAACAGTGCAGTCGGGTTGTATTTTATTTTTTTTTTGTTATTTTTAGGTTATACACTTTTTTTAAATATTTTTTCTACAACATACAATTGAAATCTTAATAATTATATAATTATATTATTGAAATGTATCTTTATTATACGTTATTTGAGGGGTGTAGTACACATCAGATTTGATTTTCTTAATTTTGTCTAAGTTTGATATCACCGTGACATCGCGGCCTGGTCCCTGAGTTAACCCTCCCAAAATCGACCTAACCAATCGATTTTTTAGAGATTCACACGTACAAATTCAGATCAGACCTAGCTGACATCTGCTTAACCACCCTTTCGACCGGTATAAATGTCAAAAAGACACTATAAGCCTAGGTTACAAATGATAACGTACATCGCACTTAGTTTATTAAGGTCTTGATTGGTATTAATTGCATTAAACGATATACATTGTCACTTTCTCACTCTAAATATGATAGTGATGTTTATTAAGGTAGCACAGATGTGATAAATTTGTATTATATAAATTGTCAGTGTTATCACATATTTGAATCTGTGAACAAAGGGGAAACACATTGTCAACTACACTAAAATAAAATCCTTAGAATAAAATAATTCCGCAGGTATTTGGGGTATTTAATTTACTAAATCTGGATCTGTAACGACTTCTTTTACTATTAATCAAATATGGTACGATTAAAATAATTCTGAAAAAGAAAAGAATGGAATAACAAAAGATCATTTTACTTAGTTGACAATGCCAAAGAAAATTTTCATAAATATTGCCTTATTCGAAAAAATTATAATTTCAGTACTAATACAATTTGCTTTATAGGAAAACAAAATAAAACTATCTAATTTAGTAACACAACCATTATAAGGTGCAGGTATATATATACCGACTCGGTCCGAAAGGCGAGTCACTAGGGACAAAAACAAAGGAACTTATTGGAAGATTTGAATATTAACAATTTACCCGCAAAAAAAACTTTGCTATTAGTACTCGGTTGATTAAAACGCCTCATTTTTAACTACTTCAACAATAAACTCAACATATACAATAAATAAAAATGCTATAGAATGGAATAACGGTTATCAGGCAATGTTGGACTAGAAGTTATAGGAGGGAACTTGTTTAGGCCATTTGTTACAAATATTATTGTAAACAACCAAACACTGGATATTTAATAAAAAAAAAAAAGTCATGTGATGCACTTGGTAACGAATAACACAATCTCTGTTTACATTTTACATCAACAGATTTGTCATCTTCTAATTCATTCAATTATTAGATGCCAACTAATATTATATAGGAATTGTCTGATTTTGTTATAAATAACGTTCAACTGTCAAATATTGCATTACAGTAAGCGGTACGAATTTATTTTGAATAACCGAGATAATTCTGTACATTCTAGAAACTTGATATGAATGAATCCAAAAATAGTTTTTGGTGAAAAATTGAAAAGATGTATATTTGTTTTTGGTTATTAGTAACAGTAAGTTTTGTAAATATTTTTAAAATAATAAGGTATAGGTTTAGTTTTTTTTTTTTTAAATATAATTATCCACATATCACAAAAAATTGTACATATCACAAATAAATATTGGGGAATCACACAGTAATGTAACAAAATAAGAAAAATCTACAAATGGTAAAATGTAAACAAAGTAGTACTAAGCAAATTAATACCAAAAATTTAGATTTTTAAAGTTTTTAAAAGATAAAAATGATAATATAATAGTCAGCATAAATCAAAAAGCAATAACATATAAGCAAAAATTTCATAAATATCTATGAACACTCTTAAACATTAGCCTTAAAAATAATTAAAACCCAAAACCTATCTAACCAAACTAAAGCATGCAAGTACCACAACTTTTACAAGCCAGAGGTTAGTTTAAAAAATCGTCGTTACTGAAGGAAACATTTATTGCTCTTGAATATAATGTGAACCTTGCCGCTGAGTTTTTCTCTTTTTAATACTATTTTATATCTTAAATATATAATAACACATTTCCTAACCTATATTAAGTAGTTTATACATTATATATATACTATGAAATTATAACAATTGTACAAATTCAGCCAATATATACACATATATATTTTTATATATATATATTGCATTATAAGTTAATATACACAGCATGTAAGCGTATACGATCCACGATTTTTCTAATCGCAAATCGTTGTGAGCAAAAGTTTTCTAAGCAAAAATTTTGGCACGTTTTAAATCTTTAAAGTAAATTCCGTCTTTTCAATGTGTTCAAATGGAAAATTTTGGACGACTTAAACTGAAATTTGTGTCGTATTTAAGTGACCAATGGGTATTGAAGCTGGAGATTCTCATATCGATGCACAGAAAAAACAAAAGCGCTTACTATTAGAGCACCTTTTCATATGGACCATGTGTGTTCTCTTTAAATTTTATCTAACCTGTGCATAAGTCTTATATTACCTAATTTCAATACGTTAAAATAATCTCGAACCAAAACGCGCTGTTCGTTTGACGTCACTGCAACGCATATTTTTGCCGAGACTTTATTTTAATCACCTGGTAGCCCTACAGTCTTTCTCGCCATCACATGGCTAACCCAATACCCTAACTTATAATATCTTAAAATATACACTAGACAGAGAGCACACTTTTTGTCATTTAAGGCAATTTGTTGATTAAATAAATAAATTCTTGGAAATTTTGTTCTCATATGTACAAGAGGTTCTACGTAGATTTCTTAAAAATGTTTTTAAAATAAGTTGTCGATATTTCGCACAACGGCGTTTCTTACAAACTTATTCACAAGTAAACAATTAAGTGGAAATTTTGTATTTCTATTTGTGTAGTCATCGTCAGCTAAATCAAAAACTGGACAAAAATAGGCACATTTTTGTGTGAATAATGAAATGTCCGATTTGATACAATGTGATACATTGATATTGACATAGAATCAGGACCGTCTCGAGGTTATATTTTGAGACAAACAAGTTGATTTTTGGTGCCCTTCCGATATAAAATTTATACGATTTATTTTCAATGCAAAAGTTAGTATATTTTGCATTTTTTTTTTCCCCATCTGCTTTTTAACATTCAAGGCAGCTGTTTTGAGTAGCTTAGCCCTTGAGGTGTAGAAAATTAAATCATAGCCCTAGAACATGTGTTTTAGAGCAGATATGTTGGTATCTTATTTATGGATTATTTTCAAATGTAAAAGGTTTTTATTTACAATACCATTGTTATCAATTTCAAAGTGTACGGTTGTACGTGAAGATAAAGTATTAACAGATTTTATAGCAAATCCAAGGCAATATTTTTATTATACACCAGAAAATTTTGTACGCCAAAATAGTATCAGTACATTATGGACGTTTAGTGAGCTGTTGATTTAAAGTTTTAATTTCAAAAACCGTACAAAAAAAAAAAAGGTGGACAGTGGACACCCGGTATATAAGAACAGTATATTTTAAACTACGAATTTTATTTGACAAAGTTGATAAATCGAGAGCTTTAGATTTAGCTGACTATGATGTGCTTCTACACAAACGACTGTAGACTTCTCTGAAATGAGTTTAATATGCAACACCTTAGACATATAACGCACATATATACCTCTGAGTAATTCATGAAAAAAAAAAATTGAGAATATATTTTGAAATAAATATAAATAAATAATTTATTAATGCTTATTTAAAGGAATGTATGTAAAATTCAGTTGAATCTGCTTAGCTTAAGTCTTATATCTAACAGTGATAATTCTAAACCTGAGAGAGAGAGGGCCTAACATCATTACTACCCCACAGCTACCTTATGCTATGCACGCTAGGCTTTGAGCGCCCCGCTGATTAGTTAGCTCAAACACAGCATTATGGTACATTAACCTACATTAAAACTCTTTGATTATATAGGACATACATAAGTTCAGTAATCTTTTTACAATTGGCAGTTCCCAGCTAGCTTGAATCTCATTTCTTGAGATCAAAAAAGTCGATACCTCTACATTAATCCTAGTTCAACGGAACGTCACCCCACATTACATTAGCAAGTATCAAAATAAAATCACAATTTTTTATAAAAATATCCATCTTGAATTCTCTACATTACGAATAAAATACTTGCTTATGTTGTATGTTAACGTACAATGTAACGATATCGAATAGTTTCAAACAAAACACACTTCACCTCATTATTGTAGGACTATATTACTAATCGGTGAGTTTATACATGGTGGGGCTAGACCTTAGTATTTTTTTTTTTTTTGTTAAATATACATTCAAATCGCCTAAAATGTTAAAACCCTGTCTAAGAGTCAGGCCCTAATTTTTTGAATTGCACATATATAGGCACTTAAGTTTGTGCTGTAACTTGCTAGACTTGGTCAACCATTTAGAAAATGTTGAACTCGAGGAACACATTTAACATTGAATGGTTTTCCAAAGAAGTTGAATAGCCCTGCTTCTCAAACCAAAATAATTAATGGCGTCTTTTACAATAGTTTCACTGCCAAAATTAGCAACTTAACTTTTTTAGCACAGCAAGAATTACATTAAATTTTATTTATTTTAGGTTGAGAGGGAACTGGGGCTATATCTCGGTACAGAGAATGTTAAGTTATAAATTACAAAATAAAACAGCACAATGGAATAAAAGCACTAAAAAACACTACAAGACTATCACAACCTCTGTTGGAAGATTTTGGCGGAAATTATAAGTGATAGGTTTAATTTAAAACACAAATATGACACTTTACGTCTTTGGTATTCAGTGACAAGTGTTAGAGAATGGCAAGAAAATAATGTGCAGTTTACTGGCAATTTGCAACATGATTTTAGCCATTTTCTGGGCTGCTGTGTCATCAATGTAAGTGGACACTTTACGGAAATTCACAAAAATATATATCGGTTAATTAAAATTTACAAATGTGTTTATGGCTTGAAAATCATGTTACAATTCGTCATGTCGGGGAATTAAATAAGTAAAATTATTTGAGTATCTAATCGAAACTAATAAGAAAAACTGCACTTATAATAATTATCCACTAGAAAACGAAAGCGTATGGTATAAATAATACTTGAAAAAAAAAAAAAAGGAAAAACGTATTGCACGTTGTGTAACACAACTTCCTGTAATACTAATTATTGACTAAAAATGCTGCCACTAATTTAAGTAACATTATTTAAGTAAACTATCTTAACCTATACCCACCAACCATTACGACTTAGATCAGACATTTATTTTTGTTGGCGAACAAGATTCAACATTATACTCAGAGCCGATTTTCAATTGTTCTATAAAAATATGTAAAAAATCTATCAGATTACTTAAGAATTTATTCAGTTTTGTAAGGCATCTTGACATTAATTTAAACTGAATAAATTAAAATTCAAATAAAAATATTGAACTACTTTAATACCTCACAATATACGTTAAAGCTTAGGTCTGTACGACATTTATATGGGAATATGAGACCAAGCAGGTCACGTGTTTTTAAGATTTATCATTGTTACATAACAATTAGTCAAGAGGCACATCATTTGGTATTATCAAATATTACGGTGAACATTGCGTCTATTTACCCTAAAAAGCGGCAAGCGTGTTGTGTGTTTTGATAAGAAATTATTTATATTGATATTCGCTATTCAACGTGCACAACGCTCAGAAAATACAAAAACCAAACCTTTTCAAATCGTGGAGATCAAACCACCGTTGTATGAAACTTTATGCAAAATGTATTTTAATCGAATAGGCTAGAAAACGTGTCGAGTTCTCCCGGATCAAAAATGAACAATTTGTATATTGTGGGCCAAAGGTCGTAAAATCTTACCGTCCGACTTAGTTTGTTCGAATTAGCTGAAACTATGGTGTTTTGTTTCCCCTGATTAAAAATTATAGGTAGGCACAAAACAATACAGTGTTCAAATGAGCTAAAGGCGGTAAAATCATACCCTTTCACCTTTAGCTCAATGTACCAAAAAATTGAATTTTTGAGCTTTGTGGTAACTTTCCATCAGGAAAATTTATGCTACAGTTACAGCTAATTTGACGAAAAAACGTATTACAACTTGGTAGCTGACAGTATCACTTTACAACCCATAACTCGATTCGATATACACAAAAAACTGCTAATATTTCAGCTTCTGGCCTATAACAACTTCTACACGAAGTACAGAATGACACAGTTTTGCCTAATTTGATCAAAACAAATTTTACGTGAGGTTCCTTGAACTCTAAATATACTCAACTTTCCAATAATTATTATATCAATTTATCTCTTACAAAAATAGATCATCCGTTAGGGTCTTCCGTAATATATAAATACGTTTTTCGTTTGAAAGGCAGAAATCTTGTTCTACTATACTCAATTAGTAAAATTGACTTAAATCATAACTATTTAGATCGCAACAGAACACTAAAAAAACTTAGTATTTCCAGGAAGCTGACAGCTTGATAATAACAGCTTGGTTTTTGCAGCACTCAAAAATGATTTGTGAACTATAAAAAATAGTCAGGTAGTTGTTTTTAACACCTTTTACTCACAGTTGCTGTTGTAACTTCTGACGATTTGCGAATGGTTTGTAATTGCTGCAGAAACAAAGCTATTGAAACGCGACGTTTTAAAACAGATTTAACCACACATCAATCATAGATCGCAACTACCCAATAAATACTCGTAACCAACTCGAAGTGGTTCTACTAGGCGTTTCAATCATTCTGCTGTGGTTATGAGCTAATTTTAAATTCTGAGCGATATGCATTCAATAATTTTGTTCAATTTCATCGATTTTAGGGAAGGCTATTACACGTTTAACAGGTATTTTATTGCCGAATCATAAAAATAATTTTTATACAACTATGTTTACGCTTAAATATAGTCAAGTTATACTTCTTCTTTTGGCAGACTTTAAAGTGACCTTGTGAATGTTTCTATACTTTTAGGAATGTGAACCAGAATAAAAAATTTTGAATGTAACGGATAAAAGGTCCTAACCTCATGATCATGATCACGTCGGCATAATATTACTGATATGGCTCAAAAAACATAAAACATTCCAAATTTTCCAATTAACGCACAGTTAAACTTTGGCATTTAAAAGTCTTAATTATAATTAATGTTATAACAAACAGCCAGTCGTCTGAAAAAGTGTTCTATATTGCCAACGCCGTAATTTAAGTAGAATTTAAGCGACTACGACAGAAGGAAAAGTTGTTAGTTAGTCTTGTAATCTTCTGAACGAGTTACTTAAATTCAGGGTTTAAGCTCAATAAACAATCTTACACCTACCGAACACCAAAATTTACCCTATACTAAGGCAGATATGCCATCTATTTACCATATATAATGTTCATATAATATAATCTTTAATTAATATATAAGATATATATAGTTCAGTGGCGAATGATTAAATATACTTGAAAACACAAGTGGCACTTAGATCACAAATACTGTAAACCTAAATCAAATACTATTCATTTTCTACTCTCGTCGCTTTTGTATTCACGTTTTAAAATTGGCTTTTAGGTATCAATGTCAATTTGGTTTTTACGTATCATCCATTTGCAATATTGATTGTACAGAAAATCAACAGCATACTTTTCGTTGGGGGTTTAGATACTGCAATTTTTCAACAGGTAAGTAATTTTTGTTCTCAAGAATATTGTCGTGCAGCGCCCTTGTCTAACGAATGTGGGCACTATAAATGCAAAACTTCCCCATTTGACTATTCGTGATTTGTAAAGGCAAATATACAATATATAAATTCAATACAGTCTTTTGATCTATAATTAACTTCTATGTAATAGTAAACGTAAAGGGAACAAATTGACCGTGGTATTATTTCCTCCTGGAATCCACAATAAAGCTAATTTTATAGTGAAGTAGCTACTAGTCTAGTTGGCCGGTCCTTCAAAATGGATGTTTGCAGAGCCAAATCCAGACAAACTGTATTTAATTAGAATCTGCTTGAATGGGTTTCAGAAAATATGTACTAACTTTGCACCCTATCAGGACCGGATATGGTCGCCATCCTGAATACGAGACAAAAAAACTAAATTTCTGAAATATTTCTAAATATTCGTTGTGTCAACGTTGGGCAAAGTATGCGGTTGATATTAAGGACGTGTAAATTCACCACAAAGAATGTATGCGTTTGTCGCACAACTACTCGTTTAAAAGGAAGAGGTGTCGAAATGTGCCTTTTTGCGTGTTAGCTAAATTTTTTTTATTGGCAGTTTCAATAGGTGCAACTTTTTGGCTTGAGTTTTAGTACTACCGTCTAATAATCATCTTTTTCTAAGATGGAGGATCCAGGCCCTGTCAGAGTACGAAATTAGTTTGTGTTCCCGACACCTGTCAAATAGACTAAACGAATTATAGGTTGTTGGAACTTGCTTCCACTAACAATGGACTTATCGGTTGGTCTACAAGTATAAATATGCAACACTTTTATTTGAAAAAGTTGTCATTTATATAGCCCTCACCGAAAATTGCTCGTTAAATTTTGTGTACAGTCAATACATATGTTTTGTAAGCCTGATTGGCCACATGTAATAGTTATTGTGCAGAAACTAACGCTATTTTAAATATGTCCTCAAAAGCTGAGCATCTTAACCTATTCATTTTTGTTTTTTTTAAATATTTTTTCTCATTAAATAAACAACACTAAGACTAAATTTCTGAAGGTACACAATATCAGACATAGATTTTTTTTTCGAACTAGTAAAAGTTTAACATCCCTTTGTTTTTAACCGAGCGATTTTAAACATTTAGAGTTCCACCTTTAATGCACACTCCATATTATATATATATAATATATTCATTTATATATATTAAAGTTAAATTAGTAAGTAAATCACAATACCACTTTCGGCAGTTGCAGTAAGTCATCGATTTGGGAGTAAGAATGGTTTCCAACGGAAATATTAAGTCTATCGTGGCACGGACTGAACCCGTTCCGGAGAATTTCAAATTACACATACAACTGCCCAGCAATTAAATATTTTGTATTTTTAATTATTTTTCTTTAAAACTTACATCTATTATTCTTCTTATTCAAAAAAATACCCTATAATAATTCCATTAAATAAACAATAATTCTCTATAGCTTTTGGTACTTGTTATACTATAAGTATTTAGTCTAATTGTTAGGTGACTTGTACCACGATCATTGCCTTCGTTTGTCTAATATGGCAGAAAATACAGGTCCTACATTTTAAAGATTAGCAACTCCCGTTTTAAATATCAATAGTTGCGATACACACCTAGGGAAAAATTGGAAAGTAAACGCTGCACTTTTTTACTCAATGCACCGAGCACTGCTCAAATATTGTATTGGCATTTTCACATTCAGAGCGGTTGTCGATAATATAAGAACACACAACATGAAACAATATACCCCTACTACCAAACTCTTAAATACTAATTTAATATCAATACCTAAAGACTATACATATACTATACTATATTTAAATTGGCAATTAAGATACTAGATTTAGAAATTCTATTGGAACTTACAACATATAGGCTGTTCGAGAGGTCCAAAATAAAGCGTCTTTTTTTTAAATTAAAGCAGTGACCTACCTCCCAAAGTAGCCCATTATTTTGCACCATTTATTATGTTTTCGAAAATTTATCAAGTTATATCCTCATTGTTTAAATTATAATTCGAAACCAACTACCTATTCCATATGAATATAGTACATTTTGATATTTGTCATTTTTTTTATTGTTCCATTATTTAATACGATATGACTTAGTTAAAGTAAAGCGCTCCGTTACTAAACGGAAATATGAGTATAACTTGATAAACAACGACCACTTTTTAAAAGCCATCAAGCTTTTAGAACAAGAGCTTTTTAGAACAAAACCTTTTTTTGTTTTTTTTTTTACATTTTATTTTTAAAAATTAAAAAGCCACTTAAGAGTCACAGCACAGTTGTGTACTTAAAAACTGTTAATCAACACGTCAAACCACCAAAAATTTTCCAAAAGCTACCAAATTCCAAACTGAAACATCACTCCCTTCCATTTTTGGCCATACGAACTGAGTGTTTTGGCGCTAATTGAAACATTTTAATTTTAAAATCAGAGACAAAATAAATGCAACCTTAGCGGAGGTTTACTCCACATAATTATTAGATTTTCCTGACTGAGAATGGACGATTATTTAAAATTATCTCTGTAATATTATTTTATCTTATCTGCATCAACGGTCAATAAAATGGATGTCAATTATGGAATTTGGCACCTTAGAGATAGGACTTCCATATTATAATATGAAGAACAGGCATCAATTTTAAAAAATATAAATGCATTGTCATTTATTAATTATTATAAAAATTGTAAGATCTCAATTTTTCAGTCTTCTTTTTCAACTAGAGTTTTGTTAAGGATAAAAAGCCGCAAATGGAAATAATAATAAATACAATTAAAACAAAAAGACTAGAAAAATACTTTGACAAAAAGCACCGACTGAAAACCAATTTCGATGACATAAACACAGGTATCAAAGAAGTCTCTTTCTTAAATTTTTATTTTTAGTTACATCACAGAATATTGAAAACTTTAGAAAGAGAACTAAATTTTACTGTGTAATTTGACAGTAAGTCCAGTTAAGAAACGAGGAAAAAAACTGTTAACATTTCAAATGTTTGCACAATATCTTTATAGTAGCAGGGTACACATAAATTGGTGTCAAATTGTGATTAAAAGCATAAAACTGGTTGGAGTTCCTTCCGCCACTAAAAAAACTTTTTTTTTAGGATCTCATTTTTGCAATAATTAAGACACTCAACTTCTCCAAGCATGATTTTTAATGATATTTTTTACTTACATAAATCAAATCTTATGCTTTAATCACAATTTGTGCCTAATTGGAAATTTTTTTGTCGCGTGCCACTTTCACTATAAGTGAACAGGATTCAATAATAAACTATTCAAAAATTGAAGTGCAAATTACAACTTCAAACTTTGATTATTTCTATAAATCTAGATGAATGATCGAAAATCAAAATTTTCTTATTTCTAACTCAACTTGACTTGACATCATTGAGAAATTCATGTGATTTTCACTGGAAATTTTGCGTTTATCAATTTTCAATATCTGTTTAGTTGAACATCATGAAGTTGATTTATATATTGTGTAAAATTAAAATAACAATAAAAAATTCGATTCATTAAAAAACTGTTGTAATTTCTTGTCTATGTTAAGATCACGAAGAAGCCAAAAAGCTTAGTGGGAATAAAAATTTTGATTGTTTCACACATAGACATAGTGGCTAGAACATATCAAAATGCGCAAACAATTCGGCAAAAATAAGCTGTTTCGGTGAAATAATGTAAGTTACCTAACAGCATAAAACGGAGATGAAAAAACTGATACCACGTGATTGTACTTCCCCAAAGTTGTTATCCTTTCATTCAACACCCTGTATATTCTATTCACAATTCAACAAATTTGAATCATTTGATCTTGAAGTCAATTAAATTTTCCGTTTAAAAATACAGACTAAACTAAATTTGGTCCAGATTATCTAATGTTTGAAATGGCGGTCCAATTTTTGAGTAATTTATTTTATTTTTAATATTTCAAAACAATCAGTTTTTTTACTCACCCTGTATTAGTTAATAAGAACCCATCACTGATTCCATAAAGCTAGTGTCTCAATATAGTTACATTAAAACTTAATCTAGATATTTCCATTTGCTCTTACTTAAAATGCCTATCCGAATATTAGATGGAAGTCCCAAATTTTTCTCATTCGTTTTCTCACTCATACACTGTTAGCTATAGAAGAATCGATATCTTATGAACACCACGATAACACAACGTGATTGTACGTTCCCGCCGGGTTTCAATTTTTCTGTACGCCCGATAGAACAGTAATCACAGTTTATGGACTAATAATAACATATCCAAATAATCTATGGCTAACATATAGTACACAGAAAACAGTAATATTATATAGGTATATAATAAACTTTAATAATTAGAACGATATATATTATCCGCTATTATTAATATTGTGGTTATTACTAAATTTATTTAAGAATACTTCATACAGCGTGCAGTCTAAAACTGATTGTGTGGTGTTATTCCAGCGGATGTCCAATTATTTCGTGGAACCGCTTTTTATTCAATAACAATATTACATAAACGATTTTTTTTTGTATGTGTAATTTTATGATATAAGGAATCAGAGATCACAGGTTATGTGGGGTTAACAAACAATCACCCTCAAGACACACATCCAGAAGGAAAGCAAACATCCAATTCAACATAATAATGAACACTTTGCTTGGATATGTGCAGGGCCGTGCGAAGGGGACGCCATAGTAATACGGCACCAATGGCGCCTCATACTTACATTGAGTAGAAACTAATAACGGTGCTCTAGCAAACGACCGAAACAAATAAATTCGAAAAGATGAAAATTCAACACAACCGAGTGCCGTTTATCAATTTTGTGGTTTCTGCGCGAGGAGGGAGAGAAATACAGGTTTTTGCCTCTGCACGGTCCTGGATGCGTGTGATGAAGGATATACCACACTGGGAAAACAAACACATACAAACAACTTAGGTACGTTAAATCATTAAAAACAACATTAATATACTAATTGTTAATATATAGGAAAATATCTAATATGAGAGAACGAATTTTTACAGTACTTAAATTAATTACGCGAACTAATAATGAGTTTGGTCGCACATAAATATATATTATTATATAATATAGTTTTTTAACCATGTTGATTGGGACTAGTTGGGTTACCTTTTTAAATGTCACATTAAGTGCGTTATTAACTTGAGCGTGGTACTAATGGAAAACTATTAACGCCTCAGTCAACGTATTTTCGGAATTACTTAAGTGTTGATACAACAGTTTCTGATTTAAGGTTTACCATAATACTATATCCATGCTTTTTCAGTTTTTGAGACGGATTCGCAAATATACACACAAATTAAATGGCAACTTCAATAAATAAATAAAAAAAAAATTAATTAATTTCAAAAATTTCTAAATTATAATAATAGTGTACATTTGTCGAAATCCTTTTATATAACTAAAAATAAACAAAAACATATTCTAAAAACAACAACTATTAAATCACCATAAAAATTAAAAATAGAAATACATTTACAAATAACAATAAAAAAGATTGTTAAATAATACAATAAATATCATCAAATTTTCATAGACAATTATTCTTAATTAATTAATAATATTAATATTTATAAAAACATTAAAAACGTATAATAAAATCTTTTCATCAGATTGTAAAGTTATCAACACTTGAAAAATATTAAAGTTTTGGTATGGTTTTCATTTTTTACATAGACTCACCACCTAGCAGGTCGTTGGGAAGAAATGAATTTAGGCTAGATGGAGTTCCTCTAGCTGGATCTGCAGTATCTAACGTGGGTGCAGCCCACAAGCTAGCCGTGGATGGGTTATTGGGCCATCCCGTACTCCACGTATCAGCCCCAGCGGACTGTTTACCAGAGCCTCGCCAGGCTCCAGATGAACCGCTCTGTTGACTAGCAACTTGTTGCAAAAGAGTGCTAGCATCCCAATCTGTTGGGTTTTCAGCTAGTATGGTTGTATTACCCAAAACACAGTTGTTTAAGGCAGTTTGAGCCTGAAATTACAAAAAAAAAAAATGTCACAAATATGCACGCATCCACTGAAAATCCTTCAAAGTGATACTAGGCCGTCATAAGTATTTTTTAATCAACAACAATCATTAATTGGATCCATTTTATAATCATTTTTATTTTTAACATATATTACTTCCTCTTTAATCTGCCACAGCAATAAAATACGAAATACGTTCTGAATTCATACAAGTGACAATGTTCTGGAAAATTTCCTTAAACTTCTCACAAATCACCGGAAAGTTATCAGGAATATTCCATAGTCTACCTACGACAGTCAAAAGCGTGTGCCCACCTATTGGTGCCCTATCATATGGGATCTTGACACTACTGGGACATACATTGGGTTTTTCTTTCTTAATGAATACATCACATCAACGATGTTAGTTTTAGATTACATATAAAACTACATGCTATATTTTCTCTAATAATGTAATTGTCATTTCATGAATGTAAACAGAGAACGCTTAAACAACATACGTTATAGATTAGAAATAATTTGATATCTAAGTCTCTTCGATCATGATTTCTACAGTAAGTTGAACGAACTTTTTTAAGGTGCAGGCCCCAATTTTTTTTTTTGTCCATATATTAACTTTAATTATAACACATGTAATAATTAGATACAATACAAAGTCCTTAAATTTGGCACAATTTAGTTTTTAATGAATAGAAACATTCACCTATAAAAACAACTACTGCCTAGCAGCCTAGCCTTTGATTCTAAGTTTTTTTTTAGAATATGAACAATTAATTGTGGGGAAAAAAACTAACAGTTTACATTATTTTCATTCAGACACGTAAAAATAGCATCCACAGAAAAATAAAGTGTTTTTAAAGGGTTTGGAACATTTTTTAATCTATAAAAGAAAAACTGGAAAATTTAATTTTTCATAATTAATAATTTTTAAATCCATCAATTTTCCCCCGACTGGTTTCGTTCAGGAACTACCTTTGACAGGAAAAATTTGTTTCAAAGTTTTTGTCGTTATATACCTATGTATCACTCTGTAGATTAGCCTATAAATCGTCGGAATTTTGTAGATTACGTGCGAGACGCTGATGTATCGAGGGAAGTCCGATTTTTTAAATAAATAAATGTTTAACAAAATTATAGTTTGAAAATATTTAGCAAAAAAATGATTTCCCTCAATTAGAAAGTTTTTGCCCTATATTAATAAACAAACAATAAAAAATCCTTATGTACTTACTTTGGTAGCTTCTTCACGAGTTGAGTATTTGGCAAGAGCGAAACCCTGGTGAAGGTAAAGATGGAAACTTTGCAATGGACCATGCTGCATACACAATGTGCGTAAAGTAGACCCATCAATCTGGACAAGGGAAAACTGATAAAAATCTGACAGTCCATATATACTAAATGTGTCGAAGTATAAAAGTTGACTCAGTTCTTCAACACAATATCATGAAATAAGCATTAAATATACCTGAGCTGTCAAATTCCTCAGCAACAACCATGGAGAGGATCCACCCCAGCTGCCTGAAGTCCTCTGGCTGCCCCATGGAACAGAGTTTCCTAAGTTACCTGCCCATCCATTCACAAGGGAGCCACCCTTAGCTGAAAGACCTGGTGGGGGACCTCGAGATGATTTAGGGACACCCCACAGTTCTGAGGTTACAGCTGTTGTAGGGTTTATATCTACTAGACCGCCTTTGGAGGTAGGTAACTTACCTGGTGGACTAAAAAAAATATATATATAAGTATTTAAACATACAGTCACATGACAAACATTTATAACTATAAAATTTACCTTGTGAAAGCGCTTGAAGTTGTAGAAGAAGGAGGGTTAAAGCTCCAAGTTGATGAGCTAAGGCTCAACGATTGTATGCCATCAGTCACTGGGGGGCTTTTGCTGGGATTCATGCTGAACAATTCATTATCTTTGATTGTGGCAATGGACAGAGGTGAACGCACCACCGAACCGGGTGTAATACTGGGGTCATCTTCGATTGATTTTATCTGATTACCCTGCAACAAATCACCAAAATAAATTCGATTCATATATTTATATGTATATGAAAACAGGTAACAAAACATTCTCCAGCAAGTGTGGAAAATAATTTTCCCATAACCAAAAAATATATATTTTTAGGAAATTAACGCACATGCATGAAAATTGTTAAATTTTGTTTATATCTACATTAAATGAATATCGACACTTTTTTGGAGGATCATGGAAAAACAGTATTAACATACCTTCCAGGGTTTTCCAGGTTCAAATTCAGGTACTAGATCAGTCAGGGAAGGTTGAGCGGTGGTTGACCACTGTGCGTCTTTCACATCATTGGAGGAGTCGCCTCCGCCAGAATCTGGCCAGCCAGTGTCTCCGGTCCGTCCGCTGGACCATGGTCTGAAACAATATTGACAAACAATATGAAACAAGGAGTACTAAGATGCACATAAAATATGCGTTCTTTTGCACGACTCATATCCACTATCAATGGTAATCAGAATTTTTCATTAATTGGATCCATTATCTTAATCATGATCGTTTGTTGAAGTAATTACATAACTGTTGTTTCACCATCAGATATGTTTTTATTTAGAGATTCAAATTATTAACCAGTCAATTAGGGAGTTAGTCAATTTGGTATTTATAATTAGATAACAGAACAAAATGAAATATAATATGAACAATGAATATATGGAAGCAATTTTATACTCTAGCGAAAAATTGTTTAAGAAACTGCTTAATATGGCATGTGAATATTGATTTATTTAATAGGCATTCATAGGATACTAGACAAACTTCAACTTTGAGCGATTTTCAGGAATTCGGTAAATCTTTATCAAACTTACCCATCTGTCGGATTGAGACCAAGAGGGTTCATATTAGGAGAAGTGGCCATCGGTTTCGAAGAAGATCCAGGCGCTCTGCTAAATTCACCCCCTTCTTCTTTGTCTTTGTTTATCCATTGGTTAAGTCTTGATTGTTGCTGATTCTATAAAAAAATAAGATTAAATACGGTTTTAACTCCACCACATTTTAAATGCAAAATCTCACCACTTGTGGATCCTTATTGATTCCGATATCGGCAAAATTCGTCTGCAAAGCGTTAATCGAGTCGTGCATCGCATTAGATTTAAACGAATCATATCCACCACCCATGTTACCTTGGTGTTGCTGTTGCTTAACATAGACTGCTTGCTGGGCAGCAATTTGATTCTAAAAAATAAATTAAACCAATTAAGGGTTTCAACAATTAACAATAACATGCTATCAATTTTATTTTGTGGTAAATAATTATAATAAAAGGATTAAAACGTGTTTATCTTTACCTGCAAATTGTGAATTTGTTGTTTAGTCTTCGTTATCAGTACGGAACATTGCATAAAGGCGCTATTAGGTTTTCCATTTATTGCATGAGATGTGGCAATAGTCTGCTGAGAAATGAGCTGCTGTAAGGTTTTGATCTGTTGTAATAATTGATTTAAAAGCACCAAAGTTTGTGGTGCCAGAGGCTGATTGAGAATCTGCAACAAACGTATACGTAATAATCACAAATAACTAATAGTAACGTAGTAATTTATGTTCTCACACAGTTGAGAAACTTAACTGGTTTGTAGAAACACGCATATAAACAACAAACGAGTTCTACACCAGTATAACTGAATGATCAAAGTTAACGAACATATTTGAATTGACATTCCTAAAAATGTATAGCCATTTATGTGACAGTTGAGTCAGAATCATTTAAACATAAAATAAAGCTCAAGTGAAAATATACGCGAATTTTAATTAAAACACGCACGTGACCTGTTTTACAATTGAACTAGCGTTAAAGACCTTCATATACGCTATATATAGTTTCGTCTTTACTAGTTTAAATGCACAAATTAATGGCATTTACATTTACCAATAAATTTCCTAGAAGCTAGATTAAAAATCGATTTGAAACAGTACTGACAAAAAAGTTAGGTTAGAATGTACCAACTTTCACGAACCTGGTGATTAAGGTAACCAGCCTGAACCGCCATTTGGATCTGCTGCACTAACATCCTTAGCTGCTGAGTGGAAGGCTGAGATTGCTGTTGAAGGTTTCTGCCGGCAGTAGCAGATGATCCAAAGCCTTGAGTGCCACCGCCCTGGGTGAGCATTTTTTGTACGACGGCGGGTGATATATTGTTGATCAGAGAATTATTTCCTGCATTGTTATTGAGAATATTGGGGGCATTACTACCTGGTGGAAAGCCTGCCAACTGTGCTGCAGGACCAGGTGGAAATCTTTGTGCAGCAAATGGTGGATGATCATAATGATCATCGTGGCGGCTTCCCCACCCGTCTCGGTTGTTGCGCATTGGGCTGAGAACATCCAGAGCTTCTTCCATATTCATTTCGCGCATGCGCAGTGCATTTTCAACGTCTTCTTTCTGAAATTGATTTATACAAAGCAAAATAAATGTAGAGAAAAAACTTTGTTTCTTTCGCCGAGTGAAAGATTTAATAAGGACGCACCAAGCAGGCTTTGAAATTTTGGTATCGTATTTCCATGTCAATAACTTCACAATTGTCTAAATTTTTATTGTTACGGGAAGGTATTTATAGATTGGTTATGTACCCCTTAAAATCAGGGTTCGCAAATATCATGATATACTGCTCCCAATTTGAAGTGGGACACTCGATAAATGATCACAATTCAAAATGCCGTAAAATCCTTAAAACTTTACAGATTTCGACGAAACAGGCACTATTTTAAAAAATAATTCTTTGACATTCACTATAAGCAAACCAACAGGCCAAAATATTCAATGCAAATACTCTACAGAGTGTTCAATGCATCCATGTCATTTTGTAAAAGTTTGACATTGTGTACGGACTTAATAGGACATACTGTATATTTTGCTTTAATGATATCTTGTAGCCTAGAATGTCATGACAAAATCGTTTTTTGGTTTTTGTTTTTGTCACTACTAGTTTTGAAGATATTAATTTTTTCTCAATTAAGTCATATTTTCCATAAAAATTGGATTAGCTTCTTGTTTTCAGTAGTTGGCTTCGAAATTAAAAATAAAATATGCGTCAGTTTGACATTTCAAATAAATGCACAAGTAAAACAAACCCCCAGGTAAAAATGGTTCGTTTAAATGAAGCTTATTTAAATTTAAAGGCCTCACAGAGCTCGAATAATTAATGATTTTATTCACAGAGAACACATTAATCGAATGTACTGGCCTGCTCTATCTCTAGATCTGAATCCCATTGAACATATTTGGGACGCGCTACAGATACGAATTTCAAGTCGTCGTAATCGTCCACAAAATCTAAATCTAAAATGCTTTTGTTGAAGAATGGACACGAATACCTGTTGAAATTGTAAACAGTAAAATACGAAGTATGCATCAACGACGTGAAGAGGTTGTGAGGTCAAGAGGAGGCCCTACACATTATTAGGTTTAGCTGACTTCTGTAATGGTCTTTTACTGATGTTATATTTTATTTTTGTTTACTTATTTTAGTTGTTTATTAGTGCGAGATTAAAATAGAAAAAATCATATAAAAATATATCTTCTTTTTATTTAATATCTAGTTAACTAGTGGAGATAAAAACAAAAACAAAAAAACGATTTTATCACGACACTCCAGGCTACAAGATATCATTAAAACAAAATATACAGTATGTCCCATTAAGTCCGTACACATTGTCAAACTTTTACAAAATGACATGGATGCATTGAACACTTTGTAGAGTATTTGCATTGAATGTTTTGGCCCGTTGGTTTGCTTATAATGAAAGCCAAAGAATTGTTTTTTAAAATAGCGCCTGTTCCGTCGAAATCTGTAAAGTTTTAAGGATTTTACGGCATTTTGAATTGTGACCATTTTTCGAGTGTCCCACTTCAAATTGGGAGCAGTATATTTAATTTTATTTAAATATCATCTGACAATATACAGGGTGTCCCAGAAATAAGTGATCAAAAAGAAGCCACATATTCCCGATGTCAAAATAAATCGATTGGACCAAACTTACTCTATACCAAAATGCTTCCTAAGAGAGCTGCAGACCCCTAAATGTGGGCCCCTGAAGACGGTTTTTATTTATTATCTCCGAAACTGTTCAAGTTAAAATAATGAAATTTTGCACATCCACTAAACTTTCTAAGCCTAAAAAAATGAGGTAAATATCATCTCAAAATTTTTACCAAGGGTGGGTCAAGCTGTAGGGGTGGGGGTAAAAATTACCGCAACTTTTTTATTTGTAAATTTTTTTTAGTTTTGACTTCAAATTATGAATTATCAGAGTTTTTCACAAAGGAAATGCCCTCGTGTAACTTCGTAGTTTCTACTAAATAAAAAAATTTGAATATGACCAGGTTTTTTATTTTTATACCAAATGATAAATTTTAAAATTTTATATACACCCTGTATATAAAACTTCGGTAGGAAAGGGAACTATTTTAAGGAAGGATTCTAGAGGTCAAAATAAGAAATAAACTCCTATAATTAAAATAAGAGTCCGAAAATGCTTACTTTTCGAGATACAGAATGTCAAAAAAATAATTAAAAATCCTTTTTTTTTAGTATCTCGAAAACAATTTAAAATATTACATTGAGCTTTGGTATGCACTACACTAGCATGGAAACACTTCTTTTCGATTCAACGAGCTTTGACAATTACACCAGTGATGTACGTGACAGCAAAATATTAAATGAATTTATGAAAAAAATTGTTCGCCACTGCTTTCTTTCAAAACAGATATTGGTTTCTTAATCAGCAACCAGTTCTAAAAAGAAAAGGTCTCTTGAGTTTTTCTGGTAGGACAAATCGTTTTGGAGTAATAATTAAAAACTGTTTTCCTGCGTTACTGATATATTTGTTTTCGATTTTAAATAGTTTGTAAAATTTCTTGAGAAATTAACATTATCGTCTCATAAAAATGCATAATCACAATCGAATTCATTAATTGGATCCATTATTATAATCATTGACAATAATGTTTGCCTCAACAACCAGCGTCTTATTGTGATTAATAGGGCTCAACAAAATTACCGACAGTCATTGACACTAGTACTCTAGGAAAGCGTAATTTAAAAGTAATCCGTTAAACATGTGAAAATGGCAGATCATTTTTTAAAAAGCCATTTACCATAAATAACCTTATTAACTCGAGGCCTTGCCTGCGGTGTTCTGCTGAAGTCCAGAACTGTATAGGAAAAACAAATATTTTTACTACAATAAAAACCTGATTGTCATGATTTAAAAAGAACTTGCTGGTTACGAATTGAAAAAAAAATAAAGAAATTATAGTAGTAATGGTCTAATAAAAAATTCAGTGCTCTCATCCATGTTTTTCTGTTCTTTTGATATATGCCGTCTGCATCTACAACAAAGTCACCACTCACCTTATATCCCATATCAACAAGCATCCTAAACTGCTTTGAATTCCAGACGATCTCTTTAGTCAACTGGGGCTTGTTGGCTTGTTTGTGTCCCCAATCAAGTTCATTGTCCCACAGCGGCCCAGGCATCTTCTGCTTAGGCCACGGTCCACCTTCATCCCAGCCAGTGCCTGGTCCCACCTCATCCCACGAACCATTACGACCATGACCCCATACGGAACCATCAGGTTTCATACGAGTCTGGGCCATTCCTGGGGGCCCGGCGGTATTGCCACGGCCCATACTTGCCCCTGTGGGCAGATCTTTCCAGTGAGAGCCTAGTGTAGGGTGCAAAGCATGATAAGTGCTCCTGGCGATCGAAGAAGTGTACACAGATACCTCATTATTAGGGATGGAAATATCTCCCTTATCATAAATATGCAATATTAAATCAAAAAGAAGTTATATTGAGCACAAATATAACTTAATGCTAAATTTTGTCAATAAGGTATTTGGCACGAAAGGAGAACAAAAGAAACTAAGTAAAGATAAAAAAATTCTACATTTCTAGTCAACGATTACGGGTATGAGTTCACTAGTTTCTTTACCCCAATAATATTTAATCGAAATTGTTTTAGTTCGATCACCTATTTTACGTCCCTAGTTAAGATATTCTTAATCCCAAACAAATACTTGAAACACTTTTCTATTACTATCCTTTTTTTAACCAGTATACCTGCTACGTTCACCAAGACAGTCCCATCAACGCAAAAGATACCCTACCTTGCTGGGGATTACCCCAAAGTGATGTGCCATCGTCGTAGTTGGGCATATTACGTCTTTGTGAAGGTGGGGAAGGTTCTTCCCAACCAGCTCCATTACCAGGCCCGACTGGCATTTTATTGTGGTGATGCATTTGTTGTGCACTCGCATGAGGTGCAGCCTGTCCCCAGAAAGCTTCCGCACCAGCTCCATTCAATCTACCGGTGATTCCTAACAAAGATCGATAATCCAATTTATAATATAAACTTAAAAAACTAGTCACAATATAGACAAGAGGGCAATTATATTAAAAGGAGTTTTTTAAGTAGACACCTCATCTCAGTTACTTAATGAATACAGTTTGAGATACATACATATACATGGTGTCTCTGAATCACATGTAAATCTCTGAACCACATATTCCTTGCTTAAAAATAAGACAAAAACTTTCTATCAACATATATCCGGAATCACCTTATAAGGGAGCTGGGGGCACCCCAAGATGACACCTAAAAAGTAGTTTATTATTATTATTTTTCCTTAAACGTCGATCTATTCATAATTACATTGTGATTGAATTGACAGTTTGTCATATCGACTTTCCGCAAACTGATTTGACATAAAATATAAATTTGTTGATGGAAATTTTAATAACAATTATTATAGATGGAAAATAAATCTATGATGGATTTTTATTTTTTCAATGTCATGGTGTAGTAGGCAGCGAAAGGAACAAAAACTTCCTATGAACACATGTCCTATCTCGCTTACTTTTAGAGATACGGACGGCGACGCTCGAAAAAGATAAAAATTCATACTATAATTTTTAGCCCCCCCCCCCCCCCCGACAGGCCCTGTATTTTGTTTATTTTTTTCAAAGATTTATTCAGAGACATCCTGTATGTATGCAAATAAAGTTCCGAAAAATGTTTATGCTAAAATGATCCTTCAATTTACACAACACATTTAGTTACTTATTTAAAGACAAATGAAACAAAGTGTAAGATAAAATATTACTATTAAAATTTTTTGAAAAATTGATAATGAAATTTTCTCGTCTAAGAAATGTTGTTTCTTCAATGTTTACATAGATATTTATTTGAACCAATGACGTTTCCCCACTATGGAAATTTATTGTACATAAGCAAGATTAATGATGGGATAAATAGGTACAACACAAGAAAAATTAAATAAAATCCACATCACCTACTTACATTTTCTCAATGGTCATCAAACATATGGTACCAGCGATCTACTGATATTTTAACTAAACAAAACATACCAGATAAAAAATGTACCTAAATTACTTAGCAAATGACTACAATGACCAAAAAGCATTTAACATAAAACTGTAATTTATTACATTTTTTATTCACTCATCTGAAGTGATCCTCTTAAAACTCACTTATAATATAACTGAGAAATTGCAAAATATGTTCCTGGTTTGCTTGCACGTTTTATACAACTGATATAATGGAATTAAAAATCCAGACGAGATGAACTACTACCAGAAATTAACTAGCTATTGTAAACTTCTTCAGGTCGTTTTAAGTCTAGAATAATATCTAAACATGTACTGGTCCTTAACACTTCATCTGCAGCTATTCAACACAGTGGTCAGTTCCAAACAGTCGTATCTGTTGAAATTTCACACATGAAGTTTTCAGTTTCCATGTCGTGCATCTGGTAATTAATTTTGGTAAAGCAAAATGTTCTCGGCATATACATCATTGATCATAACAGTTAAGGCGTTAAACGACTGCTCACATCTCAATTAAACAGAACAATTAAAAATACACAAACCACAAAGTGTTCCACATATTCATTTGTGGTTATCTATTTCTGTCCGATATCTCAACTGCTAGACTTTGATTTCAAAGACTTCTAATCTAAACTAATTTTAATACATGACAGAACTCAAAACCAAATAAATATTAATAAAGTAACGAGGGACGATCCTCTAAGTGACCAGTTGAATTGAACAATGAGGCTTTCCTCAACCAATTGCAACTTGAACAATCCTTCATTTTCCTTGTGCAAAAGTGGACTAATGGTAACAACAGCTGTTTCTCCATCTCCCTTTAAGCTGTGAGGACAGTATTCAAATAGTTCAAATATAAGCAATTAAATGCAGGAAAACCTTATCGTTCAAACATTATAATAATAGGACAGAACTGCACATGTGAGGGTAATATTTACACAGGCAGTAATAAATGTTTCCAATTACTTAAAAATTTAACGGATTTTCTAAAATGTAAAAGTCTTGGAACACGTGATACATATGTTCTCTTCTGTATTAACTTATTTTAGTTCTAGAATAAAAATATTTGATTTCTATTTTCGGTAAGAAAAAAAAAAATGAAATAGAAACTATGGAAATATTTTAAGAGAATCACTTCATATATTAAGTTGTGTATATCTAAACCAACATTTTAGAAAAACATTTATACCTCTCGGGTCTCCTCGCATATCGCTGCCAGCCATTTGCCTCATCTGTTCTCTTGGATCCAGAAGCCTCATCGGATCAGAATTTCCACCACGCATGTCCCTCAATTCGGGACGGATTTCTCTTGGGTCCATGGCGGCCTGACGTGGATCAGCAGATCGCGGGTCTCCCCAACTCGTATTACCTGCACCTGTACCCCAGTCGTTCTCTTTCTTAGGGCCTGATGAGAGTAAAATGTAGGAAAAAATCAAGGGTTTTAACTAAACTTATTATATTTATGGTCTTATACTGATCTGGGCATTAAATTCAAATAAGATATTTTTGATATTGTAACTTTTTGCCGAGGAAAACCCTTGATTTTTGGCAGAACACATTTCACAGAAGTGTTAGTTACACACCACAACTGCATACAAATGTTACATACCAAATAAAACCAAAAGCACAATTTTTTTTATGTATACTCTAAATAATTTTTAGAAGTTTCCAATTAGGTCTTAAAAGTCAAAGAAGTATTTACTCGTTATGCGATGTAGCATAACGTTGGCTTTTAAGGTAAAAGAGGAAATTGTTTATGAAAAGGAAGCAGTGGACATTAACAGTGTCCACACGTGATCTATTACAACCAGTCACGTGATCATTGAGTAGAAATCTTGTACGTCGTAGGTAAGTAACACTTACGTTACGGACATGTAATAATCACATGCAGTTATTTATCTGCATTGACTGCTTTCCGCAAATATGTTTTAGATTGTGTTTCATCTAGTACTACAGAAACCTCTCGATATATAAATATTAATTTTGCCGAGTCAAGTAATGCTTATCACTGATAGTACTTATGCTCAAAAATATAAAATAATCGGCAATTCATGTGTATGTTAAATGTGTAAGAAAGTTGGAATCATTTTCAGTTAACCCCGATGTGACAAAATTTTAAATTCTATTTTAAACGGTAAATCAATGTGGAGAGATAAATATTTTCTGGGTCATTCGGTTTGGTACGTAATATTAATAAGCGACATAAAACATTCTACTCTAATACATTTAATATTATGTGGACATCTATCTAAGTGAGTGAAATGAATAAAATGGTGTTGAATATCAAAAATCAGATTGGATGAAAGACAAGATAGAAAGATACTATATTTTCTTAGCCATTCATCATTGAGTTTTCATGCGATATGAATGTCAAAAAATTTTAGTTGAATTATAACGTAATGGTTTGAATTATAAATCATAACTTGCCACAAAAAAATCAGTTCAGATCAAGTTTCATTATTTATAATTATTAATGTATGAAATTTTTTACATGACATTAACACAATCTAACCAACGACAGTATGGAGCATAAAATTTGTGGGTATCGAAACAAATCAACGCATTGTTAAGGTGTTGGCGAGTTGTTCCACTTTGTCTTCCATGAATATGTGGTTTCAATATTGTCACAATTAGAGTAGGGCTAGGCATTTTGAGGTAGTCCATTAAACTTATCGTTTATTGAAAGTCTTCGTTTCTCTTGACCAAATCGGAATTGGAATAATTATAGCACTGAATATAGTGACTATCTGCTCCAATTATTACTTTGATCATTTCTATCCATAATCAGGGCTAGTAACATGCTTGGTGTTAAAGTGCCAGAATGGCCAATGACATATTACGACATTTAAATACCTCATGCACATGTTGAATTTGCAACATTGTTTCTTTGACAATAAAATTAACCAAATGCTTTTTTTTAAATTTATCGAATTTCATCACATAAAATAAAGTAAATAAAATTTTATATTACATACACATAAAAATTATAAAGTATGATTTTTCTCATGGAATGGTAATTTTGAGAATAAGAAACTTTAGTAGAAAAAGTTGGTTCAAAAATTATAAATTACGAAAGGTGCAATTTGCAGTTTTTTACTTAGGGCTTCTCTATTAAAATCTGCGCAACTGGTACTTCCCTCCTTATGGCCAATGAGAGATGTGATAATATATTCAATCAAAGGTTACGTAAACCCTCTGGAAACACACCTTGTGTTTTCGTGGACAGCATTATTTTCACATGTTTTGCCGATAAAATTGAATCTTGATCAATTGACTATATTACATAGTTTTGGTCATATAAAGCATTCAATCATTTCTGAACCCACCAATATTTCTCTTGGCAATTTAAATTAAGGTTCCTTACCACCAAAACTACCAATTTACAAAGAAAAACCTGCCTAAAAATTTTTCCCAATGAAAATTACCTGTTTATAGGCCTAAGAGCTTTACTTGACTTAGCTAAAATACTAATTTACATCCTACTAAATAGAAAAGATTATAAACAAAACACTTGAGGCTAATAAGATTCTGTTCATTAGACAATTATACAGGGTGTCTCAGGTTTTATTCGGGAACATTTAATAGATGATAGATCTCGCAAAAATAAAAAGAAAAATTCATATGAACTTGTATGTTTTAGAGCTTCGTTTTCAAGATGCAGGGTTTTAAAGTTAGGTTAATTAGTTAATTAAAGCTTATTTCTTCAAATATCTTAAAAACTACTTGACCAATTTTAATAAAACTTGGCACGTTTCTAGTAATAAATAAGGAGCTTAATTTGATGTAATTAGATTTAATTTAACTATTCCAGGAGCAGTGCTGGGGCATCCTGACTAGATATTTTAAAGCAAAATTTGAGCACGTCACTGGTTTTTAGATAAATTCGATATTATATTTAATTTAAGTAATTAAAAATACATTTTTTTGTGTCTATCTTACTTACTTTTCGAGAAAAAAAATAAAAAATTCATGACAAATAAATTGTATTTTGAATTAATCACAAATTAAGCTCCTTATTTAATACTAAAAATGTGACAAGTTTTATAAAAATCGGTCAAATATTTGAAAAAATAAGGTTTTTTAAAATAAACTTTAACACCCTGTATATCGAAAACGAAGCTTTAAAACGTACATTTCATATGAACTTTTCTTTTTATTTTTGCCAGATCTATCGCTTATTAAATTTCCCCGAGTAAAATCTGAGACACCCTGTATATGAAAGTTGCAGTCATTTATAAAATTGAATTATATTTATGGGATCACCCCTCATATTACGACACCAACCTACAGAATTTATTTCGGACAGAAATACTTTTTTTCTGATCATATTAGTTTAAGAATAAAATATCCTTTTAAAAAATATTCAAATGTTATTTGAAAAGGTTACTTCAAAATAAGTCATATTTAACTATAAATTACAGCCGTACTATTTTTTCATTTATTTGTAACTTTTTTCAAAAATTATATTTACTTAGATGCTACTAATTTTTTACTTCTTTTGTTCAAAAATATTAAATATTACAAAAATAATTAAGTTTTTAAAATTGAACAAAAAATCATATGCAAATACAAATTATTTTATAAAGTTTGCAATATATTGACTCGGACAAGGATAGTGCATATTATACAATTAAACGAAAACGAATAAACAAGCCCATAGATTTGTTGACGAGTATCACTTGCGTCGATCCTATACATGACAGATGCTACAATACTAAATTTTGAAAATTGCAAATTAATTTTAAGAGTTCATTATTTATACATTTATCCCATACCTATTCAAATAAACCTTTTAGGTCGGTGTCAAAATAGGAGAAAACCTCTGTATAAATAAACCTAAAAATTTGTTATGAAATTTAGCATTATTAAAGTATCACAAATTTTGCCCACTCTAATATTAAATCAGTATATAAAAACAACACATATAAAACAGGGAAAAGTGGATTAATCAACTTACCACCCCACATAGCACCATTATTCGTATTTCCGCCAGTACCCCATTGTTGTTGTTGGTTAGATGGTACACCGGTCCAAACATTAGAACTATCAGTATCATCGTCCTCACCCCAAGTTCCGCCTATGTTTGTTGACGGAGTGTGGCCCCATGGTGTCTTTTGTTGGGGTTGTGGAGGTGGTTGGCCTCCATTTCGGAGATTAGCTTCCCACAGTTCAGTTCCGTTATTCACTGCTGGTTTCCATGGCGGAGGACCACCTGAACCATCCATTTTCATAGGTGGTTCGGGACTGCTAGGAATGTCCCAGTTCGTGTCTTGGTTTACGTGTTGCTGGAGAAGAATTTAATATAAGGGATGGGAGAAACATAAGTCTGTTTGTTGGCTTTTCAATGGTCAAATGCAGGATTTTTTAAAAATAGAAGTGTGTAAACAGTGGTAATCTATGAAGTTTATTGTAGATACTTGCATTAACGCATAATTCCGTTCAAACCATGTCATTAGCACAACTTCTTTAATATTATATCCACACCAATTTGTTTTGTTAAAAAAGAGATATCAATCAAACTATAAGGTAATAAATTAGGGTACCGTCCTCGGATAAATCAAATGATTACCTCTTTCATACTCAAAACAGATTCCTGCGGAAGAACCTGAAAGATGCCAAGGGAAAAAATACAGTAAATAAAACACTGACTTTACCCCATAAGCTTGATAGATAATGTGTTGTTTTTGAATGAAAAAGGAAATGGGTGAATTATTAATGATTCTTGGCTTCTATAAGAAACATACTATTTAAATCGTTAATTTGGGGTTTAATTAATTTCAGGTATGTGCATAAGAACACTAAAAGGGTTTAAAAATTAAATCAACAATTGCATATTATGGGTTAGACATATATTAAAAATTGAAAGAATTTTATCAGTAAAAAAAAAACAGGTATGCTGAAACCGATTTTTGATATCAGCCCTGCTACTTATCTACAAATCCTTGAAACTACAGAGACGTATCATAACCATTAACACTAGAAAACTTTAAGCCTTATGCTGAATAATAAAAACATGTAACTGAAATGGGAAAACAAAAGAATTAATAAAAATAATATATTTACCCCTCCCCAACCATCTTGACTAAAAATGGCCTCTCTCATGCTGTTAAGTTGTTCTAATTGTTGTTTCGTGTTGTTACTTGGTCCATTGTTGTTCTGAGTGTTGGCGACGGAGGTAGCGGGTTGACTGGTAGGTGGAATCGTATTATTGGCCGTTGGTTTGGTTCCAGGCTGGCCCCAACCAGCGTTATTGGATTGAGAGGTAGGAGGCTGTTGGCCATTTGTGTTGGCTTTGTTTCCTGTGACAAAACAGTGTAAAAAATATGTTCAACAAAAGAAACCGTGATGGTTACCACCTTGCGACTGGCCTTGGTTTGATGTCGGTGGTCGATTAGCATTGTTATTCCACTGTTGAGTACCGATGGCGTTCTGATTAACAGGATTAGCACTGCCCCAACCGCTTGTGTTATTGGCTACATGAAACAAAACGGTTGATGCTAATTTACCACCCACCCCCACCTAAGTACAGTGCTTACAAACATTCGTTTACGAGTGTGATATCGAATAGGACAGGATAAAATATTGATCTGATTAAGCTGAATATCCCAAGGGCAAGTTGTACAAAGGAATTTGCAAGCAAAATTTACTCTTTTCTAAAATCGTCCGGTTTCAGGTAAATCTCCAATATGTGAAAAAAAAACACAGACAGACAGAGTGACTCACTTAGAGTTTAAGTTCAAGTTAATTACTAGAGACCTAAAACAGACCTCCCTGTATAAATAACAAAATATTTTCAATATGCAGGGTTGTGTTAAACACTAGAATACTTGTTCATATTATTTTATGTGTGTATGTTTTACTTCTTATGTTACTTTTATTTTAATATTTCCTTGCATTTATTTATTAAATTTGGTCTGCCTACCTACTTATCTATCATTATGTGCTTGACCTGTAAAAGAGTAATAACGATTATTATTACGAGGTAAGTATCAGGTAGCCAATGTAGCCATTGAATGAAATTAAACAAACGCATAATGTTGATCAGCAATGTATCAAACTCGGTATCAAATTGATTTTCGTTCCGACTTTGATTTTGACAATTCATTTTGAGTGAATTTCAAGAAATAAGAGAAATGATATCAAAACATACCAATAGATTATTTAGTGATTAAGTAATATATTGATGACATACATAAGCATTCATTTTATTTCATTGTAGTACTGTAACTTACCTAACAATAATTATCATTTAATTAAAAACAGATTAAATCGAAATAAATATATTTTAAAATCAAAAAAGTATGATTACCATTTCTGCATAACTGGCCCTTAGGTTACTTTAATACATCAATTTGCAAGAGGTCTCAAGATTATCTAATTGTGAAAATTAGCAAAGCAACTCACCGTTGTTGTTACTGGCCTGTTGAGAAGGTGGGGTGCCCCAGCCAGAGGTGCCAGTGCTGAGGGAGCTCTCGCCTCCTCCTCTGAGTCTGAGGGGTATGGCTAGTTCCTGGCACAAATCCAGTGCAGCAGTGTCGTCATCGTTTGTGCGCAATTTAAGTTTAAGCCTATGAAGGTGGCACATGTAATCGTGGTTCATATCGTTGTTATCGCAGTTTGTAGTATCGCATTTAAGAAATTTCAGTGCATTGAGGTCGTCGAGCAGTTCGAGGTCATCAGACTTTTGGTTGGGAATGTCTCGTCCGGGGGGTAAAGCACCAAACTTACTATCTAACTTAGAGCTATTATTGTGGGCGACCATGCCATGGTCTATACGTTGTATTTTTGGTACGGTAACAGAGTTCAGAAGACAATTTTCGGTCACAGATTGCATTCTAATATTAGAGTTGCCACGTGAACAGCAACTTGAGCCGGATATCACAGACGAAGCGCCACTAGGGGCGCGGCGGGAAGGACTCGGGGGGTCGGCTCGACCCCCCCAAGCTGCCCATGCGACTTGTACTGGGGGTGCGCTGCCCCTCATGGCTGACTCTTGAGGCACTTGGTAGGTAGGAAATGTAGACTTCGGCTCGGAGGGGGTAGGGGCGCGCATCGTCACTAGTGCTCCATATCAGTCTGGCCAGCCAGAGATCTGTAACAATAGACCTAATTAATTAACTAGAAAAGAACTGCTAGCTTTGAAAAAAAATAATTTAAACGTCAACAACTTTGCGACAGAAATTGCCAATGAATATATTTTTATAGGTACACAATTTTTATTTATATCTCCGCTTGTCTAGCCAGCATTTACAAGAGGCTGTTATTTATTAGTACGTATACCGAAGCGACTTGAAATTGGTCCAAAATTTCAAAATTCAACTAAACAATTTAATTATAAACAGTCACGATAAGCGTGAGAGGTTTGTATGATTAGTAGTATTTTAAAATTCTATGAACTTTGAGGAAATTGTGAATTTCAATAATAAAATACGAAATAAAACATTTTTAAGAACGATTTATAGGTTTTATATAAGATAGGACACCTGGTACCTGGTAAAAAACGGCTCCTTAATATAAGGCGGTTACATTTTACTAGGAGCTATCGTTAGAAGAGTCCTCTCCAATCGAGTATACTTTAGTTAAGAATTATTTAAGAAAATCACTGTACCATTTAAATTATAGGCGTATTTTGTTAGATTTCTTGAAAACTCACGCATTACCTATTAACTCATCAATCATTACTGAGCTATATTTATAAATATAAAGGAATTACTTTAAATGCATTGTGATCCGATTTAATTTTTTCCCTACATATTCTTTAGAAAAATTTTTGGTAGGATTGAACCTTAGATTGAGCAGTATTAAAAATGATTAAAGGAAATATTTATGAATATAACTGGACATGTTTTTCAATATATTATAAAACCAGGCTTTATCGACAAAAAACTTAAATTTATTAACTTGTCATCCAAAATTGGCTAAGAACCACTGACGGAGTTGCTTCCGTTATGGTACGTTTGGACATTTCCAATACAGAATTCTACAATAATTAAAGTATTTTCGAGTGCATTTTGTTGCAATGTACACACCATTTTGACTTACTATCAAGCAATGATAGGTATATGTTTTGACATGCATCGCTTACCCTAAATTTTTATTTGCACACTCGTTATTATTTTGCATCATATTTTGTCACCAAAACACAGGAAATTATTATCAACGTGTGTGATCTAAATAAAATATTTTAGAAACGCCTTTCATTTTGACGATTATTGTAAGCATTATAAAACAGAAACTAACGTTGAGATTTTTTGTTAACTGTAGGAGCGTTCTCTAAACATACTTATATTCTAAATTTGTACCTATTCAATAAATAATCAGATAGAATAGGTACACACTTTAAGATATCCAATACAGAGAACAGGTAAGTAGGTACCTATACATATTTTGGAAAGTTGGTAAGATAACAATCCACAATCTTACGAGTTTATTAATAAAATAAAATAATATAAATCAGATATAGGTATATACCTGCTACAATATCAGGCAAGTGCTTATGAAAAAATCACATTGCAGAAAGAAAATGGCGATGATTTAAAAAAATCTGGCTACACAACCACCTACACAATATGCAAGCGTTAATAATAGCTGCGAAAATAACTATTTTAGACGATTGTGCAAGAAGCGAGTAGGCGTCGGTCAGAAAAAAAAGTGTAACAAAAACCTAGAAAAACGGCAAGAACGAATTTGGGCAAGAAAATCAACAAAATACGGTAACTTGATCAAAACAAGGAATGCACAACTCGGCTCGGTCTGGCGTGATAGCGACATAATTTTGTTGTGATATCGATACATCGCGGTCAAACCGTTCCAAAGGACAACGGATAACGATAACCGCTTGTAAATACCTATGGAACATGTAAAATTAATACAACAATCAGTACGCATTTACAATTATCGTGCTTTAGCAATAATACTCATAATAAACAAAATTTAACTTACACACAAATATGGACGCCAGAAGAACAACCAGCGAAACTTGTGCTACGAGAGGGGGGCATCAAAACGCTTCAGAAACACACAAGTCATTATTCAATGCGCACTATTTGCGTTCACAGGTAAAAAGTTAGTGTTTTTATCACACAAAACAAATGAGAATACTAAATATCACAATTTTTTTCAACAATTTGGCGTTAAATACTTGTATTTTGCGGGCACCACAGATTTGTTTATTGATCCATCATTACGTGGCAGCGCTGCCTTGCTAAAACCGACTAGCCCATCGGTGTCGTTCGATTTGTTTCGGCATTGGAAAGCGTGCGAACCGGAAAGTGGTTTTGATTACTTGCGCAAACGGGCTGTAGAGTGTTGGGGGCCCCTATTTTATTTTTCATGGAATGCAATGTAAATAAAAACATTAGATTTAATTCGCTGGTTCGCTCTTTAAAACAGAATTTAAAATCTACCTGGAAAATACGTACAAAAAAACGGACATTTACAAAAAATGTACCTACACGGAGCTTAACGTTGTATTATTTCACTCCTATCCTAGTCGTTTTGATACACTACAAATGTTACAATTATTAATAGGTACTTAGGTACTACAGATAACTAAAATAGTATGTTAAAGCATGATTATCAATAAACTCGATAAAGTTATCTCTGTCGTTCTAAAATAGGCATCCTGATAAAAGATATTTAACAAATAATTATACCAACTGACAATGTTGCCATATACGGGTTTCCCATAAACCATAAAATAACAGAAAAAAAAAATAGAAAGTAAGCGAGTCAAAAGTGCATAGGTAAGACTATGTAGGGATGGTAGACCTAAACAAAGACGACTGCAATTTGCCAAAATAATAACATGAAATGACGAAAAGGGTAGCTACCGCTCCGAACCGTAGAAGTCGAAAACGATCGACAGTCAAGGTTGCAAGTTGCAACTATAGATTATTATCGATAGTCAAGGTTGCAACTATCGATTATTATCGATAGTTTACGATAGCCCCAAATTAATAATTTAGATTAGATATTAAAAATTATTTCGAACGAGAATTAGCATAGGTATTTTCGAGGGTATTTTTATTTATTAGAAACACTTAATACAAAATTATATTAAACCAAAATTTTTATGCGGAAATGTTAACATATTAATTCTTTTGAATGCAAGTTGGACCGGGGCGCTCTAATATAATTTGACCTGTAGTACTAAAGTTCCGTTCGCTTTCGATAGACGTGACTCACGTGACTGATGATGAGATAAAATGAGAAATTGTTGACCAAGAAAACTGAGACCTTGATGACCAAGAAACTTGTTGAACAAGAAAAATGGATTTTATTTGCCATCCAACATAACCTACAACTGGCTGTCTCAAACAGGGCAGGACAGATCACTATTGCCGTTTTTGTTTATCTTTTGTGAATAAAAGAAGAGATATACCTAATGAATTTAGCCAGCTTACAGAGACTGTATAGGGACAGTGGCGACAAAGGGTTGTCAGCATTTTGATAGGTAGTTTGATTCACGTGGTATGTACCGCCATTAAGAGGCTAAAAATGCTGAAATTGTTTAAGCTGACACATTATACTGCGTCTACTTGCGCATCTTTAACAATTTATTGCGAATTATTAAACGTATAAAAACTATTTGTGATTAATGTATTGTGAAAAGAACTATTTAAAGACTTACTTAATAATTTTATATTATATGTTGTATTTATAAGGTAAGTAAGTGTTGGTTTAGTTTATTTCTCGTCATAGCCATTCGACTGTTTACTCATTTCGGCTACCGTTATATCGACGTGTTTGCAAAATGTTCAGTATAAATCGATGAATATTCGTACAATATGTCGACTATTCTATCGATATATAAAAACAAAGGCGAAACGTGGCTTAATAAAATCCTCATAAAAAATTGTAAACCACGTGCCCATAGAACTAGACAACCATAATGCAGAAAATGCAAATGTGTACCTGGTTGCTGGTTGCCTATTTCTGGTCTTGTGGTGTACGAACATTTATAAACGTTTTGTATAATACTCTATGCGCATTTTTGTATTGCCTGTGCTACCATCTGTTAATCTGAACGTTAATTTACTTAATGGTGCACCAGAGTTTTGTCCAGCAAACACATTTAAGTTTACCCCAGGCCAAAGCTTGGTTACTTATAATATTCTTATCTGTCATTTATTATGAATTTGTTTTTCTATCTGTGTTCTATTGTTTAATACCTATTAATAATAATAACATTTGGTTCCATCAACCAAAGCGATATAAGCGTGCACCAATTTTGTATATTGTACATACTTATAGTTGTTTTTATTATAACTGTTTCTACTTTTTTTTTTTTTATGTGACTGTATATTGTATTTATTGACGTTTTCTCAATTATTGTATTCGTTTGTGTACTTTTTAATTGACGAAATAAATGATTTATTATTATTATTATTATTATTATTAATAAAAATTCCGTTGCTGAATATCTTGGAAAATATATTCAAAAAAAAATTTTTCTATAAAAGGATCTTTAAGATGCAGTGTACGCCGAAGAGCTTTAAATTTCTACACCTAAATTTTAACATTCTCAACATATTAAAATAAGATTGAAACGGTTTATAAACTGAAACGGTTTATAAACGTTTTAGACTTCTAGCAATTGAAGTTTACAAATTTCAAATATTTTTATTATTTTCCAAAATATTGCCAATATTTGGGATCTCTGATATGCAACTTTCAATTATTATTGTTCTTTTGACATGATTTTTGGTAAACAACTATCTGTGTCAACAACTTTAATTTTGGGATAACCTCGTATATACCTCCAAATATAACAAAGTTAAATGGGGTTATGTTTCGCGTGACCACACATCACATTATATGAGGAATTTTATACAAACATTTTTATACATGCACCGAAAATATTCATTATGCTATTAAAATTATATCTACTTTTTGGTTATGCATGCAATTTATTTGATTTTTTTTTAAATTAAAACTATTAAATCAATATACAGGGTGGTCCAGTTTATAATAGCAGGACTTTACCAGGAGCTAGTTCAGCGTAAAATAAAAACATTTTGTCTTATAAACTATGGTCGAATTCTGCTTCGTTTAAGATCTACAGGGTGTTAAAAATGGAATTTTTTTTAGAATAATTGGCCATAACTCTAACAAAAGATAGCTCTTTGAAATTTAGCATAAAGAGGTTGATTTACATTCTTTATCGGATAGTGGTTGCTAGTCAAAAATTATTTTAATTGAAAACAAAGGTACGCCACTGTTTTTCACAAATTCGATGTGTTTGTGTTATTCCCTGTACCATTTATGGACTTATTTGTATCTCTTAATATGTCAATTAAATGCATCGTTTTCGAGCGTTTGCAAAAAGTGTATTTGTTGCACTCAGCATGATTGCAGGCTCTCGCTTCGCTCGTGCTGCAAACTTCATGCCTCATGCAACAAATATATACACTTTTTGCACTACTTACACAAATAACTATTGTCTATTGTCAAAAGGCAATTCTTATTTTAAAAAGTTAATAGGTACCTCGCCCTCAATCAACTACTTACTAGTAACTATTTAAATCACACATGGTGTCTACCACAAACGTTAAAAATATGTCTGAAAATGGTCATATGAAAGTTAGTTTACTTAGTTCATTTAAATGACTCCCGTCGATTTTAATCTTCACTTCACTTGTTTTAATTTACAATCCATTATTTTAAGGGTAACATTTTTAATAACCGATAAATATTCACGTCAACATCAACACTATCGCGGAAGGGTGAACAAGGCCCAAGGGCTCATCTAGTACACTTTTTCATGACCTACCGACTTTCTGCACAATGCGAATTTGTGGAAATCAGCGTGCGCCGACAGAATGGCCTAATTACGTTGAAAACTAGGCCAGGATAAACCTACAAGGGTTGGGAAAGGGATAAGGTCAGGTCGAGGCTCTCGAAGGGCACGGTTCGTCTGTTTCGGGAAAACTGTGACCTTAGCCCAGCCAAACTGGGTCGCGACGGGATACAAACAAACAAAACAGCAACCAAAACAATGTGTTTGTTTACCAAAAATTATCCCGCGCGAATCCTGATTTGGGACGTTGCGCAAAATTTAGGAATAAGTTGAGTGAAGAAACTTGTTCATCAACGGTTCAATGCTATGTCTTTTTCTTTAATTGGCAATACCTTATCGTGCCAGGGCACGATAATAGTATTTTATTCCACGAGCATATATTATTCACGAGGGTGAAAGTTACGGCACGAGTCGAAGGCGAGTGTCGTAAATCACCCGAGCGAATAATAGACATTATATGCAAGTAGACTACCCTATTTTATCCACGACTATTAAATATTTTTGACTAAAATCTAAATTTCTGCCAATATCTCCTAAACTCTTTCGGATAGGTATAGGACATACCTATTTAACAAAAGTTGTAGGGAATGAATAGGCCTATAAGATTCTGTAAAAAAATATGGGGTGTCCATTTGAAATAAGAGAGATAATGAGCTTGGAAGTTTTCTGTAACAAATAAATCAATTATTGTTGTCTAAACTATACTCGGGCCAAAAAGAGTAGTCAGTAGAGCAAAAACTCACCGGCAATTCTTCAAAGGATTTAGCTGTTATGGAATACAGAAGCGGCAGCTCGTTTTACCATATAATCCCATATAATTCAGAGAAATATATCCAGTTTTCTCCGCCTACCAGAGATGAAAACCACAACTAGGTCATTATGTTTAATTGGTATAGTCAACCAAATATAGTATATGCTTGAACGTAATGAACGTGCCGCCCTTATACCCAATAATTTGTTCGGCTATTGGAAAGGTCGTCGAGAGGGCTTAGATAGCGCATTCAGTGGCGTCACATATGCTGCAACGCAAAGGATGTGCATTGTTCAACTGCGTTGCTATACCTAATTCGTGGAGATAATGTTGCCAGATGTCAGCATATTATTTAAAATTTAAGACATGGTAACTCATATTCATGCATAATTAACACAATCCGCTTTCATTTGTTCGAATTATGGAATTTATGAAATTCGTAAATCAGTACGCCCCTGGCTCTACTGACTACTCTTTTTGGCCCGAGTATAGTAGCATTAAGTTCTAGTAGTTAAAATAAACCTTCTTTTAACCCGAAATGAAAGGGTTCTTGTTTAACTTAACACAGTGACGAAATAACAGTAATTAAAAAAAATGCTGAAAATTTTATTGTTTTCTTAAATATCTAGAGAAATATAAGTTTTAGACTATGATATCCTCGTACAGAAACATCGAGAATTTCATGGAGAATTAAAATTTTTTAAAATATATAGGGTGTTCCATTTAAAAAAATTGACATCTAGCGCCCCGCTATCATGAATCACCCCGTATATTTCGAATTAATTTTAAAATGTAGCCATTTTGGTATCGATAATAAAGGAAGTGTTGTTGTACTTTATCGCACCGTTGACCCACCCTGTACATTTCCAAAACACAACTTAATGAAATAACTTTTAATGAGATGACGTTATTGACGCTCAAACAATACATGTAAAATATTCGCATGTATATACGTAAACAAAATGTGTATATTAATGAGGACATTACTTAATGCGGCTGGGGTTAGGGGAGAGTATATAATAAAATATGTTCAAGTCACCACATCCGTATTTTTGCTTCCTCCGCCGTATGCAGCCTACGGTTATTTTATCTATTGTGGCTATGGTTAGTTTATCTGTTATCACTTACACATACATAGTGCAACGAGTTACCTTTCAACAAAATACCAGGGCAAATGAATTGTTCTATCTACTATAAGGTTAGAAATAATTAGAAAAAAATAGGGGAAACACATATTTCTGTCACATAGTTTTTTTGTAGAGAGGGCAAACATGATCAAAGCAACAAAAAAAACTGTATAAACATTGTAGAATTGAGTCCTCCTTTCTGAAATATAGGCCTTAAGGTAGGAGTAGAAGCGACGAATTGTCTTTTTTTTATACAGGGTGTCCCAGAAATAAGTGCACAAAAAGAAACCACATATTCCCGAGGTCAAAATAAATCGATTGGACCAAACTTATCTCTATACCAAAATGCTTCCTAAGGGAGCTACAGGCCCCTAAATGTGGGCCCCTATATGTGGGCCCCTGAAGACGGTTTTTATTTATTATCTCCGAAACTGTTCAAGTTAAAGTAATGAAATTTTGCACATCCACTAAACTTTCTAAGCCTAACAAAATGAGGTAAATATAATCTCAAAATTTTTACCAAGGGTGGGTCAAGCTGTAGGGGTGGGGGGGTAAAAATTACCGCAACTTTTTTATTTGTAAATTTTTTGAGTTTTGACCTCAAATTATGAATTGTCAGAGTTTTTCACAAAGAAAATGCAACTTCGATCGGAGGCACAGTTTTCGAGATAAATTCATTTTAATATTCAAATGCATGCACTAAAATGATTAGATAAGTGGAGTAATTGGACTAATTTTTTCCTTTTCTCGTCAAAACAAAATTTAAGAGCCAGCTCAAACCAAGATTTTCTTATTAGTTTTAACAACTGCTCAAAATGCTTAAATTTTGTTTCGACGCGAAAAGGAAAGAATTAGTCCACTTATGGTCGACTTCAGTTTTGTAAGACACATAAAAAACCGGTGGCTTGTTTGATGCCCATAAAAACTTCAAACAAGCCGGCTCTTTTTATGTGCTGTATAGATATGACACAGACTTTACCTAATCATTTTAGAGCACGCATTTGATTATTAAAATGAATTTATCTCGAAAACGGTGCCTCCGATCAAAGTTGCACAAGAGGGCATTTTGAATTATAAATTTGAAGTCAAAACTCAAAAAAATTTACAAATAAAAAAGTTGCGGTAATTTTTACCCCCCACCCCTACAGTTTGACCCACCCTTTGTAAAAATTTTGAGATGATATTTACCTCATTTTGTTAGGCTTAGAAAGTTTAGTGGATGTGCAAAATTTCATTACTTTAACTTGAACAGTTTCGGAGATAATAAATAAAAACCGTCTTCAGTGGCCCACATTTAGGGGCCTGTAGCTCCCTTAGGAAGCATTTTGGTATAGAGGTAAGTTTGGTCCGAGTTTGGTCCAATCGATTTATTTTGACCTCGGGAATATGTGGTTTCTTTTTCTGCACTTATTTCTGGGACACCCTGTATATTAGTCAAATATAAACAAACTTGCCAGCATTTACTATTAAATATCTATTTTCGCAAATAACCCTTCAAAATAGCATTTTGGTTTTGGTTTTGGTTCAAAATTTGAAAATTACCGGATTTTTAGAAAACAAAAGAAGCTAGACGGCCATCAGTCTAGTTCTATTAACATACTATCAGTGACTCACTGAAAAATATTAGCAAATTATACCTATTACATAAACGTCTCGGTTTTGAGTCTGGCCACGTACGTAACGATGATTAACCCTCCCAAAAACCGCGTCACCTGCGCCAAGTCACCAACGAACGAACAGTGGAAAGTCCCCAGTTGATGTTGTTTTGATGTTTTGTTTTGCTACGCAAAAATCGCAAATTGCAAAATCACCGGTCGCCTCGACCGGCCGGGCAACCCGTTTATTCGGTTTATTAACCTCGAACGAGCGTGCCTCTGCGTGATTCCTAACAACAAAACGTACCTATAGTCACCGGTGTGAAAACAGCAGCCAAAGTTAGCAGCTAATATTTCCGAAGTCTTCCGAATGACCATAGGCGTCGGCGAAAGGGTTTTGCTTTGCAGATAGTAAATCTTAATTAATTCTGTACAATATTTTAGTAAGCAGTAAGTTTATTGGTTATTCATTTCCTTTATATCATGTCGATTTGGAATATAATTTAAAAAACTGCAAAATCCGATATGGTGTTAATTTATTATTTACTTGCTAAAATTCGCATTAATGAAATGTGACAATTAATTTTTCAAAGTAGACTGCAAATCGCATAAGGGCGGAAGAGAATTAATAATCACTCCAACGTATTAATTAATATCTCGAAATTCCTGCATTTAGACAGCACAAAATTTTCAGGGAACATTGTCTGTATGTAGTTCTACCCTACAGATAGAGCGAGAAAGACTTGCAGAACTTCCGAGGGACGGAAAAAAATTAGTAGCCCCCAGAGGGAAATAATTAATTTCTCGAAATCCCTACATTTAGACAGCACAAAATTTTCAGGGAACATTGTCTGTGTGTAGTTCTACCCGACAGATAGAGCGAGAAAGACTTGCAGAACTTCCGAGGGACGGAAAAAAATTAGCAGCCTCCAGAGGGAAATAATTAATTTCTCGAAATCCCTACATTTAGACAGCACGAAATTTTCAGGGAACATTGTCTGTGTGTAGTTCTACCCGACAGATAGAGCGAGAAAGACTTGCAGAACTTCCGAGGGACGGAAAAAAATTAGCAGCCCCCAGAGGGAAATAATTAATTTCTCGAAATCCCTACATTTAGACAGCACAAAATTTTCAGGGAACATTGTCTGTGTGTAGTTCTACCCGACAGATAGAGCGAGAAAGACTTGCAGAACTTCCGAGGGACGGAAAAAAATTAGCAGCCTCCAGAGGGAAATAATTAATTTCTCGAAATCCCTACATTTAGACAGCACGAAATTTTCAGGGAACATTGTCTGTGTGTAGTTCTACCCGACAGATAGAGCGAGAAAGACTTGCAGAACTTCCGAGGGACGGAAAAAAATTAGCAGCCCCCAGAGGGAAATAATTAATTTCTCGAAATCCCTACATTTAGACAGCACAAAATTTTCAGGAAACATTGTCTGTGTGTAGTTCTACCCGACAGATAGAGCGAGAAAGACTTGCAGAACTTCCGAGGGACGGAAAAAAATTAGCAGCCTCCAGAGGGAAATAATTAATTTCTCGAAATCCCTACATTTAGACAGCACGAAATTTTCAGGGAACATTGTCTGTGTGTAGTTATACCCGACAGATAGAGCGAGAAAGACTTGCAGAACTTCCGAGGGACGGAAAAAAATTAGTAGCCCCCAGAGGGAAATAATTAATTTCTCGAAATCCCTACATTTAGACAGCACGAAATTTTCAGGGAACATTGTCTGTGTGTAGTTCTAGCCGACAGATAGAGCGAGAAAGACTTGCAGAACTTCCGAGGGACGGAAAAAAATTAGCAGCCCCCAGAGGGAAATAATTAATTTCTCGAAATCCCTACATTTAGACAGCACGAAATTTTCAGGGAACATTGTCTGTGTGTAGTTCTACCCGACAGATAGAGCGAGAAAGACTTGCAGAACTTCCGAGGGACGGAAAAAAATTAGCAGCCCCCAGAGGGAAATAATTAATTTCTCGAAATCCCTACATTTAGACAGCACGAAATTTTCAGGGAACATTGTCTGTGTGTAGTTCTACCCGACAGATAGAGCGAGAAAGACTTGCAGAACTTCCGAGGGACGGAAAAAAATTAGCAGCCCCCAGAGGGAAATAATTAATTTCTCGAAATCCCTACATTTAGACAGCACAAAATTTTCAGGGAACATTGTCTGTGTGTAGTTATACCCGACAGATAGAGCGAGAAAGACTTGCAGAACTTTCGAGGGACGGAAAAAAATTAGCAGCCCCCAGAGGGAAATAATTAATTTCTCGAAATCCCTACATTTAGACAGCACAAAATTTTCAGGGAACATTGTCTGTGTGTAGTTCTACCCGACAGATAGAGCGAGAAAGACTTGCAGAACTTCCGAGGGACGGAAAAAAATTAGCAGCCTCCAGAGGGAAATAATTAATTTCTCGAAATCCCTACATTTAGACAGCACGAAATATTCAGGGAACATTGTCTGTGTGTAGTTATACCCGACAGATAGAGCGAGAAAGACTTGCAGAACTTCCGAGGGACGGAAAAAAATTAGTAGCCCCCAGAGGGAAATAATTAATTTCTCGAAATCCCTACATTTAGACAGCACAAAATTTTCAGGGAACATTGTCTGTGTGTAGTTCTACCCGACAGATAGAGCGAGAAAGACTTGCAGAACTTCCGAGGGACGGAAAAAAATTAGCAGCCTCCAGAGGGAAATAATTAATTTCTCGAAATCCCTACATTTAGACAGCACGAAATTTTCAGGGAACATTGTCTGTGTGTAGTTCTACCCGACAGATAGAGCGAGAAAGACTTGCAGAACTTCCGAGGGACGGAAAAAAATTAGCAGCCTCCAGAGGGAAATAATTAATTTCTCGAAATCCCTACATTTAGACAGCACGAAATTTTCAGGGAACATTGTCTGTGTGTAGTTCTACCAGACAGATAGAGTGCGAAAGACTTGCAGAGTCTCCAAGGACCGGAAAAAAATTGGCAGCCTGCAGAGCGCATTAATTAATTTTTCAAAACTCCCACAGTACGAAATTTTGAGAAAACATTCCCTATGTGACGTTTCATGTGATGGTTAGAGCGAATTTGACTTGCAGATCCTCCGGGGGACGGCAAATAATTAACGACCCCGAGAAAAGACTAGGAAATGTCTTTAAATTTAACAAAAATAATGAGACATTTTATGTGAGAATAAGTCACATGATCCCTATAGTGTGCGAAGTGCATGCTACACATTATCATGTAGATATTTCGATACTTTATTAGATATCGAAACATACGAGTAGTTCAGTAATTTCGACAAAGGTTACACATTTCATTTTGTAGAAAAGCATTACTATTTAGAAGTAAACATTTGTCATGAATATACCGATGGCAAAATTTACATCGCTGATAACTATCTGATGAATAATCAATACCGCAAAACAAGCATTTTTGTGTCATGTCCGCTGATTCCTCAAGCAAAAAATGTTGAAGATCTCTCCTATACATTTGTATGTCACAGTCATCTGTAAGATTACCCCCTTTTGTAATTTTTTCGAAAAAATACATAATATATGGCCCGCAATTATCAGAGTCTTTTTGTTTGATGTGATCTTTTGTCACTGGTGTCAACTGATCATGCTTTATTGGATATTTATTTTTCTGTGTATTGTTTACAATATCAAGAAAGTTTTTAAATTTTTTGAGATGCGATTCTACTCTATCCATCCTAGTGCCAAGTGGATCAATAAAGAGAAATGTATTTTCCTGGAAGTCTATAATTATTATACAATAATGATTATTATTTACTAAGAATGGCAATGCCATTCTGCTAGAACTAATTGTAAAGTCTTTAACAAAATCGTCAGTAAATGGTTTTTGTTGTGAGAATATAATCGTTGAAATTTGTACCGGAATTATTTGGTAACTATTTCCAATTGCGGCATTTAATAGACTGAAGACGAAATCTATGACAAAACTTATTACCCAAGTTGTGCCATTTAATGACGAATAGTCGGAGTGCATCAGTTCCTTCATATAATAATCTATAGTAGGGAATAATGAAATAGTGTAGTTCCTATCATTTTCCTGTTTTATGTAGTAATTAATGTCATCCACTAATCCGTTATCAAGAAATTTCAATGTCTTTAATGTAATCCATTTTCTATCTATCCCGTCAAAATTGACATTGGGCATAACTAGAGCTGGCAAATAATAATAAAAATAAAAATCTTTTAATTTTAACAACATATTTTTCCAAAAACGAGGGTTTCTCTCAATTCGTTCGACCATAATATGTTCGTTAAAATAAACAACGAAATCACACCAAGGCCGATTGACTGTTTCAAGTAAACCCTGTACCTGGTAATAATAATTATGTGTGCGTTTTAATTTCTTATCTTCATCCAGGTATTCGAGTTTGACTTGATCAAGATTTTTATTTTTGGCTTTGTAGCTGCACTTAATTTCAATGATGCCATCATCGTTAACAAGTCCATCAGGAGAACCACCTAAAAATGGAAAATATTTATGAACAAAAAGCCCTGCCTTTTTATATTTACTTGGAAATATCTTTAAATATTCAGCAATCGCCAAATGTTCGTGTTCGCGCCCATAACGAATAGCTGGCAAATTTAATAAAACTTTATTTTCTTTATTCAAATCATTTATTATATTTTGTTTAGTCGTAGCCGTTTTCGCTTTGCAAATTCTACCGAAATTGGAAGCAGTAATACGCTTACGTCTTTCCTCGAACCAGATAGAGTCATTCTGGTTTCTGGTCAATTCTTCAATCTTTAAGTTCTCTTTCGCGCTGGTTTCAATGGATCTTAAAAACTCCATGCAATTTTTTGCCAATTCTTGATTTTTTTCTGATATCAATTGTTTTGACTTTTGACTTGTGGCATCGGCGATATCTGTGCGACAAAATTTGCATAAGAACTCGCCGCTATAAGACCTCTCTGTCAGAGATTCGCACTTCTGATGGACCCATTTGTCGCACTTGTCACATTGAACCAAATCGGCGGTCACGTCGAGTTGATAAACATTACAATATAAGCAATTTTCCTCCACGATAAATGAAGATTTTACTTCTTCAATTATTTGGTTCTTTAAAAAACTACCTGTAAACGATGATTTAACCGACTTGGGTTTTTTCTGCCAAGACTCTTGGGAATATGTTTCGGAAGCAGGGTCCCTCATTTTCATTTCGCCCTGTTTTGTTAAACCTTTTTTAGGAATATCTAGCAAACATTCTTTATAGAGACCAAGAACATTTTCGCGAGATTTTCTCAAAAATCTGGAGCATTTTAAGTTTTGTTCCCTATTCAAAATGTTATTTTTTAAGTTCCCGAAATAGTTCTCCACATAAGCATTGCTATATCGAGTTACGTCTGCATCTCTGATCATAAGTCCAGTCCAAAGAGGGCAGTAGGGCATATACTTATGTAGTATTACGTCTAGAAGAGAAGGCGAGAAATACGGATTTTCTACTTGAAGCCCCTCGGAAACGTCGATATTCGAAGCAATGGTGGAAAAATGTTTATAAAACGGACTCATTTTATATAGACTGTCCTTTTTCTTCACTTCTTCCACTTGATCTATATTTTCGAACAGAACTGGTGTTTCTTCATTTTTCATTCTACACATATTCAAAAATGCCTTCTCAACCGTAATATTATATGAGGGTGATTTAAGTATAATAACCAAATTGGTAAACCACCATTCAACCTTGATCATATTATTGTATTCGATGCATTGTGCTATGACATTTTTGAAAAAAATTCTATTTTTTACATCGCTGCAGTGTTCAGCTATATCCTTAGTGGCCATTTTCATAAAATGTGCACAACACAAATGCACCGTTACTAAGGAATCCGGCATTTCTAATGATCCGTTAACTGTTTTATATGACAGCTGCAAATATTCAAGTAGAGTTAATCGGTTGCAGGAGTTAACTATCGCATGAATATTAGCGAAGCTAAAATCAGTAACGACTGCATTAAATATCGGCCACTTATTATGATCTTCACAAAAGGTCCTGAAGTCATTAAATATTTTAAAAATAGTTTTCGCATAGTGACTACTGGATACCATTTCGAAAACTGGAAATATCCGTCTCGTTTCGGCAAGTGGCAGTACTGCCGAGTACAAGAAAACTCTTTTACAATCTTTCATAGGTTCTCGTGATATTCTTCCAGTAGCATCAAAATATAAAACCGGAAGGGTTTTGCCAACTATTTGTTTTTCCAATACCGTTAACTGTTCTTCGCTATAAATTTTAACATTAAACGGTACGCATACTTCCTTAATATATTCGTCGTGGTCCTGTTGCATTTTGATTAAATCGAAAATATCGTCTTTATCCCTGTCCCAGTGACACTTTGCCTCGGCTCTGATTTTTCTTATTACCGCGTCCGATTTTATATCCTGCAAATTTCCAGAACGCACGAGTGTCTCATTTGCCGCGAGTAAGGTTTTTCTCTTATAATTCGATGGTTTGGTTGATAAAAGATCTTGCTTGGCTAATCGTCTTTCCGTTCCCTTAGCATATGTTGCTAAAGGTTTTTTGTGGCAATAATTCCATGATGAGCTATCCACTGTTACTATTCTATTATTTATCATTATACTGAATTTCTTACATTTATTGTGTTTGCAAATAGCATATATTTTTATTGTACCACTCTTCTTCAAGTATTTCACGTATTTGAAAACAATACTACAAATATTATTAACATGTCTGTTAATTCTGTTTTTTAAATAGTACGGATAATGTTCGGTCAGTAACTTATTATCCTGAAAAATAACATCCCAAACTTTTTTTTTTATACGGAAACTTCCCTCTCTAACAGTACAATCTTTGAAGTTAGCCACTGCCAAGTCCATTACGTTCATCGCTCCTGTAGGTAATACTTTTGGATCTGTATTTACTGACAAATGCAGAAGACATTCAGGTATATCGAAATTTTCTGGCGTAACTTTAAAAACATCGCTACTTTTATTGCGAAGTGATCCTTCACTCATCTGAGACTGGGCGCTAGAAGCAGAGTTTACGTTTAGAGTTACATTGTACTCGTTTAATTCAATTGTATCAATAATATGAGAAATTGTTCCCTTGTTATCAGATAGTAAATTGCAGTTCCTATCTGAAGCACCACGCACTTCATTAGCGTTAGTTATTATTGCATTTTGCAAATCAGTTTCCACAATACCAAAACCAATTGGAGTTGAACATACGGCATGACGCATATCGAATGTTTCGTCCACATTTTCGTTCTCAATATTATCATTAATAGAAAGTGTTTCCTTATTTTCGGACATTAAATCAAAACTGCTTTCGGAACCACTACACACCGCGTTATCACTTAATATTATTGTATTCTCCAAATCGGTTTCCACAATATCGCAACCAATTGAATAATTCAGATTTATATTGTATTTCTTCAAATAATTGTATACCTGTTTTCTATTTTTCCAGTTATTAGCTTTCCCGAAATGTTGACATAAACGCTTGTACACAGAATCCTTATCCCTAACGAACTTCAAATCTGTGATGTTTATTTTTAAATCGTCTATAATTTTTGATAGATTTTTTCTACTATCGAGTTTTGTAGATGGTGTTCTCACGTCCTTATCAAAGATTTCCATAAACAACTTATGATTCCGATGAATGAGTTGATAAACGGAACTTGGATATCTCAACTCTTTTACATTTACAATTTTCACGATCTTAGGAAATAATTTATCTTTTGAACTGATCTTCATTACATCATTATAATTACACTCAGGCAATTCAAGAAAAATTGCGTTTGCAATTGCTTGGAGCAATTTTTCTCTTGTCTTTTTTTCAAACATATTGGCCTTCCACCAGTGTTACAAACAATGTGTGTATATGTAAACTATATCACACACAGGATAGTTATATAGTAGTAAAAATATCCAAAACAAATATTATTTATAGTAAACTCTAAAAACGAAACATAAAATTTAAATTCAAATATATATTTAATTATAAGTACCTAGTCGCAATAAACCGAGGTTAAAAAACACGCATATGCCACAACTGTTCTAAGGTATAGATTACCCTACATAAAAAACTAAATAAGAAGGTGGTGTTCTAAAAACACATCATAATATTTACAAGTAAACCAAATATTTATAAAATAGGTGTAAAACTGAAAAACTCACAAAATAGGGAAACAAAAATAAAACAACTAAAGATACACAAGTAATAATACAAGTACAAATGACAGGTTTGCGATATGTGAAAGCCACGCTATGCAAGCTAAGTATCATAGGAAGAATTCACAATTGCCCGATCTCAGTTTAGATTAACGAAGTGAACATTTTCGTTATGTTTTCTTATTTGCACAGTTTCATTGTCAATTTTACAATTTATCAAAAAATTTTATTAACAAAATTTATTTGTTTTGGTATGACGATAATATTGCATTCAACAAAAATCGAGTTTATGAGATTTTTTTCTTTAATTTTAACGTACACACGCCAATTGCTCACGCATTAGCGTAATCACACCGTTGAAGTTATTTTTTAGCAATAAGGTTAAAGAATGTGCTCTGAATCTGATTTTATGTATTATTTTTTTATAAATTACCTACATGAGCGATGAACGTAATGGACTTGGCAGTGGCTAACTTCAAAGATTATACTGTTAGAGAGGGAAGTTTCCGAATAAAAAAAATAAGTTTGACATATTATTTTTCAGGATAATAAGTTACTGACCGAACATTATCCGTACTATTTAAAAAACAGAATTAAGAGGCATGTTAATAATATTTGTAGTATTGTTTTCAAATACGTGAAATACTTGAAGAAGAGTGGTACAATAAATTAAGGAAGTATGCGTACCGTTTAATGTTAAAATTTATAGCGAAGAACAGTTGACGGTAATGGAAAAACAAATAGTTGGCAAAACCCTTCCGGTTTTATATTTTGATGCTACTGGAAGGATATCACGAAAACCTATGAAAGGTTGTAAAAGAGTTTTCTTGTACTCGGCAGTACTGACACTATGCGAAAACTATTTTTAAAATATTTAATGACTTCAGGACCTTTTGTGAAGATCATAATAAGTATATTTAGTGCAGTCGTTACTGAATTTAGCTTCGCTAATATTCATGCAATAGTTAACTCCTGCAACCGATTAAAGCTGTGTTTTTGTGATGAACAGTGTTCATCGACTGTTTCAAACCGTGTTCAAAGGTGACGTCACAAATTTTATATAAGAAAATAAAGTAGTTTCAAACACGGTTCATACCATATTTTACGAATGTTATTGATGTTTGTTTATGACCTTAACTTAATATTCTTTCTTTCAATTGCTGTTGGTACAGATATTTTAGTAATCATTTGCCATTTGCCAGTATTTTGCCGTTTGATAAGAGACATTTTTTTCAATCCCTCGGAAGTTCTGCAAGTCTTTCTCGCTCTATCTGTCGGGTAGAACTACACACAGACAATGTTCCCTGAAAATTTCGTGCTGTCTAAATGTGGGGATTTCGAGAAATTAATTATTTCCCTCTGGGGGCTACTAATTTTTTTCCGTCCCTCGGAAGTTCTGCAAGTCTTTCTCGCTCTATCTGTCGGGTATAACTACACACAGACAATGTTCCCTGAAAATTTCGTGCTGTCTAAATGTAGGGATTTCGAGAAATTAATTATTTCCCTCTGGAGGCTGCTAATTTTTTTCCGTCCCTCGGAAGTTCTGCAAGTCTTTCTCGCTCTATCTGTCGGGTAGAACTACACACAGACAATGTTCCCTGAAAATTTTGTGCTGTCTAAATGTAGGGATTTCGAGAAATTAATTATTTCCCTCTGGGGGCTGCTAATTTTTTTCCGTCCCTCGGAAGTTCTGCAAGTCTTTCTCGCTCTATCTGTCGGGTAGAACTACACACAGACAATGTTCCCTGAAAATTTTGTGCTGTCTAAATGTAGGGATTTCGAGAAATTAATTATTTCCCTCTGGGGGCTACTAATTTTTTTCCGTCCCTCGGAAGTTCTGCAAGTCTTTCTCGCTCTATCTGTCGGGTATAACTACACACAGACAATGTTCCCTGAAAATTTTGTGCTGTCTAAATGTAGGGATTTCGAGAAATTAATTATTTCCCTCTGGGGGCTACTAATTTTTTTCCGTCCCTCGGAAGTTCTGCAAGTCTTTCTCGCTCTATCTGTCGGGTATAACTACACACAGACAATGTTCCCTGAAAATTTCGTGCTGTCTAAATGTAGGGATTTCGAGAAATTAATTATTTCCCTCTGGAGGCTGCTAATTTTTTTCCGTCCCTCGGAAGTTCTGCAAGTCTTTCTCGCTCTATCTGTCGGGTAGAACTACACACAGACAATGTTCCCTGAAAATTTTGTGCTGTCTAAATGTAGGGATTTCGAGAAATTAATTATTTCCCTCTGGGGGCTGCTAATTTTTTTCCGTCCCTCGGAAGTTCTGCAAGTCTTTCTCGCTCTATCTGTCGGGTAGAACTACACACAGACAATGTTCCCTGAAAATTTTGTGCTGTCTAAATGTAGGGATTTCGAGAAATTAATTATTTCCCTCTGGGGGCTGCTAATTTTTTTCCGTCCCTCGGAAGTTCTGCAAGTCTTTCTCGCTCTATCTGTCGGGTAGAACTACACACAGACAATGTTCCCTGAAAATTTTGTGCTGTCTAAATGTAGGGATTTCGAGAAATTAATTATTTCCCTCTGGGGGCTACTAATTTTTTTCCGTCCCTCGGAAGTTCTGCAAGTCTTTCTCGCTCTATCTGTCGGGTAGAACTACACACAGACAATGTTCCCTGAAAATTTTGTGCTGTCTAAATGTAGGGATTTCGAGAAATTAATTATTTCCCTCTGGGGGCTGCTAATTTTTTTCCGTCCCTCGGAAGTTCTGCAAGTCTTTCTCGCTCTATCTGTCGGGTAGAACTACACACAGACAATGTTCCCTGAAAATTTTGTGCTGTCTAAATGTAGGGATTTCGAGAAATTAATTATTTCCCTCTGGGGGCTGCTAATTTTTTTCCGTCCCTCGGAAGTTCTGCAAGTCTTTCTCGCTCTATCTGTCGGGTAGAACTACACACAGACAATGTTCCCTGAAAATTTTGTGCTGTCTAAATGTAGGGATTTCGAGAAATTAATTATTTCCCTCTGGGGGCTGCTAATTTTTTTCCGTCCCTCGGAAGTTCTGCAAGTCTTTCTCGCTCTATCTGTCGGGTATAACTACACACAGACAATGTTCCCTGAAAATTTCGTGCTGTCTAAATGTAGGGATTTCGAGAAATTAATTATTTCCCTCTGGAGGCTGCTAATTTTTTTCCGTCCCTCGGAAGTTCTGCAAGTCTTTCTCGCTCTATCTGTCGGGTAGAACTACACACAGACAATGTTCCCTGAAAATTTTGTGCTGTCTAAATGTAGGGATTTCGAGAAATTAATTATTTCCCTCTGGGGGCTGCTAATTTTTTTCCGTCCCTCGGAAGTTCTGCAAGTCTTTCTCGCTCTATCTGTCGGGTAGAACTACACACAGACAATGTTCCCTGAAAATTTTGTGCTGTCTAAATGTAGGGATTTCGAGAAATTAATTATTTCCCTCTGGGGGCTACTAATTTTTTTCCGTCCCTCGGAAGTTCTGCAAGTCTTTCTCGCTCTATCTGTAGGGTAGAACTACATACAGACAATGTTCCCTGAAAATTTTGTGCTGTCTAAATGCAGGAATTTCGAGATATTAATTAATACGTTGGAGTGATTATTAATTCTCTTCCGCCCTTATGCGATTTGCAGTCTACTTTGAAAAATTAATTGTCACATTTCATTAATGCGAATTTTAGCAAGTAAATAATAAATTAACACCATATCGGATTTTGCAGTTTTTTAAATTATATTCCAAATCGACATGATATAAAGGAAATGAATAACCAATAAACTTACTGCTTACTAAAATATTGTACAGAATTAATTAAGATTTACTATCTGCAAAGCAAAACCCTTTCGCCGACGCCTATGGTCATTCGGAAGACTTCGGAAATATTAGCTGCTAACTTTGGCTGCTGTTTTCACACCGGTCCTATAGTCTTATAGTAATTCACAATAAATAATTAGCACATCCGTTACGTTTTGCTTTTCAAGATCGTTTTCACAGCTAGACCTAATAGGAAATCCTGGTGAATGGAATTGCGATTTTGCCGGATCACGGAGCGGTGCCACCTGTTAAAAACTAGCAAATCTTGCAAAATACTAACGGCGCCGTTATCTTACCTACTTCTCCATAAAAAACGCTCTACCTATAATAGGCCATATTATTTATATTTACGTTCTCGATTTTGACATTTAAGAATCAACCTTCCTAACATTCTACATTCAGTCAACAAACTTTAGTATTACCAATTGTTTAGTGCATTCTTTCCAAGGCAACCAGCCATTATATTAACTGATGGTTTTCAAATATTTACATACAAAGGATTATCAATATAATTCGCATCATACAATGGCCCAGAACAATTGTATACCTAGCTGGTCGCTCCACCATTTCAAGAGTATTTATAATGCATAGGACAAGAATAAAGTTATTTTTATTGGCATTCATTAGACAAAGAAGTATCTTGTAACTTGCCTCAAAGACTTATATAACCATTTCTTTTTGTCGCATATGTCCAGTTTTTTATGGTGGTTTGATCAGCTCTAGTAGGGCCAAAAAGAGTAGTCAGTAAACTCAGGGGGAACTAGTTGTGGTTTTCATCTCTGGTAGGCGGATAAAACTTGATATATTTTTCTCAATTATATGGGATTATATGGTAAAAAAAGCTGCCGCTTCTGTATTCCATAACAGCTAAATACTTTGAAGAATTGCCGGTGAATGTTTTGATTTACTGACTACTCTTTTTGGCCCTACTATAGCTCTGTATATCCCGTGCAGATTGTAAACGGTCTTCGTAAATGATTGTAAACCAAATGACCACAGAATTAGGCAACCATATATACATTTAACGATTTTAACATACGGAAAAAGCAAAATGTGCACGTTTTATTTTTTTTTAGATATATTTAAGATATTTATTTATTTACCAGTTTTATACATATACAGAACATTTGGCACGTCATAGGTAAGATTCGCTAGATATAAAATAAAAAGACAATAATTTTAATAGTGTAAACACTTAGTCACGTGGTTTACAGTGATTTATAAAAAAATTGCTCGAGTTTGAAATAATTATTGTTTATTAGTTATACATCCATACATACATATATATCAATCTGACATGGCCTGATAATCACTTTGTAGCTACATAAATATCACACTTCAAAATATAAAAAATACTTATGTAAAATCGTTGATTATCATTCCTTAATCAATGGTAAAATTTAATTTTAAAATCAAACCAGTCGAGAGATAATTAATTTTCTCGATTGATAAATTAATTTAATATTTTTGTCATTATTAGAACCTGGTGTAAAAAGTCGTTACCGCATTAGTTAGTTAGTTGTTAGCGGGTAGGAATTATTCATGAATCAGTGTGTATATACATAAAATATTATAGAATTTGGAGCAGGCCTCTCAACATTCTAATCGGAACTAATTTTTTTATCGGTTTTGACAGGTCTCGATTAAACCAGTTGAATAAACAACATAAGGTAAAAGTATATCCAGGGGTTCGGACTCTTAATAAACTAAAAAAATTCCCTAACTTTTTCAGGTTTTCCATAACTTTTCAATTTTAATTCCATGCAATACTAAACTTGAAAATACATGCCATTCACACTTTATCTTTCATTTAATTGAGGTAGGCCATGATATGTGTTTCTTAGGTTGCGCAGCAAGAATTACATTTGTGAGAAAATGTTTACAACAAAATTCTAGTGAAAACGTTACATTCGTGTATCTTGACGAAATATGGTAACTATGTAGAACTAATTTGAATTTGTGGTTATATTTTTGACTTTTCAACATAACCTCAGTAACTAAAACTGTCATTTATACCAACAGAATTCAGATTTTCCAAAGCCTACTCCAATTTAAATATAAAGTGTAAATACTGTGAATGGTGTAAGTCCGCTTTTTCTCTATAATACTCTTCAAGGTCAAATTTTTAGGGAAAAATTGCATTCCTGAAAGTCCCCAACTCCAATTATGTTGGCACGGGGATTTTTTGTTATTGAATTTATGCATTTTGAAATCAGTGAAAATAAAATTTGAAATTCTAACCTATAAAATTTATAGGCCTTCCAACAATAAATATCGAAATTTCCTACGGTTTAAGCTGCATTTCTACCAACTTTGTAACACTTTGACAGGTATTATAAAAAAACGGACTTTAAGTATAAGTTGTTAAAATGTTTTAAAATTAACAAGAAAAAATACTATACAAGTCTATATTTTTTTCTTAATTCACGTAGGTTTCAAAATTATTTAACTTAAAGTTGAATTAAAAACTGTCTAATTCAAATTAATAACAATTTAAATTTTGGAAAATAAAAAATAAAATAATGTTCTATTTTATTCCATATATTTTCCAGGTTACAAAATTCTATTCCCTGACTTTTACGGATACTTTTCACCGAATTCACTGAATTTTTCCTGAATTTTTAACCCCTTTTTTATTTTCCCTGACTTTCCCAGGTTATCCCGGTTTTCCAGGTAAGGTCGAACCCCGTATATCTGTTTATGCACCGTTCGATATCGATCCAGATATATGCGTTACAATTTATATGTTTACTCCCCTTAGGAAACTCCCCAAACGTGAATTCAATCATTACAACAAGACACTAAAACCACTGATTTATTAACTCGCTAATTACTTACAATAATTATTCATCTAAACTTAATTGCTACTTTTAATCGCTGTTCCTTTTCTGTTGGGTTCAGTTCACTTTCCAATTATTCATTGCCGCAGTGGATCCGCTTGGCCCTTATATACCTGCAGATATACCTTCTAGCATAATCCGGATGCTCCTCTAGATCCCTCCACAATTCTCTAGTTTTCTAATTCGTTTCCGTACCACTGAGGCCACCTCTGGGACGATTGCGTAACCACCACCCATAGTTTGACTTAGGAACCTGCTGTGATACCTACTAGACTTCTGTAAGTGGGTGTAAATTCTTCACAATATCGATACAACAGGTAGTGTTATTTGTAATTGAGCAGCCGAATTTAAGTAATATAGTAAAATCTTGGATCGTATGTACCCGCTTTTTGCTTGTTTTATAAACATAATTAATGTTTAAATCCTTTTTACTTCCTCTTTACATATTTACGAATGCCTGTACTTCGGTTTTTTTTTTTTTAATTTTTTTTTTTTTTTTTTAATCGTCTTATTTATATTAACGTCCTGGCGAAGTTTAGCTTAGAGCTATTCTGACACTTAACCAGGACACACCATCATCAATTCTGTGAGGAACTGACAATTAAATTATACTAAATTGGAGTAGTGCTTCTTGGCAGGTTAGTACTTTTGGAACAATTACGGTTCATTAAAACCATTTGGGCAAGTTTCCTCATGTAATTAAACAATTAAAGTGCCAAAATCAATGTTGTCTGGAATCATTGGACATACATATTTAAAATGTACTAAACATTGTTAGTGATTAGTAATCTTGTACCTACAATATAATTCGACACACACTGAAACGTTAAAATTATTAATAACAAATTACAGTGAAAAATATTTACTCCTTATCCTTATTAATTGAAATGCGCTCCTGTTTTTGTTTATTTTAACTAACCACGTCGTAAATACTACTTTTGCCGGACTCTAATTATTATTGAATGAAAATAGTGTTGATTTTACGTGTTTACTATTTGATAACTTTAATAACTTAAAGGCAACCCATATCTACGTAGATATATTTACAAAATTTCCGAGAAGATACTTACTTTAGATTAAAATTAAAATCTAAGTTTACTTGCTACAATCTTAAATATAAGTATGCTGTTTAATTTGTACATATGTCATATCCAGGGCCACCCTAACCACAGGATTAAACGGGCCAGACTCGGGGCGCCGGCATTTTAGGGCGGCCATTTTGCTTGAACTCAAATCAGTTCACCCCGCTTCCGCTTCCCCTCCCATATATTTTCTTATGAAGAGGGGCGCATTATTGTTAATAGCCCATGGGCGCCAAATATCTTAGGACGGCCCTGGTCATTGTAAAGGGTTTTCTCTCTGGTTTTCTAATAAAAAGGATATATGATTTTAAAATGAAATAAAACAAAAACTATTTCAAATATAACGAATTGTTTTATTATATTTCGAAGCATAGTCAAGACCAAGCACTGGCGACTAAAACCAACACTAGTGACTAAGGCCAAACACTGGTGAATAAGACCAAATATTGGTGGTTAAGATCGAGCACTGGAGACTAATAATTTAATCAAATACGTGCTAAAAAATTCACGTGCTCCTGATTGTGTGTTATGAGGATAGTAAACACAAAAGTTTTTACTAAATAATATCCTTTTCTTCCAAGTAAAAGTCTAACAACTCCAGTAAATTACTACAAGACGTTATTTCATTACTATAAGGCTACTACGTTTTAAAACCAAATAAAAAGGTCTTTAACCCAAGAGATCACAGAGGCGTAACCAGTTTGCATTATACAAAAAAATGATTTATATTAACATTAATAAAGCACTTTTGTTCAACAGTTATTAAATTACAATAAAAAGAAGGCAGTTTTTGCTTCTCAAAGTATGCTGTCCGTGACACAAAACTACATTGCATCCAAAGTGTGGTATTGAACGGCAATATTTTGCATACATTATCTAATTATGAGTATTGTTGTAATGTCAACATTGGCATCGATAAACCTCAACATTATGCAGACAGTTAGTTTGTCTCCAGTAAAATAAACATACACATGTTGTCACACAATAAAAATCACGGACATGAAAGGGGCTGAAGCTTTTATACAAGGCCGTTAGTAAACGTAAATGACACTTACCACTAAATAAATAAAATTTTTAACATAAATCACACAATATTATAGTCTTTCTATTTCCACTTATATACCAGGCTCATTTAATTACAAAGCCTATGTGCGCTGAAACAACATCGAAATCATGTTCGAATATGCTACCCGTATGTATACTAGAGTCGACCACATGAGTAACCGGCATACATTAAGACGTTATTTACTAATGCTTTCATTGGACTGGCATGGGTTCGCAGGTGTTACGGGTCGTCAAAAAAAAGACCGGGCGCCTTATGAACAGTGTACAGTGCAATTTATTTTAATATATTTGAGGGAACTACGGTTTGTGCAATATATCCTAAATTGAATTATGTTCTGTAAGCTATTGTGATATTAGTTATTAATGTTATTTATTTTCTTAGGTTCTTAGGAAATATTCAATTTATTCAAAAAATTTAAAAATTATTCTTAAACCTTTTCGGTCGGCGCTCATGCTCGTGATTCCCTATAAATGCGTTTGTCGGCATTTTTTATGGAAGTTTTAAGTGTTTCAATTTGAAATAGAAAGAGTATACATAAAAACATCAGCTTCAAACATTGGCAGAGGCGGCCATAGGCATAGGTCAACTACACACCACGCCACACAACAAAATTAATCGCGTTTTTGCTGATTTCACGAATCACATTTCTAAATTATTGTTTTCGCCTGTTTTTTAAACTTTCTGATATAGATCTTTACATTCTTTACTAAAGAAACACTTGCGCAAAATAATTTAACGATGCAAAACTTGCCGAGAGTCAGCTAGACGCCATGCGGTAATGGCAAATCAGAATCAGAATCCAGAATCGACTTTAGTACATTAAAATAACAATTCTAAAAGAACTAGAGAATTCAAGAAAGTTCAAGTAAAAGAACCATTGATGGTAATAAGCAAGAAGTTATGGAGTTATCTTTAAATTAAAGGAATTCCAGTGTGAGGAAGGAAACCTATTATAATTAACAGCGGATAGAAAAATTCAGACTCGACTTTAATATATTAAATAATAACTCTAAAAGAATTAGGAAATGCAAGAAAGTAAAGGAAAGAGAGTAATAAGCAAGCAGTATTTTTAATTAAAGAAACTACTGTGGGAGGAAGGAAGTTGGAAGTTTTTTATAATTCTTAAAGAATTAGGAAATCCAAAGAATCTCAATCAAAAGAACCTTCGATAGTAATAGGCAAGCAGTGAGGGAGTTATCTTTAATTAAAGGAATTTCAGTGGTGGAGGGAAGCTTATTATAATTAAAATCGGATAGAAGAATCAAGACTCGACTCTAATACATTAAAATAATAACTTTAAAAGAATTAGGATATCCGAGAAAGTAGAGGAGAAAGAACCTTTGACAGTAACAAGCAAACAGTGAGGGAGTTATTTGTAATCAAAGAAACTACTGCGTGAGGAAGAAAGCAGGAAGCTTTTTGCAAGAAATCAAAAAATGTTAAAGCAATAGAACCGTTGATGGTAATAAGCAAGCAGTGAGGGAGTTATTTTTAATTATAAGAATTCCAGTATGAGGAAGTAAGATCGTTATAAATAATATCGGATGGAAAAATTCAGACTCGACTTTAATATATTAAAATAATAACTCTAAAAGAATTAGGAAATCCGAGAAAGTAGAGGAAAAAGAACCTTTGATAGTAATAAGCAAGCAGTGAGGGAATTATTTAATAAGCAAGCAGTGAGGGAGTTATTTTTAATTAAAGAAAATACTGTGGGAGGAAGGAAGCTAAAAGTTTTTGCAATGAAAGTTGGATAGCAAAATCCAGACTCGTCTTTCATATGTTAAAATAATAATTCTTAAAGAATTAGGAAATCCAAGAAATTTCAAGCAAAAGAACCTTCGATGGTAATAAGCAAGCAGTGAGGTAGTTATTTTTAATTATAAGAATTCCAGTATGAGAAAGGAAGCTTGTTATAATTAAAATTGGATAGGAAAATTCAAACTCAACTTTAATATACCTATTAAATAATAACTCTAAAATAATTAGGAAATGCAAGAAAGTAGAGGAGAAAGAGCCTTTGATAGTAATAATTAAGCAAGCAGTGAGGGAGTTATTTTTAATTAAAGAATCTACTGTAGGAGGAAGAAAACTAGAAGCTTTTTGCAATCAAAGTTGGTTAAAAAAATCCATACTCGAGTTTACTATACCATTACCATATACAATATTTATTTATTTATTTTAAATATATACAGACAACCAATTTCTTTTTTGTTATTAATCATAATATTTGCACATATTCTGAGACTAATTAAACGGGATTCCACCACGAGTTGATAAAGCAAATTCTATAAGAATAAAAACAAAGAACATTCAAACCACCTTTACTACCTACAGCTCCAGAGGCCTAAAGACAAATATAACTCACGAGGTTGCTAAGCTTTGTACAAATCGTTAAGAATTCAAGTAAAATAAATACTGTCAAAAGTGTCAAATAAACAACTGAAAACACCCGCCTCCAAAAATTCGAAATTCCACAAGAAATGGTAAGCATGAAAAAAACAGGCACAGTGGGTTGCCTAAGTTTAGAGGTCCAGGAACCAAATAATTCCGCATTCAAGCTAATACAGGGCGCGCCAAAAATGCCGTTACGGCTCAATCTGCTCGACATAATTTTGGGGATGATATGGAAAGAGGGAATAATTTTTCAAAAATTAGAGTCGTGGAATTTAGATATAAAACTAAAATTTTTCACTTCCTCAAATAACCTGGCAGTTACGCCACTGGGTAGGCCTGTTCGTGGTCTGACACACATAGTAGCTATTTAGGAATTTCGCAATTTAAATGTTACACATTTTTATTTCAACAAAGTGTTAAATTGGTCGGCGCAAAAGTTTGTTCGGCCGAACAATATAACGTTACCTGAATAGATTATTAATTTATGCTAAACGTTTGCAGGTTTAATAATAAATAGATTAAATATTCAATTAATGTAGGTAAACAAATGTTTTCAACATACCTACCCACAACGAAATTGTTTGTTTCACGCCTTGACTGCCTGGAAACACCTAGAACTTCGAGAACATTTTCTTCTTTAATGTAAGTGCAAAAATATGATCTCTAATTTGCGAATTCAGGGGGACCGTCGACAAAAAGTGGTTGGTTTAACGAGAAAAATTTTCAGAATAATTTTTTTCCTTTAGATCGGTAGGTTTGGGGGTAAGAAACCGTATTCTGAATTGTCAGAAAAAATTATTGGTGGGTTCAGAAATTATGCAATTTTGCTCTTAAATTAACTTGCATCAATTTTTATTGTCCACGCCCAAAAAAGTGAACATGCTAATCAATTTTCCCTGACAATTTAGACTACGGTTTTTTACCTCCAAAACACTTTACGAAAAAGAATCCTGTGAAAGTTCTCCGCAGTAACTATTGACAACTATCCGGGGCTCGAGCTGCTCTAAATACCTACTCATTGCACAAAGACTGCCAAAACAAAAATCAATGCACGTTCCACCTTTGTTGTCATTTAAGCATTCAGTTCATTTTATTTTGAAAATTCCCCGTCCTTGACTGGGTTTCTCCACAGAGAAACTACACCCTCTACGAGCAAATCAATAACGGCATACCTAAATTTAGAAATGCGTCTTTGTAAGGATTCCCAGAAAAACATGTCGTTTGTAAGTCGCCCGTGGCAATAAAACACAATAAAAATTAGAAAATAAAAGCATGGAGGCATTCAGAGATTTTCAACTTACACCTGTGTGCTTGGCCGGATAGGCAAGCACCACGCCCGCACTTAATTCAAAAGCCAACAGTAGTTTTTCAGCGTTCCCATTCGTACAGGGTGGAAAGAGAAATGACAGGCGTTGTTAACGAGTTTAAGGGTAAATAATGGTTAAGTTCTTTTCATATTTTTTACGATTTTACCATTTACGACTCGTCTTTATAAATTCTCCGCCAAACAACGAAAATAAGAAATCGAGAAATCATTATAAAAATATTTACTCGCTATAAATAGGTCATGATTGTTGACAAGGCTGGATACAAGAAATTACATCGGAAATACATCCAGATTACAGATAACCTCACTTATACTCTTATGTGATTAAAAAATATGTAATATTTCGAGATCAATTTGTCTATTTTTGGCAGACCGTGATATTTACTGGTAAAACATTTTTATATTTATTCACATTATCCTTTCATTTTTTCGCTATTTTTGCATAATTCACTTAATTCGCACTTTTGCAACTCCCGTCTCTCTGTTTATTTAATCAGCATATATTCATTTTTGGATTGTTTCGCGCTTACGCAATTTTTCCGCAATATTTACACAAGATATTTTTTTAACGCTGTTATTATGGCATAACATAATACATAAGTAATCAATAATCATCCCATTCTTTAACCGTAGGCGAGTATTTTAATTTTCCAACATTCTTTAACCGTAGGCGAGTATTTTAAGTTTCCAACTGAGAAAAATTCGGTTTATCGACAAACATTTTGACTCTTTCTCTGTGATAAATGTTTCACAAAAAAAGAAATCTACACAATTGTAAATAAAAAAAAATTAAAAAAAAATTGAAAAAGTTGACTAGGTATCGCTTTTCAAAGAAAAATAAGTTTAAGAATACTGCAGTAGGCTCCCTCTATAGTGTATTTAAAGTCATTTCATTTAATGTTTTGTTTTTTAAAATCAGAATATAATTAACGAAGTTATGGCTTGCGGCGTTTTTTAGGATACCTTGACAGTTTTTATCAAAATTTCGCCAAATAGTGCATGTGCGTAAGATACAAGTCTGTGCAAAATTTCAGGTAAAAATCTTTAAAAATAACTGAGTTATTAATACACCCTGCATAACGGAAACTACGCGCCAAAATAAAAAAATCACACCATAAAAGTCGCATTATTTTCGCCCAAAGAATTTGTGGTTAACGGCTTGACCTACTTTTTCTTAACACCCTGTACATCAGTTTTATATTTTTACTTTCTCATCTCATAGATCGAGGAAGTATTTACATTTCACGCCGAAAATTACATAACGGCAACAGCGCATTCTTCCCTTTCGCGAACCGACGATCGACTGATTTGTCGGGAATAGCCGATAGATCAGTTCGGTACTGCGTCTGAAATACTCTGACTGACTGTGAATAACCGGATTTATTTAGTTCTTGTTTTGTTGGGCTTCGTTTGCTTAGGAAGTATTTTTATTCAAGTATGTTGTATTTTTTAAAAGCTATTTTTAATTTTTTTCAATACTCAAAATTTAAAAAAAATACCTTAAAAACCAATTGGGTAGTTAGGTATTCAAAATATTAAAACGTTTGAAAAATCTTTTGAATATTTTTATCTGAAAATAAATATTCAAAAGTGATATATCCGATATACAGGGTGTATCACGAAGACCTACTAGCCGTTTCTAGACAACTACGCATACTGAAATTCTGAAAATTTGTATACAGGGGTTTCTCACAATGTTCTATCGATTAAAAATATTTTCGTTGAGATGGGACTTCCGATTCTACCGGAAGTTGGCATCAACTCGCTTATTTCAAATGGATTGTACTATTTTTTATTCCATTTTTGAATTCTACATCGAAATCTAGTGTGTCTTATAAACATACCCTATCCTTAAACTATTAGTTTTCAAGATATTTTGACTTTTACAAAAATTTTGGGAAAACATACTTGAACTTAATCGGTTCTATGTAATTTTTAATCTAGAGGACACAAATTTTAGACGAGTAATACTAAAATGTATTTAAATATCAGCAATATGCGAAATTTGTTAAAAGTTATACAGGGCGTCGAAAAAAGACCGACCATTGGGTCCAATTCAACCAATAATTTAACTCGCTTATTTTAAATAGAGCACCCTGTGTTTCATAAGGGATTACAGGATAACACAAATAATTAATAACAGTGCGAAATGACAATTAGTAGCAATTGTTTCCACTTTTGGGCCAAGCCGCCTAGAATTTTTTCAGTTTTCCTTAAGGAAAAACCGTAATATCTCAAAATATGCATGAGATACATACGGCAAACAAATATTTTTTGAAAGAGCATACTTCAAGGTTTCCAATGGTATAATAATATACAGGGTGTCGTATTTAAGACAATCAATAAAATCAGTATTAAAAATAGGCATGTTTGAATCATTATTTTGGGCACCTCGTATAATGAAACCAAATAATGAAGGTAGTTTCGGATAAATTAGGCCAAGATCGGGTTACACATACATTTTTAAGGAAAATTAACAAAAAATGGCGGAGATATAAGTTTTAAAAAAGTACGTTTTTGACCAATGATTTCTCTAAAAAATCATAACTTGGCAACGTTGCACTCGATTCAAACAAAATTTTAGGTTTGAACACAGAACTCATATAGGCTGCATCTACCATATAGAAACACAGGGTGTTCCATTTAAGAAATAAGTCGTTTTTAGTACCAGTATTTTTTGAGACACCCTGTATACTTGAAAATAATTTTGGATTGTGGCAGAAATGAAACATTACAAATTTTATTTAGAAAATTTTCCCATAAGTCCAACGGTTTGGCGAATATTGACCGACGCGCTCATAATGGACTATCCTGTATATCGACTGATATGATATTTTCGAATTCTGATATTTTAAATATCTTGAACTTTGAATAAGTTAGAAAATATAACTTTTTTTTGTACATAAATATACAGGGTGGCCATTATCGATTTAGTTTAGGGTCGTAACTACACGTAGGGTTATTATTATTATTAGTAAAGAAAATTTGTTTTAATAAAAATGGTAGCTTTTCTTAGTCCCTACAATCAGCCTTATTCTGGTGACTATTGATTATTGGTTATTGAAAAATATCTAATAAGTATGAAGATTTCGGATTCTGGTGTACATTCATAATTTTCAATATTGATTCATATAACCAATATTCTTGAAAAATGGACGACCTTGAATATTAACTAATAATTGGAATTCTGGTGTGCAATTTTATCTACAAGAGATTGGAAATTTTACAAAGTTTTACAAAGAACTATTTAGAAGCTTAGTTATTAGTTATGTCTTTAAAGGTTATGATGGCCAACGTAGAATTTATTTTTTTAATAAATGCATTGCGGCTATATAATAATAAGAAACATTCAAAATTCAGCAATAGAAGAAAAAAAGATTAAGGGATACCTTTATTTGCCAAATAAAATACTTAGTAGGGGAATACACAAGGTGTCCAATATTTGGTAGGTAGGTTTTTTGACGAAAATTAATGGGTGGTGTTTCATATATAAACTTATTTAAAATAAGTCCCCCCTGTTAAGTTACACCCTCTCAAAGGGGTGCACCAAAATCAAGTTTTATATTCTCTAAAATGACTTAACTTAGAGAGATAAAATTTTATGTAGGTACATACTGTACCACCCTTAAAAGACCATTTTATGGAAATATTATTATCCACCAAATCTTCCCTTAAGGGAGTGAAATAAACTACCTCTTACGGTTTTTTGCCAGAACTTTGATCGACTATAAATATTTAAAAGAGAAATACTTCACTCGAAAGCCCGATCTTATTTTAAAACTTCTTTGCCTCTTACTAAATTTTTGTATGTATACTTAATCGTATTAGATTAAAAAAATGAAATGCACAACCATGCACAGACAGTTCTCGCCTGTACCGTATCTATTTTATTTTTTTTAATCGAATACGGTTGAGTATAGAAAAATTTAGTAAGAGATAAAAAAGTTTTAAAATAAGATCAGGCTTTCGAAATCAGTTTGGAGAAAATAATATGAAATTAGCTTTTAGTCCACCCCTTTGAGTGGGTGACTTCGAAAGCCTTCTATTTTAAAACTTTTTTGCCTCTTACTAAAGTTTTTATACTCAACTGCATTCGATTAAAAATAAAATAAATACGGTACTGATGAGAAGGTACACAAAAATTTAGTAAGATAGGCTTTCGAGTAAAGTATTTCACTTTTGAATATTTATATAGTCAATCAAAGTTCTGGCAAAAAAACCACAAGGTGTAACTTATTTCACTCCGTTAAAGGAAGATTGGGTGGATGATAATATTTTCATGAAATGGTCTTTTATAGGTACAATATGTACATAAAATTTTATCGCTCTAAGTTAAATCATTTTGGAGAAAATTATAAAAACTAGCTTTTGGTGCTGCACCCAATTAAGAGGGTGAAACTCGATAGGGGGGGCTTATTTTAAAAGAGTTTATATGAAAGACCCTCATTAATTCTCATCAAAGAACCTACCTGCAAAATATTTGCACTTATTTCCGGGACACCCTGCGTATAGGTTCAATAACATATTTGATAGATCAAATAAGTTCCTTCTTGCCAGACCCACAAAGAATCAAAATAAGTATTCCCAAGTAACTTATTGTTACGTGTGGTTTGCATTTCTTCTCTCAGGGAAGTTATCAGAAATCTGTAGGCCAAGATATTAATTTCCCTGTGAGCCGCCAATCGACTGAATCTGTAGACTAAGCTTTTCCGACTCTCAGATAAGTACCTACCCTAGATATATTTGGAATTGCCTCTGATGTTCTTTTTCTTTGTGTAGTTTCGTATAAAATGAGAATGTTTACAATTAGGCAAGAGTTAACCTATATTTTGACAATAATTATCATTTTACAAATATTTCTCCAACTTTGCAACGTTAAATACTCTAATTTTCTTCAATTTCTAGTGTTTTTATTGTAGATCAATGAATATTGGCAACCCTTTTTTAATAACTTCATATCATACGCATACAGACAGTCTAATAGATTTTCAATATTGACTTTCTGGAATCAATAGTCTCACCAGAATACAACAACTTTATGAAATCGATAATTTTCAATAAACAATGTTGGTTATCTTCAGATATTGAAAATTAACTAACGGTCACCAGAATAAGGCTGAATATTGGTAATATAATAGCTGTTAAAATATCAAGAGACACCAATCACATCTCGCCTTTCTTTTGTTCGGAAATAGGTGAACGTATTTTTCTAGGTTCGCCCTGTAAGGAGAGCGAGGGAAACCAAAAGGTGCACGCGTCCCATCAAAACTAACTTCCGCAGAGCCTGGCAACAGTACAGGCTTCAGCTAAGTTCGGACCGTACAGTGAAGGTCGCGTATCGCATATTTCTGAAGAACGAACGATTATACACTCGGCAATACGCTGGGATCGAGACACTTCACCGGAGATACGAGGGCGTGCCGATAATAAGCCCTCGCATGAGATCATGATTATTATAAGGCATACGTGCATCTAGTTTTTTTAACAAATACGGCAGCCTAGTTGAAAATATTAAAGCAATAATTGTTAACTAATTTATGCAGTATTATTTATACATTATAGTCTGTTAATTTCCTCGCATAATTTGTGCAACTGATATTTCAAGAAAGGATACATAAATTAATGAAATGCGTTTGAACTAAGGATGCAATTTAAGAATACAAGCACCAGCGCTGTATGCTGTTTTGGGAAAAATAAAAAAATTGTCTGAATTGCACGACTCGTGAGAAGAATTAATGTTCATTACTCATGTGTAGATATGTATCGAGGAAAGTTTAGGGCAACACCTGTACAGAACATATTACGTGAATATTTTAAATATATTTCTAAAAATATAGAATACGCCTCCTAAACATCTAAAAATAAGTTTCATAAAGGCGTAGCTAGCAAAAAAATTAAATCCTGTCACCAAACTAAATATTTTTTGTTACACAGAGAAAGTCACATCGCATCGTGGAAAGTAAAACATTGTACACTAATTGATTATTTAGATTAGCAAGAATAGCTCTTAGGTGTAATTTAAATTCTGCTTAAAAAAAATCACATTTGTGAACCTGAGGTAATAGCTGTTTACGTTCACAAAATCATTATAGAAAGTAAACAAATACGTGATGTGACGAAACTGATTTTTACAAAGCTTATCTTGATGTATTTTTTTTAAATTTGCGCAACGCTCATTCAATTTAATACATTAGGTAATTTATTTGCTTTAGAGTTTATAGTGATAACGATAACATTCATGAGATTGTACCAAAAATATTTCGGCATCAAGGCTTCATGTTAAGAGGCACTAACGTCGTTTTATTAGACAATAAAAAGGATTGGAATTACGTGACGACGTCAAATCATTGAAATCAAAATTACCCTTACCATTTTTCTTAATGTTTATTATGGAAACTATTTCCAGTACAAAAGGGATTCACCGAAGCTAGCCAGGAAATATGCTTACTGGCATATCAATAGCAAATTAAAAAAAGTTGTATAAGATATAGGTACCACCCTATTAGAATTGAAATCGATTTTATACATTCGAAAAGTAAACGTCTTTTCCTCTATGTTGTTAGCTAAAATTTTCTGGGGGCATTGGGGCATTTATGCTATTAGAGCTTGCACAGGGTGTGACAACTCTAGAGTTCAATATTTGATTGATTTCTTTCATTGTAGGTAGGTTCATTTCTTGATAATGTAATTGTACCCGTTATTTTTATAAAAAGTTTATTTTACTTTTATACCGGGTGTAATAAAAATGTTTACAAAAACATGTTGAGCTATAAAAGGGTGTATCTCCTCTAATAATACAGATAATGATGTAAACTCCAAATGAAAATGTAAAGGAAAGATGAGGCTACAGTTTCGTTTTAACTGCGATATGTTAAGTAAGCTAGTATGCGCCACAGGGTGATACGAATTTTCGAAAAGAAAAAAAAAACATTTTTACTAACTCGGTATAAAAATAAAATTAACTTTTTATCAAAAATAACGGGCACAATGACATTATCAAGGAATGATTGGATCACATAGATTTCTAATTTTACATAAACGACTTTTTATTATCGCAAGAAACAAAATGCCTGGTATTTTATTGTAGTAAACCATATATTAATTTGCACATATACCTTCGTTTACTATTTGATAAATATATGCATACTTTTACTGAATCGATAAATTCTTTAGAACTATAAAATATGAATTTACTGCAAACAACTTGATTAAATATTATGTAATAATAAAAACACTAAACATGTTTGTACATTTTATGGGTATGTATAATAAAACTAGTACGAAGTTTGATAGGCTTGAAGCAGAAAATTTCCAAATATTAATTAAACCTAGAAACGTACTCAAAAAATGAATTCGGGTGTACACTGCAGGGTGTCCCACGTAAGAGGCTCACTCGATTTTCTGGTTTTATTATTGGGCTAAAATGAGAAACCAAAATCTATTCTCATGTATTTTTTGATGAGGAATCCGATTGTAAGCTCGAACAGGCGATAGAAACTCTTAATATATGAGATATTGTCAAAAATACAATTTTCTAAATTTTTTTCACCCTGTATATTATTACGGAAATCGATATGGTATATTAAGATAATGGACATGTGTTGTATATTTTTGAAATCAGCAGGTTGGCTACTTTCCAATTATTTCATAATATACAGGTTGCCGCCCAAATTTTGTCGGATGTTAGCTATTTCCGGCTAAACCGGAAGTTACATGTATGAATGGCATATTATGCCTTTATAACCACAATGACATACCATATCAATTTCCGTAATAATATAAAAAATGAAAATAATTTGGAAAATTGTTTTTTTGACAATAACTCGTATATTAGAGGGTGAATCGCTTATTCGACCTTACAATCAGATTCCTCATAAAAAAATACATGAAAATAAATTTTGATTTTTCATTTTAGCCCAATAATAAAATAAAGCCACGAAATCTAATGAGCGTCTTACGTGGGACACCCTGTATGTACAGGGTGATCATTTTAAGTGCCTCACTCGATTTTCCTGTTTTATTCTTCACCTAGGAAAAAAATTCAAAAACCATACTGGTGTACTTTTTTCCGAGGAATGCGATTCCGAAAAGATAAAAACAATTGAATGTCAAAGAAAAAAGTTATGGCCGAAAAACTGAAAAAGAAAAAATATACACCCTGTATATTAATGCGGAAATGGATATGTGACATTTCAGTGATTGTAAATTATATGGTTTACTACAATTTACAATCAATGTATCAGATACATATTTTTCACTTCCGGTTTGACCGGAAATTGCTTTAATTTTTTTATTTTAGGTGATACACCCTGTATATTGCGCTCAGTTTAAAGAACTTTTCTTTCTGAATTCAGCAATATATAACATATCATCATTGTCTTTCATATTTAATAAGATATTGAGGTTTTAATTTAAAATAACACAAATATATGCTATGAAATAAAGTCACCCATGAAAACAAACAAAAGCATTTGAATTATTTATTTATTTCAAAAACAAAAGAAGATATAGCATAATAACTTATATTCTTTAGTTTTTGAAATAAATAAAAAATAATTTAAATGCTTTTGTTTTTAAATATACAGGGTGTTTCATTTTTAAATGTCGTCATTTCAGGAGGTGATAGAGCATCGAAAAATAAGTCGACCTGCCCAAAAAAAAAATATCCAGTGGCGTGGGAAATAGGGTGAGAAATAGAGGGCGTCACCCCAGTATCTACGCCATTGGTGATTTTTGACATGAGTTATTCTTATAGGATTGTAGGTATGTAGTTCAGTACTGCCTGTGCAAAATTTGGTTAAAATCGGTCGTATGGTCTAGAAGTTATGACAAAAAAACGATTTTTTTATTCCAACTTTGAAGGCCTGTAACTTCGTTATTATGCATTTTTGATATAGTTTTTTTGGGCAGGTCGACTTATTTTTCGATGCTCTATCACCTCCTTAAAGGACGACATTTATAATGAAACACCCTGTATTTGTGTTATTTTAAATTTAAACCCCAATATCTTATTAAATATGAAAGATAATGATAATATGTTAGATATTGCTGAATTCAGAAAGAAATGTTCTTTAAACTGAGCTCAATATACAGGGTGTATCACCTAAAATAAAAAAATTAAAGCAATTTCCGGTCAAACCGGAAGTGGAAAATATGTATCTGATAAGCATTTACAATCAGTGAAATGTCACATTTTCATTTCCGCATTAATATACAGGGTGTATATTTTTTTCTTTTTCAGTTTTTCGGCCATAACTTTTTTCTTTGACATTCAATTGTTTTTATCTTTTCGGAATCGGATTCCTCGGAAAAAGTACACAAGTATGGTTTTTGAAATTTTTTCCTAGGTGAAGAATAAAGCAGGAAAATCGAGTGAGGCACTTAAAATGATCACCCTGTACATTAACAAGGTAAATTATAAAGCACCCTGCGGTTTGAAAAAATAAAAAAGATCTCTAAAAAATATAAAACATGTAAGGGACGTCAGTTATGTATTTTTTTTGTGTTCACTAGAAATAATACAAATTTTCATTGACAATCCCTACTCCAAAGGAAAAAATTTTTCCCGCTCGAACAACTGGATGTTCTCCAAACTGAGACACACATCCATTATACTATACCTATACCGATATTGCCAGTGTCGGTGCTGAAGATCGAACCGAATTCTTGATCGTATTCCGTATGTTCCTGTTTTTCAAATTACGACGCGAATCAACGCCGTAAATTGCACAGGACCGGACTTAAAATATAAAATATTTGTAAATGAGAATATTTCTCTGATTATGAGACTTCTGCAATTGCTAAACGAGGAAAAAAAGGAAAAACAGATTTTTGGCACTGCCGTTCAAAAAAAGAAACAAGTCATTAATTTAAATTCACTTGCCTATTTGTAGTTTTCATCTCCTACAATATGACAATGACAACGCAAACTACATAATTAATGTTTCATTTTGGATTTTAGAATGGATTTATAACGATGTGAAATGGTTTGTATTTGCCTTATTTTATTTAAAATAGAATCATGAATGAAAGATAAATTAATGTTCATAACATTAGCATTTATTCATGGACAATTTAAAATTTAACATGAAAAATAAATAGTAATTTACACATATTTAATTCTGCTACTAAATATTTATACAAAAAAATTATCGGTTAATAAAAAAGTATATGAAAGCTATTTTTCGATTTTTTTTATTTATTTCATTTCAATGTCCTTCATGTGAGTTTTGTTTTGTTAGAAATAATTGAAATCGAAGGTTAGTTCTAGTTAGTATTCATCCATTGGCATGAAACACATTTTTCACAGGTGTATGTAGACTTTAACAGAAAAGTAGACATAATTTTCATTTATGATCAGGCTTGTCCAATTAAAATAAAAAACCGCGCCGCTTTCTTTTTAAAATCCTACCAGCACCGTCCTGAGCAGGGTCGAACTAGGTATTTAGGAATTATATCTACAAATTTTTAATTGTAAAAAGCAAGATGTTCTACGGCAGCTGAAAATCGTTAACAGTGCTCGCTTTTCCCAAAAGATATTCAATAAGATCGTGGCGCAGAAACAGAAACTGCAATAATAAAAATAGGAAACCGAATATTCATGTACGTTATTTTGGAAAATTCGTTTTCATCGATTTTTTTTATTTATATGTGACAACCATTTTAAAATTCGTTTTTACCTAGCACCACATTGCAGCTTGCAGTACATCTCCAAAGTTTTGATTCATCTGCAAATATTGATACAAGAAAAATGTACTTTGCTTTCAACTTGGTGTAATTTTCGGGATGTTTAAAAATAACGTCAAAAAAATAAAATATACCGTTTGTGGCCAACATTTCAACTGCCTCCGTACATCTAGCCCCCAAGACAGTGGCTAGACGCAGAGGCCGCACTTCTAGTACATTCACAAAGAGAACACATACAATTTACCGCGCAGTACCTCCGCAACAACCGATTACCATTTAATTGCGGACTCGAAGACTAAATACCAATCTGTTTATGTGGAACAGATGCCAGTTTTACAAAACCAAAATATCAGGATAAACAAATCTCAGTACTCGCTACTCGCATCTACCTATCCTATAGTATAATATGCAAAAGTGCATTCCGTAAAATAATTATTTGAATACAACAGGTCAATTTTCAATAAATGCTCCCATCACATTCTAAATGGGTTATTGATTATTTCTGATTTATCTTATAGATGAAATAGTTAAAATATTGATTTCTCAAGAAATTTTTGAACTTAACTTTTGCGCAAGTGCAATTTTCCTGAATTTTACAGGACCGTATTCAAAGTTATAAAATTCAGGCGGGATATTCTCTAAATATTTAGTGCATGACACTGCATAAATAGATTTTATGAATAATCGTCTTTAAAAAGTGCTTCAACCACTGGCATCAAAATTTGGTTAAAAATAAAATTAAGTTAGGTTTCCTCTAAATGAAACTAGAGTTCAACTAATATGTTGTTCTAATTATTACATTTAAATTTTTACAAATAAAAAAAATTGGCGATTTTTATTAAGATAGAAACGAGAAACGACAGAAAGACATTTTACGAAGCATGTAAAAAATTATTTTGAATAATTTTTGGAAAATAAAAACATCCATTCATTTTTTTTCTTGTTAAAGATAAATTATTGTTAAAATAAAAAAACTGGGAAAATGATGAGGTTCTCAAATTTTTAAAGATTTATTTTTTTAATAATATGTAATAATATAATGTATAAAATTTGCAAGATCAATTGATATACAAAACAATTTAAACTATCAATATGAAGTTATTACTTGTAAATATTCGTTAAATATTAATATTTTGAAATATACAAGATGATCTATTTAGGCGTGACGACATGAACTTAGGTTTTTTTTTAATGGAACACTATACTCTGTCTGATGAGAGATTGCAGTGGTGGAAGTGACGACAAAAGCGCGCGCTTTGGTCTTATTGGTTACAGAGTCAGGTAGGTTTACAATGGCGTTTACGAATACGAGTTGACAGGTCATTGAAATTTGCGTGTATCGACTGTCAAACTTGTGACTATTAAGTAATAAATGTGTATTATCCTAAATTTAACATTACAAATTATCAATTACAAATAATATAAAAGGTATTGTAGTATTCCCTTCAACTTTTAGCAAATAAATGAGTAATAAATTCAATAGTAGCCCCTCAACAATAGCGCAGCACGTAGAAGTGGAGACTTATACTGCGGCTACAGTTAAAATAATTTGAATTTCATTGCCACGCTTTTTAAAATATTTTGAGCTGAGTAAACCGCTCTCCACCCAAGCCACACCCACCACTGCAATCTCTCATCAGACAGAGTATAGGTATATTATGACATTCCTAAATTCTCCATTTAAACACGATTCAAATGATATGCCACTTGTTAGGTCTGCGATGGGTTGGTACCCTGATATGGGTAAGATTAGACCAAGAATATGTCAACTATGTTGAGCTCACTGTGACATAACGAACGAGCATTTTGAGATTTCGTTTGATCTAAGAATTGACAAAGGCCTGTAGTCTACTTACTGTTATCAGATCTAACGAAATAGACCATTTCATACAGGGTGAGTCAGGAAACGCCAAATCTACTTTTTCTCAGTTTTTTCAAATACAACACCCTGTATATTATAGTACTAAAAGAAAGTCCTTTGCATGAGATTTCTACTGATATAAGGTTCGAGGGTCCATCTGTCATAGGTGTCGAGAAATTTGATGACAAAGTGGCCCAATTGGACATACACATACTTAAAAAATACTCAACCTTCAATTGATTTTCCTGAAATCGGTTTTATTTAGTGAGAAAATTTCGCAAACAATGAAATCATCCTTATGCATGTGCACCATAGCCGCTTTCCAGTAACTTTCTTGAGTTACTCAGAGCAACTCAGGAGTACGCCTCAACTACTCTACACCGTTCCAGTGCATCCGAGAGTAGTAGGTGTGTACTCCTGAGTTGCTCTGAGTAACTCATGAAAGTCACTGGAAAGCGGCTCATGATAGTTCTTCCACACAGACAAAATATCAATAAAATGAAGAAACAAAAGTTTTATTTAGGAAAAAAAACTTAAATATATCAGGCGTTGACTATTTTATGCTCAAGTACCCTGAGAGACGAGCACCTGACCTGATCCCAACTCATTCAAAAACCTGGAAAAAAAGATTTGAAGAGTGGTAATGTGTCATACCAAAAAATAAATAAAAAAAATTGAGGAACACGGTAGTAAATAATTAATGGAGAACACGAATTGACTGTTCATGCACAAGAGAATCCCTAGATGAGTTTCCGTGATATAGAGCAACAAAACGATATAAGTAAAGCTTCTGTAAATCGTATCATTAAGAAATACAAATATCATCCCTATCACCATCAAGATATTTATGGGGAAGATTGTCAATAACGTATTAAACAAAATAAATCTTGATTAATTTTGATTTCTTTCTCTGCACAGAAAAAGTACCATGGTGCAGACAAATATAATTTTTCTGTTTTCGATTAGAAAGAGTAGATTTAGAGTTTCCTGTATAAAATGACTGATTTCGTTAGATCTGATAACAGTAAGTAGACTACAGGTTTTTTATCAATTTTTAGCCCAAACGAAATCTCAAAATGCTCTTCATTATGTCACAGTGAGCTCACATAGTTGACATGTTCTTGGTTAATTTCACCCGTATCCTGATACGGGTGAAATTAATCAAGAACATGTCAACTATGCAACATGTCAAGTCTGCGATGAGTTGGTACCCTGGTACCAACCCATCGCAGACGCATCAAGTGGTATATCGTTGTCTTTAAACGGAGAATTCAATTATGTCATAATATACCTAGTGTTCCATTTAAAAAAATAAATTTATTTCGTCACGCCTAAATAAATCATCCTGTATATTTCAAAATATCTTTAACATTTGGACGACGCGAGGCTGAGACACCCTGTATATTCACACTAAAAAAGCTAGTCGACATGTCGTTACCACAACAAGCATAAAAGATAATTTTAATCTTGCAAACCACAATTATAAACCTTACTGGTTTACCATTTTACCGGCTTACCATTTAAAAGCAGTTTTAAATTCAAACTACACGTCTAATTCTAATTTATAATCAAAACTTCCTGAAGTGATACAAATGAGGATACGAACTAGAAAATACTAATATATCACGAGAAAAACCAATATTTGCAGTCCACCGTCAACCTACTATGCTCAGGTTATGTCTAATCATACAAATTTACATAAAATCAAAGAGTAGTAGTAGTAATCCTACTTGCATTAGCAACGTTAAAATCTTCCTATTGAAATATGTAAAAAGAATATTTATATTGTGTGGCGAAGAGTACTACTGCTATTGGTTGCATTTCAAGTGACAGGCAAACAAACATATACTTAAATGCAGTAACATACAATTTATAGAGATAATTTAGTTTTGTATCTAGATCTTGGTATAAATAAAATATAGTTTACCAACAATTTTTTAGTAACAAATCCTAACGGTACATTTAAATGAACAAAACTTTAACGTCTGTTGTGTTTGCAATAACCTTAGGGAGTATACTGAAGTATACTCGTAGCAGAAAAAGCTCGTCTGAAAACTTGAGCCAATTTGCACTAGTAGCACTATCAAAGACATACCGAATTGCCCTAATGTCAACGCCAAACAGCCATATTTCAGCAAGTAACAAATGTGAATAGACGAATTAAAATATTGACCAATATTGTCATCTCGGATTATAATTTAGTAAACGAGGGCATAAGATTATACAAAACAAAGATAAAATTACCCACTCAAAAATTTTGTTTAATAGTTAAAATTTGGTAGACTCAAGCAAGTAAGTATACCAATGCTGTACTATTTTTCCATCGCCAGTTATACTTTGGACGTTTTAGTAATTGTAGTCCATCAAAAAGCCAAAGTTCAAAGATCCGCTACACCAGCGTTGGCTTCACGGTTTTTTATTTGCTAGTTTGACACCTGCTCTCAGCCGCAAGATTGAAAAATGATAGGTTATGTTAGGTGCAACCTCGGGTGCAACAATTAAATGTCAAACTAACTTTCTTAATCTCCATAAATACCAATATTTAGGATATAGCTGTTGACTAAATTACGTTGGAATAATATAAACGATAATATAGTACTTCCAAGCAAACGTTAAAGAAATACTTCTATACTACTCAAATGAGGTCTGTCAGTTTTAACATCATCTGGAGTTTGTTGTTCCAAATTCCAAAAATTGAACGAAGTCCTGATAACCAAGGCAACTAACTAAAAATTACAGAATACTGTAATATTTTTGTTTCATCCGTCAGACTATACAGAGCAACTGTGATATCACAGGAGATGGTTTTTCTTATTATTCAGATTTATTAAACTTGACTTCCCTCGCCATCAAATGAAGATTTCCTCAAATAAAAATTAAACCTAAAAGTTGTTCATACAATGGGGGATTTAACTGACAAACTAGATATACCAAGAGGCATACCCAGCGGTTGAGCGCCTTTTAGTTTACAACTGAATAATTTTTTTGCCCCTTGGAGGTTTGGATTCGACATAAACCCTATCTTCTTAATCTACTTGAATTAAAATTATTTAACTTCTGAGGGTTACTCGATAACTTTGACGACAGTCACATTTTTAACTATGTTAATGCAGAGTTAACATAATTTCTACTCTTAAGTTTAAACCATGGTCAAAAAAAATAAACAACAAATCACTATACCTAATTTACCAAAATGTACTTATTTATAATTAATTCAGAAAATTAGTTTAAATGAAACGATCTGATAATTTTATCAATATTATCATCACTGAACTTATCTATAATCTATTCAACAGGTATATTTGTGTATTCCGTAATTAAATATTGTGCAATTATTTTTCATCAAACTTATCTACTTTGAGAAATACATATTTAGGTAGGTACCAAAAAAAATACAACACAACGAAAATAGTCTATAGGTATCTTAACAAACTGAACATTTATAAACTAATTAGGTCAAGGTAAAGACGCATAGTACACTTGTAAATGTTTGGTTTACCTATTTACAGAAAACGTTAAATTCAATAAATGAAGCACAATAATAAAGCAATTTTAACTAAATGCGTAGGTAGGTAGTTCAAAATTTAAGACGCCATTTGACTTGGTACATTTTTTTTGCAAACAAGCATTCTACATGAAATTTGACATAAAAAAACACTTACCTATCCGTTAAAAGTCTTTTAATTATAAAATTCGCACAAATATCACTCGAAATCACACAGATTCAACTTGAAATTTCAATCTTCTAAATGAACGTCAGAACCTGACGCCATTTTAAAATTTTAGGATTTTTCAATGTTGATTTTTGCTTTGGTTTATTCTCTACACGTTAGAGCGTGCCACTTACTGGAACTAGTGAGCCATCTATTGATGAAACACCTCAACTTAACAGCAGTCAACATAAATCGACGACAGCGAAGCTAAAATTAATGAAAAAATGAAATTGTAAATTGTGCCCTAAAAAATGAGAAAAGTTATGGTGCAACGTTTTTTGAAAATTTAATAATATATTATTTGACGTATGAAAAATATAACCCAAATCCGTGTAGTGAGTAAGTTGTGCTTAAATAGATTTCTTAACCTTGTTATGTGCCACAAAGTGTAAAATGTTTAAATACGAAGCATTACAATTGTAGAATGTAGAATGTAAGTTGAAAATTTCTGTATAGATACAGTTATTTCGATGGGAACTTTTTCTTGAGGAGATGGATACCCCGATAACTATTTCCAGCACGAGTACGCCACGGAACAAATCAGAATTCTTACAGTTAAACTACAGTTCAGGGAAAAACAATGACTCTGTAATAAGCATAGATTCTACTAGTTTTGAGAGAGTGCCTGTTAGTTGGGAAGCAAAAAGTATTGCCTTTGGACGAAGCGATTCAAACACGTCTCTCACAAATATTCAGAAGGTTAGTAACTGGATAAAGAGTATCGAAGGAGATGAACCTAAACGTGATTCTATAATAGTGGATGTAGATAATGATATAGTAGGCTGCAACACAACTTTAACAGAGCCCATTGCAGTGAATTCTATGGATTCTCCACAAGAAGATCTTGGAACTGATTCAAAAAGTGTAATACTGTTTCGCTGTGATTTTAACAAATCTGTTACTGCCAAAACTTACTATCCACCTTTAAATCCTTTCAACCGATCTACTCCACTAATAAATTATTTTAAGAATGAAAAAGATACAGCAGTAACTAGCACCGTTGCTAAAACTGCAAATAATATGAATCAAACTGCTAAAAAGAACAGTTCAAAGAATTCAAGCAAAAAAATTGTGCAAAAACATTTATTATTAAAACGTCCTGATTGTAACAAGCTCATAAACTACCCCAGCCAAGTTAACAAAAAATTTTCTATAGAAAATGAAAGTTATTGTGTAAAAGTAAATGATGAAAAATCAGATGCCAGTTCGGATATTTATGATATCCCTTTGAGTCCTGAAAGCCGAAAAAAAGAATTATGCAGTTATTTGCAGTTAATGAATCCTGCCGATAAAAAGGAAAGGTTTATATTGCAAAATCGAAGATCAACCAGAGTAAGAAATTTAGCTGCAATGCAAGAAAAGAAAGAAATGGAGCGTAAAATTAAGGAATCGGAAGAAGACGTGGACTCTTCTGAGAAAGAAGTGGAAAGATACCCGACATTAAAATCATTTAAAGAACTCAATATTAGAGTTGAAAAAACTCAGCTTGATCAAGTGCTTGTCGAGGAAAAGACAATTGAAACTGATTTTGAAAAGGATATCTTTTGTTTCCCTTTTCCTTCAAAGGATTTGACTGAAAAAATAGATGATTTTGACAACGTAATGTCAAAATTGGTACCTCGGTTTAAAAGAATATGCAAACTTAAAAACATAAAGTTAAACAGCATAATGTTAAAGAAGTCTTCACCGAGAAATAATGAAAAATTTATGAAAAATATAGTAAGAACCAAACGTACTGAGATGCAGTTGGCGAAAAATATAAAAAACAAAAAAATCAATAATATCAAAAATAACATAACAAAAGGTCGCAATTTGAAGGAAATATTAAAGAGTAAATATAAAAAACCATTGACTTCTGAAAGGACTAATTCACTTCGTAGTACTGGGAAATTTAAAAATGTAACTTTAAAAAAATTGATAGGTAGAAAAGAAAAAGAAGTTAATGTGAGAAAGAATTCAGCAAAAAGGCAGTTACGAAAGCAGCAACAAGTGGACAAAGCGAAAAAAGTAAGTCCTAGGAAAAACTCCGAGAAAAACCCCAAAAGGAATTCGAAATTGAAATCGACCAGTTCTCAGTGCGAAATTGTCACAGTGGGAGAAAATAATGAAGAGGACCACGTTGACCTAGAAAATTTTATGGATGACATGATTGATTTCAATAATCTCAGCGAAGAGCATAAAAAGTGCTTGATTGAGAGCAGAATTTTATCAACCAAACCAATCACGCGAATTGTATCTTCAAATTCCAATGAAGAGGACTCTTCAAAATCATTGTATAGTCTACAGGCCATATCACCATTATATGGATTTAATCAGTCAGATGTGAACGAAGTTAAGAAGATATGTGAGGCATATAAAAATTCTTCACTGTTAAAGGGCAGTAAAGCAGATGAATATGTCACTGATGAGGGGGAAGTAAAAGTAGAAGAATCTGAGCTAATTGATTTTGTAGAATATAAGACTGAGATGAAATCTTTGGAGAAATTGGTGCCTCCGATAATCGCAAACAAGATTGAACATGAGTTTATAATTCTCAATGATGACAGTCTTAATATTGAACATCTTCCGGATAAGAGTTCTAAGAAATCCTCTGAAACTAATGAAATATTATCAAATGGAATTTCATTTCAAGAACATGATTATGCTGGCTTACAAAACGGAGAAGGAGAAGATAGTGAAGACAAAGAAGTTGACGTTGTGACTGTGTATGCTGGCTTGCCAAATGACGATAAGGAAGACAAAGAGATTGATGTAGTCACTGTGCCAAAAAAAAACTTGCTTGTGGAGGGCTATATTGAAATTAATCCTCGTACTATAGAGAAAAAGAGCAAATTTGAGTTGTTACCTTATAACAAATCAGTAGAGATGAAATCATTGCACAGAAGCCTGCAGTATCTCAAAAGGAAAAATCATAATTCTTTGGCGGATCACACCTTTACCCGAGAGTGGGATTCGGACTCCCCAAAACAAAAGTCTAGAAAACAGTCCCATTACATCTCTATAAATAAAGAAAACGGAGCTGTTTTGAAGGCTTTTTATATTGATTATAATCTGATAGTCTGTCAAGAATACGTTGTTTCATTCTGGATGCAAACTCCATTAGGTATTTAAATTTTTTTTTCTAGTAAATTATTAAAAGATGATGGCTACAAGGGCTAATATTTTTTTGAGAATCGTGTTTAGCTTTTATCGAGGCTGTTATGGAAATCAAGAGAATTTCTATAATTTTAATAAATATCTACGAAACGATTTCTGTGACATGCTCTGAAATTTTAATGTATCGTATAATTATATTATGTTCAAATTGTTAGGTAACGTACTTGGATCGCAGAACATGTGGATTCCCCGGGGGCAAACGCAGAGACTTGTACTGAACAGCAAGTGTATTCAAAAAGAATCTATGGAAATGGTTATTGCGATGGAAACCCACGTGGCTTACATTGAACTGTGGACAAAAGAACACAAATCTGATATAAGAGAGGGACCAGTAGCCGATGTGTTTGCCACGGTCTACTTCTGGAAACAAAGACAGAATGGCCTAGAAAAAAAAGTATTACAACTTGAAAATATTAATGGGTGAGTAAAATATCTTGTTTAAATGAAGAAAAAATATGGCCCGGAAAAGATATTAGTTTATCGTATTTCATATAATTTTTCGGTTTTAGCTTCGCGGACGACGTCCAGTATTCAGTGATGAAGTGCTCACCAAAAATTATAGTAAGTTGGCATTCCGCAAACGAGGATGACACTGTGGCAAAGAGAACGTTTATCCATGCGTACCAGTTGGCTCCAGATTATCAAATTGTATCTAATATATATGATATTGAACCCGTGGATCACTATGTGTCTTCTCTACACAACATCGAAGGTACAGATTTATATGCGACGTTATGACAAAGTAGTCTATTGTTATTGTTTTTAGATTGTGATAATTTAATAATGGGATGTGGTGAAAACAAAATCACTTTGTGGAATGTAGAGTATGGTTATATTGTTGCCACTATAGAATTGTCAGAAATTAAGTCGCCTTTATCTACTTTATGGGTTAAATGTGATCGGGTAAGTATATCCCAATACAACCAAATATTCCCATAATTTTTTATAGCCATTGTATTATAAAAATTCCATATTGCGTACTGATTATGTACATGAAATATTTTTTTAGGGTTTCTTATTTGCCTTGCAACAATGTGTGGACAGAGAACTTCGACTGATAGCAATAAATGGCATAAATCATTCATGGAAAAAGTTAGCCAGTTATAACCCGCCAGAGGGATTCGACAGGTAACCTTTATTTATGTTTTATTATGTAGTGGAAATTTATAAAGGAACCGCTAATGGTTCTTTAGTAAGTTGGGCTAAAGAGATGTATACGTAACAAAAATAAACACTAATAGTACAGCTAAATGTGTGTGCGTGCCTTCAAAAATAAATAATCTTTTGTCTAACAGGTTGTATGGAGAATGTATAAACATAAACACACCACAGACATTATTATATTATATTAATATATACTATTGCTTAATTACATTCATTCAGGTTGCAAAAATATTGAGTCCTCATTTTAAATGTGAACTACAAATATAAAATATGGTAGATGCTGATATTATACTATCTGATGAATATTCAATTTTTAAACATGGTTTAATAAGTTTTGCCAACTTTTTCTTAATTATCATGTTTATTTAAATAAATATCTTGGGAAGCGTTACGAGGTAGTTTTTAGTAGCAACTTTGAAATTAGTACCTCAAAATAACCAACCATTCTTGGCATATAACAACACACACTACAACATCTTCTCTAGAAGCAACCCTGGCCATTCTCCGCTTTTTCACAGAAACGAATGATTGCTGTTTCCAATTATTTTCTTGTATTTCATTAATTTCTCGATAAGACAATAATATTTTTATGTAATTTATAATATTTATTTGACGAATCTTCTGAATAATCCCTATTAGTGACTGTCGTATTATTATACCATTATTTATAATGTAATTTTGTGATTAACTTTATAAGTCGTACTTGTTACTGCGTTGTGTAGCTAGGCCAAAGCTAATTTTCCAAACTTCAAAATACTAAATATCCGAGAGCCCATGGCATTTTTGCACCCCCGATCGAACACCCTCAAAGTAACAAATTGACAAGTAATCATAGTAAAGAATAACAATCCGGCGGTGGCCCTAATCAAATTCTGTGCATAATTATGGTAATTATGCTAATTATCGGAAAATTTCGTTGCTTGTTCCCGTCATAGAACATCCAAATGAAATTCATAGGGAATATAGAGATTTATACATAGTTTTAAAATATAGCGGTCCCCCTTACTCTGTCTTGTGCAAACTACCCCGGTAACTGATTTGAGAGGGTGGTTGGTCGGTATATCAGTTTCCGTCATCGAACATCCTTGTCTTTTTTTTTTTTTTTTTATAATTAAATTTTAGGCTCTAGAATGTGAAAATAGTGGTTGCCCAGTAAAAAACTTGTGCAAAACATATGGACGATCGAATTTTATAGGACCGTTTTCAACCACTTGTATTATTGCTCCATGATAGTTCCGTCACCGAACTTCCTTCTTTTTTTTTTTAATTAAAGTTTAATCTGTCTAGAACATAAAAATACACTCCCGACAAAATTAACGCATATTTTAAAAATGATCTTAAGTTCAATCTTTAATGTTTTCTGTACTATTTCCCCAATTTCAATCATCTTTGTTTTTTGGATTGTAGTTTGAATTTTCAAGAATCTTAGCATGAGGCTGGTTTATCTCTGTGTGGTATTTTTGTTGACTTGCAGTTTATTATATTAACAGTGTCATTTTACTACGAAATTTAAAACGCCCTGTGGAGTGTCAGCGCCTTTACTGAAACCCAATGGTAAACACCATTTTAATCTCATTCTTTGCCAACATTTTGTTTTTTAAATAATCTTTTTATCACATTTATAATTGATGATAAACGACTTTATGTTCGTACATATCATTGTTTATTAAAAAGAAATGGGTATTAAAGCAATGAATTGGATAGCAAGAAGTCTCGATCTTAATCCCATTGGACATTTATGGGGTTTAATGGGTAGAAGGGTTCGAACTGTTGCCGCAAAACTTGAAGAGATTTGGACTCAAATTGACCAAGAAGTTGTAAGAAGATTAATTATTATCATGCCACGACGTTGTCAATATGTGATAACTCTTGGGGGGAGGGGGAATACTCGGTATTAAATAAGATTGCGTTTTAAATTTCTTGGTAAAATGACAACAAAAATACCTCGGAGATAAACCAACCTCATGCTAAAATTCTTGAAGTATCAATACAATATTAAAGTTTGAACTTAGGGTCATTTTTAAAATATACATTAATTTTGTCGGAGAGTGTAATTCAAAATATCAAAGAAATCATAATTTTTAATATAAAAAATAGTTTTTTAAGTGCTATTATTATTATTTTACTGTTTTAATTTTATTCAAAGTTTTATTTTAATAAAAAAGTCGTCACTTTAATGTTACCATTCTTTTGACATATTCCCGGACCAAGTATGTTACTTGTTCGGCAAGCAATCTTCAAGGTCGTCTGGAAATGTTTGCTTTACTACTAAGTATACAATATACTAGTATAATTAATATTTAATTATTAAAACAATTTTATTAGAAACTCCAAAAAAATTGTAACAAAAGTGATTATTTTTATAAAATAAAATTTTGAATAAATTTAAAATAATGATAATAATAATAGTATTTATTAATTTTTTTTATTTTTTATACGAAAAATTATGGTTTCTTTGATATTTTAAATTAATATTATATTCTAGATAGACTACTCTTTAATTTAGAAAAAAGTGAAGGATGTTCGGTGACGAAAGTATCGTTGAGCAATAATACAAGTGGGTGAAATATAAAATTCGGTCGCCCATATGTTTTTTACTGGACGACCATTATTTGCATATTATAAAGAGCCTACACTTATTAAAAAAAAAAAAGGATGTTCGATGACGGAAGTGATGCGTCGATCAACCATCCTTTCAAATCAGTCGCCGGGGGAGATATAGAGTTAGGGCGACCGACGTATTTTAAAACTATGTATACCTAATTCCCTATAAATTTCATTCGGATATTTTATGTGACGGGGAAAAAGCAACGAAATTTTCGGATAATTAGCTTAATTACCATAATTATGCACAGGATTTGATTAAGGCGACCACCGGGTTGTTGTTCTCTACTATGTTTACTTGCCAATTTGCTACTTATTTTGAGGGTGTTCGATCGGAGGTGCAAAAATGCCATAATAAGCTCTTGCACTAATATGTTCTTAAGCCAATGAAAATGTGCGAAGAGTAAAAAAGAGCCATTTCTAAATTTTGTGGTGTTTTTTCTTACATTGTTTTGTTGGCCTTTTTTGTTGTTGAATTGATATTAGATATTAGCCTTGTTCGTAGAGTAGTCAGAAACCATCAGAAACTGTCCGACGCATGCGCATTTGGTTGTAGAGTTGCGCGTGTTAAGTCAAAGCACTCTTAAATTTCAGAGCTCTATTAAATATCACATCTCTACAGTCATCAAACTATCACAAATCGGTTCTACGAACAAAGCTATTAGCATTTATATTTCGGTTACTTATTATTTATGAATTTCCGTGAGATAATATTTTTATATTTCTGAGATATTTGGTTATTTAGTGACCACTAAAAATTACATTTTTAGATTACGTGGTGTGTGTATAGATAACGGACTGTTGTTGTCCTTTTACGACCAAGGAATACTTTGCTGGAAAGCAGAAACAGGTGAACCTGTTGAGGAAACTAATTTGGAGACTGAAATTATACCTTCGGGTAAATATGTTATTCTAATGGAGGATAATCAAATTCTTGTTAAACATGCCATTACACACCTAATGTCTATGTCCATAGACGATACATAGTTTAAACAAATCATTGATTATATGTATATAGTTTTTAAATACAGTTTCTAATTTTTAAAAGTTGTAAAAATAGTAATTGTTAATTTGGTAATATTTTATTGAGCCATTTTGTTTTATGAGTATATGAAAATGTGATTTTTTTTAAATGTACCTATTTTTATTAATTAAATTGTATAGATTTTTTTACATCTAGACAGGTGCGATTTATTTATTTGTAACGTAAAATATATATATAGGGTGTGTGCATTGTAAGAAAACGACGTTGTGGAAACTTCATCCTTAAATGTACATAATTCATTTGTAATTTTATTCTTGTAAATACTGTGATTTCAACAGGTAATATCATAGAATTTGTTATTAATTATAATTATTGTACATACCACTTAAATTGAACTGTAAAATATTTATTATTTTTGATTTTTTTAATGTAACATTAATTAATTAGTATAGATCTGTATAATATTAAAGTTTTGTCATTTTAGAAATATACCTTTTGATAGATTTGTGTAATTTAAAACCATATTGAATATTATATTTTGTATTCAGTAAATTAATAGTATGGTTTTTCTCATAAATCAGCGATGTGCAGATGCTATTTCAGTGGTATAAATTTATCCTATGCTAAATATAAGTTTGCACTACCAACGTCTTGAAACATATTTGTAAATATGTCGGTTATTTCATTGAGAAAATGGTTCTGTAAATTTTCACTGGTTCACATATAATTGATATTCCGAAAACGATAGTTTTAATCTTTTAATTTAATGCTAGATAAGTTGTTATCCTAGTAAACTGTTTACCTTGTGTGTGTGTGATCATTTTAGTAAATGTATCATAATTGGTAAAATATTTCAAATTTTGAGGCCCAGGACTTGACATTTTTATATGTACCCACCGGGAAATGGTTAATCATTCGTAAATTACACATATACGCTATCAATTCTGTTGTGGTGATTGAACAATAATAAAATTGTTGACAATATTAAATTTCTAATTTAGAAATGATAAGACTACCTTACATAACAACTCGCAGATTGCATTGAAACTTTGGAACGCATGAACCAAAGACTATATAGACCATAGATAAACGGTACTAAGTATTTATTTGACGCTCACAAAATGGATGCAGAGAATTGTGAGAATGGATGCAGGCGAGAGAGAACGGGATAAGTCCTCTGTTCTCTCTCGCCTGCATCCATTCTCACAATTATCTGCATCCATTTGGTGAGCGTCAAATAAATACTTAGTACCGTTTATCTATGGTCTATATAATCTTTGCATGAACCTTCTTAACTACCTACATAGCAAGTTAACAATTTCATCTATCATCTCACATTAAAAATTGATGTTTCCTGTGAATTTTATATGGAAATATAAAATTTATTATCATGTTCATGTTCAATCATAATTAATTATGTTATATACAGAGTGACCCATTTGAAAGCGGGCCACCCCTGTAAAGTGGCTATTTTTGGTCCGATTTTGATCAACTTTTTTTTAGATTTTTGCTCATGGAAAACTGCATTTTGTGGCAAATTGATAGATGTCTATCACAAAAATCAAGTTTTGGAGCGAAAATTCGAGAAATCATATTAGCGATTTTTTTACATGAAAACTAAGTACGCCACTGTGTTCAGCGTCCCCTAAAACGGGTCTGTACCAAATTTCATCCAAAAATATCGCATGTTAAAAATTGATATTTTTACTTTTAAGTTTTAAAAATTAATTTATACCCAGAAATGTTCAAATAATCGTCTCAATAAAATAATTTGTTTATAAGTTGCTTTTATTCACTTATTTCATGAATTACTTCATGTTCACAATGCATTTCAGGGTATAAATTAATTTTTAAAAGTAAAAATATCAATTTTTAATATGCGATATTTTTGGATGTAATTTGGTACAGACCCGTTTTAGGGGACGCTGAACACAGCGGTGTACTTAGTTTTCACGTAAAAAAATCGCTAATATGATTTCTGGAATTTTCGCTCCAAAAAAATTGCATAGTAGGCCTTGATTTTTGTGATAGACATCTATTATATCAATTTGCCACAAAATACAGTTTTCCATTAAAAAAAAGTTGATCAAAATCGGACCAAAAATAGCCACTTTCCAGGGGTGGCCCGCTTTCAAATGGGTCACTCTATAGGTACTGAAATAATTTTGAACCCATAATCCTCATAGTGTCAATGCTAAATTCGGGAATAATTGAGTTTATATCATCATACAGTAATGTAGCATTAATGTATCTTTGCCCGTTTAAGAAAAACACTAGTAATCAGTGAAAAATTTATCTCGGTCAGTTTTTGAAGAGGTATCCCTGCATTTAAATATTGCACACCTGAAAAAGAACAAATACCAAATAACAAACAACTATTCAATAATATACACAGTTTATTTAAAACTAAATTAATAACAAGCAATAATTCTAGCCTCGAAATATAAGATAAAAAGTAGCATACAAATTAAAAATCAATGTAAAAAGAATACTTAATTTCAATACAATATAACTGACTCAATTGCTAATACAATACTTTACAATACATCATAAATGAAAAATAAAATTGATCTTATCTTTATACATAGACACATAATTATTATAACGGTATATACTTTAACATTAATATTTAATCTTCAAGTGTCACATTTTTAAAAAGATATGACATGGACTCCTTATTATGAATTCTTCTAATTGCTTCGGACAGCAATATTGAAATGTCAACAGTTTTAATCTTGTGGCACTGCATCTTCTGAAGTTCATGTGGGATTGTATTGGTAACAACAACCTATAGAAAATTGATGACGTTTAATAAAAATGCCTATTATTCTTTCTTATCTTTAACTATACCCATAAAATAATTTTTTTTATCTATCGAAATTGTTAAAAATGGTTCCCTAAAAAGTTGATGCTAAACATGAATTTCTCAAAATTGACTAAACATGAAATTTTAAAAAAACAATACATCATTCTAACGAGCAAAAAGGAATAGAAACTTAAATTCACACACCAGGGTTTTGGAAAATTATTTCGGAAGCGCCATAAACCCACAAGGACAAATATAGTTCTCAACGAACTTATTTAGCCTTCTCTCAATATTATCAATGAAATGTTGCTTATTTTATTTTATAATAATACTACCTCATCAATTTGAGAATCCTCAATAAGTCTTGGTGCATCTGATGAAAGTAGACCATGTGTAGCCAATACATAAATTTTGTAGGCGCCACGTTCTTTTAACACCTCTGCAGCTGCCACAAAAGACTGAACATCATCAATTAAGTCATCCTATAAAAAAAAAACATCTAAATTTAAGAATGGTGCGTATTATTAAAAATGTTACACATTTACACAAATTCCGATACACAGGCATTTGAAAAATTTCATTAGGTATTTATAAACGAGCACAGACTCTAAAGTGTTTTTAAATTGATTTAATTAATTGTGAAGTTTTGTGCAAAAATTAATAGAACTTTAAAAGGATTTAAAGAATCAGAAATAGTCTATTTTTTGGTAATACTGCTACATTTTAATGCCATCATTTCAACTTTAAATTAACTTAATTATCCTTTGTAATATTAGACCGTTTTGAAAGTGCCGTTGCTTTTATAACTAAAATTCGTGACATTAATATGCTATTAAATATAAACCACATTTTGATTGGAAAAAATTCTGCAATTGGTAAAATGGTTTTCCGATTATTCCCCATTATTATTTTGTACTTACAACCATGATGGCAATTCTTCCACCAACATCCCCTACAACATTAATGGGTGGCTTCTCTTTGGCAATATGTACGGGCACTCCAACTCCAGCGTCCATTGTACGTGACCTTGGGATTGTCGGCGGAGAATATCTGCCGTCAACTTCATCTGACTCGGCTTCTTTTTGTTCACCATGAATAACTGCAATTCCAAGACGAAGACGTTCTGCATAAGATGTTGCTTTAGCTGTAGCTGCTGGATTACGTGCTACTATTACTGAATTGCGATAATCTGGTATCTAAAATATACAAGATATAATTGAATAATGCCACAGCCCCCTACAGTTACAAGCCATGAAATATGAAATCTGGCAACGCGGCAGGTAGTCCTGATCGTGTTTGTTTAGTGATTACTTTTTAGACTTTGTACTGTTTGTACTTTTGTACTGTGTTCATAAGAATTATTAATAATTCATTAACTTCGTTTATTTCAAGTTTTTAAACTGGATAAAGGTAAGAAAGCATTATACGTTCATTTAGTGAAAATGTCATCTGACAGAAATCAGGTGTATTCTGTAAATTTTCCGTTAAAAATAACCTGCCTGTTAAATATTAATTTTAACGGTCCGCTAAAAATAATAACCAATTTTGCTATTCTATATGCATCATTTTAACGGCCTTTTGTTAACATCGGGTTATTGGATTATTCTCAAATTTCTACTGTAATATAAAATTATTACGCTTAATATAGACATATAATATGTTTATAAATGACTTTATTTAGGCTTTATACAAGCATAATAATAACAAACATAAAAATCCAATGAATTTAATAATGTTTAGAGATGAAACATCAATATCAATTTAGATATGTTTGTTATTATTATTCTTGTATAAAGCTTAAATAAAGTCATTTATAAACAATGCATATCAAGTAAAGAGAATTGTAAAAAAATATATGTTTATTATATATATTTATACATTTACTCTAATCATTCTGCTTCTTCAATTAACACATTGATTTGTAACGCTATATTATTAATTTTTAACATTACTGTTAATTTTTAGCGGCTAGTCCGAAGGCGCCGCTAATTTTAACAGATTTTGGTTAAATTTAACAATCAAGAAAGTATAGAGAATACATCTTTGGTTAACTTTGGCCTGTTAAAATATTTTAGCGGTGACTTGCGTTAAAAGTTATCAAAAAAGTTACAGAATACCTACACCTGAATGGATGAAAACAATGTTTGAAGCGCCGGCACTGCCATTGTTACTTCATGGCTTGTAACTGTAGGGGGCTGTGATAATACGTAACAGTAGGAGAAAACATTCATAAATTCCTTTGCTATTAATTTCTATGGCTTATACTGAGAACTGTAAAAACGAAATCTTGCACAATAAAAGCATTAAAGCTTATACCATTTTTTTCAATATAAATCAATCACCAGTATCAACTGCTATAGTAATACTGCTGTGAGCCAGAGGGGTACTTTAAATTGTAGACTTACACTTTCTTGTATATATTGAAGAAGGAAAGGACTGGCTCTCAAATTATCGACGGGACAATCAAAAAAGCCCTGGATTTCTTTTTGATGTAAATCCATAGTTATAATATGAGTGAGACCTGATTTGCACATCATCTGTGCTAACAATTTGGTTACAATACTTCCTCTTTTTCGCATTTTGCACTGTTTACTGTAGGGCAAATAAGGAATTACACCAACAATGGATTTTGCTGATGAAGTTTTACAAGCATACGCCATTATTAGCAACTCCATGATATTATTGTTTACATCTCTGGAACAAAAACAATATTTAAACAAAGTCATGTACGCTCAAATTTACTCAAGAAATTTTTGTCTGTAATTTTTATTCTTATAATTTTTTTTACTGTGGGTATTTCTGTCGATATATTTTGTTTTATACGGCTATTAGTATTGATAGTGTGTCACAACGACATAAGAATTACTAGACAAGTAATGAAATGGACTTGTCCACGTACTCAGCGTCTCATTGGTTACAAACACGTGGCGCACCAATGAGACGCTGAGTACGTTGGACGAATGCAAACAAATCGGAATCATTACTTGTCTAGTAATTCTTATGTCGTTGGTGTGTCACTTGTGTGCTGATGACATTTCCTATACCTTTGTACATTGGTCTCTTGGAATAAATAAATTATTATTATTATTATTACACAATGCGGAAAAAGTACATACTTGGAGCCGGTTTGTATAATATAAACATCTTTTCCACGAATGGAATCGCCAATTTGAACCATTGATTCACGATTAGATTTGTGGTAAACTGCACAACCACTGGATTTAACACCCAGTCTCTTGTGAATTAAATTAGCCAACTCTGGGTGCGAATTCCCTGATATCAAGACGATATCTGAAGTTTTGGGGGCATCCATATCAGAATTCTGAGGTACTCGGAAACCACCAAATCTGTAATAAAGATTAGCCAATGGTAAGGATTTGCATAGTGAAAAAGGCAATCACTAATCAACATACAAAAATTCCAAAATATCTAGGTACCTAAGTATAATTAATTTAGAATCAAAACAAAACTACTTTTTTTCGTTAACCTAAAATTCTACAACGTTCCAGAAAATTTAATATTGTGTGCACCTGTTACGACTGTGATTGAGCATTGTCTTTTATGTCATTTACCTCTTTACTAATTTTCTAATTTTACAATCTTAAACAAATTATTTAACAATGCGTCACAATCTAGAAATTAAATGTCAAACACAAAAAATGTCTGCCAAAGAGCTGTCATATGTCACAATATTGACAATTGACAGACAAAGAAACAAAAAACACGGAACAAGAAAAATAGAAACAACCGATTCCAAGCGGTCAACCGGTATATACCACGGTTATTCCCTTGGGTAACCTTGAAGAATTCATATCGAATATAAAATATAACCGCAGAGATAACCGTAGATAAATTAATCGGTAAGGTAAGACCTCATTAAGATAACCAAACCACACACGCTTCAGCATAGGCAGGAAATACTATTTATGACCAGTAAATACCCGGCTGACTACACTACTTACACAAATCGGATCAGAATATGGAATATGGCTGTAAAGAATGGGTGGTTATCGGTTCAATACAAATTTTCTACCTAATGAATGGTTATAACCGACCATATGGACGAAGATTATAACGGTAAATTTTGCTTATGGTCATGACGCAAAAATATGCCTATAAATAGAAATTCTATGGTGTCAATACTGTCAATGTCAAAAGTCAAAACCAAAACTGTCACTTGGGTATTTCATGTTCCTAACCTAGCAATAATAATAATAAACTGTTTTCTAGATTTTGTAGACTTATCTCTATCTCACTATAGTTTTTATTAAAATTCTTACTCTACATTCTACAATAATTTACAATTTTAATCATGCCTAAGGTACGAAGAAGTAAAAAAGCACCCCCAGAAGGATGGGAACTTATTGAACCCACTTTGGATGAACTTGAACAAAAAATGAGAGAAGGTAATGATTTTTCCACCTAGTTATAATACAATATACTTTATTATCGTTCATTTGTAGCTGAAACAGAATCACATGAGGGCAAGAGGAAGAATGAATCACTATGGCCGATTTTCAAAATTCACCATCAAAAATCAAGATACATTTTTGATTTATTTTACAGAAGGAAAGCTATAAGTAGAGAGTTATATGACTATTGTTTAATGGAGAATATAGCAGACAAAAACCTAATTGCAAAATGGAAAAAACAAGGCTATGAGAGTTTGTGTTGTTTACGTTGTATTCAAACAAGGGATACTAATTTTGGAACAAATTGTATTTGCCGTGTACCCAAAGCAAAGTTGGAAGAGGTAAGATGAACTAATATAAATAAATTAATTGAATTGTGCGTGGTGGAATAATAAAGAAATGTGGAAAAATATACTTGCTGGTAATTTTTTTGTGAAAATCAAAGTGTATAAGACTTGGTCTCTCACTATAATAGATGTACCATGGTCTTGTTATATACCATGACCTATGGCTCTATAATATAAATTTTAATATTTACTATTATTTATTATCGTTAATATTTAAGTACTTAAGTTTAGTGTGTAAGTAGTAATATAAAAAATAAAAATAAATATACATATAAAAATAAGTGCATGTTTAATAATTATATTCTTTCAGGGTCGTATTGTTGAATGTGTACACTGTGGATGCAGAGGTTGCTCAGGATAAAAAATCATAAGGATATAAAATATAAAAGGATTTATATTTAAGTTTTCTGTGGTAGAATAGGTTATAATTCTTCAATAAATATATTTTTTCATAAGAAGTTTTTATAAATAGATATCTTTTCTTGCTAGCTGATGTAGAAAAAAAATATTTTTTAAGGTAATATACTGCAATTGGCAATTAATGAAGAAGCCGCCTGACGCATATAAATCTCACCAGCTCTTTCTAAAACCGTACGTCACTCGCTCGTATATGATTGGTGTAATGAACAATCACTTATGCTACAATTTGTGATTCTATATGTTTAGGAGTAGTACGACAAGAAATCACCGTTGGAGCAAATTCTCAAGAAATCAAGACTGCAGAAGACTGCCAGTTTTGGCACCTCCTCTCTGCAGGTTTTTTGCCAATAGTGTACAAATCAGCTTAGTTTGCTATGAGAAATTATTTAATCTAGCTTGTAAAAATCGAAATAAAGTGGTAAACTATGCAAACAATATGTGTCGAGCAAAAGAAAGTAAAATAATGTGTATTACAAATTTAAAAAAAACTGGGCAAGATTAGAATTTGCATGAGAAAAAGCAAACAATTAAATATGATAATTGCCTGAATAATGCAGTAGCAGTAAATAAGTAATTCGGAACTATTTCCAGATATTCCAAAATTGCCCTACAGTATATTCGATGTCGTAGATTGATTCAAATTATTATCTTTTTTTTGTGAGAATAAATGTATTTTGTTAAAATACAATATTGTTACGTGTTTACACCCCTAGCAGTAAACATCTCAATAAGTGTGGATTCGATAATTGCAACAAGATTAACACTAATAACTAGGTTATACTTAAACCATTATAGATAAATTTACAAGTCTTTGCTTAAAACTATAATACTAATTTACTACTTTTAACCACTATTATTCAATTATTATTACTAGTCACAGTTCCGTTTTTCTGTTGTGTTTAGTTCGCGTTCCAATATTACACTGCGCCTGCAGTGGAACATCTTGGCCTTAATGTACCTGCAGATATACCTTCTAGCATAATCCAGATGCTCCCTCATCTGGATCATTCGTGTCCGTACCATTGACGCCGTCTATGGGACGATTACTGAACCATAGTGACTTAGGAACCTGCTATTAGAGAGCATATTATACTAGACTTGTAAAGTGGGTATAATTCAACTCAATACTTTGATTTAACAATATAAACTGATGGTGGTAAAACAAGTAAATAATTCTTACTTTTAAATAAAGCAGTACAACATCATCACGTTATAGAACAAGGGAGCAAGAGGAGGAGATAGAGAGGAGCAAGAACAGCCGCTACAATCCGCGCATTGCAGTATTTCCTATCTTCTTTTTCATTTTATAGACTTTTGAGGTCATGTTTTGCTCTCACAATCTCATTTACTGCGTTCATTAATATATTAACCCCTACCCCTGAATTACGTTTGTTCTGGTCCCGTATCTAGGTAATCATGCAAAGCTAGCAGACAGAGTTGTAGCAATCATTTGCAAAGTATTTACAGTTAATATAGGAAAACCATTAATACACATATTATTAGCTTTGTTTGTAAAACCGATTTGTGATAGTTTGGTGACTGTAGAGATGTGATTTTTAATAGAGTTCTGAAATTTAAAAGTGCTTTGACTTAGCACGCGCAACTCTACAACCAAATGCGCTTGCGTCGGACAATTTCTGATGGTTTCTGACTACTCTACGAACAAGGCTATTATATCAATACAACAGAAACAGACAATTCAAGCAAACCAAAGATAATGTCCGAAACTTGCCAGAAAAATTAACGTATAAAATTATTGCTTTAAACAGGCACGGTGAGTATATTATGGTTTCACGGTTTCAGGGCACTGCGGTGAAAAATTGCCTATAATTAAAACTCTTCAGTTGGTGTTCCTGAAGAGTTTCATTTAAAAAATTGTGACGGTTGACGGTTGAGGACGTTGGTTGTTGTTGGTTGACTGAACTGAAGTGGACTGGACAAAAGCAAAGTATTTTATAACAGAAGATTTGATTCCGTGATTTTATTTTTAGTTTTATGTTATGACAAAGAATTTCTAAACCATGTCAAGTATTACAGCATCTGACTTTACAGGTAATATTTTATTTTGTTGACTGATTTAAATCTATAAGTATATTTTTCTTTCTGATGTAGATGATGAGGATTCATATCAGCCCAAAGATGACCATTCCTCTGAGGAATCAATTGAAGAAAGTGTTATAGAAAGCTGTAAGAAAATATCATTATATATATTATTATAATCTATAAAAAGTATGACTATTGGAATATATTTTGATGTAAAGTTGATGCATGTCATAGAAAAATATAGCACTGGAGTAGGCTTTCCACTGGAGTAGTCTTCCTACCGGAGTAGTTTTTCACACACCAAAACGCACGTCGATTTAATGTATGTATGTGTAGTTTTCCACACACACATACATACATACAATCGACGTGCGTTTTGGTGTGTGAAAAACTACTCCGGTAGGAAGACTACTCCAGTGCAATTCTACACCAAAGGTTCCAATCCCTCTTCAAGAAAGATGTGAGATAGATAAAAAAGTGATTATATGGGTGAATACCATATGTTCACTGAGATTTATGGAAAATTTAAGTGACACAATTAAGAATGACGGAAAATATTAACTGAAAGAATTTCAGTACTCTTGCCGGATGTTAAACGCATTAACATATTATCATTGTTACATTATTATTATTATTGTAAGCTAGAATAGTTCTGGAGGTATGTTCTTGTCTATCGACAAGCCCTAGCCCTATAACTACACTGGAGTTGATGTAGGCTTCATTGTTTTTATTTATTAGTTTAACAATTGCTATCCGGTACAAAGGCTGAAAATCAATAGTCAATTACGATAATTGAAGCGGTAGACATGTCAATACAGAGCGGCACCTACCAGCAATCCTTGGTACATAATATATCGATACACAAAATTATCGAGCACGACAGAAAGTACCGAGCCTTGGGTTTTCGTTTTAAAATTTTATTTGTTGAAGCATTATATGTACTTACTACATTGTTCTTAAATTTATTTTGTTAAAAAACATTATCAAACATCTAAAATGATATTAAAACTAACTAATATATTTGTCTAAATAAATATCAAGCATCTAATTGAGGTTGGATTAAATATTTACCGGGAAGTATCAACTTCAATAGCTGATCCACAAAACTATATTTGGTAGATGTATTCGATACATCTCTTTGAATTGTAAAACGCATTTCAGTTAATGTATCTGCATTTTCGAACGCTATCGAGACATACCAGTACGTCACGCTCTGCTAAATATGTTTTATTAGATGTCATATCACTTCACTAATGTCCACAGTAATTATTACATTGATATTAATTAATTAAAGAAATTCAGAAACAGTGGTTGAAAGGAAAAAACAACCTGAAATAAATTGAATTTAGACACTATAGAGTCAAAAGAGCAGAGAAGTACTCAGAGAAATATAACACTGAAAAAAAATTAAGTTGTAGTGTGTGTTCATGTGCGCTCTTTTAAAAAATTTCAGTTATGTTTCTAAAATCCACACAAAAAAGTTTATTTCTGATGCTTTTTCTATAATAATAATAATAAATTTATTAACCCAGATCTCATACATCCAGTAGTTTTATCAGGAAAATGCCTGATTCTACATAGCTTTATCCGAGGTAGTATCCTACATGACCGAGGCAATGCAATTTTTTTTATCGTTTCGATTTGGTATTTTCATTATTGTACCCTATTTTAAGTGTATGTGTCACTGTGTGTGTTATGGATGACAACGAAGAAGGTCATGGCTGTCGTAATGTTTATTCGAATTTGAAATTGTCGACATGTTATTAATTTAGGGCGAAGCTAGACAGAATTCGTTGACAGCTAGCCATCTTTTATAAGTGGTACTCAAACAAATACAATAATTATTCAGATTTTGAAGCAGTTTTTATTCAGATATTCAATTAAATTATGACGTACTTGTTTTAAAACAACAAGAATAACATGCAGTTAAATTTTTTTCCTTAAGTTCCATAACACCCTGTATAAATATTTACCCATTAAACTCTTTCAGCACCTGAAGTTTCGAGGCGTAAATCTCATAATAATAAAAAAACTAAAAAACCGTTTAACACAATAGGGGCATTGAATCGAAATTCAAACGAAAAAAGCGTCAGTACAGAAGACCTTATCATCTCTGATAGTGAAGTATCGGGAGATAGTCCAACGTCTAATAAAGAAAATAATGCTCATAGAAGTTACAGTGCCACATCATCCTTCAGAACTCCTGCCAATGTTGAGTTAACCTCAGAAAGTTCAGAAGAACAAGACGAGAACTTACCTACCAATAGTTTTACTAAAATTAAGGATAACCAAAGTATAAACTTTAAAGAAAGTAAATCGTATAGAAACCGAACAGTAAATTCTACTAGAAATAAGTTACCTGAATTGCAGTCTGATAGTGATGAGTGTAGCGATGATGAGGTTCTTATTAAGCCTAAGACAAGAAAGAACGTTAATGTTATACTTTCAGACTCTGAAACTGAGGATGTAAAAATTGACATACAAGAACCTTCTAGTTCTGAAGAGCTAAGTTTACACTCTATAGAAAACGACTCTGACAGGGAAGTCGGTAGACTGACGGAGCAGTTTAATAGCTCTAAAATATCAAATGACTTTGATTTTGGGAAAAACGAAAAGATTATAAACAGCACCGTACTTGATACAGGTAAATGTCGTTTTATCAAATTAATTTAAGTTATAAGATATTTTTACATTTAATGGCAAATTTTAAAAAACACTATTACATAATATACTAGCTACAACATCATGCATTTGTTTATATGGGTTGTTTAGTTGTATAATTTCCAAAACGGTCTTTATATCCATTTTTAGACATCAAGGTTCGCTCCTAAATTGAAAAAATTGTCTGAAAATCCTAATAAAAAAGTAACCTTATTGTTTTATCTTTGATTTCTTTGATGGGTTGCAACGCGGGTCAGATTAAAATTTGAGGCAGATGGCAAAATTTTTAATTTTGGGCTCATTTTATCAATTCCAACGCCTACTCCTTAATTTTTTCTGTTTCTTTTTGCTGCGTGTCCAAGTACATGGAGTCAGTTTCGTAATTTTTTACCTGCAAAACCGCCTCATTCGGTCTTGGTAGTAATGCTTTCAACATGGCTTAAATCCCAAGATATGGCTTACCTAAATTCGACCAGCCATGACTGTGTTATTGTCAGCTATACTATTTGATAATTTTTAATGTGCTGGAATAATTCACGGCATATTATTTATTTTTAGAATATCAGTCAAATACCCCTAAAGTGTCATCTAAGAGGTCATTAAATAAATCAGTTGATACACCAAGAATTCTGAAACATATGAAAGAGTCATCTACTCCTAGGAATGTGTTGTCGGCTAACAATTTTCTTACACCAAAGGGGTTACCTGAAAAAGAAACTAACTCTTTCCAAACTCCAAGGAATGTCAAAGATGTTATTCGCTCACGATCAAGTTCAAGTTTGGAGGTTTTAAGTGGAGATGATGATGTGATTGACATTAGCAGCGATGAAAGACAAACTCCAGCGGTAATAGTTCCTCCAAGAGTTCCTAAGAAATTTGCTAAACAAACAACTTTGGACTCTTTGGTTGTTAAGCGAACGGAGGAAGCTATTATCAAGCAAGAATTTAAGTCGGTTGATGTTCTAGAGGTAGGTGGTAGATTTCATGCAGAAGTGCTTCAAAAATGTATACGATTGATATTAATGTATTAATAATTTTAGGTGTCTCCAAGGGAGTTTCAACAACAAAAGGAGAAAATAAAAAAAATGGAATCAGATCTAATCGTGGCTAAGAATTTATTAAAAACGGTTAATTTGGCTAACCTTCCAGATAAAGGAAAACTCATAATCGATAGACATGAGGACATTGAAAAAATGCTGAGAGCCGAGGCTGAAAAGCTAACAAAAATGGTGGTTTCAAAAGGTAAATAAAAATGTTATAATTTACTCTCGCTTATTTCATGAACACGATTGTCCGCATTTTGACACGAAATGTCTACATTATCATTAGAGCGAGTACTTTGCCTAAAAAAAAATAGAGATACATTGTATATAAAATTTTCAGAAAATCCTCCATTGTTGCCTAAGGCAGCCGTCCAAGGTAAAGTGCCATTAACCTGGGAAGAAATTGAAGCGAAAGCTGCCGCCGTACAGCCGAGAACTTTTGGTAAAATGGCCATGTCCACTTATGACGCCCAAAAGGCACTCACCATGGATAGGTTGCAACAATTGCATGGATCATTAAAAGGTTGTCCTACGGAGGACACCTTGGCCGAGGATCCGAAGGGCTTAAAGGTTGAATTGATGCCTCATCAAAAAAGGGCATTGGCATGGCTTAAGTGGAGAGAACAGCAGAAACCGTCTGGTGGAATTTTGGGTAAGTTTAACAGTTATAATAACCAAAGATGAAGATTAAGATTAAGCGCCTGCTGCGTGGACAGTGCATGCATTTGTTTTGACACGCTCTCAGGACTTTGTGAACATACTATAGTTAGGTGTACTTTCGCAAACTTTAAGTTCGATATGTTTAGCTGACGATATGGGTCTGGGTAAAACTCTTACAATGTTAGCCTTAATGCTGAAAACGAATGAAGAGAAAAATGGTAACGCTCAATCAGACGAAGAAAACACGTTGGAAAAATCTTCTGTCAAGTTTAAGGGGGGCACTCTAGTAGTTTGCCCAGCTAGTTTAATTAATCAGTGGTCTGGAGAATTGGAACGGAGAACGAAAAGAGGTCTAGCCTCATATGAGATATACCATGGCCCAAAACGAGAAACTAAAGCGAAAAGGTAATTTTGTATTTTTGATTAATAATATTAATAAGAAGTTCGTTATTGATATCCAATTTGAAAACCATAAAATTGTATATTTTACTGGTAAGCTTAGATTTATGAGAAGAAAATATTTTTCTGTCAATCCAGGCTGGCCGAACATGATCTAGTTATTACCACTTACTCAATAGTGATGAACGAATGTGAAAGGAAGGGGGCAGTATTCAAAGTGAGATGGAGGAGAATTGTAATGGATGAAGCTCATCAGATTAGAAATCATAAGTCGCAAACCTCGGTGGCAGTATGTCATTTAGCGGCTCAGTCGCGGTGGGCACTGACTGGTACGCCGGTACACAACAAGGAACTGGATATGTATGCTCTGCTGAAATTTTTGAGATGCTCACCTTTTGATGATCTACAGGTATACAAATACATGTTAAATATTTATATCAAATTCATAAATATTGGATAAACTGGTAAACATTATCCAATGTAACCTTAAATACAAAGAAAAGTTATGAAAACATAATGCGGTACATTTGAATCTATTTTGACCTTTGGAAGTTTTTACTAATACTATTTCAAGATATCGATGAAATTTTGTTATGTGTGCAGTATTGGGACCGAGCATAAACTACTGAAAAATTAAAGTGGATTATCGTTATAATACCGATATAATTCATACCTGATGACCTAAGCACTCTGTAGTGCCAAGTTTTTTCCTCAGAGTAAAAACCAAAATTATTTATGAAATTACCCAAATTCCACCACCTTCAAATGCCTTATCAGTTTGAGGTGCTTTGCTAATGTTTAAAAACATAGAGCGGTCCACTTCAGTTTTTGAATAGTTTAAAACGGAATCATGTCGCAAATCTAAATGAATTCTTACACATAATAGGGTTATTTCATGTTAAAGAAAAACCTAAAAATACCTATCAATTTGGATAGTAGAATATGCAAGAATAATGTATTGGTAAATACCATGTCTTTATTATTTGTTAATTATTCATAAATCAATAAAAAGTATCGTCAATAATTTCAAATTTTATTAACTTCTGACGTCACGGTTTAGAACTAAATCTAGGAAGATTTGTTTTTGTTAAGAGTCCAGTAGCATTTGACACTTTTGACAGTTTGCTTTAGTTTGTGTTAGTTCATCATTTTTTACTATTATGAAGCCTAATTTCGTTAAAGCTAGCAGTGAAAATTTACCTGAAGTGAACTACGTTATGATTCAGGAATTCTTTGCGAAAAATATGGACTATTTCAGTGTCGAGTTTAAGAGCGTGAAAAATGTGAGGTTAGTTTTCTTGAGATATTTCATCTACGCTATACTGCGCATGCGTAAACATTTACGTCACGACTGTTGGCGGGAACTTAATATTTTCAAATTACAAACCGAGTTTAAAAATACGTAGGCGCAAAAAAAATACTTTTTTTCCAAATATACAGTATTTTTAAGTGTTCCTGATTGTACAATATAAATTGTGAAATAACCCCATTATTAAATAACTGCAATTGATACGAGTAGCAAGATTGCAAGTTTGCCACTAAGTTTAAATTATCGACTAAGTTTACGTTGAGGTATCAAGAAATTATAAGAATTGTCTACTTTTGATTAGGTGTGGAAAAGATGGGTAGGAGATAAAAGCACTGGTGGTCAAGAACGTCTGCACACTGTCATATCGTCACTCATGTTGCGTAGAACCAAAGCCGAGTTGATCGAAAAAGGCGCATTGAATTACATGCCAGAGAGAAAGTGGGAGCTTATAGAAGTGCAATTAAACAAAACCGAAATGGACGTATACCAAAAAATACTTATATTTTCCAGAACACTTTTTGCACAATTTTTGCACCAGAGGGCTGAGAAAAATCAGGATGCGGTTGATTTGCAATATGCCAATGTGTCAAGTGGTAAGTACATATATACAGAAAATGTATGACTGTGGTCTAATGGTCCACATGGCATAACAATGGGGGTCAACTTGGGAAAAGTTTTTTGAGAAGGTCTTTTGGGGTTAATAATACATAATCAGAATTGCCAAAAAAGAAAATAAAAAAGTAATTAAGTATAACACTTATTATGTTATTTACAATCAAAATAGTCTATATTTATTATTGTACTCTCTTAAATTCTGCATAAAACTGATTTTTACCCACTTTTCAATGATCAATGGGAAAAAAACTCCCTGCGTGATTTTTTCCCCAGTAAGAACTACCCTCTATACTGGCCAAATTCATGACGTTCTGATACTTGATTTCAAAAGTAAAAGGCCTATTCTTTATTTTATAGCACTAAATGGACCTAACTCGGGACCTAATCAAGAATATTTTAAGATGAGGCAAAAGTTACTGCATTTAAATAAAGTTAAGGATATTAAACACCACGAAATTCTGGTTCTTCTGCTGAGGTTAAGGCAAATATGTTGTCATCCATCCTTAATAACAGGGGTAGGTAGTGCTATAAACCAACAACTGATTATATACAGTGTGATCACATTAATAAACAACTTTTCTATTAAAAAAAGTGCCCTTAGGACATATCTACTTTCGTGGACATGTTCAAGGCACGTGATTAATGATTAATAATTTTTTTCACCAATAAAAATTTAGAGGAATTTGTTTATACTGAATATATTTGTAATATTTTCACGTTTAAATTGAGGTAAAGAAAAACAATGAAAAAAATTTGGTTTGTATATATTTTTCAATTGAAGAACTTTACTCGGCCACCGCCCCTAATTTTAATCTATATTTGTATTAACCCTTTGTGGTATACGATATGTCATGATTAGGGACGAGATATTAGTTTTCCCTTTGTAGATGTTACATGAAGACATGGAGGTGCTCGGAGATGATTGCAGAGATGATTCTGAGGAACTAAATCTTCTAGATCAGTTAAACAATTTATCTCTGGGTGGTGATGATGAGCATAAGCCGAATGTAACTCGACCGACTCTAGGTGAAAATCTGTCCGCAGAAGCTCCTGGTTTGAAAGAGGCTGCCAAAGGCTTCTTAAATCCATCGAATCCGGTGTTTGCAAAAGAGAGAGCAAGCAGTAAGGTAATTAACAGGGCTACTATTTTACTTTTATAATATAGGTTAACATTTTTTTTCTTTTTAGATAAAGGTCGTGTTAGATGTTTTAAAAGAGAGAGTGTTGCAGACTCGTGATAAAGCAATTATTGTATCGCAGTGGCCAGGATTTTTGAGACTGATTGCGTATCATTTAAAAGAAGAAGGTATTATATTCAACCAACTTGATGGTTCCGTTCCAGTCCACAAACGAATGGTCATGGTTGATCAATTCAACGATCCTAAGGACAGAATGAAGGTATGTACGAGTAGTAGCTCAGTAGTTGACATGTGATAGTTTACCTGGCAAATTGGCTTCAAAATTCATTTACAGTAAAATCAATTACTTAAAGTAGTCATACTCAACGACTCCACGTAGGACTGTTTTATTTACTTTATCCAGGATCTTTCGGTTGGTCAAGTAACTGACCACTTATTGGGCTGTGTTTGTCTGTAGCTTTAAAATTTTGCAGGTATTATTATTGTCCCTTACTGCTGGAGGAGTAGGTTTAAATTTGATTGGCGCAAATCACTTATTCCTGCTCGACTTGCATTGGAACCCACAATTAGAAAGTCAAGCTCAAGATAGAATATATAGAGTGGGTCAGGAGAAACCAGTGTTTGTATATAAGTAAGTACAGGAATGATTTAAACATGTTTGAAATGTAAGAGAAATATTAGAAAATATAGGGAAAAAAAAAAACAAATATGTGTTCCGGAAAAATTTTAAGGTTCTTTTTCAGGTTTCTGGCCACTGACACAATTGAAAAAAGGATTCTGGATTTACAAGAGAAGAAATTGGACATAGCCAACTCGATGTTAACGGGATCGAAACAAGTTATTGGAAGCAAATTATCGTTGCAAGACCTAAAACTGCTTTTCGATATGTGATATAGCAACGAAATTTCTACCTATTTTTTACTGATTACAATATAGTGTTTTGTTTTTTGTGTACATTACCTTTACATAGTATATTTGTTTTTATTTTTATATAATAAACTGCATCAAGTACAAATATAGACAATAACTATTATAAATACTAAATAGTCTGGATAGATGAAGGTAGTACGTATTTTTTTGCATTCTGATTTCTAACACGTGTAGGTATACAAATGGTTTTTTCCCGTGGATACATCTGGTGTTAACATTCGCAATGCTGACATACTGCATGAAAAACTCAATTGCTCAACTTCAACCTATCCTCTATTTGAGAAAATCATTTTCAAGAAATGGAAGAAATAAAACAAAAATTCGATTTTTAATTCTAACAATATTTATTAAAATACATGTAATAGGTAACAACTTGCAAAATTTACTACAATATAAAAAAAGGTACCGGTATCACCAAATATCACAAACAAAAGTGAGTCAAAACAACTTAAAACTAATAGTATATTCGCTTAACTAAGTATAAAGGAAATGGCAACTTAACAGTCAAACTAGTAATAATCAGATAATTTAAAAGTGTTTTTGTATTTTTAAGTCATAACATAACATTTAGGGGATGATGCCATTGTGTGAATAGAGGGCTAAAAGATAGAAGTATCTTTTTGGCAACATTATATGCGAGAAGTAAATCATGCAATAAGTTTCGAACACAAAATCACTTTTAAAGAGATATTCTTCGAATAAAAATATTGGAATTAATTTTGATATTTGGGTCGTTTCCAAATTTTTCATTTACGTCTACTACTGCTATATATTTTCAAAATATCTATTACTTGTTATAAAGACTGAACATCTAGACCATACCCTGATTATAAGGAAACGAGAGGTAAATTGAACAAAGGCAAAGAGAACATAGTGCTTATTACATTAAGGCCTGATTTATTCTCCTCCTAGGAAAGTGGCACTTGCTATGCTTTTCAAGAGTATTGACATTTCACATTGACTACAAATTAACTCAAAAACTGGAGAGCTACAAATTTTTAAAAAATTATGGATTATGCCCGGACACGGTAATATTATTTTTCAAGTTTGCCAAAATTTGTATCATTTTATCTGGAAGTATATACCCTTTCTTCCGTCAATTTTGGACACATTTAATTATGTATAATTTTTGTGTTGTAGTTTTTTATAAACATGCATTTAAAAACGTTAGTTTTACCGATTTGGAACCGATTGGTTATTAGCTACTCCAAAGGAAAATGAATTATACTGACCCAAAAACAAATAAAAACAGATAATGTAATAACTCAGTTCTAATTGCGCTTACTATGTTCGCCTGTACCAATTTTTCTCTGTCGCTACAGGGTGTTCCAAAATTATGTAGCCAAACTCATAGAGCTTGTAGGGGGCTCAAAACAAAACAAAAATTATTTATGAACATTTTGTCAATAATGCATATTAAATGAGTTATAACCTTCCAAAGATGAAGATAATCGATTTTTTTTATGGTGTAACCGAGGCTGTAACTAAGAATCCAAAAAGGGAAGGCACATCAAAATTTAGGCGTTACTTTTTATTTAGGTTCTCAACCGTGTACAACATTCATTTTTGAAGGATCTGCTTAGGGGCGGCGCGTTTGGGGCTTAGGTTAGGTATATGAATAAATATTTTTTAATCTGTTGGCGCTATTAGTTTTGATTAAATTTGATTTTTCAATCATTGTTACACAAAACGATACAAATTTTGATTGAAACCTAATTTATTATTATACTTCACAGTTCTGCCCTCGTTATTACATTATTGTCAACTTGTAGTAGGTGCTTTGGCACTTGATTTGTACACACGTTGAAAGATCTTTTTACCCTCTGATACGCCCCTGTCACTCCCTGCCTGCCTCCGTTACGCCATCTGCCACTAGTAGGTTCGCCATCATTCGTGTTTTGTGTATGGAAATAGAGACGCGCGTTGCAAGATTCTCTGAGTAAAAAATAAAAATTTTCAGTTGGTGACGTTGGTGTAAGTTAAACAAGAATGGGGAAGTCAAATAAAAGAATGAAGAAGGTGAGGAAGCTGGGGAAAAAAAACTGTAAGGCATTGTCAGGGCCTGCACTTAATATTGAAATCGCAACATGTTTGAATGAAACAGCAATAAAACAAGATGCCTTTCTGGTGCGATTACAGGAACAGCTAGGAGCTGGAGTAAGTGCGCTAGCTTCACCAGTAAATAAACTATTCACAAAACCATCTGAGAAGATAATTTACTTCTTCAAGACTTAATTGAACCAGCAAAGCTATTGACAGATCTCCAGCACTCAACCTCCATGCACAGATGGTATCTAATTCTACCAAATCTTAACCCAACCTTAAAAAAGACAATCGAAGATCTCAAAATAAATGAGAAACTTTTTGGGCAGGATTTTGCTGGGAAATTAAAAGCATCGCAAGATCTGAAAAAGACATCAATGGAATTAAAAATTGCCAAAACAGCAACTACCACAGCCAGCAGAAACACTCCCACAACATCTGGTTCAGGGCCAAAAAACTACAAGCGTGCGAACACCAGCAAAACAAAATTCAAAGCCAGAGAAAAGGAGAAGAAGACAATGAAACCAGCCAGACACAGCTTGAATCCCAGATATCACAAAAGCGACAGATATCGTTAGTGGTAGGTAAAAATTATGCTGGTCGATTATGCAAATACTTGCCGTACTGGAAAAATATTACCAATAATCCTCTAGTTTTAAGTTGGGTAGAAGGTGTTAAGATCAAATTTACAAAAACGCCTTCTCAGAGAAGATTTCTGGTACCCCATATAAAAAATTCAGAGCTTTCTTTTTATCAAGAAGCTATTGAGGAACTTATAAACATAGGGGCTGTTTCCACCTGTTCACATGTAACAGGAGAATTTATTTCGCCCTTTTTTCTTAGAGAGAAAAGTAACAAAAAGTTTAGATTCATTTTAAACTTAAAGAAGCTGAACCAGTTCTTAAACCCCCCTCACTTTAAGCTAGAGGATTACCGAACTGCCATAAAATTACTACACAAAAATTGTAATTTAACAGTGATCGATCTTAAAGACGCATATTTTCTTATAAAAGTTCACGAATCAGATAGAACATTTTTAAGGTTCAACTTTAAAGATAATCTTTTTGAATTCAACTGCATTCCCTTTGGGCTCAGCTCAGCACCTTACATATTTACCAAATTAATGAAACCGGTCCTTAAAAAACTCAGATCAGAAGGAGTGATATGTGTAGCTTATTTGGATGACTTGCTCATAATAAACAATTCCTCGGAAGGTGTTTGAAAGATACCTCCAAGGCATTACAACTGTTGGAATCTTTAGGATTCATAGTAAATTTTGATAAAAGCCAATTTCTTCCAGACAACAGTTGCAAATACTTAGGGTTCATGATTCGCGGAATATGATCATGTCTCTTCCACAAGAAAAAGCACAACAAATTTATAATCAAATTCTTGCTCTTTTACTAAAACACTCTTGTACTATTCGTGAGCTTGCTCAGCTTATTGGGAAATTGGTAGCAGCCTGTCCTGCAACTAAATATGGATGGATTTATACCAAAATCCTAGAGCGTGAGAAATATTTAGCACTTAAAAATAATAATGATAACTATAATAGGAAAATAACTCTTACGGAAGCTGCGAAAGCTGATTTGCAGTGGTGGCTACACAAAATAAGTAGTTCTCGATCACCACTTAGAGTAGATAATTATCAGTTAGAAATCTTCTCGGATTCGTCAGAATCAGGTTGGGGCGCATTTTGCGAAGGAGAGAGAGCTCACGGTCATTGGAAGGACGACATCACATAAACTACTTAGAATTATTAGTAGCTTTTAATTCATTAAAATCATTTACTAAAAATATGTCAAACTGCAACATATTGCTCCGGATAGACAATACCACCGCGATAGCATACATAAATAAAATGGGGGGCATAGGATATCCTAAATTAAACAAGCTAGCCAGAGATATCTGGAAATATTGTGAGAATAAGAACATATGGCTTTTTGCTTCTTATATCAACACAAAAATGAATTACGAGGCTGATATGGAGTCCCGTTCAAACTCCATCGAAACTGAGTATGAACCTACTTTGATGAGATTGTTTATACATTTGCTACCCCAGAAATTCATTTATTCGCAACGGAATTAAACACCAAATGCTGGAAATATGTGTCTTGGAAACCGGACCCTTCATCCCTTTCAGTAGACAGTTTCACTATTCTGTGGCAAAAGTATTTCTTCTACGCATTCCCTCCCTTCCCACTTATTACTCGAGTCTTAAACAAAATCGTTAATGACAATGCAAGGGGAATTGTAGTTGCTCCCAATTGGACAACCCAACCGTGGTATCCACTTTTTCAAAAATTGCTGGTTCATCGCCACTCATTTTTCAACCGAATAAACAATTAATCCTTTCTCCTTTTAGGAAACCCCACCCTCTCTGGGAAAACATTACCCTAGTTGTAGGAGTTTTGTCAGGGCAGCATTTACAAGAAGAAAATTCCCAGCAGAGGCAATGCATGCAATAATCTCATCAGTATCACAGAACACAATGAAGCAATATGATACATGGTTTAAAAAGTGGTGGTATTTTTGCATATCAGCAGAAAGCAAAGATCCGCTGGAATATAAACTGGAAAAAATAATAACCTTTTTGGACAGTCAATTCAAATCTGGAAAGTCTTATTCCTGTATTAATGTCTGCAAGGCTGCGCTGGCTTTTTTCTTACCGATAGATAATGGAGATCAAATTAACATAAAGAGATATCTTAAGGGAATTTATAATTCCAGACCTCCTTTACCAAAATATGACACCACCTGGGACCCTCAGCCAGTGCTGTTGAGACTAGAAAAAATGTTTCCATTAAAAGAGCTCAATCTAGAGAATTTAACGTACAAAATGGTAACCCGTTCCAAGTAGATATCAACCGATATTAAAAATACCATATTTTCATTCCAGGCAAGGATTATGCTTGGCTTCAACTATATTACATTACGAAAAGAGAACAAGAAATCTCCGTCCTTCGGAGGAAGACCGGTTAATAATAACCCACAGAAAACTGTACCATGCAGCCACTGCGCAAACCATGGCCAGATGGATCAAACTCACCCTAAGTAAAAGTGGAATTGATTCCACAAAATACACAAGCCATAGTACAAGACATGCTGCCACGTCAGCTGCTTACAGAGCAGGAGTCAATATAGAGGAAATTCGGAAGAGGGCAGGTTGGTCGGAAAATTCAAACACATTCAGGGTTTTTTACAACAAACCTCTAGCCACAAAACACAACACATTTGCTGAAGGGGTGTTGAAGGGCTCTCAAATCCACATTGCCTGAGTATCAACATAAGGTCGCTTATCACTGCAATTGCAGTTAATGGAAACTTAATGTTGTCCTAGTTTTTAGTTTTAGTTGTAACACCTGTAGGTGAGAGTAAATATTAAACTCATGTAACTGTTGGGCTAATCATTACCCCACACATTAAAATAAATAAAACTTGTATGATTATTAATAAAGCTACAACTAGATCGCCTTCTTTCTTTAAACATCTACAAGTTAACAATAATGTAATAACGAGGGCAGAACTGTGAAGTATAATTGAGTGATCTAATGACTTACCTGAAGGATATTTGATCGTAATTATACGAACAGTTCTGCCCGAAGTTATTACAAACCCATCCCAAGAATTGGATATCCTGGTAAAACTTACGGATCCACAGTATATTAGACCCCAACCCGGTGCGATCTAATGATGGCGAACATACTAGTGGCAGATGGCGTAACGGAGGCAGGCAGGGAGTGACGGGCGTATCAGAGGGTAAAGAGATCTTTCAACGTGTGTACAAATCAAGTGCCAAAGCACCTACTACAAGTTAACAATAATGTAATAACGAGGGCAGAACTGTTCATATAATTACGATCAAATTTCCTTCAGGTAAGTCATTTGATCACTCAATTATATTATTTAGGTATACTAACTGAAGCCTGAAGTGCAATTAAAATTTAAAAGTGGATTTTCTCGAAAACGGTGAATCCTATCAAAATGTGAAAGGTATATCATTTTTCTGTAATAAAAGTCAAACTTTTAATAGCGCCAACGAATTCAAAAATATTTATTAATATATCCTCAACCCCAAGTGCACCGCCCTTGAGTAGTTTTTGTGTGATTGTGGGACACAGTTGGGAATATCTAAATTTTGATGCACCTACCTTTTTTGGATTCTGAGTTATACAGCATAAAAAAATTTGGTTCCCTTCATCTTTGGAAGGTTATAACTCCTTTAATATGCAGTATTGACCAAATGTTTATAGATAATTTTCGTTTTGTTTTGATCCCCTCTACACGCTCTAAGAGCTTGGCTGCATAATTTTGGAACACCCTGTATAATACACATGCCAACATATGAACTGGGTAGGTAATTGAGAGTAGTAGTGGTGCTCGCAAATGCATTCCCTCCTACCAAATCATGTCTCAATCTTAGAATGCCCAGCATCTCCAAATGTTGTTTTTCATTACACTCGATAATAGAGTTCAGCGTTCTTCTCCCACCGGCCATTCCCTCAATGCATTTAAATACCAATTCCAGTACATATATTGACAGTATATGGGTTGGTAGTAGCAATTAGTATAATTATCTAAGAAACAATTTTGGTAGTCCAGAAACTGTCTAAAATAAATTATTACATAATCTACTTTTTGCATGCATAAGATAAAAATCTAAAAAAGAATGTGGATATTTATGAAAAGTTTGTACTCAGTTTATTGCTTCGGATTGAACTAATTGATACGGGATGGGATATGGTTTGGGTCTGTAATTATGCCAAAACCATCCATGATCAGAGATATCAAACTGGTTTCACTATTTTAAAGTTAATAGTATCAGTGTGAGCGGATATAACCCCTCAAAGAAGAGACTGTCTGATCAGCCTTGGCTAAACCTACAGCCTGACAAGGAATGTGGAACCAAAGTTTCTATGTGGCATAACTTTTTGTTTATTAATTTAATACTTGCATTTATTATTATATTTGTATATTTTGTATGTTTATTGGTGGTTCCTATATAACTGCTACTCATAGTGTGAATTGAGATATGAACATGATCAGCGGCCTAAATTATTCCGATGTGTCAAAAGTGGAGGATACATAGCTGCCCCTATGAATTATTTGTTTATTTCATCCCGTCCGGAAAGTACAACATTACAGTTCCCATATGTGGCCAAGAAGTGATGTATTACAGTACTAAAGCCTGTTATATATCGAAAGCCACCGGAAATTTATTACAAACCAATAACAAACTGTTATACCTTTTGACAGTTATTTGACATATAAAAACTAACCTTAAATTAAAAAATAGTGTCAAAACTGTCAAATGTCAAATGATCTAAGAAAATAAACAAGTTTCAAATTCTACAAATAAATAGATGACGGGATGAAATAAAATATTATTCGATACACGTCCGTTAGGTGTTATTCCAGTGTAACACGTCACCTACCGGACTTTTTTTCTTTTTTTTGTTTGGCATTAAGGACGGAGTCCATTCAGCCAGCACCTACCGGACTTGTTTACGAAAGTTACTATTACGAAGAGACAATTTTGGTCTTCCTCTATAAATATCGAAGATCACCTGTTTCGAGACACCGACGTTAGTATGAGATTCTATCATGAACGAGACACCGACGTTAGTATGAGATTCCATCATGAACTGTATGTAGTTTGGTATTTCAAAAATTTTCACATGGGTATGAATTACAGGCTGTGTGCAGATCGGCAGGTGTAAACAAAGAAATACACACCGAAAAGTGTCCTTTCACACGGAAAAGTGCGACTTTCACTCAGAAAAGTGTGAAATTTTTAATACTGTGTGCTATTATCACGGATATCCATCGGAACTGCAGTGAATAACATTTATTAGGTTATGTTAGGTTAGGAATTTACGCTACTGTTACGTTGACCAATAATTACAATAAAAATGCAATAACAAAAATGTAGGTGATTTTAAAGGAAAATGCACAAGAAAAAAGTATTTTTTCTCGATTTACAGCTTAAATCCACTGATTTTTTGCTCCAATTTGTAAATACTGCCAGAAATCGGTAAAATTTCATTCTCGGGGAATTTTTTTGGTACTTCTCGTCGGCGGCATTGCTTAAAACGTCTTGATAAATAATATCAAAACAAAAATTTCCGGATCAAGCTACTTCACAAATCACATTTCAGAGTTTTCTTGCGTTTTTGATGATAACGCAATAAACTATTGGCCGTTTTCGATTTTTTCTTGGATGATCGGGTCACTAAAACATTCATATTCGTTTGCTAATGAGTAAAAAACACATTAATTCCGAATATGAAGTTGCAAGCAAACCAATAATCGGAGGAGCGCTGGAGTCGTCTACCTCGCTCTCCCGCCTACCTGCACATAGTCTATAGAACCTAACCTGGACATCAAAAATTCGAAGTCATAATACCCTTACAGTTAAAGTTTTATCAACAGAATAAACTTATAAATTTTAACGGTAATTTCCAAGTATTTCTTTCAAATTTGGTCAATAGTAATCTTCCAACGCCCATTTTGTTCTTTAAAAAGTGCGGTTATTTTCTTTTCTACTTTTGTGGGTCAGGAAGTGCAAACGCAACTCCTTGTACTCTGCCCCCATGCACCTCCCACCCTGCCTCTTATTTGTACGCACTGTCAAGTTCTAAGGTAACGAACCGTTACTGTTACAGCGTTAATGCTATCAAAGGTTCAATTAACCCTCTCCTTCAAATTAGTTAACCGTCGGACATATATGATCATAAGTGGAGAATTTTAATGGCAAACTGGTAAAAATAACAATGATAACTGTACCCTCTACAATGTAATGTTTGATAACATTCAACAAACTTACGACAATAACAAATAAACGAATTACAATTATCAATTATTATTATTCTAATATGCACTTTGAAAAATATTCGAATTACAAGTATTATATTTATTTTAAAATATATAGTAAAGCTTTTTATCTTATCAGCTACTTATTGACGTTTCCAGGCCATGATTCAAAATAAAAATGAAGGCTAAAGTGTGGCAAAATTTCACACAAATTCTTAAAAATTTACACGCTACAGGTCACTGAACATCGAGTTCTTACTGGGATAAATGATATTTTTTAAACTCTATAACTTCGGGATATTTTTAGGGACACCTTGCATTAAAAATGGAAAGCCTTTATGACCTTAATTAAATGTAAACTTTTAAGATATATGAACAGCAAAGGTGGTGAAATATGTGGATAGAATCTTTTAAAATTTCATAAAGCCGACTTTATTTTCCTAAATCTCTCGGAATGTCACTCTCACCGCTCCTGTGGGATCCGGAGACCACGCAGGATTTTGCTTTGCTAGAAAAAAAACATGCTCTCTAACTAAATTGCTGGCCACTCGAACTTAATGATGTAAGTTCTAGGAATATTTTGAATTTAAAAATGACAGGAAGTATAGAGATGTGGTTTACAAGATTGTCTTATACTCTTATATTCCATCTAGAAACTGGCTTAACCATTGAATTACGATAGAGAGTGCTAAATACAGGGTGCACACTGTAACCATTTTAATTCTGCAAAACAAATGAATCCCAGTATACTCGGACATTGTCCCTTGTCTCTAAATATGTTGCCCCCTCCCGCACAAGGTTCTTTCTTCAGGGATTAAGGTGGTCGTATTATTATTTATTTATTACTTAGGTTAACTAATTAATTATTGAGAAACCAAATTTTTATTAAAATATCCATAGTATTATTACTATTATTATTGTATTATTCACAATGATTGTTAAAAATGAACAGGTTTATTTAGACAGTGATTTAAACCCAAGAATGTTGTACTTTTTTTGTATAAAAAATATAGTAATAATATTAATAGCTATTAACATATCAAGGAATGTTATGACTATCATAACTGCCGCAGATGTCGGTTTGAAATACGAGCTCGTAGAGCGAGGATTTTAAGACATCTAAGGCTGTTATGATTCATAACATCCGTGATTTGTTCAATAGTTTATCGGTTTCAGAAAATAAAGACATTATTAATAGATATTACCTTTTGATATTCTCTTATTAATAACGTTTTCATTTCATTAGTTGGTCAAGTCTGTATGGGTTGATTTGTCGCCATGGTTACAGTTATATTTTGTTTGTTTTTATTTGTTACCTTTTTCATATTACATAAATGTTTACATTTTTAATGTCACAATGGCTACATAAAAATGGACCTTGGATTGCCTGAAAATACATTTCAGTTGGATTTCAGTATTTAATTATTATTGTTTGGAGATTTCTGTCTGTTTGTATTAATAAATAGCCCTATAGTTTCATTATTTATTATTTCATCTGTTGACAGTTAATGACAGATCTGTATTGTAATATTACCATACAAGCAATAAATATAACTGTACAACTTTAGTTATGACTTATTTACCAGCCCACTTTTGCATATGTAAACAAAGGATTAATATCCTGAAACCGATAAATGTAATTTTATCTACTTTAAATCTTGCATACTACAATTATATACTTAATACAAAACAAAAACCGTTGCACCTCATCAAATGACGTGTTTAGTTGAAGAAGTAATACCACTGCACAAAAATAAAATCACTATTGTGATGTCACAATTAACATAAAAAATATGCATTTTTTTTAAAGATTTTCGAATATTATTTTACTTTTATCAAAATCTCTGCTTGGTTCCAGTTCTATCGACGAAAATCTTGGTCAGATAATTAAAAAAGTTTTAATTGCCTTAATTTTATAAAATAAGATGTTTTTTGTTGGTTGGAAATCCAACCTATAATTAGCAGTCTATTTTTAATAATCTTAAAACTTTACATATTTTCTGTCGTGAGAGAGTTTCTAAGTGTTACAATGCATCCAAGTTAAAAATTACAAAAACTAAAATTAACATTGAAAATAAATTTACAAAAACAAAAATTTTAAGGTTATGTGAGTATGTGAGTTATGATGTAAGTACATAATCAATTGAAATTTAAATAATAAGATAAGACACGGGCGCGAGGTGAACTGCTTTGAGCGTAGCAAAATTGTCGCCCCAAATGGCTATAGCCCATTTAGCCCTGTGGTCCTGGCGTTGACCATATGGCTATCTCATAATTCCTTTCTTTGCGTGGGTCGGCCGACATCTCTGACCTGTTTAATATACTGTAAAGATGAATTGAATTGGAATAAAACGTACTTTCATTTTACAACCCAACAAAGTTATGTAAATCACATTAGTTGCAACAACACCCTGTATTCTTTTCTCCATTGTAGTTCGACAAAATGATTAAGACAGATAGAGATTAAAAGATAATCACAAAAAGCACATCCCGTTTTAAGGATATTCTGCCTCAAAATATCCTCAGAAATTTACAATAAGTTCAAATAATTAGCAGTTCACTCTACCTACAAGGTGTTCTCAAAAGTGAGACTTACTTTTTTAACACCGGATAGTACTTATTCAATTAAACTGTTCGTCTGGAATCCAAGTTTCATAATATGGTAGATATTTAGGTATGGAATTTGAAATGAAGGCTACTGTGATTTGGTCTGTGATTGGTTAGTCAGTAATAATGAGATATTTAAATAAAAATAAACGTATTGACATATATACGTATATTTGTTTTTTTGTTGATTGGAATTATAAACTGCTTTCCATATTTTTTGAATATTTAAATAGGTGGTGTTTTGAACTATTTTTTATTTCTGTAATTTTACGCTTTTACAAATTTTAAATATTTAAAGTAAAGTCTCACTTTCGTAAACACATCACATTAGTTAGAACTTTCAAAGAACTAAAAACAAACAACCAGCTTTTATGTAATACTTGGTTATACCCAAAATTTCACGGATAACCATTACTTATAACATCACAAAAGCAATGAACCTAAAACCTTTTAATTTTATGTCATTACCTGATACTGTTGTTCGCTATCAATCATACCAACTATAGCGACAATTTGGTATTGTCGAGCCTTCATTGCTGCTTCACTCTTCCTCAAAAGTCTGAGTGCCACAGTCACACTGTTTGTATCTCCAAACTGCGCCATCTGCTGTGGGGAATGACTCGGATCGAGAACCAATAGCACTAAGCTCCCATCTCTATGCACTTCTATACCCATTATTGTCCGACTGTGTCCTATTAATAATTTTTTTTATTATACTGATGCTATGAAATTTGTTCATTATATCAGTCGGTACAGCCGGAATGATGGCACTTGGCCAAATTCGCCACAAAATGGCATATTATTTTTCAGGTTAGGTTAGGTTAGGTCACGTCAAACTGCCAGTTACAAGAGTGGATTAGGAACACATAAGATCATTAGCATCTTACCTTGATGTTGTAGGTATAGGGGTGCTGTGAATTCACCCCCAACTGAGCTCTCAAAATATTTCAACACCCAATTAAACAGGTCTGGATGCGACCCACCAGGTCCGGTGGGCCGATGGAAATCTATGAGCTGACATTTTATACGTAAAAATGAAAGTAGAGTGACAACTTCAGTTGCCCCAATCCATTTTCTCGTGTTGACCAGTCTACATCCTAACTGTTCCGACCCCTAGGAAGGATACAAGGAAAATTAAATTTTTTACTATTTATAATCTATACAAAATATGTATATAACATATCATAGCCCCACGATTTTAATAATTAAATTGTTTCTGCGTAACTGTCGTCTCAACGTACCTGAATATCGAAACCCTGTGCCCATGCTTGTTCGATAAGACCCTGTATCCTGGATATGCTCGGTACTGAACTCCTAGGAGGTTTCTGACTTTGCCAAAGCTTGTAAAGTCTCTCATTATATCCAGTATGAGTGAGAAGACTAGAAAAAAGCATTTGTGTATTTCTGTACCCACAACCCCAGCCTCGATCTCCATACGAGGAGGCATAATGGTCAACGCATGTACAAAGAAGCGTTCGAACAACATTAGTAGCGTTGTTGCTCATCGCTCTAACCCTCGGTACCTGGGGATTTCGAAACAAAGTATAACAACTTACATTTCTATAATTCAATGAATACCTACAATGCTCCTAGTAACTGAACTACCATCGTCAACGCCGCAACTTTCTGCGGCCCTTAAATCCAGTGTTCTTTCATAATAATCTGCAACGCTCATTTCCCCAGCATATACTGCACGTTGCATATTGGTCACAGACTGTTCCCTAAAGTTACCCTGGTTGTCCATGCCGTATTGAGCACGTAACATCTCAAATTCTCTTTGTTCACGCTCGCGAAGAGCCGCTTTTTCAGCTGGTTGAGGGGATCCAGCAGGGAAATGAGATTCAACATGTCGTATGGCTCCTTCACTCTGGAAAAATAATTTTGATAAATTTAATAAATAAATACATTTTTGCTAAACGGTGAAGTTGAAGGCGATACTCACGTTACTATCACTATCAATGGCAATTCCACATACTGGACAGGCATGGGTTGGAGGGCTGGCAGGGGACAGAATGTCACGATGTTCAATATTAACGTGAAGCTCCAAATCGGGCGCAGAATTGAATGTCTTAATACACAAGGGGCACGGGAATATCTCAGTCGTGGTGCCCCCTAATGAGGGCGATGTTAGATCGAAATGGCTCCTAGATGAACAAAAATCAACTTTTTTCATTTTTATATGTCCAAATTACAACAAATTTTATAGCAATGTCAAAATCAGGGCCACCCTAACCACAGGGCTAAATGGGCTATCTGGGGCGCCAGCCTTTTGGGGCGGCAATTTTGCTTGCATTCAAGTAAGTTCTTATGTGTTTTCTTATGAAGCGGGGCGCATTATTGTTAGTAGCCCACGGGCGCTAAATATCTTAGGACGGCCCTGGTCAAAATATCAATAGATAGAGTATACTCTGCCCATGATCTTCATAAATTATTAATTTTTTTTGTGAGGTTGCTTGCGTAATTTAATATACAAATAATTCAGCGAGGTGTATCTGTTGAATTATGGACTGGCAATACGCTCATTTAGTGAAAAAGTCAAATTTGACAGGTAATTGGATGCAAACAATGTTTGAAGTTTGGAAAAGCGACATTAATTTAATTATTTAGAAATATTTAAGCACTTAAAAGGTAGGTGTGTAGGATGATTTGACTTACCAGTATTTTGTAACCTGTTATAATATAATATAATAATAATATAAACTATAAAAATAAAAATAATATAGTCTTTGTAGTACAGGGTGTCCCACGTAAGAGGGTCACACGATTTCCTGGCTTTATTATTGGGCTAAAATGAAGAACCAAAATCTATTCTCATGAATTTTTTCATGAGGAATCCGATTCTAAGGTTGGATTAGTGATAGAACCTCTAATATACGAGGTATTGTCAAAAAACTGATTTTTAAAATTTATTCCACCCTGTATATTATTACGGAAATCCGATATGGTATATTATTGTGGTTATAAAGGCATATGTCATTCATACATCTAACTTCCGGCGACAACCTGTATATTACTATATTATGATATAATTGAAAAGTAGCCATTCTTCTGATTTCAAAAACATATAACATAAACATAAAGGCAGGAAATCGAGTGAGCCCCTTACGTGGGTCACCCTGTACAGGGTGTCCAACCGAGAATTCTCCTATCATAACTCGTATAGTTATAGACATATTTGAAAATATCGAAAACTGGATGAAAGTAGATCCCTTTTTTATCCTCAGACGCTAGCTGAGGTTTTTTTTTACTTTTATGCGATAATAACAATATGGCGGCGACTGATTTCTTTTTAAGTAACACCCTGTACATAATGGAATATTTGGATTATGCTAATTTTTTTGTTTTAAAAAATGTAAGGTTTCATAGGTCTATGGCTCTTAGTTTTCATGTTATTGAACGGATAAGATTTGAGATATCATATATAGATTCTTATACAATGTTAAAAATTTTAAATAGGCTGTCATTTCAAAACAAAACTTTTTTATTACTACCAATGTTGCAATAGTACTATAACTTAAAATAAAATGTTACTGAAAATCAATATATTCATTCTTGGAAGAGCCTCCGGCACTACCAAAAGGGTTCTTTGATAACCTGCTAACGCAAGTGTGGTGCTAACTGCTAGTAGCTATGACGATGACATTAACTTTTATAAAATTTCCGCTTTCTATTTACTGTGTTTTTGATGTGTGTAAGTGCGCATTTGTTCTGCACTTTTAGGTTTATTTGACTTTAAAATTGTACGGGTAATAACTATTTTTGGGCTACGGTTAGTTACGTAAAAACAACAACCCAAGTGAATATAAATATAATTTAATTAGCAACAGCACTACAAAACAATAACCGCTCAATTAAAAATAAGATCTGCCTTGATTTATACGCCTAGGTTGTGAGGCTCCAATAGGCGGACACTGCAGCACAGGCGAATCTTCACAGGCCAACCATGAACTGGACATCCTGTAATAACAATGCACATTCACTTCGGTTACATATACACTCGCGCCTATGCATATCATACGTGTACATATATACGCTTGAGCAAAATGGTGCCTAACACTGGTGACTAAAGTCAACTCTGGCATCGCAAGTCCAACATCAAGTGGAAACAGGCATGTCTATCTATGCACGAGGTGCACAATGGGCACTTACACCAACGCATGGTTGGCAACACAGACACTAGCTTACTTATATATAAAACACTTAGTTCAGGAACCAATAAGCACGTAACATCAACCATAATAATAAAACTCACCTCCAAATATAAATGTGACTACAACACCATTTGGTTACTATAATACACAGGAACTACACTTCGTTATACTGAATATGGACACGTCTGCTCAATTGAGTAGATAATTCACAACTGATTGGCGTGTGCACTTTTTTCCGACAATGCCTGATATGAAATTATTCCACAGAGATTCTTTCATGTGGCAAAAACAAGAGCAATCAGTATTTGTAATCGCTAAGTAACATACAAAAAATCCCGAAAAGACCTGACTTACGTCATCCTCTTACAAAACGTCAGAAATTGCCTATTTAGGTTTATTTTCAGGCAGAAAGACCACGGTCGATAGCCTTTTGTACCTACCTCGGTTCAATAAATATATTTACTACTACTACAAGGTTTATTTTTTCACTCTTAATTTCGATTGTATCTCATAAATAGCATGTCGGACTATTAAATTCGACTTTCATGTTTTCGTCTTTACCCATAGTGCTCCTCTACTACGTGCACCTTTTGTGGGGCAAATGATTTATAATTTTGTGTTTTCCAATTATCTGCAGTATTATAATATGCAGAGGGTGTCCATGTAGTGCGTATTTCTTCCATAACTCCTTAGCTATTGTAAATAGACAAAAATGTTTAAACCAAAAGTTGTTCAGCAATCGACACTGCATGTTCCAAAAATATTTCTAGTTGTATAGGGTGTTCCATTTAGGCTGGGCAGTAACCGACTTTGTTAAGTTAAATGGAACACCCTATATATTATTCCAAAGTTGATTAGAGAATGTGAAGAGCTTTCCAATGAACTATCACAACATATACTTTTTTTGAGTGATTTTTGAAATATTTAAAATTTTGTCGAAATTTTGACAGATGTAGAACCTAAAGTGAAATGCCATATTTTTCAAATTAAAAGTAATTTTAAATTTTTATGGTGGCAAGGCAACTGATTAAGGTAGATACGAACTTTCAAATTTAAACTTCCGTGTTCGTAATTTAATATCGAACATGTAGATTTAAAAATATCAATAACTTCATTTTAAATGAAATACCCTGTATATTATTTAATAATAAAACAGAGAATTACAAGTGCTTTCTGACAATCCCCCACACATGATATTTATTTTGAGTAGTTTAGAAGATATTAGCAATTTAAGGTAAAATTTTGATAAAAAAAAAAACAAAAAATTGATTTACATATTTGGCATTTAATCATTTTCTGAATATGTAATGTGAAATGGGAGTATTGATGCTGCCAATTGAAATGGCATGAATATTCAACAGTAAAACATCGTCAGAAGTGGCATTTTAGCTTTTTTTTTTTTTTTAATCCATCAATGGGATGTTGCCTATCCCGAGGGAAAATTGCTGAATCGAAAAAATGCTTTTGATAGCGTCTAATTTGAGAGGAGAAAAAATAATGTACGGCATCAAATTTTTTACCGGAGGGGTCAACAGAAATAAAAAAACATTTTTTTTGTCTTTTAATCCTCCTCACCCAACACCTCTTCCTTGACCTCTTCATCCATTTACCCCGAAATCACTATTGGACTCCATGTTTCTCCAAGAATTTTTAACTCTACGTTAACTAAATACCAAGAAAAAAATACAACCCCCTTATGCCTAACTCGTAGAGATAGATAAAACAATCCAGACCTGAGCAGGTCTGGCGTCGCTTTACAAAATAAAATATTAAAGTACTATAGCTGATGGTGAACTTCAGTATAATAAAACCGGTTGGTACAAATCTCTTTATTACAATGGCGGCCTGTGAATTTAGACAGTTTTTGCACCGCAGGGTCTAAAACCAGTACTTTAGTCCCCGATTTTAAGGACTAAAGTGCCAATTTTACTCCCTGAGGGAGAAAAAAATTTTTTCCTGTGGGAGTAAAAGTAAAGGCTCATTTTCACGATGGTAGTACTCTCATGAAAGTACTCTCATGACATTCGCCTCGATAGTCAGGTCATGATAGTGTGGTGTCTACACGGTTATGAAGTATTGCGTCAGTAGTGATAGTTATAATATGGCCGACACTGAACTAATTGCAGCGGTAGCCGCTGTCGTGGGATGTCCTAATTTTCTGATGAAGCTCTTTAATTGATGACAGTCCTGATAATGGTAGCAAAATTTCATCGGCGTTGTCTCGTTTGACTCTATTTTTAAAATCTGGAGAGATTTTTTTTCCATAAGCATAGCATAGCATACTCTTCCAAAAACTTTTAGTATGTCAAACCGTTCCGCCATTTTAAAAGCTACACAACAAGAACTCAACACATGTGCCGTTTAAAATGAGAAGAGCGAACTATCACATTGGATATTTGCAGTTTTCACGATGGGAGTAGTAGTAGTCCTTTACTGTCGCCACAATACTGTCAACTATCTAGTCAGGCGAGATAGTGTGAGAGCGCTGTCGCGACAGTACGATAACGGCTTTCAAGTTGTCTATACTGCGACAGTTGCTTTGATAGTTACTGGCATGACAGCAACTATCATGAAAACTATCATGGTGAAAATGAGGCTTAAAAATAGACTAGATTTTTTGGATTTATAACCAATATTTTTTTTTTGCATAATTCGCAATATATTATTTTTGATCATTAAATCATTTATTGCCTCTTCTGCAGCTTGTTCGATATTATTAAGGCTCACTTTTAAATTTAAAGTTGTAATACACAAATTTAAATAACGTTTTGCACGTATTTTTTAGTTATGTCAAAATCCTAGCCTATTAAAATTCCCGGTGGTTTTTAAACTTAATAAAACATGGCATGTAAATACTGATATACCTAATTATTTTTGTTTTAATATTTTAAAATTTGCGTAGCGACGATGAGGCTTTGGTTCTTGCGATGCAAAAAATAGCATATATACTACTGGACTAAAGTGCCTTCTAATCCCTCGTGTGATTGTTGCCTAAGCGTCCAATCTTCACCCTCGGAGTTAAAAGGCATACTTTAGTCTCCCTTGGTTGTTTATAAACTGCAGGCCCTCTTTCCTTCATCTTAATACAATAGATTTCAGAGGGCTTGTTTGGTAATTTGTAAGGTCTTTAATAAACCTTTACATGTAAATCAAAAGTCTTATCTTCAAGAAAATACATGAAACAATGTTAGCAAATATTTTTAGAAAAAATTATAACAATCAATTTATTACTTTACAAACATCCAGTTTTTTATATATATTTATATCCGCAAGAACTATACAGGGTGTTATTGAACTTTAGGAAAAAAATTTAACAGAAAAAAACTCATATTATAGTCAAATACATCTAATGACGAATTTCTTCTAATCAAAAGCGATTATTTACAAAGATATCCTCATTTCATTTTTTTAAATTAAATCACAATAAAATGTTTGATGGCCACTGGAAACAGTTGCACCCCATTTTAAGTGTATGTGCCGAGATGTGTGTTATGGATGACAATGAAGACCATGGCCGTCGTCATGTTTATTTGAATTCTAAAATTGTCGACTTGATATTAATTCAGTGGCGTATTGGACGGGTCCGCAGGACCCGCGATGCGGGGGACCTCCAGCTTTTGGGCGCCCCGAGTCTAGGAATTTTTTACGCGAAAATATCGTCGAAATTAAAAGTGACGAAATCTTACGTACATCTTAAACATCTAGCTAAAGAGAATGTACGCCGCTGCCGAAAATTTTTATAATGGAAGTGATTGCATTCTTTATTTTTTTTATATACTTTTATTATGTTAACGGATATATTTGAGATGTAAGAATTGGAGTAGGTATAATGTGGTAAAATATTCATGTACCTAACGATATTTGTTCAACAAAATTGGAGGTGATTTATTATTTTGTGGGGGCCCTCATCATAAATTTTGGGGGGGGGGAGACAGAATTTGTTGGCAGCTAGCAATCTTTTATAAGTGGTTCTCAAACAAATACAATAATTTTTCGGATTTTTAACTAGCTTTTTTTTCTTCAAATAATCAATTTATTTATGCTGTACTTGTTTTAAAACATCAAAAATAACATGCAGTTAAATTTTTTTCCTAAAGTTCAATAACACCCTGCATAGTGAATAATGAATAATATTTCAGTGAAACCATTGAGTAAAAATAATAAAGAGGAGCAACTGTCAAGGTTTCGAGATTTTAGTGTTGTATTTTTTCACCAATAGCTTTATGATTGTCTTCCATTTTAAGGGCTACACAGCCACATTACAAATACCTTCCCGTAGCACTAAAAATAGATGACAATCATGAAGTTATTGGCAAAGAAATACAATACTAAAATCTCGAAACCTTGACAGTTGCAACTCTTTATTATTTTTTACTCAATGGTGAAACGCTATCGAAAAGTCAACTGCTTTTGTGTAACATGCACATTCATACTGATCAATCTTAATACCTGTTAACGTGTTCCTCTAATTCATTAGGACTTAAACTAGTGTATTTGCACATAGGACACTGAAGTTTAGGGGCAGAACTTTTTAATTTCAAAGCTAAGTTAGTACGCAAGGGAGACCCCTGCCCATGGCTGGAATTTTTTGGACTCGATTCACCACCCCCATTAATCTAAAAGGTAAATTTTGTAGGTAATTATTATGGATGATGTGTAGAACATTATACTGGGTTACAATGATGTAATGTACAGGCCTTCACCTCGTATTTTGAGGAGCCCCACCTACAGGATTTATTTCGATGTGAAAAAATATTGTCATAAAGTTACTAGTGGTATTCATTTTGCATGAGGAAAGGTCTTCTTTCAAAACAATAGTACAAAAATATATTTCATTTATCACCATCCCTAGCTGGAATGACCCCGACTCCTATGTATGTATATTTGTTAATATAAACGTGTAGATGAATATCAAAATATGAGAGAAAGCCCTATACAGTACACTTCCCTCAAGATGTATACACAAACTCATTACCCAGTGTAAAATGAAATGAATTTAGACCAACTGATGTAGCATGCATACATTGACAAATATAAACTACAAAGACGTAGAAATACTTAATGGAAACTGTCTAAAATATGGGTGAGCACCAGCAGGGTGCGATATTAAATTCCTCTGCATGCTCCGCTAACATTACCTTTTAAAAACACATACAGAATAATGCATCACATACTTTACTTATTTAGTGGTATCAGTAATGAAATAGCAAAAGAACAGTATGGCCCGCAGGTGGAGGCCATCCATATTCTAGTTAGTTTCTTGCTTCAATTACGTTTCCCTAGGTCTATCTATGTAGGTAATATTTGTGATTTAATTGTTTCATTTATATATATTTTTTTACCTTTGGATTTAAATTTATATTATTAATATTACTTTTTACTTCTCCAGTAACATTTTGATTATTACTAGAATAAGACGGAAAATTCCAGTTACTTTCACCATTTATACCATTACATTCACTGAAAGAAAAAACATTCTTTATATTTTGAATGCACATCAATCACCATATACCTACTGTATAGCACTACAAATATTTTTGGAAGTAGAAATTACATTCTGACAAAAAATCAATATAACATAAAATATTAAATTTTGAGTTTGTATAAAAAAAATGCAGAAATATTAAAGTTTGTTACCCTGGACTGGGGTCATCAATAAAGCTCATATTCTGTTCCGATTCAGGGGTTAAAAAATCCAAATGAGCCTGATTAACATGTAAAATCATTTCGGCTGGCGAAACAGCAGATAATTCACAGAAAGGACATACAGCATTACCATCCACATGAGCTGTGTGTGTATGTGTTCTAAATTCATCTTCACTAAGCCCTTCTAAACCACAAATTTCACAACAATAACTAAAATCAGGTACATTACTTGCCATTTCCTAAAAAAAATTATAGGTTAGACTTATGACAAGAGAAGTTAAAAGCCTTTTTAATTACTTTTGGCAGAACAAAACGTAAAATAATATTTTCGTTAATTATTAAATAACTTACTTTATTTACTATTTCTGTTGAAGCAGAAGAACTGAACTTTTAAATTCATTTATTTGACGTCTGACCTAATTTCCTGCAACCCGCATAGCAACCTGCAAAATAAATTGCCTATTCCTTGAGGTTGGGTTGGGAAAGTAGAAATTTTTTTTTTGAGTGTTCGTATTGCGTTATCGTAACATGTTTTGTGATCGTAATCGTTCGAGATTATTCATAAAGTTGAATTACCAATGTTTTACAATGACCTTTCTCACCTCTGCTGATTTAACTCATTAAGAAAATAAGGAACAGATAATATAGTTCATATTTTTGACGGTCGATCAGTCGGTTAAGGCAGTTCTTTTCCATATTTTGATGTGTATATAAAATTATAGTATGACAGTATGTCTGATGATACAAAGACGAAAACTATTCCAAATGCGCTTAAATTTGTATTTGGTGGCTTAGCAGGGTAACATTTTAATTTTGAAACTAAACCTGTTTTTTTTTTAAATTATATCATGGCGGTAAATTTAAATTACATTTTTTAGGATGATGGGCAATACATTTGTCCATCCTCTAGATTTGATTAAAAACAGGATGCAGCTGAGTGCCGGATCAAAGGAAAAACTAACATCTATTCAAGTCTTTCGAGGAATTGTCGCTAGAGAAGGTTTTTTCGCCCTATATAATGGATATTCTGCTAGTCTTCTTAGGCAAGCTACATATACGACTACAAGATTAGGGGTATACACATTTCTTTTAGAAAACGCCAGGTCATGCGAGGATACACCGCCTAATTTTGTTACGAAAGCTGCGTTTGGTATGGTAGCCGGAATATGCGGTGCATTTGTTGGTAAGTGAAATATTTTGATGCTATATTTAAACTAAGTACCAAAGTTGTAACGAAGTGAATTTTAGCAGGGAAATATTGTTAGTTTTAATTATAAATGTATAAAACAGGCAGGTAAAATTTAACAAACATTAATTTACTTCAAATTAAGCCTTCTGAACCGCGTCTTTTCCGTTTAGACATTTTTAAATTATGCCGCGACGAATGCAATAATCCCGGTTTTGATCCGATCACTCCTTATGCAAGAAAACGCAGGGACTGCAGCGAACCCACAGTGCCAGCCTACCCTACACCGTGCCAACCTATGTATAAAACGTTTTGAAATCAGCTTTTCGTTCGTGGCGCAAGATTAAGTAGGGATACGCGTCATCACGCGTCTATAAAACTAACAAACCGGCCGTTTAAAAATCAGTTGGCGCTCCGCCTGATCGAGTCCAGACCACCAGTCCGAGAAGAAGTCCGAACCGCCTCACCGCCTAGAAGGGATCTGGTTAATCTATTGTATTTGACCGGTAATTTTATTTCAATTATTTTTCTGTGTATGTTCGAATTAACGTAACGTTCCAGCTTAGAGCAACATTGTGCTTCCGTGTGTAGCGTCTTGCTAACCTGCCAATTTGACGTGTGTAATCGCTTACTGGCAAAGTTACCAAGTCGTCGTCGTTATTTTCTGGCCTAGCCCTAAATCGCGTGAATCAGTCATCCCCGCGCAGAAATCGACGTCTTGACCGCCTGCTGATTTGACGTGTGTAATCGCTTAACAGCACTGTCGCCAGGGCGTCGTCGATATTTTCTTCTGTCTACTCCGTGTCAATAAAATCTGATAACCGCGAAACTCGACGTTTTGACGTCCTGCTCAGAGAAGAACGATCACAGAGAAGCGACATAAAGGCTTTCAGCGTGAACAGTTTTCGTACGCGCATGCGCCAACTATGGTGTGTTGTTGTCACTTGTCACTTGCGTATATTTCAATATTTTTTTAGGTTATACCTAAGTATATTGAAAATATTTGTTCAAGCAGTAAAATAACGACTATTAAATCTATTTCGTTTAACGATTAAAGACAAAGTAAACGAAATACCTAATCAACTTGCCAATTTTGATGTACTTATTTAGGTTATAAAAACGCTATGAAGTAAATTACATCAGGAAAAAGTATTAAAATATTTTATTCTGTTAAATATACTAATAGGGATTTCAAAATAAATAAAGTAGATAGAAAATGGAAAATTTTAACCCATATATAAATAAAAATATTTGTTGTGAAACATCTTGTTTTATTTTTATATACATACTATTAACACATATTATTAATAATAAATATAAGTGTGTGAATGTGGCACAAAATCCTTCTAAAATGTATTTTAAGAAATGCATTAAACATCTCTAATATTAGTTTATATGTGAATCAAACTAATTTATATATATTTTAATTGGTCTACATTTTATAACATTTACCCATGCGCTCTAATTGCGATGAACAATATTATAAAATACACTGTCATGCAGTTCGCTCAGTGTACATCTCGGTGTACATGTACCAAAAGGATAACTTCTCTCAGTGTAAACGTGTGTGTTTACTTCAAATCGGCTGGGCCATAGAACTTCAAACGTTCCGCCGGCACTGTCGCTTCTCTGTGATCGTTCTTCTCTGTCCTGCTGCTGATTTGACGTGTGTAATCGCTTAACAGCACTGTCGTCAGGGCGTCGCCGATTTTACTTTACTAGTTCGCGTCTCCCCCTTGGGCAACCAGAAAAATTAGTCCGCTTATTCCGTTGCTTCCTTGGTTTTTTTTTAATATTGTCTTTGTCATAAAATTAACTGCTGAAAAATAATTCGAACACATGTTTTGCCTGTAAATTATACTGTCTTGTCTGGTCAAATATAGATTGCCATTCGAGCTTTGCTAGTAACCTTTTGTAGATAGAGCTTTTTACGTGCCGCACACTTTCCGTTTAACCGCATTACCGTAGATTTGCTTACTCGGTTTATTTGCTTGCCGTTTTTCCGCTTAATAACCAAAGTTTGCCGCTTTTAGTTTTGCCTAGCTTGCCTGCTTTAAGTTTTGCTGTAAATACTTGTGCTTATATTTGTGCTTTATTTTTACCGTAATTATATTAAATTTCTTTATCATGTATTAAAAAAGTCCAATAGATTTTATAATTGTATATTTAGAGATGAAACTTCAATAGAAGTATGTCAAATTGGATATGTTTTTTATTATTATGTTTGTATAAAACCTAAATAAAGTAATTTACTAAGTATCTTTTAAATTTCAAAATGTATGATGACTGCGCATGCGCAAAGTCGTTCTGACCGTTCTTCAATTTGTTACAGATCCTAATTGATGGAATAGCGTTCTCTCCAACCTCTATGTCTATGGGTATCACTTACCGTATGTATGCAACTTATGCAAGTCGACCACATGAGTCACCGGCATACATAATAGCATGATACAATAAATAAGAGATAAGATATCGCGCAGCTCGTGACGTCAGTCGGTGAGCTAGGACGCCATTAAACGCCCGGCTGTCAGGAGTGTCAGGTAGAATTGTCAAGTTGTTGCGAATATTTTTGGGTTTAAAAGTTAAAAAATCGTCGAAAATGAGATGTGCTGTGTACGATTGTGATGTTGATAATAATTCAAGAGATTCTACGCACGATATAACGTTTTTTATTTCCCTGAAATAAAAAAATGCAGGGTGTATGGAAACGCAGTTTCAGAAAAAATAGTATGTGTACCATCGTAGTAAAAGCATATTTCCGAACTCCGTGTTGCTTGCGCCTCGACAAGCAATCTGCACGGTCGCCCGGGAATGTTAAATTTCTCCTACTAAGCACACAATGTACTATTTAGCATCAATTTTCTTAGTAACTAGAAAATTTTTAGAGAAAGTTTATTTACATTTTTTACCTTAATTATTAACATTTTTATAGTTTTTTAACTTCCTACATATTAAAGGTAAAATTTGACGTCAAAACTGGTTTTTCTTAATATACTTAACTTTCGGCAAGAAACAATTTTTGAGAAATTAATTATAAATAAGTTTTCTATTATGCTGCCTACTGTCTGGCGATCGCACTGTATTTTTACGTAAAACATTCTTCAATATTCTTAAATATCAAATATATTGAATGCATAAATGGTTAATTTATCCTTTTTACATTTGACTTGCCATTTTGTTAATTTTGAAAACTTCGAATAGGAATTAACCCCAAAATTATTAATTTGTACGGCCAGACATATTCAACAATTACAAATCGAAATACATGCCTACGAAAAATATAAATTGGGAGTTAATTTCGTATTATTAATACTTATATTCACGTATAATATAGAAATTTCTGCATAAAATATATCAAATGTAATAATCAGTGTTATCTCTGAGCTCTAATAAATTTCATCTAAAATGTAATAATTTAAATAGCCGTCATTAACTTAGTATTACACTATAATCAGTGAACCTATATTATGAATAAAAGCCATAAAACAGAGTTCCTAACTAACAAAATTTGATATTAAATTCGATACGCGACATAGATTTTAAAAATTACTCACTGTGTGACGTCATGCGCAAACCGGACGAAATTTGAACGCTTTGATATCATATCTTGTGTTGTTGTATCATGACATAATAGTATATTACGTAATGAGAGTTGTAAATAGCATATTACGCGCGAATGGAAAAATTGCGCACGACGCCGCGTAGCGGCTAGTGTGGCAATTCCATGAGTGCGTATTTGCTTTACAACTCGAATTATGTACTATACTTTACCTTCGATCGTATTTATTGATATTAAAACACAATTTTGTATTATTTATATATTGCTTATGTCAGTTTTGACAGCGTTAGAAAATTAAGTTTTGCACCTGCCATTTTTAATAATTTTAGCTTGGTGTCAGAAATATGAACTACAAGTGTTGTGTAAAGTTGGTCACATTGCATTGCACCTCAGCGGCTGAGCGTGCGATTTGTTTACGGTGTGTTAGGTTCAATTTACATAGGTGGCGGAGAGTGCGTTTTCAGCTATTTACGTTAGCGATCGTAGGTAAACGATATTTACTGATGCTCTCATTGACATTAAATTCCTTTAGCGGCGTTTTTTGCCCAAGTTTTTGTATGTTTTAATTTGCGGTCTTTACCGCTGTCACTCTCCGTGTGGGCCTTACACATTCACCGTTTGTTTTCTCTTTTTAATTCACGCTTTTCGTACTATAAACCCATCTTTGTTTCCAAGTTGAACATAAAATTTTGTGGGGTACTGTATAGGCACAATGTGAGAAGCCTGACATTTTGCTAAACACTTAGTAGATAATAATCATAATTTTGATAATAACCTTAAAATATTACACCTCGTGGGTAAAGGCCGTTTGATTAATAACCTTGAATGTTTGGAAATTCTGAAAGAATAAAAAAAAATCCTAATTCATTATCTCTTAATGCACAAGTACAATTTGAATCTTCGTTTACCTTTTCTGTTGTTATTTAATTTTTATTTGTTCTAATCAATACGTTATCATTCATAACATAACTATGCCACGCCACAGGCACTGGCCACAGAACATAAAGGTCATGATGAAGATGCAACACATTGGACTAGAGTTCTGTGATACTATAGGAGAGAACGATAGACAAGAAGGATAGCTCAGTTCCATAAGAGCAACGTTAGCCTGTTGGCGGACCGGCATTGAACGGTAGTGACGTAGCCATCAGTACAGAATTGGCTGTCGTCAATTAAAGCCTGTGTGTTTACGTTGCACTTTGATGTGTTTTCTCTTCAGTTTTTAGTAACTATTTTTTAATTTTCAAACGTTGTAGAGTGATAATGAACATTCAGGAATATCATAAAATCAAAATTTGGTGACAAACTTTATTTTGTGTGTTTTTTTGTTCGTGTTTACAAAGCCCCAATTTGTGATTAGTATTTGGACATTTTTGTATTCTAATCTGTTTTTCGGTAGTGTTTATGGTAAGTTTATTCAATAAAACACAGGAAAAAACATTCTAAAATATTATTTTCTCGTAACTGTGTTAAATAGACAGCCTCAGAGGTTTGTTGTTTGCTAATTAATTAGTTGTGTTAGTTTAATGCCTTGGTGTCAGGTAGGTTGTAAATTGCAAATGATTGTTCACGTGTTAATGTTGTATGTCAGTTTTAGCACAGACCACAGTCTTAGTACTTATCAAATTGACCTCAAGTTTGGCTCCCCTGGTCTGAATAATAAATGGTCTTGGTGGTTACATGGCGTATTTATTTCACTTGGAACTCCCTGAAACCCTTCTTTAAAAAGTCTCGGCTCAACATATACTTTCTTGTTACCTGTTTATTAAAATATGTATTATATATTGTTATATTGTTACATATTGTTATATATATATATATATATATATATATATATATATATATATATATATATATATATATATATATATATATATATATATATATATATATATATATATATATATATATATATATATATATATATATATATATATATATATATATATATATATATATATATATATATATATATATATATATATATATATATATATATATATATATATATATATATATATATATTTATATATATATATATATATATATATATATATATATATATATATATATATATATATATATATATATATATATACACATGTAATCCGGCATTACCAAGCCCGAAACTCTATACTTCACGGATGTTACGAAGCCCGCGGCAAATTTACGAAGCCCGAATCGGGCTTCCTAAAAATTATTGCGTATATAAGTCTATCAGGGGTAGGTGACTCCATCTGTAGTTGTTTCAAAAAATCAGCCGGGCTTCCTAAGTCGGTATTATATCTCAATATATACACCTTTAGTTCAGTGTGATTGCCACCAGAGGGCCGCCACGCTCTCTGTATATACACTGTCTGAGTTTCACGGATGATAGGAAGCCCGCTATGTTTCGCCGTGCATAGGAAGCCCTTAATTTTGGCAACTACGCAGTTTAGCTTCCCTAATCACTAATTGAACACTTTTATACCATAGAAAATTAAAAAGATAGGTTCGATTTTTACTTGGCTTAGGTAGGTAGGTACCTAAGATTAAATCAAGTAGGTACTTGATTTAATCTGTATTTCGATTTTAATACACATGAATATTATTTATTAATTCTTTTATAGAATTTGTTTCAATCAAATCTGCTATTGACAAAGGGTATGTTAATTTAAATGGAATTTAATATTTCTTGTCTTAATTTTAATTTAATTGCAGTTACATAAATAAGTGAATTATTATTAATTTGAAAAAAATGTGTTAGGTACTATAAATTTGTTTCTCTAATTCTGTTGTAATTAATGTAAATGGTACAATACCTAATTTATTGATTTTTATGAGATTCAATAGTTTTTAATTACATATTTCAGTAAGATATTGACTAAATTTAGAAATAGGTAGCTGATAATATATAATTATTTAAATTAACAGTTACCTTTATTAAACTCTTTTAGAATTATACATCTTATGCGTTTTACAGAGTAATATTGTAAGTTATTAATTTGTTTATGTGGACCTAGATGACTAATGTATAGTAAGGCACAAATGTCAGTTACCCCTCTACTAACTTTTGAATGATTTCAAATATTTTTTGGAGATAAGATAAATTTGCGACTGTTTGACTCTAAATAAAAAAATTGATATTCCAAAATGGCGTCTGGTCTCCATATTGAATATTTCTCTACTGTCGAGCCGAGGTGTGTGATACCTTAAATTAAAGGTATATTCGTCCATAGTAACTTGCCTTAGGTAATCCGATGATGTATAACAAAATGGCAGCATTACAACAAATTGAATGTTTACACAGGGCACTAGTTTCTTTACCTGGTTTTTTGACTCAATAATACCCGATTGTTAATCCCAGTAAGCATTTGAATTGAACATAATGAAAGTTTGTCAATAAGGCAAGTAAAATAATGTTTGAAATACATTTTTTCATTATATAGTTAAGACTTTTGCAAATTTTAGTGACTAAGTACCTAGTCAAATGAATAAATACATTAATTTACAGGACAATCTATATCACTAAAGCTCATCCTGTAAAAGGAATATAATAATGATGTGCCTTGAAAATGTGGAAATAAATTTGACAGTTATTATTTACCCATTATTACATACTTTCTCTACCTACATAAAGTGACTTATAATAATCATGCCGCGAATTTTAAATGATAAATCGAAGCCGCTTTGATATTTGACGAATAATTGAAGAAAAGAAATTACCATAGAGCTGTCTTTAACACATCTAGAAGTAGCATAAGGCTCAGAAGTGTTCGCGAAAAATTTATAAAACGGGTTTGCTGTTGTGAACAAAATGGAACTCACTTCGAGTATTTTTGCTAAAGTAAATAAACGTACTATTTATTATATCTAATTAATAAGATAATAATATTTGTTTAAATATAAAAATTCTTAATAAATAGTAAAAAATTGCATTTCAAACATCATTTTACATTAATAATCGAGCATTTTATTGTCATCGCATTAACTCGAAATTTGGGTAAGTTAAGATTAGATCTTTAATTTAAGGTGTCACACACCTCGATCCGACATTAGAGAAATATCCAATATGGCGACCAGACGCCATTTTGGAATATCGGTTTTTTTATTTAGAGTCAAACACTCGCAAATCTATCTTGGAGTATAACCCCAAAACTCCAAAAAATATTTGAAACCAGTCAAAAGTAGGGGGGTAACTGACTTTTATTGCAGAATCCATTACATTTAAAGCAAAACGTAAAACATTTAAATGGATTCTGCAATATATTGCAATGCTGTATGTGACATATAGTCCTGCAGAGTATTTTGTTTTTGCATTGTTCGACAATAATAACGTTCTAAATTGTTTTCAACGATTTTTTTTGAATTCAACATAATTTATATTTGCATGTTCAGAAATGAAACATCAATAAATGTATTAGATAATTTTGTTATTATTGGGCCAATATAAGGCTTGAATAAGGTTGTTTATACAACAAGTCTCGAATAAAGAGAGGAAGAGTATTTTATAAGAAAGCATGAAAATGTAGGCGGCATTAATTATAGAAATTTGTTTTTTATGGTTACATGACAGTTTATTAATTGTAAAATGTAAGTTCAAGTAAATCATTTTGTTTTTCGAGATTAATCGTCTACCTGATGAGCTACAAATAGCGAAAGAATATGTACATCTTCTTGTGGACTTCGTTTTTTAATTGGTGACCATAATATAATCAAATAACTAAAATAAATATTTATTGAATAAAACTCTAATTAACAATAATTTACATTTGTTATGTAGTTGCTATTAAAAAAAAAATTAACAAGATACATTAATTCTCAATTAAATTATTAAAATATATATCGTCAATAACAGATTCAATATAAATAAATTGCACAAAGAAATTGATAATGGAATTAAAATGATATAAAAATATTAAGTATTCTTTATATACTACTGAAGAGGAGACAGGCAAGGTAAACGGAAAATAAAAAAGAAAATAATTCCGGATGCATTAACTACCATTATTAACTGATCATGAATCTGATTCAGCTTTTAGCAGATCTGGTAATTTTATTCTGTTAGTACCTAGACTTATATTCAGTTCTTAATTTTTGATTATGTGATTATTGACTAGTTACAATTATTATTATTATTATTATCTATTCTATCTATTCTATTCTATATTCTATTCTTTTTATCTATCTTTTATATCTATAAATATTAAAATGTGATAAGGCTATGTCCGTCTAATTCGGGAGCGGTTTTTCGTGTACTTTGCACCCGCAAAAGCTTTTTTCACGGGGGAGATTGGCTTTTCGTAGGCGGAATCATATCGGGAAAATCCCAACGTCGATGTTTCGTTGCGATCCTTTGAGTATTAAGAAAAGTTATTAGCCGTTTGGTAGCACCGTGTCGGAGAGGTTTGTAAAATTTGAGAAATTAAAAAGAGATACGAGACCAATGGCCGCGGGATGCGCGCGCAGGTCTTGACAATACTTAAAAATTACAACGTCAATGTCAAAGCGCCGCTTTTAGGTTATCTCGAAATCTACAGTGCGTTGCGATAAAACTTTTAGGTTATGGTCCGAAATTGACGTTTCCTTATTATCAGCCCCAGGACGGAACCGATCGCAGTTTCGGGATCCGGACGTCCTCGGCGCCCCGAAACCGTTCTCGGTTCGTAGATGGCGCCCCTCTCTCCCTTTGACATTTAAACGTCACTTTGACAGTTTTTTGACAACTGTCAAAAAAATTTTAAAACTTTAAACCAGATACAACTAAATAACATGAATCGTTTAACGAAACGGCAAAGCCAATAAAAATACGAGACACCTCTCATCCCTGAACCTTATTTCCTCTCATGTAACAATTCCGTCGGACTCTACGCATGCTTTCCGAGATATTTAAACTGGATCCAACTAAATAACCCGAATCATCGCTTAACTTAACAGACACGCCAGCGAGAATACACGAAACCCTTTATCCCTGAACTTTCTTTCTTTTCAAGTGATATCCCTGTCGGACTCTATATGTTCCAGAGATCTTTAAACCGGATCCAACTAAGTAACCCGAATCATCGCTTAACTAAACAGGGACGCCCGCGAAAATACACGAAATTCTTCATCCCTGAAATTTATTTCCTTTCAAGTGGCATTCCAGTCGGACTCTACATGATTCCCGAGATCTTTAAACCGGATCCAACTAAATAACTCGAAACATCACTTAACTAAACGGGGACCAGCGAATACAGGACACTCTCCATCCCTGAAATTCATCTCCTTTCAAGTGATAATCCCTCTACATGTTTTCTGAGATCTTTAATTTGGACCCAACAAAATAATTCGAAACAACACTTAACTAAACAGGGACGCCAGAGAAAATACACAAAACCCTTCATACTTGAACCTTCTCTCCTTTGAATGGACAATTCTGTCGAACTCTACATGATTAACTTAACAGAGACGCCGGACAGAGAAAATACACGAAACCATTCATCCCTGAACCTTCTTTCCTTTCAAGCGGCATTCCTGTCGGACTCTATATGTTCCCGAGGTCTTTAAACCGGATCCAACTAAATCGAATCATCACTTAACTAAACAGGGACGCTAGCGCAAATACACGAAACTCTTCATCCCTGATATTTGTTTCCTTTAAAGTGACAATTCCTGTCTGACTCTACATGTTTCCCGAGATCCTTGAACTGGATCCAACTAAATAACACGGATCATCATTTAACTAAACAGAGACGCCAACGAAAATACACGATTCCTTTCATCTCAGAACCTTATCCACTTTCATCTGATATTACTGTCGGATTCTACATGCTTCCCGAGATCTTTCAAGTGGATCCAACAAAATAACCCGAATGATGACAACTAAACAGGGACTCAAGTAAAAGTACGCGAAACACTTCATCCCTAAACCTTCTTTCCTTTTATGCAACAATTCTGTCGTATTCTACATCTCTACATCTTTAACCGGATCCTCCTAAATAACCAAAATTATCACTTAACCAAACAGAGACGCCAGTGAAAATACACGGAACCCTTCATCCTTGAATCGTCTTTCCTTTCAAGGGACATTCCTGTCGGAGTCTAAATGTTTCCCGAGATCTTTAAACTTGATCCAACTAAATAACCCGAAACATCACTCCAACTAAACAGGGACGACAGCGAAAATACACGGAACCCTTCCTCCTTGAAACTTATCTGCTTTCAAATGACATTCCTGTCGGACGCTAGCTGAAATACACGAAACCCTTCATTCTTGATTCTCCTTTCTCTTCATGTGACATTCCTGTCGGACTCTACATGTTTCCCGAGATCTTCAAACTGGATCCAACTAAATATCCCGATTCATTATTTAACCAAACAGTGACGCCAGTGAAAATACACGAAACCTTCCATCATTGAACCTCCTCTCCTTTCAAGTGACATTCCTGTCGGACTCTACATGTTTCCCGAGATCTTTAAACTCGATCTAACTAAATAACCCGAAATATCACTTAACTAAACACGGACGCCAGCGAAATCAACCCGTTATCCTTGAATCCACTCTCCTATCAAGAGACATTCCTGTCAGACACTACATGTTACCAGAGACCTTTAATCCTGATCCAACAAAATCATCACTTAAATAAACAGGGACGCCAGTGAAAGTACACGAAACACTTCATTTCTAAATCCTCTTTCCTTTTGTGCAACAATTCTGTCGGACTCTACATCTCTACATATTTAAACCGTATCCAACTAAATAAATTGAATTATCACTTAATTAAACAGGGGCGCCGACAAAATTACGCAAAACCCTTCATCCCTAAACCTTCTCCCTTTTCATGCAACAATTCTGTCGGACTCTACATGTTTCCTGAGCTCTTTAACCGTATCCAACGAAATAACCCGAATCATCGCTTAACTAAACCAGGATGCCAGTGAAAATTAACAAAACCCTTCATCCTTGAACCGTCTCTCCTTTCGGGGGACATTTCTGTCGTACTTTACATGTTTCTCGGGATCTTCAAATCGGAACGAACTAAATAACCCGATTTAACACTCAACTAAACATAGACGCCAGCGACAATACACATAACCCTTCATCCTTGAACCTTCTCTCCATTCAAGTGACATTCCTGCCAGACTCCATATGTTCCCCGTGATATTTAAACCGGATCTAACTAAATAACCTGAAACATCACTTAACTAAACATGGGCACTAAAGAAAACACACGAAACCCTTCATCCCTACACCTACTTTCCTTTCATCCAACAGCTGTGTCGGACTCTACATGTTCCCGAGATCTTTAATCGGATCTAACTAAATAACCCAAATTATCACTTAACTAAACATGGACGCCAGCGAAAATAAACAAAACCCTTATCCCTGAACTTCTTGACTCTCAAGTAACATTTTTGTCGGACTCTACATGTTTACCGAGATCTTTAAATTGGATCCAACTAAATAACCCGAATCATCAATTAGCTAAACAGGGACGCCAGTGAAAATACACAAAGCTCTTCATCCTAAACCCTTCTCTCCTTTCAGGGGACATTCCTGTCGCATTCCACATGTTTCTTGAGATCTTCAAACCGGAACCAACTAAATAACCCGAATCATCACTTAACTAAACAGGAACCCCAGCGAAAATGCGCGACACCCTTCATCCTTGAACCTTCTCTCCTTCCAAGGGACAATTCATGATTCCCGAGATATTTAAACCGGATCCAACTAAATAACCCGAATCATCACTTAACTTAACAGAGACGCCAGACAGTGAAAATACACGAAATCCTTCATCCCTGAACCTTCTTTCCTTTCATCTGTCATTCCTGTCAGACTCTATATGTTCCCGAGGTTTTTAAACCGGATCCGACTAAATCGAATCATTAACTAAACAGGGACGCAAGCGAAAATACACGAAACTCTTCATCCCTTTTTCCTTTAAAGTGACAATTCCTGACTGACTCTACATGTGTCCCGAGAAATTTAAACTGGATCCTACTAAATAACCCGAATAATCACTTAACTAAACAGGGGCGCCAGCAAAAATACACGAAAATCTAGGGTTTTACGTTGCAGTCCTGTACGTTGTATGAAAAAATGTACTACAGGCCACAGCCCATAATATAAGAAAAAGTTTTAAAAAAAATTTATACAAATCTAACCTGTTCCTGAAAAAATATTCATTAACTAAGAGAAGGCAGTTGTGTAGAGCGTAAAAAATGCATAATTATCGAGGTGTGAATTTTTCACAATAATATTTTTTCTGGTATGCAATAGATTATTCAACAAAGAAAGCAGAGGTATTCTATTTTTCGTTAAGGAAAAACTAGGAAGCAAATTATAATATTTCAAATGCACTAAGAAATATATATTTCACGTATTAAAAAGGGACTATAAAAACATTCCACACTTTACAAATATAGAATGCAGGAAAAAAATGTGGGACTCTTGAATGAAAAAAATAGACTGTGAAAAATTATTTATTATTATTGTTGTAGAGCTTTAGATATGTTAATAAAGTATTATTATCATACCTCCCAAGATATCTATTTCTAACGGCAACACCGCCGGGCTTCTTAACATCCGCAGGCTTTATTTTGTTGAAACACTAACTGACAAATTTTAAAATAATGTACAATATTCACTGCAATCCCCTACCTCTCAACCCGGGCTTCGACTTGCCTGTGATATTTACCGGGCTTCGTATCATCCGTAGGCTATGTATATATATATATATATATATATATATATATATATATATATATATATACATAGCCTACGGATGATACGAAGCCCGGTAAATATCACAGGCAAGTCGAAGCCCGGGTTGAGAGGTAGGGGATTGCAGTGAATATTGTACATTATTTTAAAATTTGTCAGTTAGTGTTTCAACAAAATAAAGCCTGCGGATGTTAAGAAGCCCGGCGGTGTTGCCGTTAGAAATAGATATCTTGGGAGGTATGATAATAATACTTTATTAACATATCTAAAGCTCTACAACAATAATAATAAATAATTTTTCACAGTGTATTTTTTTCATTCAAGAGTCCCACATTTTTGTGTGGAATGTTTTTATAGTCCCTTTTTAATACGTAAAATATATATTTCTTAGTGCATTTGAAATATTATAATTTGCTTCCTAGTTTTTCCTTAACGAAAAATAGAATACCTCTGCTTTCTTTGTTGAATAATCTATTGCATACCAGAAAAAATATTATTGTGAAAAATTCACACCTCGATAATTATGCATTTTTTACGCTCTACACAACTGCCTTCTCTTAGTTAATGAATATTTTTTCAGGAACAGGTTAGATTTGTATAAATTTTTTTTAAAACTTTTTCTTATATTATGGGCTGTGGCCTGTAGTACATTTTTTCATACAACGTACAGGACTGCAATGTAAAACCCTAGATTTTCGTGTATTTTTGCTGGCGCCCCTGTTTAGTTAAGTGATTATTCGGGTTATTTAGTAGGATCCAGTTTAAATTTCTCGGGACACATGTAGAGTCAGTCAGGAATTGTCACTTTAAAGGAAAAAGGGATGAAGAGTTTCGTGTATTTTCGCTTGCGTCCCTGTTTAGTTAATGATTCGATTTAGTCGGATCCGGTTTAAAAACCTCGGGAACATATAGAGTCTGACAGGAATGACAGATGAAAGGAAAGAAGGTTCAGGGATGAAGGGTTTCGTGTATTTTCACTGTCTGGCGTCTCTGTTAAGTTAAGTGATGATTCGGGTTATTTAGTTGGATCCGGTTTAAATATCTCGGGAATCATGAATTGTCCCTTGGAAGGAGAGAAGGTTCAAGGATGAAGGGTGTCGCGCATTTTCGCTGGGGTTCCTGTTTAGTTAAGTGATGATTCGGGTTATTTAGTTGGTTCCGGTTTGAAGATCTCAAGAAACATGTGGAATGCGACAGGAATGTCCCCTGAAAGGAGAGAAGGGTTTAGGATGAAGAGCTTTGTGTATTTTCACTGGCGTCCCTGTTTAGCTAATTGATGATTCGGGTTATTTAGTTGGATCCAATTTAAAGATCTCGGTAAACATGTAGAGTCCGACAAAAATGTCACTTGAGAGTCAAGAAGTTCAGGGATAAGGGTTTTGTTTATTTTCGTTGGCGTCCATGTTTAGTTAAGTGATAATTTGGGTTATTTAGTTAGATCCGATTAAAGATCTCGGGAACATGTAGAGTCCGACACAGCTGTTGGATGAAAGGAAAGTAGGTGTAGGGATGAAGGGTTTCGTGTGTTTTCTTTAGTGCCCATGTTTAGTTAAGTGATGTTTCAGGTTATTTAGTTAGATCCGGTTTAAATATCACGGGGAACATATGGAGTCTGGCAGGAATGTCACTTGAATGGAGAGAAGGTTCAAGGATGAAGGGTTATGTGTATTGTCGCTGGCGTCCATGTTTAGTTGAGTGTTAAATCGGGTTATTTAGTTCGTTCCGATTTGAAGATCCCGAGAAACATGTAAAGTACGACAGAAATGTCCCCCGAAAGGAGAGACGGTTCAAGGATGAAGGGTTTTGTTAATTTTCACTGGCATCCTGGTTTAGTTAAGCGATGATTCGGGTTATTTAGTTGGATACGGTTAAAGAGCTCAGGAAACATGTAGAGTCCGACAGAATTGTTGCATGAAAAGGGAGAAGGTTTAGGGATGAAGGGTTTTGCGTAATTTTGTCGGCGCCCCTGTTTAATTAAGTGATAATTCAATTTATTTAGTTGGATACGGTTTAAATATGTAGAGATGTAGAGTCCGACAGAATTGTTGCACAAAAGGAAAGAGGATTTAGAAATGAAGTGTTTCGTGTACTTTCACTGGCGTCCCTGTTTATTTAAGTGATGATTCGGATGATTTTGTGGATCAGGATTAAAGGTCTCTGGTAACATGTAGTGTCTGACAGGAATGTCTCTTGATAGGAGAGTGGATTCAAGGATAACGGGTTGATTTCGCTGGCGTCCGTGTTTAGTTAAGTGATATTTCGGGTTATTTAGTTAGATCGAGTTTAAAGATCTCGGGAAACATGTAGAGTCCGACAGGAATGTCACTTGAAAGGAGAGGAGGTTCAATGATGGAAGGTTTCGTGTATTTTCACTGGCGTCACTGTTTGGTTAAATAATGAATCGGGATATTTAGTTGGATCCAGTTTGAAGATCTCGGGAAACATGTAGAGTCCGACAGGAATGTCACATGAAGAGAAAGGAGAATCAAGAATGAAGGGTTTCGTGTATTTCCGCTAGCGTCCGACAGGAATGTCATTTGAAAGCAGATAAGTTTCAAGGAGGAAGGGTTCCGTGTATTTTCGCTGTCGTCCCTGTTTAGTTGGAGTGATGTTTCGGGTTATTTAGTTGGATCAAGTTTAAAGATCTCGGGAAACATTTAGACTCCGACAGGAATGTCCCTTGAAAGGAAAGACGATTCAAGGATGAAGGGTTCCGTGTATTTTCACTGGCGTCTCTGTTTGGTTAAGTGATAATTTTGGTTATTTAGGAGGATCCGGTTAAAGATGTAGAGATGTAGAATACGACAGAATTGTTGCATAAAAGGAAAGAAGGTTTAGGGATGAAGTGTTTCGCGTACTTTTACTTGAGTCCCTGTTTAGTTGTCATCATTCGGGTTATTTTGTTGGATCCACTTGAAAGATCTCGGGAAGCATGTAGAATCCGACAGTAATATCAGATGAAAGTGGATAAGGTTCTGAGATGAAAGGAATCGTGTATTTTCGTTGGCGTCTCTGTTTAGTTAAATGATGATCCGTGTTATTTAGTTGGATCCAGTTCAAGGATCTCGGGAAACATGTAGAGTCAGACAGGAATTGTCACTTTAAAGGAAACAAATATCAGGGATGAAGAGTTTCGTGTATTTGCGCTAGCGTCCCTGTTTAGTTAAGTGATGATTCGATTTAGTTGGATGCGGTTTAAAGACCTCGGGAACATATAGAGTCCGACAGGAATGCCGCTTGAAAGGAAAGAAGGTTCAGGGATGAATGGTTTCGTGTATTTTCTCTGTCCGGCGTCTCTGTTAAGTTAATCATGTAGAGTTCGACAGAATTGTCCATTCAAAGGAGAGAAGGTTCAAGTATGAAGGGTTTTGTGTATTTTCTCTGGCGTCCCTGTTTAGTTAAGTGTTGTTTCGAATTATTTTGTTGGGTCCAAATTAAAGATCTCAGAAAACATGTAGAGGGATTATCACTTGAAAGGAGATGAATTTCAGGGATGGAGAGTGTCCTGTATTCGCTGGTCCCCGTTTAGTTAAGTGATGTTTCGAGTTATTTAGTTGGATCCGGTTTAAAGATCTCGGAAACATATAGAATACGACAGGAATGCCACTTGAAAGGATAGAAGGTTCAGGGATGAAAAGTTTCGTATATTTTCACTGGCTGGCGTCTCTGTTAAGCTAAGTGATGATTCGGGTTATTTAGTTGGATACAGTTTAAATATCTCGGGAATCATGTAGAGTCCGACTGGAATGCCACTTGAAAGGAAATAAATTTCAGGGATGAAGAATTTCGTGTATTTTCGCGGGCGTCCCTGTTTAGTTAAGCGATGATTCGGGTTACTTAGTTGGATCCGGTTTAAAGATCTCTGGAACATATAGAGTCCGACAGGGATATCACTTGAAAAGAAAGAAAGTTCAGGGATAAAGGGTTTCGTGTATTCTCGCTGGCGTGTCTGTTAAGTTAAGCGATGATTCGGGTTATTTAGTTGGATCCAGTTTAAATATCTCGGAAAGCATGCGTAGAGTCAGACGGAATTGTTACATGAGAGGAAATAAGGTTCAGGGATGAGAGGTGTCTCGTATTTTTATTGGCTTTGCCGTTTCGTTAAACGATTCATGTTATTTAGTTGTATCTGGTTTAAAGTTTTAAAATTTTTTTGACAGTTGTCAAAAAACTGTCAAAGTGACGTTTAAATGTCAAAGGGAGAGAGGGGCGCCATCTACGAACCGAGAACGGTTTCGGGGCGCCGAGGACGTCCGGATCCCGAAACTGCGATCGGTTCCGTCCTGGGGCTGATAATAAGGAAACGTCAATTTCGGACCATAACCTAAAAGTTTTATCGCAACGCACTGTAGATTTCGAGATAACCTAAAAGCGGCGCTTTGACATTGACGTTGTAATTTTTAAGTATTGTCAAGACCTGCGCGCGAATCCGGCGGCCATTGGTCTCGTATCTCTTTTTAATTTCTCAAATTTTACAAACCTCTCCGACACGGTGCTACCAAACGGCTAATAACTTTTCTTAATACTCAAAGGATCGCAACGAAACATCGACGTTGGGATTTTCCCGATATGATTCCGCCTACGAAAAGCCAATCTCCCCCGTGAAAAAAGCCTTTGCGGGCGCAAAGTACACGAAAAACCGCTCCCGAATTAGACGGACATAGCCTTATCACATTTTAATATTTATAGATATAAAAGATAGATAAAAAGAATAGAATATAGAATAGAATAGATAGAATAGATAATAATAATAATAATAATTGTAACTAGTCAATAATCACATAATCAAAAATTAAGAACTGAATATAAGTCTAGGTACTAACAGAATAAAATTACCAGATCTGCTAAAAGCTGAATCAGATTCATGATCAGTTAATAATGGTAGTTAATGCATCCGGAATTATTTTCTTTTTTATTTTCCGTTTACCTTGCCTGTCTCCTCTTCAGTAGTATATAAAGAATACTTAATATTTTTATATCATTTTAATTCCATTATCAATTTCTTTGTGCAATTTATTTATATTGAATCTGTTATTGACGATATATATTTTAATAATTTAATTGAGAATTAATGTATCTTGTTAATTTTTTTTTTAATAGCAACTACATAACAAATGTAAATTATTGTTAATTAGAGTTTTATTCAATAAATATTTATTTTAGTTATTTGATTATATTATGGGTCACCAATTAAAAAACGAAGTCCACAAGAAGATGTACATATTCTTTCGCTATTTGTAGCTCATCAGGTAGACGATTAATCTCGAAAAACTAAATGATTTACTTGAACTTACATTTTACAATTAATAAACTGTCATGTAACCATAAAAAACAAATTTCTATAATTAATGCCGCCTACATTTTCATGCTTTCTTATAAAATACTCTTCCTCTCTTTATTCGAGACTTGTTGTATAAACAACTTTATTCAAGCCTTATATTGGCCCAATAATAACAAAATTATCTAATACATTTATTGATGTTCCATTTCTGAACATGCAAATATAAATTATGTTGAATTCAAAAAAAATCGTTGAAAACAATTTAGAACGTTATTATTGTCGAACAATGCAAAAACAAAATACTCTGCAGGACTATATGTCACATACAGCATTGCAATATATTGCAGAATCCATTTAAATGTTTTACGTTTTGCTTTAAATGTAATGGATTCTGCAATAAAAGTCAGTTACCCCCCTACTTTTGACTGGTTTCAAATATTTTTTGGAGTTTTGGGGTTATACTCCAAGATAGATTTGCGAGTGTTTGACTCTAAATAAAAAAACCGATATTCCAAAATGGCGTCTGGTCGCCATATTGGATATTTCTCTAATGTCGGATCGAGGTGTGTGACACTTTAAATTAAAGATCTAATCTTAACTTGCCCAAATTTCGAGTTAATGCGATGACAATAAAATGCTCGATTATTAATCCCAGTAAGCATTTGAATTGAATATAATGTAAAATGATGTTTGAAATGCAATTTTTTACTATTTATTAAGAATTTTTATATTTAAACAAATATTATTATCTTATTAATTAGATATAATAAATAGTACGTTTATTTACTTTAGCAAAAATACTCGAAGTGAGTTCCATTTTGTTCACAACAGCAAACCCGTTTTATAAATTTTTCGCGAACACTTCTGAGCCTTATGCTAGTTCTAGATGTGTTAAAGACAGCTCTATGGTAATTTCTTTTCTTCAATTATTCGTCAAATATCAAAGCGGCTTCGATTTATCATTTAAAATTCGCGGCATGATTATTATAAGTCACTTTATGTAGGTAGAGAAAGTATGTAATAATGGGTAAATAATAACTGTCAAATTTATTTCCACATTTTCAAGGCACATCATTATTATTTTCCTTTTACAGGATGAGCTTTAGTGATATAGATTGTCCTGTAAATTAATGTATTTATTCATTTGACTAGGTACTTAGTCACTAAAATTTGCAAAAGTCTTAACTATATAATGAAAAAATGTATTTCAAACATTATTTTACTTGCCTTATTGACAAACTTTCATTATGTTCAATTCAAATGCTTACTGGGATTAACAATCGGGTATTATTGAGTCAAAAAACCAGGTAAAGAAACAAGTGCCCTGTGTAAACATTCAATTTGTTGTAATGCTGCCATTTTGTTATACATCATCGGATTACCTAAGGCAAGTTACTATGGACGAATATACCTTTAATTTAAGGTATCACACACCTCGGCTCGACAGTAGAGAAATATTCAATATGGAGACCAGACGCCATTTTGGAATATCAATTTTTTTATTTAGAGTCAAACAGTCGCAAATTTATCTTATCTCCAAAAAATATTTGAAATCATTCAAAAGTTAGTAGAGGGGTAACTGACATTTGTGCCTTACTATACATTAGTCATCTAGGTCCACATAAACAAATTAATAACTTACAATATTACTCTGTAAAACGCATAAGATGTATAATTCTAAAAGAGTTTAATAAAGGTAACTGTTAATTTAAATAATTATATATTATCAGCTACCTATTTCTAAATTTAGTCAATATCTTACTGAAATATGTAATTAAAAACTATTGAATCTCATAAAAATCAATAAATTAGGTATTGTACCATTTACATTAATTACAACAGAATTAGAGAAACAAATTTATAGTACCTAACACATTTTTTTCAAATTAATAATAATTCACTTATTTATGTAACTGCAATTAAATTAAAATTAAGGCAAGAAATATTAAATTCCATTTAAATTAACATACCCTTTGTCAATAGCAGATTTGATTGAAACAAATTCTATAAAGGAATTAATAAATAATATTCATGTGTATTAAAATCGAAATACAGATTAAATCAAGTACCTACTTGATTTAATCTTAGGTACCTACCTACCTAAGCCAAGTAAAAATCGAACCTATCTTTTTAATTTTCTATGGTATAAAAGTGTTCAATTAGTGATTAGGGAAGCTAAACTGCGTAGTTGCCAAAATTAAGGGCTTCCTATGCACGGCGAAACATAGCGGGCTTCCTATCATCCGTGAAACTCAGACAGTGTATATACAGAGAGCGTGGCGGCCCTCTGGTGGCAATCACACTGAACTAAAGGTGTATATATTGAGATATAATACCGACTTAGGAAGCCCGGCTGATTTTTTGAAACAACTACAGATGGAGTAACCTACCCCTGATAGACTTATATACGCAATAATTTTTAGGAAGCCCGATTCGGGCTTCGTAAATTTGCCGCGGGCTTCGTAACATCCGTGAAGTATAGCGTTTCGGGCTTGGTAATGCCGGATTACATGTGTATATATATATATATATATATATATATATATATATATATATATATATATATATATATATATATATATATATATATATATATATATATATATATATATATATATATATATATATATATATATATATATATATATATATATATATATATATATATATATATATATATATATATATATATATATATATATATATATATATATATATATATATATATATATATATATATATATATATATATATATATATATATATATATATATATATATATATATATATATATATATATATATATATATAGAGATGTAAACGGTCATTGTGCAGCCCGTTGAATATATTAACGGTCATTTGTGAAGCCCGAAATGACATTGTTTAGCCCGGATCTGGGCTAAACAAGGTATCGATGTGTATATCAATGCTAATTGGTTAGATAAGTTCTTAGGACCCCCCCCATGAATTTTCATCTGGGCCACACAGAGTCGTATTTACCTATACGACATACACTGTGAAGTTCATGGTACCTCCCTATAGGGGGCGCTTCACATGGATATATAAATACAGTAAAAGATACGAAAGCCCATTATATTGACATAACTCTATGCAGCCTGAGTTTTGGCAACATTGTTCTCTTTCTTAAATACTAGGTTCCGTGCTAAAATATGTGATGCTCTGTAGCCCAGGCCACCATAAGACTATATTGTAGATACTGATACACTTTTTATGTAATATCAAATTATGGTACTATAAATTTTGTTTATCATTTAGTGTATAGTATTTATAAATCAGATGAGGAATCCTTTAAACTTAGAATTAGAATAACAAATTAAAAATATGTACAGGAATATGGTGCATCCTTGATGATGGTTTTTATTTAATATTTCCGAAACTGGTAAAAATAAAAACATGAAATTTTGGCCAATCACTAATAGTTTTATGGTCAATAAGGTGATGTGATAATGATCCAAAAATTTCCCTCAGGGGTGGGTCAAACAGGGAGGGGGTAGAGTAAAATGCCCCTAAACCTTTTCGCATGTACGTCTTTCCAGATTTTGATAGCAAATTATGGAATGCCAGAGTTTTTTATGCAATAAAGGTATTCTAGTTGAATTTTGATAGGACGCGCCGTTTTCGAGTTATTTGAGTTTCTGGAAAACATTAATCACAAAAACATTAAAATGGAACGAGTAACATGCACAGTTCTCTAGGTAGGTACTTAGTAATTGATAATAAAATTATGCTATTATTATTTTTATTATTATTATTATTATTAGTTTCGAAAATATTAAACAAAAACCATCGTCAAGGATGCACTTTTAAGGGGTTGTAGCTCCCTTAGGAAGCATTTTCGGGACCATGTTTGTAGGAACTTTTTGTCTTATTTTTGATCGAGGAATACGCGGGTAAAATGATGACCACTAATTTCGGACCACCCTGTATAGACATAAGAAACCCAGTTTTAACAGGATAGATGATCGTGGAATAGGTAATTGTTTTATTTTTCCATATCCTCAAAACAGTGCAAAATATAAAAAAATTATTTACAAATTTTACTATGAAAAATATACGCTTTTCAAAAAAGGATGTGATGTGAAAAATATATTCGATGTGTCCCGATGTCCAGCGCCCTTGGATTATGGTTACTACCATTTTGATAACAAATTGTAGCTTGTATTAATATCTAAGGAACAAATTAGTTTTTGCTTAATTGCATTTTCCTTCGAATAATATACAGTGTGTCCACGGATGGAGTTACAAAGAGGAAAGACTTTTTTATTATGGACTTTATAAAAATAGTTATTTGTGTATCAAGGCCAAAAAGTTGATCTTTCTCGGCCGAATCTGAAGTTTGCGGCCGAGGCGCAGCCGAGGCCAAACAAACTTCGGATAAGGCCGAGAAAGATCATTTGGCCGAGGTGCACACAACATTTTTTAGGCAGCTGTCTCAAAAAGTAAAATAAAAATATTTTTAAAATTGTTTCGTACAAACTACTGCAGACATGGACAAAATTTTGCGAAAAGCCTAGTAGGCTGACATTTTTAATTCGTTTGACAAATGAAAACGTCACTGGATATTTTATTGACAAGGCACGTTCCTGTCATTAGTAAAAATGAGTGATAGTGATAGCGATAATCCACCGGAAATTTATGAATCTGCAAATGCAAGGTTGGAAATCTACGTCTGTTTTAGTTTTTCTTTAAGCCTAAATCCATTTCAAATATTATTATTAATGATCAATTAATACATGAGCCCGCAAAGAAAATGCGGACGTGAAGTAAAAGCGGACGTGAAGTAAAAGCGGCCGTGAAGTAAAAGCGGCCAAAAAAACATAAAATTGACAAATGAGTACAAAGAGATGACACTTTAGGAACGCTGTCAGATCCGTGAAACGTCACTTTTTGTGACAGCTGCCTAAAAAAGTCATTCTTTATAAAAAGTTCTGCTTGTCAAAAAAATTGTAATACCATAAAAAAAATCGAGATCTGATATACGAGGTATTCAAAAATTAAGAAAACTTGAAAATGGTTCAAGAGAAAAGTACCTTTATTTTTGATTTTAGAGAAAAATATCATAAGTAAAAGTTGTTTTTTATTGAAAATTAATCCTGAATACAAAATTTGACATCCATCTAAATTATTAAAATTAAGGAAACTTTATTTTTTATTGGACATTAATGTATTATTAGAACAAAATTCCTAGATTTTTATTAAAAATTACTCCACCAATTAATTTTTAATAAAAATCTAGGAATTTTGTTCTAATAATACATTAATGTCCAATAAAAAATAAAGTTTTCTTAATTTTAATAATTTAGATGGATGTCAAATTTTGTATTTAGGAATAATTTTCAATAAAAAACAACTTTTACTTATGATATTTTCTCTAAAATCAAAAATAAAGGTACTTTTCTCTTGAATCATTTTCAAGTTTTCTTAATTTTTGAACACCTCGTATATCAGATCTCGATTTTTTTTATGGCATTACAATTTTTTTGACAAGCAGAACTTTTTATAAAGAATGACTTTTTTTTTATAAAGTCCAAAATAAAAAAGTTTTCCCTCTTTGTAACTCCATCCGTGGACACACTGTATATAGGTTAAGAATACTTATTATTTTATGTATGGCGCAGCCTTTTGATGTAACTGAACATTTTATGAAAAGTCTAGTCACATAATGTAAAACAGGAGGAAATCTAACAGCTAACCTTTACTTGTATGTTACATTATATGATTAGCCTTTTCATGAAATGTCCAATTACATCAAAAGGCTGCGACATATATCTATATATCTATTATACAGGTTAAGTGTAAAAGCAGTAGTTCGCCTTTTGTAAAATTTGAATTTACAATAAAGTTTATTATTGTTATTATACAGGGTGTCCCGAAATTAGCTAGAAAGATTTTGCCATCAGTTTCTACGTCCAGAAATAGTAAAAAAAGTTCCTATAAACATGGCCCCGAAAATGCTTCCTAAGGGAGCTACAGCCCTTTAAAGGTGCATCCTTGAAGACGGTTTTTATTTATTAACTCCGAAACTGTTCAAGTTAAAGTAATGAAATTTTGCACATCCACTAAACTTTCTAAGCCTAACAAAATAAGGTAAATATAATCTCAAAATTTTTACCAAGGATGGGTCAAGCTGTAGGGGTGGGGGGTAAAAATTACCGCAACTTTATTATTTGTAAATTTTTTTTAGTTTCGACTTCAAATTATGAATTGTCAGAGTTTTTCACAAAGAAAATGCCCTCTTTTGCAACTTCGATCAGAGGCACCGTTTTCGAGATAAATTCATTTTAATATTCAAATGCATGCTCTAAAATGATTAGGGAAGTGAACAAATTTTTTGCTTTTCGCGTCGAAACAAAATTTAAGCATTTTGAGCAGTTGTTAAAATAAATAAGAAAATCTTGGTTTGATCTGGCTCTTAAATTTTGTTTTGACGAGAAAAGGAAAAAATTAGTCCACTTACTCCACTTATCTAATCATTTTAGAGCATGCATTTGAATATTAAAATGAATTTATCTCGAAAACGGTGCCTCTGATCGAAGTTGCACAAGAGGGCATTTTCTTTGTGAAAAACTCTGACAATTCATAATTTGAAGTCAAAACTCAAAAAAAATTACAAATAAAAAAGTTGCGGTAATTTTTACCCCCCACCCCTACAGCTTGACCCATCCTTGGTAAAAATTTTAGGATGGTATTTACCTCATTTTGTTAGGCTTAGAAAGTTTAGTGGATGTGCAAAATTTCATTACTTTAACTTGAACAGTTTCGGAGTTAATAAATAAAAACCGTCTTCAAGGATGCACCTTTAAAGGGCTGTAGCTCCCTTAGGAAGCATTTTCGGGGCCATGTTTATAGGAACTTTTTTTACTATTTTTGGACGTAGAAACTGATGGCAAAATCTTTCTAGCTAATTTCGGGACACCCTGTATACATTACATAAATATTTATTTATATTACTATTTATTATTATATTTATAATTTTTATATGTGGGTAGGTATAATATACAGGGTGTTCGACTTCAAACTTTCCCACTATGGGAACTTCGTGTGTCTTAATAGCTACAACATCGGTTAAATTTGAGAAAAGTTGTATTTGTTTCTTAAAAGGAATTTAGCGAAAACAGAACTTAATTATCTGGTTTGATTTCTGAGGAATCTGAAAAAAACTGAAAAATTAGAATTTGGCAAATATTTTTTTACAAAATTATTCGTGGGTGCCAAATAAGTAATATTTGGGAGAAAAACGAAAAATTTACCTTTCAGTTTTTTTCAGATTTCTGAAAAATCAAACCACATAATTAAGTTCTGTTAATAATAATAATAATAATAATAATAATACTTTATTCGCCCAACAGGTTACAACCCAATTACAGGACAAAGTTACATAAACTAGAAAATTAAACTAGGTAAAGTTACATAAACGAAATTGATAACTGTATATTAAACAGGGTACACTAAAAGTCTAAATTATAACAATATTAATGTACATTATAATCTAACATTAGGTCAGTTATAACAAATCTTTTGCACATTTTAAGAGCTCGTTCAAGGAACAAAAATTTATGTCGCAAGCGTGACTTATCTTATTGAAATTTTCACACATATGAAACAATGGTGATTTTAGCATTATATTGCTTTTTGCTCGTTTACAATAAAAAGTGAGATTTTGCCGAGAATGCAACCTTGGAATGTAGAAATTTATTTGTGAGAGAATGTCAGGACAGTTAATTTTTCCGTGTAGTAATTTATGTAAAAAAGTTAGGGAACAACAGATTCTTCTCGAAGCAAGACTGTCAAACTTAAAAGTTTTCAACAGGTCATCATGATTAACACCTCTCTCAGGATACTGCCCTGTCGATTTGAAGGTTAGAAATTTTAGAAATTTCCTCTGAACTTCCTCTAATGTTGTTTCATGAACCAAATAAAGAGGATTCCAAATAATGGAGCCATATTCCAATTTTGATCTCACATACGAAAAATACAATAATTCAAGAGCTTTAATATTTGTAAACATCTTACAATTTCTTATAATGAAGCCTAACATCTTCATTGCCTCTCTCGCCTTAGTATTAATGTGTTCAACGAATCTTAGTTCTGAATCAAAATAAATGCCCAAATCTTTTGTAGACGTACAACGCTCTAAAAGAACGTCATTGATATTATAATTAAAGTACAACACATTTTTTTTTCTTGTATACGAAATTATTTTGCATTTGTTTACATTTAAGTGTAACTTGTTTTCAACACACCAATTCTGAACTTTTTTAAGGTCTTCCTGTAGCAAAATGCAGTCAGTTTCTGAAGTTATATTTTTAAATAGCTTTAGGTCATCTGCAAATACAAGCTTTTCACATTTTAAATTTAAACATAAATCATTTATAAACAGTAAAAATAGAAGAGGCCCCAGGTTAGATCCCTGTGGGACACCAGATGTAGCTGTATATGTTCTCGAGTTGTATCCATTATAAAAAACAAACTGTTGCCTATCTGACAAATATGATTGAAAAAATTTTAACAGATCCGAGCTAAATCCCATGTCAGATAATTTATTTAGTAAAATTGTGTGATCTATGCGATCAAAAGCCTTAGAGAAATCTGTATAGGCCGCATCCACTTGCCCTTGTTCGTCCAAAAAATTAGCAGTAAACTGAGAAAAAATGACTAAGTTTGTTACCGTTGATCTGTCAGCCATGAAGCCGTGCTGGTATGACGATATGAAAGTTTTTGTGGACATGTAGATGCGACCATACAGAATAATCTCAAAAACTTTTGCAAAATTGGATAAGATGGAAATTTGTCTGTAGTCGCATATGCTTGATGTATCGCCCGATTTAAATATTGGGCATGCCTTTGCTATTTTCCATTGATCTGGAAACATTGATGTTTTTAATGCTAGATTAAACAATATGCATAATGGAACTGAAAGCACAACATTGCAATCTTTCACTATAAAAGAAGGTATTAAATCAAATCCTGAGGTCATTTTATTTTTCAGCTTCTTTATCGCATCTTGAACCTCAAGCAATGAAATATTATTAATATTAATAATCTCTCTGTTAATATTAAAGCTAATAGGGGAATCTATTGTAGCGTCCGGATCTAAATAGACTGAGCTAAAAAATGAACTAAAAGCATTAACAATATCTTGTTGATTATCATATATATTGTCATTAAGTGACATTTTGCCCGGTATCCTTGTTTGAGTCTTTTTGGAATTAACAAATGACCAAAAATTTTTTGAATCAGATGATATTGAGTTTTGGATATTATTTATGTAATTATTAAAAGCTGTATCAATCTGCTGTTTGACTAGAAGTCGAAGTTTTTTAAATTCATGAAGGTGATACCTGGAATTTGATTTTTTAAAGGATCTGAGATGTTTTGATTTTTGTTTTATATTTTTTATTATTTCAGATGTGTACCATTTTGGATATACTCTTTTAAAATGTTTATACTGAGGAACGTATAAATCAAAAATTTCATATAACTTATGATAGAATTCCTCCAGGGCTAAATTAACATTCCCGAAGTTCTCTAAAAAGTACCAATCTGTATCTTGGAGTGCGTTGTATAAACCAACATAGTTAGCTTTTTTAAAATTATAGGCCTTTTGATTACTATCTGCCAAAAAATTTGCGTGTTTAAAATAAATAGTAACTGTAATATACAAAGCAGGATGAAAATCATCTTCAGACACCAGCGGTGCATTGTCATGCAGAATCTCACATTTAAGATTCGACAATATAAGGTCAAGTAAACGATCATTTTTATTGAGAACATGGTTCTGTTGTTGAAGCTCAAAAAATAACAAAAAATTACAAACTATGCTAGTTTTTCTATCATTTACATTTGGATTAACAAAAAGTGGTACATTAAAATCTCCATCTTAAAGATTTTTAATAAAAAAAAAACACCACAGAAATTAGACAACCCCCAAATCCAAAGCCAAGGCTGTCTGGAAAGGGGTTACACATTAGAAAAAAACGCAGACAAACATCCATACCCACCGACATTGTCAGTGCCGGAGCTGGGTCTCGCAGAAACTAACCGCCTTGTGCCACTCAAGCACGACCGTCTCGGTAAAGAAGTAGTATAAGAAACATACACAAGTTTTTCTAATTTAACCGATGTTGTAGCTAGTAAGATACGTGAAATTCCCATAGTAGTAAAGTTAAAATCGAACACCCTGTATATACACATATATTATGTCAGAAAAGTTACTATAGGAATATTAAGCAAAAATGACCCTTCCACACCCTTTAATATTCCTATAATATTTTTCTGACTATTAATAGTAAGTAAGAATATGATTTAAAAAAACGTGTGATTTTCACGGTTTTACATATTACGTTTCAAATCAAATGACAATTTCGTGATTTAAAAAAACGTGTGATTTTCACGGTTTTACATATTACGTTTCAAATCAAATGACAATTTCGTGCTTTGACTGACATGTCATGGCCCAATCGATGACATTTAATGAAGTCAGTTATAATTCACTGCAGTGAATTATGAAACCATGATTCACTGCAGTGAATTATGGATAGGAGGAAACACATACATAATGAATGCATTTAGTAGTCGTGGACAAACTAAGTAATACATTTTGTTAAATTAATACAATTTTTAATACTTCAGTCATTTTGCAAATTAACTAAATAAAGTAAGGAAGTTATGAATGAAAAAGTTATGTGATAACAATTTCCTTTCTTTTTTTGTGATTTTTAATAAAATTCACATCAGTTCAAGAATACCTTTATGTAACTGAAAAGTGGGACAGTAGCCCAGCGCATCGGGCGACAGCACATCTAGCTGAAACAAATAGGTGCTACCACTGGCAACGTTGTTGGGCCACGCAGGGTCTGCAAGATATGTAATTACATATAATCGGGCTAAATAACGACCTAACCGTATATCCTGGCCACACAACGTCTTATGCATATATAAAAAATTGAAATGGTAAAATAACATTACCCCTCTGCGGTTGCCCTGCTTTACAGCAACCAGAAATACATGGATGTATGATGCATATTTTTTTATTCTTTATGTAGAGGCCGGGCTACAGAACGACCCATTGGTATACCGGGCTACACAACATACCATCTATAAGTATATATATATATATATATATATATATATATATATATATATATATATATATATATATATATATATATATATATATATATATATATATATATATATATATATATATATATATATATATATATATATATATATATATATATATATATATATATATATTTTGTATTGTTATATTGTATCTTTTGTTAAAAAAACGTTATATTATTATTATTATAATTATTATTATTATTATATTATTATTATTATCCTTTTTCCCGCCTTCCAAAAAAATAAAGCGAATTTCTCTACAATATTTTACTCGATATTCTCATGAGCTTTTATCGAGGGGTGCGCAAACTTTAAATATGGTGTACACTCCGTCTTTAAATACATTTTAAATATTATTAAATATTTATTAAATTTTTTAAATACTTTTAAATATTAATTACTTTTTATTTAATACTTTAAATAGGTACTTATTTAATATCGTTAAATACTTACTAAATACCTTTAAATATCTTTAAATATAATTTAATACTTTTAAATGCTTAAATAATTAATTATGGTGCACACATGTTTTGACATTTGCTCACCCCTCGGCTTTTATTGATTGAAACTAATTGGTTCTATATTACAAATTACATATACTTAAAATGAGACTGCATGTACGCTTTAATTTAAATTAGAATGTTTTTAATATAATTTATAATTTGATGTATACAGGGTGATTCGTAAGTACTGGTACAGATACCAACAGCAGATTTTGAATGTAAAAATATTGCGATTTTAATTCGTGGTTTTCTTTAAAAATACAGTTCCATTTTTCTATAGGTGATTCCACTCTTGAAGAAGCTAAGCTTAGAGTCTCCTTAATTAGACCAAACTCTTCGTACAATTGGTCCATGTCTATGTTATCGTTTATAGTTTATACCTAAATCAGTGACAATAGGAAGTAGTTTAAAATTAAGGACATTCGGCATCCTGCAAGAGATCTTAACAGGACGCAGGACAAAGTATCTCAAATTCAGGACATCCTGCGAAATGCAGGACGGTTGGCAACCCTAACTGCATATTTTCACAAATACAGTGAAACTTTTTATAAGATAATTTGGTCACTTTTGACAAACATTTTATGCTCTATTTAAAAATGTATTCTTGTAAATTTTAAAAATCAAAATCTCAATTGTCCAAACTCCAAACAGTACCTATTTGAGAAACATTTGCATAGTAGTCGCAAACTGTATATACAGGGTGTGCGATTTAAGACAGGAACACCCCATTATTTCGGAATGCATTGACCGATTTTAATATATTTTTTTAGAGGCATAGTGCTCGATGAGCTCTATTATTGACCATGTGGAAAAATTCTAAATTTTCATTTTTTCAAGGCCTGCTAAGACCCGCTAAATGGGTCGAAATTTAGAGATCGACCATTAGGCAATTTTTTTTCGAAAAAATGGATAGCGCATTCGGTTCAGACGTGCCTCAAATACTTTTATACAAAGTACAATACCTTATATAGGGTGTTTGTCACAGCGTAGCGAATTTTCAGATTTTTCACTTTTCGACTGACCCTTTATAAAAGTCTATTATGCTTACAAAAAAGGTAATGTATTCATTCGACTTAGAGCCATGTCAGAAGGAACGAAGTTTTATCGCTCTAACTTCTACAGGTAGATGTCTGGATTTCAACAATAAAGTATCTACTTCATAAAAAAAAAATTTGATATCGAGACATCTACCTGTAGAAGTTACAGCGATAAAACTTTGTTCCTAGATATCTGCCATGGCTCTAAGTCGAATGAATACTTTGCCCTTTTTGTACGCATAATAGACTTTTTACAGGGTCAATCGAAATATGAAAAATTTGAAAATTCGCTACGCTGTGAGCTGTGACAAACACCATATATAAGGTATTGAGCTCAAACTTTGTATAAGGGTATTTGAGGCACGTCTGAATCGAATGCACTATCCATTTTTTGGAAAAAAAAAATTGCCTAATGGTCGATCTCTAAATTTCGACCCATTTAGCGGGCCTTAGCAGGCCTTGAAAAAATGAATATTTAGAATTTCTCTACATGGTCAAATAGAGCTCATCGAGCACTACTGTCCCAAAAAAAAAAATATATTAAAATCGGTCAACGAGTTCCGAAATAATGGGGTGTTCCGGTCTTAAATCACACACCCTGTATATGTATGTATACCAACATATTAAGTTATATTATTATCCTTGCTGTTTTTAATTCTTAATTATTTCATAAAAGCTACAAGTTCAAATAGTATAAACATTTTTGAGATAATTTTTTAGTATTTTTCTCTTAGGCACCCCTTCAGAGGTAGCGCTTATTCGAATGATGGCGGATGGTCGTTTGCCACCCAATGAAAGAAGAAATTATAAACACGTCTTTAATGCAATAATGAGGATGAATAGAGAAGAGGGAATTTTTACTGTATGGAGGGGTGCCGTACCCACGATGGGCCGTGCGATGGTTGTAAATGCTGCACAGTTAGCTAGTTATTCTCAAACTAAGCAAGTTTTGATAGAAACTTTCAATCTTAATGATGGAATCTTTCTTCATTTCCATGCCTCTATGACATCTGGACTTGTTACTTGCATTGCCTCTATGCCTGTGGATTTAGCCAAAACCAGGTAAGTTAGCATAAAAAAAAAGTTCCCATAAACATACAGTGTGACCCATTTGAAAACGGACCACCTCTGTAAAATGGCTATTTTTGATCCGATTTTGATCAACTCTCTTTTAGATTGTTGCTCGTGCAAAATTGTATTTTGTGGCAAATCGATAGATTTCTATCACAAAAATCAAGGCCTACTTTGCAATTTTTTTGGAGCGAAAATTCTAGAAATCGTATTATAGGGATTTTTTACATGAAAACTAAGTACGCCACTGTATTCAGAGTCCCTTAAAATGGGTCTGTACCAAATTTTATTAAAATGTGCCTCATGTTAAAAATTAATATTAATTATTACTTTCAAAAATTAATTTATACTTGCAAATGTTCAAATAATCTTCTCAATAAAATAATTTGTTTATGAGTTTTTATTTATTTATTTTATGAGTTACTTAATGTTCACAAAGCATTTAAGGATGTAGTAAATTATAATTTTTAAAAGTAATATAAATTTTTAACATGCGGTACTTTTGGATGAAATTTGGTACAGATCCACTTATTTAGGGGACGCTGAATACAGTGGCGTACTTAGTGTTAATGTAAAAAAATCGCTAATACGATTTTTTGAATTTTCGTTCCAAAAAAATTGCAAAGTAGGTCTTGATTTTTGCAATAGAAATCTATCGATTTGCCACAAAATGCAGTTTTCCATGAGCAATAATCTAAAAAAAAAGTTCATCAAAATCGGACCAAAAATAGCCATTTTACAGAGGTGGTCCGCTTTCAAATATGGGTAGCACTGTATGTCCAGATTCGCTTCATTTCTGAAATACGGGGTGTTACAGTATTTTTAAAAAAATGTTTTTTTTATTACTATCTAAAAAATGCTTAAGCCGATTCAAATTTTTGCAGTTTAATTCATAATAATTTTATGGGGTGTCTTTTAGACATAATATTAGAGTTAATCCAGAAATTCCAGGAGGGTGCCCACGGGGCAGGTCGTTTGGAATTTTACACTGAAATAATAATGCCCAGTACTTATATTTTTGCAATTTTCATAATTGTTGTGGTGGTAGTCATCTTGAACAATTCTTGTAGATTAAGAAGCTTTATTTCCATTATTTTAATTTTTTGAGTTTAATAACACCACATGTAATTACGACTCCCTTTATCCCGGAAGGGTCTAGAAGAGCCTTGTGTAGGAGGGGGCTACACATTTAAAGACAAGCGACATACACCCAATATCCTTGTATAATGGAAAAAATCCCTCTCACAGTATTTTTCATTGCCACGACCGGGGATCAAACCCGGGACTTTTGGCGGAGAGACAGGTGCGTTATCACTTGACCATCAGTCATACAAGTCATACAGTTGTATTTTTAGATTTTTTAGTTGCTTCAGAGACGTTCAAAAGTTTGGATTTTAATTTTTTTATCAAAAACGAAGCGAGATACGAAATAAAGCAAGAAACGACAAGAAATTGGTATTTTTAGTTGTTTTATTCAAAATAATTATGAAAATTTCAAAATTCTACTGAACGTTATTGTTTCTGTGTAAAATTCTAAATGACCTTGGGGCACGCCCCTGAAATTTCTGGATCAACTCTAATTTAATATGCCTAAAAAACACCCCATAATATTATTAAGAAACTGTAAAAATTTTAATGAAATTGGCTTAAGCATTTTTTAGATAGTAACAAAAAAACGATTTTTTTAAAATAAAGGGTGGCCCATAATGTAGTGACACATTTTGAAGTCTAATAAGTCTGAAAAACCTATAGGTAAGTTTTTGGTGTTGTTCAATAGAAAAACTCAAAAAGTTTTTTGTGTTGTAAAAAATACAGGGTCTACCAAATTATAAAAATTCAAGTAAAAAAATAACTATGTAAAGTTACATTCTGTATACTACTATTTTTTTAAAGCGTAACCATAGAGATTTATAATTGTAATAATTGTCAAATAGACAGAACGTACTGCCATTTCGAAAAATGAATCATCACGCTTTTATTGTTGAAAATCCATCAGGGTTTACATCAATAATCCGCAAAATATCGACGAATTGAAAGAAAGTATTCGAACAAAAATCCAGAATATTTTCATTAATGTTGCATAATGCTATGCAAAATATGATGTCTAGAGTAGAAGAATGTTCAAGATGAGAAGGTCTTTTAGACACAATTTTTAAAAATTAGGCTAGTTATTATTATTATGTTAGTTTCCCTTATATATAAATTTTCTGCAAAAAGTGCACAGCATCCCTTAAATAGTAAATTTAAATTCTAAATAAGTGACGAAATTTTCTTAGTCATACCGAATCTTTTCTAAAAAGATTCAAAATAAATAAAAACCGCCTCAATCCCCTCGATTCAGTCACTGACATTTTACCGAATCTTCGATCCACTGTGACATGCCATTGAGAGTCTGGCTCTACTACTCCTACTTCCTTGGTCACTGTCAATCATTTTTCCAATATAATTCGACACTTTTACTGCCCTTTCAAAATCCTTTATTTACCCAACTAATTATCCAAAAGAATACACCCCTCTACGTTGCTTCACAGAGATGGTTAAGGCCTTAGTTCTATATAATTTGCTTTATTTTCAAAACAACATTTACAGAGTTAGCCAATTATGAATTAGACAAATCTTTTTCTGAACAATCACTATTCTATTCTGGTTGCAGGATACAAAATATGAAAATGATAAATGGCAAGCCAGAATTTAGTGGACCAATTGACGTTATGGGCCAAATTATCAAGAGTGAGGGAGTATTCGGTTTATGGAAGGGATTTATTCCTTACTACTTTCGTGTAGGGCCCATCACAGTACTTACATTTATTTTCCTAGAACAACTAAATGCAGCGTACCTTAAATATGTTCGATGAGGGTAAAGCGGTGGAGGGTAGAAAATTATATTATATTGGAGATCAGTTTTACAGTGATAGTTTTAAACTTTTTTAAATATAAAATTATACAAATGAAAATGAAGTATTAATTAAATTTCACATATCATCCTGATTATACACAGTATGAGGGGTGTAGGACGCCATAAATCAGAAAACGACAAATGTGTATAGAGTACAAAGACATAACTATAACCATATAATCCTATAACCACATATCCAAGACACATTAAAATAGAACGACAAGGTTGTCAATCAGATATTCTTTGATTTAAAGAATAAAAATAATTTTTACTTATTGAAATATCATATTTGAGTAAGGTTAATAGTAGGCGAAGACTTTTTGAAAACACATCTTGGGAACGGAAGGTCATAAACTTCCTGACCGCAAAACTTTGACGGAGGTAGATTTTAGTTTTAATTTTTTTTTTGTCTTAGTTCCTTAATATTATTATTCTAGGAAGGCGAAATAATAGGGGTAAACAAGAAGAAACTAGGACAAGATTTTTTTAGGATTTGGGGCCAATAAACAATAATTTGAATTGTCTGAGAAAAATTAGAATTGAAAGGTGCAATTTTGCAGGTTTATGGTAAGAACTTTTTATCATCTACATTTTTGATTTAATGACAGCTCTAACATTTTTTAATTCCTATTTCTATGCAGATAATACAAATTTATAACATTCTAACTCAATATGAAAAATATCTCCAAATGGAAAATTATCTAAAAGAGGACAGATAAAATATTTAAAAAATCAGTCTTTTTATTAACTCCAGAAAGTGAAAATGTCGTTAACGTAGATGGAGGACCATAACCAATATTTCCACAAATGTAGAGGAACAGGCTGGGCTATCAGGTAAAAAAATGTTAAAATTATTATAGATATCTAATTGTCTAGTGTAGGTTAACTAACCATCCTACATCTCGAAAATCTTACGGTTTATTAAAAATGTATACCGGGTGGAACAAAAGTATCAAATAATGGCTTTATCTTTGTTATTTACAAAGTTACAAAAAAATATTCAATATAAAAGTTGTTTGGTTCTTTACAATGCATGTTTTGAGTTTTTTAGTTTGTTGATATCTTCTCCTGGTTTGTTCCTATGGCAACCAACTTTTTCTTTTTAAATGGCACCCATAATTTTTTTTTGTCAATTTGAAACAAGCATATTTTTCTCTATTCAGTCATAAAATTTTGCAATTTTTGGAAAAATAAAATAAACGTGAAAAAAAAATTAATTACTAATTTTTTTTCCAAAAATTGCAAAATTTTATGACTGAATAGAGAAAAATATGCTTGTTTCAAATTGATAAAAAAAAGTTATGGGTGCCATAGAAACAAACCAGGAGAAGATATCAACAAACTAAAAAACTCAAAACATGCATCGTAAAGAACCAAACAACTTTTATATTGAACATTTTTTTGTAACTTTGCAAATAACAAAGTTAAAGCCATTATTTGATACTTTTGTTCCACCCTGTATATGTACTGCATAACCAGTATTGTCTTGATAAAAAAAATCAGAATTAAACTCTGTGGCACAACATTATCAGCAATTTCTAAATATTGTGATATTGTTTATGGCCTTTATATAGACTCTTACACCTTCGCATGCAGACAAAAGGTACAAAATTCATGTGTACGAATTATTCTTGAATTGAAATGCAGAGATCATATGTTATTTCATTCAATAATGCCTAATGGTTTTTAAATATACAAAGCTCTACTTATTTCTCATATAAACTACTTCCCTTACCTTGACTAATTCATCATACAATTTTCAGAAAATATAAGTACATAGCATAAAATAGATAGGATTCATGGGGTCAAATCAACGACATAAGAATTACTAGACAAGTAATGAAATGGACTCGTCCACGTACTCAGCGTCTCATTGGTTACAAACACGTGGCGCACCAATGAGGCGCTGAGTACCTTGGACGAATGCAAACAAATCGGAATCATTACTTGTCTAGTAATTCTTATGTCGTTGGGTCAAATATACACGTGTCCGTAGCTGCACAATGCAGTTTCATCTTTTGGGGTATATGGCACGATTTAGTTTCTTATTTATAGCATAAAATGTTTTTGAAAGTTAATATTAAACTATTTAATAAAACTAGGTAGGGAAATCAATAGTTATAAGTATCGTTAAATATAATATAGATTAGTTACTTTTTTCAGTAATTTAATTATGTTATAAAATAATCCGATATGGACAGGGTGGTTCCTATAAAATTAAACCCCCCCTTTATTTCATTAATTTTTAACATATTCTAGAGATTTAAAAACGCATTCTATACAATTTTTAACGTAGATTACGAATCTGCTGTCAAATTATATAGGATGCGTTTTTAAATCTCTAGAATATATTACAAATTAATGAAATACAGGGGGATTAATTTTATAGGGACCACCCTGTACACATAGGCAGAAAGGCTTTGACCTTTAGCCTTTTAGATTTAGAGTCCTAAAAACAAAAAATATTTGCACCATTTTTAACATAATTCCGAATGCTTTTAGGTTATAAGTAAAGAACTTCAAAATTGTACCTTTGACTTGATAATTTCATAATTTCTTAACTTACCAATATTTTACTTAATAGGAGACTGGATTGTTTTTAGAAATAAAAACTATAAAAAGTACTAGTTTTGTTTCAATATAACGAACCGTGTTTTAATGAATATTTTCCTGTATATACACGTATGTTTATTCAATCCCTAGTTGTATATTATAGTACTAGTATAAATAAAATAATTAAACACCAATATAATATATTTCTGCTTAAAAACTAAATTATTACACCAGAGAAATATTTTGATCACAGCAACAGCTTGTTAATGTTATAATAAAATTGTAAAACACATACAAAAAAAATTTTTATTGGAATGTTTTTAATTATGATAATTTTGATAATGATCTCAGATCTATTCTTAGGTATCATTTAGCTAAATTAGATATGTATTGACTACATTTGAAAATAATGATATAACAACACATTTCTGATGAAAAAATCATGCTTTCACTTTACATCCTTCTAATTACTTCATTTACTCTTCTCTCTTTCAGGAATGCCTTAATAGTTCTCGTTTACATTTTACCCAGAAATGCATGTTTTCGATATTAGTCATTTTTATATAAACAGGCAACTTTATAATTGGAAACGTTCAAAGAACTAAAATAGTCATCGTGCGGAAACCACACAATATCTTCTATTTTACATAGATTTATTTTAGGGTCCACACTAATAAAGTTCTTACAAAAACTAATATTTTTGGTAATGTCTTTTCCATTTGAGAGTATTCTAAAGTAAACTCCTTTAGCGTCATTAGATTCTCGATTTTCTTGGTACACCTCAAATATTATTCTTGCCGCATATCTTAAGAGGAACGGATCATTTTGCAACCACAATGCTGTTGCCAATTGTTCCAAAGTGTGGTCGTGTCCAGAATATAATACTAAGTATGGGCCATTATTAGACACCTAAAACAGTAAAATTATAAATGAAAAACTTTGACGACATAAACATACATAATAGAATATACCTACATATAACTTATTAAAAGCTTACATTATTCATACATATTGAAATTAATTTTTAACACTATAGTGTAACACACTATGACTGAGACAATGAGTAATCATTCGAATATATTTAATAAGTTCCACACGTACCATGGATGTCTGAATGAAGAAAATTTGCACCAAAGTGGCTCGGTTCCAATGAATAGCAATTTATATAAAATTAACTTACCATAATATGTAACATCTGTTGAACGATATATCTTATCAAACCATATGACTTTAGTAGGCAATATTTCCGCCAGAAGATATTCCCCCATTTTTGATAATAGGGTTTCATGTTAAAGAAAAACTTAAAAATACTTATCAATTTGGATAGTAGAATATGCAAGAATAATGTATTGGTAAATACCATGTCTTTATTATTTGTTAATTATATTTCGTAGTCTCGTCTCAGATTATAAACACCATGTAGTAGCGGTTTGCTGCACTATCCGTACGACGTTCAAAGATTCTAATTTTCTGTGCCTTCTATATAGTATATTAGATCCATGCCGCTCTCCACGCGGCAACAGGTATTCACTGTGGTTGTCGTACTTAAAGCGTGCAGACGTAGTGTCGTAGCAAAAGTGAGTGCCGATGCCAAAGAAATTAAAAAGAAATGGGAGGACACAAAAGGAAATCTAGAAAGTTAGATAAAATACGAAGGAAAATTGCAAAATTACAAAGAGAAATTGAATCATCCAGTAAGTATAATCAAGTGTAAATAACTAAACTGTTTCAGCATTTTCCAACCGATAAGATATCAAAATAAAAACAAAAAGCGTCATATATCATGCAACTCCTACAGAATCTGTACACATGTACAGATTAGTAAATCACATCCCTTACTAGGGACCATAAGCATTCAACTAAAATATTTTATGTCTGAATGGAAATTGGAAATTCTACACATGTAGAAAAAAGGACTGTTAGGCGACCTTGAAAATGGCTGATACATTTCATGCCTATAAAAACACTAGGCTGATATATTTCATGCCTATAAAAACACTGAGTAATCAAATTCTAAAGTTCTTTTATTATTATAATATATAACTGTGAACGAAGATAAACAAAACTTTTTCATGAATAAAATGATTGTCACAATGTATCTCTATATAGAGAATACATCAAATGGGAAAGCAAATGTCTATAAGACATACCTAAGTCTTTTTAGGTTAATTTAATTTATATTTTTATATAGGCTCGAGTGACACTGACGACTCGTCAGGCTCCACCAGCGGGGAGGAGGAGTACCAGAGTGAGACCCCTGAAGAAAGAGTGGAACCAGGACCTAGTACAATAAGCGCAACGGAGATTTTAGGAATAGACCCGCTGATGGTCACAACGCAGGGGCCAGAAATACATCAAGAGATAGCCAACAGGTGGACAAATTCCCTCAAAAATGGTATCGAAAAAACAGGGAGGAGAGAACTAATCGATAAGTATCCGATTCCAGCCAATATCCCAGCACTCAATGCTCCCAAAATAAACCCGGAGCTACAGGGATGTCTTAACGAGTCTTCCACAAAACAGGATACCTTCCTGTCAAAAATCCAGGAACAGCTGGGAGCAGCTATAAGTGCTGTTTCAATACCAATGGACGAATTCTTTTCATCCCCATCAGAGGACACTAATAAACACCTCTTACATCTCGCAAATGCCACAAAAATGCTGGTTGACCTCCACCACTCTCTATCTCTGCATCGGAGATATGCTATATCGGGCAGTGTAGACCAGTCCGTCATGAAAATTATTAACGAACGTCCCATTGACGAATGGCTGTTTGGACAAGATCTCTCAACTAATGTCAAGAATAACAAAGAGATCCAAAAAGCCAGTGCAGACCTCAAAGCCAAAAGGAACCGAGCCCCTTTCACAGATAGAACAGTGCTCAGACCAGTAAACAAACAATCACAAGCTAGTCATTTTCCTTTAAACTACAAGCGCCAGCCATTCAAATTTCGCCGCAAGAAGGAGGAGGGGGGCAGAGCACCGGAGAGGACAACACGAAGAGGAGGGCCCAGGAAGAAAGAATACAGGAAGTATTAGAGGTAAAATATGCAGGGAGGTTATGTAAATACATTAACACCTGGAAAAATATCACAGACAATCCTCTGGTTTTGAAATGGGTAGAGGGATATAAAATTCCCTTCGAAAAAATACCCCTACAAGTAACTGAACCACCAAACATAACTAAGGAGGGTGAGTTACCTGAGCTAATAAATATGATAAAAGAATTAAGTCGTATAGGCGCAATATCTGGCTGCCAACCGGAAAAAGGTGAATTCCTTTCAAACTTTTTCTTGACTAAAAAACCAGATGGATCGTTCAGGTTTATATTAAACTTGAAAAACCTTAATAAATTTATTGAACCTTTACATTTCAAACTAGAGGATTATCGCAGTGTTAAAAATTTATTATATAAAAATTGTTACCTTTGTACCATAGATTTAAAAAATGCATATTTTCTCATTCCTATTGCTAAGAATTTCAGAAAATACTTGAAATTTAAATTTCAAGGACAACTGTATCAGTTCAATTGTATGGCATTCGGACTGTGTACAGCCCCTTATGTGTTCACAAAGCTCCTAAAGCCAGTGCTGGCTCATCTTAGGAAATTAGGGATTGTTCTTGTAGCTTATTTAGATGACATAATAATCATAGGTAGAAATCAAGACGAATGTTTAAAAAATACTCATAAGACCGCAAACTTACTAATATCATTGGGGTTCTTGCTAAATATGGGAAAAAGCAAACTAATTCCAAGCCAACAATGTCGTTACCTTGGATTCATGTTTGACACAATAAATTTAAAAATGTACTTACCAAATGAGAAAAAACAAAACATACACGGAATGGCAAACAAATTCCTTCAGAACCCAAAGTGCTCAATAAGAGATTTTGCTCAATTCATAGGTGTTTTGGTTTCCGCCTGCCCGGCTGTGAAATATGGGTGGGCACACATAAAATCCCTAGAAAGAGCCAAATATTTGGCACTAACTAAATGTAACGGGAATTATGACGCACTGGTACATCTACCAGACAACATAAGAAAAGACCTATGCTGGTGGTCATCACAAATTCATAATAGTTGGACCGGCATTAAAGAAGTCGCATATAAAATAGAAATCTTTTCAGACGCGTCCATGTCAGGATGGGGGGCCGCCTGTAATGATAAAAAAGCACGGGGATTCTGGGACGAGATAGAAAGTAAAAATCATATTAACGTTTTAGAGCTGAAAGCAGCTCTGAATTCGCTAAAATGTTTCACCAAAAAGGTGACAAATTGTAACATACTTATGAGAATTGATAATACAACTGCAATATCATACATAAACAGAATGGGTGGAGTAAAATATCAAGAATTAAACAAAATAACACAAGAGTTTTGGGAGTTTTGTGAACATAAAAATCTATTTGTATTTGCTTCCTATATAAACACAAAACAAAACAAAGAGGCTGACACTGAGTCAAGATCTATGGACATTGAGACCGAATACGAATTATCGCAGATATATTTTCAAATGATATGTCAGACATTCGGTCAACCAGAAATCGACCTTTTTGCCACTCAACTTAATGCAAAATGTAAAAAATTCGTTTCCTGGAAACCTGATCCCAAATCAATTAACGTAGATGCATTTGTAATACCATGGAATAACACATTTTTCTATGCTTTTCCTCCATTTAGTATAATAAATAAAACAATTAAAAAAATCGTAGATGAAAAAGCAAAAGGAATTTTAGTTGTTCCAAAATGGCCGGGACAACCCTGGTACCCCATTTTCGAAAAACTACTTGTAATGAGGCCTTTATATATTGGGCCCAAAACAAATCTCATATTATCACCTTTCAGGAGCCCACACCCCCTGTCGAAGAACCTTATCCTAGTTGCAGGACTCTTATCAGGACAGCTTTTCTACAACAATCATTTCCAGAATCAGGAATCGATGCAATCATGTCCTCAATAACAAAAAAGACCCTCACCCAATATGATACCGTATTCAAAAAATGGTGGAAATTCTGTGTTAAGGGAAAAAGAAACCCATATGCTTATGACCTGGAATCCATCGTAACCTTCCTCAATCAGGTCGCTAGTACAGGATGTTCCTATTCTAATATCAATACACATAAGTCAGCTCTAGTTTTCATTTTACCCTTCAAGGAAGAAGATGAAAAAATGATAAAACGTTTTCTAAAAGGGATATATAACCTAAACCCACCAAAACCCAAATATGACACTACATGGGACCCCCACCCAGTATTATTGTTTTTATCAAAACTTTTTCCTCTCGACACGTTACCTATGAAGGAATTAACCCTAAAAACAGTTACTTTGATTGCCCTGATTTCAGCACAAAGAATGCAAACAATAACTAAAATTAAAGTTAACAATATCAGACTAATAGAAGACACCCTACAAATCTTCATTTCCGACAGAATAAAAACATCAGGCAAAAATAGACCGCAGCCAGTTTTGATCCTGCCCTTTTTTCATGAGAAACCAGAACTGTGTTTAGCGTCTACAATACAGGAATATCTTGAAAGGACAGAAAATAATCGCTCCCCAGAGAACGATAGTCTAATATTAACCATAAAAAAACCCATCCATGCAGCCTCGGCTCAAACAATAAGTAACTGGATAAAAAAAGTATTAGAACAATGTGGAATAGATACTCATTTGTACTCAGGTTATTCGTGCAGACATGCATCCACCTCTGCAGCTTACAGAGGAGGTACAAATATAGAGTCAATCAGAAGGGCCGCCGGATGGACTATAAAATCCACAACCTTCAGTAAATTTTATAATAAACCCATATTATCTAATCAAGACTCTTTTGCAGTAGGAATGTTAAGAGGATCAAAAGTATTACCTTAAATAAATTGTAAATTTAGGATAAGTTATTTAAGTATTATTATGGCTAAAGCCATTGTTAAATATTTATGGTTGCCCTTGTTATTTATCATTTAGTTTTTATATTGTTAGCGTTATTACAGTGAGCCTTGCAAGGTATAAGATATTTATTTAAGTGATGACAATAATTGTCTATTACAAAATGTTAAATTTTTGCACAAGTAAAATTTATACTTTGCTCTAGATCGCATTTTACTTTAAACATCTACATGGTGTTTATAATCTGAGACGAGACTACGAAATATAATTAGAAGATCAGTTGACTTACCTTGTAAGGAAGGATGATCCTAATTATATGAGTAGTCTCGTCGAAAGATTATAAACATCCCTCCCAGGTTCATAATATGCCCAACCCTGAGCGATCTAGAGGATACTTTGAACCAAGTGAATACCTGTTGCCACGTGGAGAGCGGCATGGATCTAATATACTATATAGAAGGCACAGAAAATTAGAATCTTTGAACGTCGTACGGATAGTGCAGCAAACCGCTACTACATGGTGTTTATAATCTTTCGACGAGACTACTCATATAATAATTAGGATCATCCTTCCTTACAAGGTAAGTCAACTGATCTTCTAATTATTCATAAATCAATAAAAAGTATCGTCAATAATTTCAAATTTTATTAACTTCTGACGTCACGGTTTAGAACTAAATCTAGGAAGATTTGTTTTTGTTAAGAGTCTAGAGTCATTTGACACTTTTGACAGTTTGCTTTAGTTTGTGTTAGTTCATCATTTTTTACTATTATGGAGCCTAATTTCGTTAAAGCTAGCAGTGAAAATTTACCTGAAGTGAACTACGTTATGATTCAGGAATTCTTTGCGAAAAATATGGACTATTTCAGTGTCGAGTTTGAGAGCGTGAAAAATGTGAGGTTAGTTTTCTTGAGATATTTCATCTACGCTATACTGCGCATGCGTAAACAGTTACGTCAGACTGTTGGCGGGAACTTAATATTTTCAAATTACAAACCGAGTTTAAAAATACGTAGGCGCAAAAAAAATACTTTTTTTCCAAATATACAGTATTTTTAAGTGTTCCTGATTGTAAATTTAACATAAATATAAATTGTGAAATAACCCCATTAACCCAGTCTGTGTATGCAAAAATGCCAGCAACGTTTTGCCTCCTAAAAATTATTCTTTGAGTTTTGTTATTATTTTGGCTAACTCAAAAATAAAATTCAAACAAACAAACTTACTTTATACAATTCAATGGTGTTTCACAGGGCAATCCATTACCGTGACATACGAAACTCAACAGGCATCTCTAACAGCATGCGGATCGCTTCCCAAGTAACCTTGTTCGGCATTAGGTGAAAACAACAATCTCCCTGTTCTATCGGCAAGAGACGCTACAGCGGGATGAGACTTAAGTTGATCAGACATATTTCGTCTCACATATCTAAAATTATTAAATGAGTGAGAAATTTTATACTCTGAAATATTAGTATTGGTATATTCAATAAAAATGTATTGTTCATTTTTATACATATATTTTATAAACATAAAATTGTGCTGAAACAGTTATTCTTATTTTTATCATCTATGACTAAGCAGTTCATAAGTAATTTGAAACCAAAATAACCTAAGTCTTGTATTAAGAATAAAACTGTAATACACTTGTTAAAGCTCTCTGCTGGCGATAGGTTGTCACCAATAAAAGAGTAAACTAATTACTTCTTGTGTGTTATTATTTGAATCAAGTATCTACCCTTAGACTCTGCTAATAATTAGTTCTATTATTTTTACACAATTTCTTGGGAGTTTTTGATAGTAGAAATATTATTCTTAGAAACATCTTTCTTTTAGTCGAGATCTACACAACTGTTTCTCCTATATTTTAACGAGGACACTAATACAACACGATGAACTGAAGGGTCTGATGTCTCCTTATACAATTACAAGAGTGGATTATAAAAATATAAGATCGTTAGTATCTTACCTTGATGTTGTAGATACAGGGGTGCTGTGAATTCACCTCCAACTGAGCTCTCAAAATATTTCAACACCCAATTAAACAGGTCCAGATGCGACCCACCAGGTCCGGTGGGTCGATGGAAATCTATGAGGTGACATTTTATACGTAAAAATTAAAGTAGAGTGACAACTTCAGTTGCCCCAATCCATTTTCTCGTGTTGACCAGTCTACATCCTAACTGTTCCGATCCCTAAGAACAATACAAGGAAAATTAAATTTTATATTTATAATCTATACAAAATATGTATATAATACCAGTGACATATGATTCCATGTATCGCTGATAATACATATCACAGCCTCACGATTTTAATAATTTTACATTGTTTCCGCGTAATGGTCGTCTCAACGTACCTGAATATCGCAACCCTGTGCCCATGCTTGTTCGATAAGACCCTGTATCCTGGATATGCTCGATACTGAACTCCTAGGAGGTTTCTGACTTTGCCAAAGCTTGTAAAGTCTCTCATTATATCCAGTATGAGTGAGAAAAAAGCATTTGAGTATTTCTGTACCCACAACCCCAGCCTCAATCTCCATACGAGGAGGCATTATAATGGTCGATGCATGTACAAAGAAGAGTTCGAACATCATTAGTAGCGTTGTTGCTCATCGCTCTAACCCTCGGTACCTGGGGAGTTCAAAACAAAGTATAACAACTTATATTTCTATAATTCAGTGGATACCTACAATGCTCCTAGTAACTGAACTACCATCGTCAACACCACAACTTTCTGCGGCCCTTAAATCCAGTGTTCTTTCGTAATAATCTGCAACGCTCATTTCCCCAGCATATACTTCACGTTGCATATTGGTCACAGACTGTTTCATAAAGTTACCCTGGTTGTCCATGCCATATATTGAGCACGTAACATCTCAAATTCTCTTTGTTCACGCTCATGAAGAGCCGCTTTTTCAGCTGGTTGGGGGGATCCAGCAGGGAAATGAGATTCAACATGCCGTATGGCTCCTTCACTCTGGAAAAAAAAATTTGATAAATTTAATAAATAAATACAGTTTTGCTAAACGGTGTAAGTTAAATGCGATACTCACGTTACTATCACTATCAATGGCAATTCCACATACTGGACAGGCATGAGTTGGAGGGCTGGCACGATGTTCAATATTAACGTGAAGCTCCAAATCAGGCGCAGACTTGAATGTCTTAATACACAAGGGGTACGGGAATATCTCAGTCGTGGTGCCCCCTAATGAGGGCGATGTTAGATCGAAATGGCTCCTAGACGAACAAAAATCAACTTTTTTCATTTTCATATGTCCAAATTACAACAAATTTCATAGTAATGTCAAAATAACAATAGAAAGTATACTCTGTTCATGGTCTCAAGAATTATTAATTGGGAAATTTTTTTTGTGAGATTGCTTGTGTTATTTAATATACAAATAATTCAGCGAGCTGAATTATGGACTGGCAATACGCTCATTTAGTGAAAACGTCATTTGACGTAAATTGGATGTAAACATGTTTGAAGTTTGAAAAGGCGACAATAATTTAATTATTTAGAAATATTTAAGCACTAAAAAGATATTAGGATGATTGACTCACCAGTATTTTGTACGATGTTATAATATAATATATTATAACTAATAATATAAAATAAATTCATAAAAACACAAAATACCTAGTCTTTGTACATACCACATACCTGCAAATGGTTATTTATAATAAATACAGTTTGAATTGTTGAGGATTATTTCAGAATATTCACTTATCATTTAAAATATCTCCTAAACGATATGGGGAAAATAATTTTGAACTAATAGCAGTGGCAAAGAAATAAAGATTTGCCATTTTGCGATCGTTGGCGACCTCGGAAAAATGATAAAGTGCAAACGTTATTTTGGGGGCGAGATTTTTGGTAAGTTGTGGACATTCCTGTGATTCATGTAGTATGCCTTTGATAAACCTGTGTCGTGTCTTGTTTTATATGATTTATAATCTAGTGGTAATAAAAATTGAATGTTCAGATTGATTTTAGTTAAATTATGTGACGGTTGAAAGTCAAACAAACGTTAAGAAATAATTGGCAGAGAGAACATACTACGGTAATAATTTTAAACTAAAATTAATCTGAACATTAAATTTGCATTACCATTAGATTATAAATAATATAAAACCAGACACGACACAGGTTTATCAAGAGCATACTACGTGAATCACAGGAATGCCCACAACTTACCAAAAATCTCGCCCCCAAAATAACGGTCGCACTTTACCATTGGAGTCGCGTATCTTATTCATTCCTTAATCAATGAGTATTATATAATATATAGTCTTGATTTACATATTTGGCATATAGTCACTTTCTGAATAATGCGAAATGGAGTTTTGATGCCGCCGAGCGAAATGGCATAAAGATTCGACAGCAGGGGCATTTTAACGTTTTTTTTTTTTAATCCATTAATGGGATGTTGTCGTTCTCCAGGAAAAATTGCTGAATCGAAAAAATATATCTGATAGCGTCTAATTTGAGAGGAAAAAAATAATGCACAGCATCACATTTTTTACCGGAGGGGTCAAAAACAAATAAAAAAAACTTTTTGCTTTTTAATCCTCACCCAACACTACTTCCTTGACCTCTCCATTTTTAGCTCTAAGTTAACTAAATAACAAGAAAAAAAAATACAACCCCTTATGCCTAACTCGTGAAGATAGATAAAACAATCCAGACTGAGCAGGTCTGGTGCCGTTTTACAAAATTTATATAAAGGCACTATAGCTGACAGTGAACTGCTCAGTATAATAAAACCGGTTGGTTAGATCTCTTTATTACAATGGCGGCCTGTGAATTTAGGTAAATAAACTCAGTTTTTGCACCCCAGGGACTAAAACTAGTACTTTAGACCCTAATTTTAAGGACTAAAGTGCCTTTTGCTCCCTGAGGGAGTAAAAAAATGTTTCCTGTGAGAGTAAAAATAAAACAATAGAAATAGACTAGATTTTTTTTGCATAATTCGCAATATTATATTATTTTTGATCATTAAATCATTTATTGCCTCTTCTGCAGCTTGTTCGATATTATTAAAGCTCACTTTTAAATTTAAATAACGTTTTATATGTATTTTTTAGTTATGTCAAAATCCTAGCCTATTAAAATTCCCGGTGGTTTTTAAACTTAATAAAGCATAGCATGTAAATACTGATATACCTAATTATTTTTTTTAATTAATGTTTTAAAATTTGCGATGTGACGACGAGGCTTTGGTTCTTGTGATGCAAACAATAGCGTATATACCAATGGACTAAAGTGCCTTCTAATCCCTCATGTGATTGTTGCCTAAGCGTCCAAACTTCACCCTCGGAGTTAAAAGGCATACAGTCCCCTTGGTTGTTTATAAACTGTAGGCCCTCTTTCCTTCATCTTAATACAATAGATTCCAGAGGGCTTGATAGGTAATTTGTAAGGCCTTTAATAAACCTTTACATGTAAATCAAAAGTCTTATCTTCAAGAAAATACATCAAACAATGTTAGCAAATATTTTTAGAAAAAATTATAACAATCAATTTATTACCTTTACAAACATCCAGTTTTTTATATATTTTTATCAGCAAGAACTATACAGGGTGTTATTGAACTTTAGGAAAAAAAATTAACAGATAAAAACTCATAGTCAAATACATGTAATGACGAATTTCTTCTAATCAAAAGTGATTATTTATAGAGATATCCTCATTTCATTTCTTTAAATAAAATCACAATAAAATGTTTGATAGCCACTGGAATTGTACCCCATTTTAAGTGTATGTGTCGAGGTGTGTGTTATGGATGACAAAGAAGATCATGGCCGTCGTTATGTTTATTCGAATTCTAAAATTGTCGACATGATATTAATTTATGGTGAAGCTAGACAGAATTTGTTGGCAGCTAGCCATCTTTTATAAGTGGTTCTCAAATACAACAATTTTTCGAATTTTTAACTAGCTTTTTTTTCTTCAGATATTCAATTTATTTATGCTGTACTTGTTTTAAAACATCAAAAATAACATGCAGTTAATTTTTTTTCCTAAAGTTCAATAACACCCTGCATAGTGAATAATGAATAATATTTCAGTGAAACGCTACCTAAAAGTCAACTGTTTTTGTGTAACATGCACATTCATACTGATCAATCTTAATACCTGTTAACGTGTTCCTCTAATTCATTAGGACTTAAACTAGTGTATTTACACATAGGACACTGAAGTTTAGGGGCAGAACTTTTTAACTTCAAAGCTAAATTAGTACGCAAGAGAGACCCCTGCCCATGGCTGGAATTTTTTGGACTTGAGTCACCACCCCCATTTATCTAAAAGGTAAATTTTGTAGGTAATTATTATGGATGATGTGTGGAACATTATGCTGGGTTACAATGATGTAATATTTGTACAGGCCTTTACCTCATATTTTGGGCCCCACCTACAGGATTTATTTCAACAAATGTGATAAAAATGGTAAATACAGAATTTTAGTCTTTTTTCTGAACAAACTCAATTTATCCAAAAAAAATAAAAAATGACCGATCATCAGAAATGAAGTGTGAAACTTTTTACAAACTTTGTTATTTACATTTATTTTTTTAAACCATTTTTTTTTAATTGTACTTATTTGCAATTTTCTTAATAAAAATCTATTGTAATAAAATTTGTTTAAAGATCGTTACAATTTTGAAATAGCAAAGTGAAAATTTTGAATAGGAGGTACAGAAAGTTGTGGAAAATACAATAATGAAATACCTATTTAAGCCTATTTAAAAAATTTGTATGTGCCTGGTATTAAAAGCTGTGTATGGAAATTCTTAACATAATGTAAATGAGCTATGTGAAAAAATATTGTCGTACAGTTACTAGTGGTATTCATTTTGCATGAGGAAAGGTCTACTTTCAAAACATTAGTAGAAAAATAGATATATTTTATTTATCACCATCCCTGGAATGACCCCGACTCCTATATGTATATTTGTTAATATAATTATTATAAACGTGTGTAGATGAATACCAAAATATGAGAGAAAACCCGATACACTCCCCTCAAGGAAATGTATACACAAACTCATTACTCAGTGTAAAATGCAATAAATTTGAAGAACAATTGATGTAACATGCATACAATGACAAATATAAACTACAAAGACGTAGAAAGACTTAACGGAAACTGTCTAAAATATGGGTGAACACCAGCAGGGAACGATATTAAATTCCTCTGCATACTCCGCTAACATTATTATACAAAGCTTATATATACTTTATACCTTTGGATTTAAATTTATATTATGAATATATTACTTTTTACTTCTCCAGTAACATTTTGATTATTACTAGAATAAGACGGAAAATTCCAGTTACTTTCACCATTTATACCACTACATTCACTGAAAGAAAAAACATTCTTTATATTTTGAATACATATCAATCACCACATTTAACAGAACTGTATAGCACTACAAAAAATATTTTTGGAAGTGGAAATTACATCGTGACAAAAAATCAATACAACATACAAAATATTAAATTTTGAGTTTGTATAAAAAAAATGCAGTAATATTAAAGCTTGTTACCCTGGACTGGGGTCATCAATAAAGCTCATATTCTGTTCCGATTCAGGGGTTAAAAAATCCAAATGAGCCTGATTAACATGTAAAATCATTTCGGCTGGTGAAACGGCAGATAATTCACAGAAAGGGCACACAGCATTACCATCCACATGAGCTGTGTGTGTATGTGTTCTAAATTCATCTTCACTAAGCCCTTCTAAACCACAAATTTCACAACAATAACTAAAATCAGGTACATTACTTGCCATTTCCTAAAAAAAATTATAGGTTAGAGTTAGAGTTATGACAAGAGAAGTTAAAAGCCTTTTTAATTACTTTTGGCAGAACAAAACGTAAATATTTTCGCCAATTATTAAATAACTTACTTTATTTACTATTTCCATAGATTAAAGAGGCTATTTCTGTTGAAGCAGAAGAACTGAACTTTTAAATTCATTTATTTGACGTTTAACCTAATTTCCTGCAACCCGCATAGCAATCTGCAAAATAAATTGCCTATTCCTTGAGGTTGGGTTGGGAAAGTAGAAATTTTTTTTTTGTGTTCGTATTGCGTTATCGTAACATGTTTTGTGATCGTAATCGTTCGAGATTATTCATAAAGTTGAATTACCAATGTTTTACGATGACCTTTCTCACCTCTGCTGGTTTAACTCATTAAGAAAATAAGGAACAGATAATATAGTTCATATTTTTGACGGTCGGTCAGTCGGTCGGCAGTTCTTTTCCATATTTTGATGTGACTGCAGGTGTATATAAAATTATAGTATGTCTGATAATACAAAGACGAAAACTATTCCAAATGCACTTAAATTTGCATTTGGTGGCTTAGCAGGGTAATATTAGCTAGTTAAGCTAGCAAACATTTTAATTTTGAAACTAAACCTGTTTTTTTAAAATTTTATTATGGCGGTAAATTTAAATTACATTTTTTAGGATGATAGCCACTGGATTTGTCCAACCTTTAGATTTGATTAAAAACAGAATGCAGCTGAGTGCTGGATCAAAGGAAAAACAAACATCTGTTCAAGTCTTTCGAGGAATTGTCGCTAGAGAAGGTTTTTTTGCCGTATATAATGGAATTTCTGCTGGTCTTCTTAGGCAAGCTACATATACGACCACAAGATTAGGGATATACACATTTCTTTTAGAAAAGGCCAAGTCATCCGATGGTACACCGCCTAGTTTTATTACGAAAGCTGCGCTTGGTATGGTAGCCGGAGTGTGCGGTGCATTTGTTGGTAAGTAAAATATTTTGATGCTATATTTAAACTAAGCACCAAAGTCATATCCTATTTTTTAAATGCAGACGACAGTGTATGTTTAAGTAATGTAACGAAATAATTATATAACGTGTATCGATGAAGTATCCTTTCAGTTTCTTTTTTATTTTGGTAGTTTTTAATAATGCTCTGATGCAATGAATAAGTGATGTTCTTAATTAAAGAAGAAGCAACAATAGGTGCTCCTATAAAAAAAAGCTGATGTAATTTTTTTGTTCTTTACTCCCACCCATATCATGTGACCTAAAACCGGTCAGTGAAAGTGCTCGTTGGAATATTAAAGTAACAATTAAAATACTACTAATTGTGATTAATAGTATTTTAATTGTTACTTAATATCCCAACGAACACTTTCTGTGGAATGAATGTTAACTGGGAATTCTTAGTTTTTCTATTGTAAATAATTTTACTATTTACCAAATATTTCCATCACTGAATTGTACGTTGAATGTTTTTTTATGACTAAATTAGATTATCCCAAACTAGACACAACTTATTTGTCTCTAAATTAAAAAGTGTAGAAAAGTAAAGTCCGTCTAACAGAACGTGAAGAAATCCCATTGATCTAGTATATTTAAAATAGGAACCTAACCATTTTCTTTCACTGTGCTTATTTTTCGATTTTCTTAATTGGATTATCCGTGTTTTAGAGTTAATACGTTGACTGCCGTCTCGGTCAATATGATCGAGAAAATAATTTCCCCCAAGTTGGCATGGTCTATATGCCCGAGAAATTTTTTTCTATTTGGTCAATATGACCACGACATATTTTCACGATTTTCTTATAATAATAATATTTGAAAATTTCATCTACGGGACTTCATTACTCGTGGATATCTATTTCTGCGCATCATGGCTCAATGAATGCAAATTTTGCCCCTACATGGAATATGCCCCCGGCCCTAACGAAAAATACAATAAAAGACAGTTAATAGGTGTTATTTAGAGGGTATACAGCGCAGTGAATTTTTCGATATTTGAATTTAGAGACATGGGACCTATATACCAAATTACAAGAGGTTTAATTTGAGATCAAAATGAGCATATATTGGCGAAAAAAAAAAATATATTAAAAACAATTTGTGAAAAGAATTTTGAAAAACCCCTGGAAAGTCCTGCAATTAAATATATTTGATTTTTATTTTAATATCAGAATAATCTTCGATACAATGTAATGTAAGGTTTTTCTTATTTTGAAAAAATATACATTTTTGGAAAAGTTACCAACATTTGAAATTTTGTGAAACTAAGATACAAATCGAATTCTAAGTACATAAAAATAACTGTGGTACCGAAGAATGGGTCAAATTCACAAGATATCGAAAATTTTTTTTAAGAAAAAGTGCTCAGAATCTAACGAGCTCCCCATATATCAATTTTGAATCAGATCTGCGAAAAAATAAAAAATACAAATTTTTATCTGACTAAGCAGTTCGTAAGTTGTATGATGTCTTGTATGAAGAAAAAAACTGAAAACAGTGGAATCACTTTTAAAAGCACACTTCTGACGATTGGTTGAACGTTGTCACCAATAAAAGAGTAAACTATAATTACTTCTCGTCTTTGATTGAATTGGCGATGGTGATTAAATAAAATAAAATGTGTTTTCCGGGGGTTTGACTTGAGTCTCCATTTATTGAACCAGCTCCAGGTTGCATATGTTAGTGTCTGTAGGTTTTCTGCGACTTTGTGTAATGTTTTGTTATGGGAGCTGAGAGCAGTATCATGGGTAAATTGTAGAATATCTTTTGTCTATTCTTGCATATTATGAAAACTGGCAGTTTTAGACCTATAGTTCTTGTTTTATTTAGTATTATTTGTAATTTGGTGTATACAGGGTAATTCATAACATAAGTAATGGTAACAAACCAACAGCAGATTTTGAACGTAAAAATATTGCAAATTAGCCAGACTAACCTTAGTCCAAAAGTTAATAGTAACCACAAGATACAAGGATGTCAAAGTCAAATTTTATTTTTTAATTGTCTTTTGTAATCTAATGAATTTTTATATTATTTTTGTGCAAATTTAAAAGTGAGGGTTAATTAGGGTGAGAAATCATAATGCACCTTCAATTTTGGTATAACTCCTAGAGGGTGCTACGTATGCTGCGTTTAATGCGTAAAGTTTGCACTTTTTCTCAAAAACTGTTGTATTTAGAGACTTGAAACAAGTATACCTTTCTTATTAAGAAATTAATTATTGATTTTTAAGCGAAATTTGCCGTATGGGTGCGGGTAAAATAGTTATGGCCTTATATTCACATTAAACACAGCGTACGTAGCGCTCTCTTGGAATAATACCAAAATTGAAGGTGTATTATGATTTCTGAGCCCAAATGACACCCACTCCTAAATTTTCATTTAAGAAGATCGTCACGTTTCCGAAGCTCATTTGTTTTTTTTAAGAAATTCCGACATTTTGATACATCTGTTGAAAATAAACCCTGTAGATGGGTGTCAAACAGTGAAATTTCATTGTATATAATGAATTATCTAAAGACCTATTGAGATATGACTGGAGTCTTTTGTTTACTCTCCATGTAAACACACTTTAACATATACACAGATTATAATAATTATCAATAAAGTGCTATTTAAAGAAAAAATCCTCACTCGTAGTAGTTTCTCCACAAAAAAATATAATTATATAATTTTTCGCTTAGTACGAGATGCGAATAGCTTTTTTTTCTCTACAAATTTGTCAAAAGCCAAAATGTTTAAAATACATCTTGACAGGTGAATAACATTGAAAAAATTGATTCAGACTAGCATTGAACATATTTTTAAGAGTTTCCAAATAAAGGTAAAAAATTAAAAAAACATATATATAATTACTAAGTATACGTAAAACGTTGTTTATTTCAAATTTCGCTGGAAGGGAGCCAAGTTTCTAATATAGTTTATATATGTATATATAGTTTTTTCGTTATTTGCTTTTAAATTTAATTTATTTTAAAATTCTTGTGACAACTTTTTAACACAGGAACTAAATTTGAATATGCAAAACTCTAGATGTATATAATAATATATATACACCTTCATTCAAGCTACATGTGACAGCTTATAAATTTTAGGCAGTGCTCCAACAGTTTTATGTTTTTATTTTTCATAGCATTCCTTCATCTAATCACGTCAATGCTACCTGCTCAGTATATAGATAACAAATTTTACCTATAATATTCCATCTAATTATATAATCCATCATGAGTTAAATAATATTATTAATAGATTAAATTATTACTAAATTATTAGATACAATTTGCTAATCTTATCTCAATTAATTTGAAAATGTACGTACCACGTACCTATCATTCAGGTTGTCGATTTAATCAGAGCCATTAAGGATATCTGGCTTAATGTTAATTCTATAAAAAAAGATTAAGCAAATCTAGATCAGATATTGGAACTAAAAGTTTTGAAGAATATTTCTATACTTTGAAATTTCAGGGACACTGCATATTTTCACAAATATAGTAAAACTTTTTATAAGATAATATTTGATCGCTTTTGACAAACATTTTAAGCTCTATTTAAAAATGTATTCTTGTAAATTTTAAAAATCAAAATCTCAATTGTCCAAACAGTACCTATTTGAGAAACATTTGCATTAGTAGTAGCAAACTGTTGAATGTATTGCAAAAATCAATTCACATATACCGGGTGCCACAGGATACTGGCTCACCCCTATATTTCCTTTATTTTTTAACTTTTCCATTTGAAATTTGGGGGGCATAAACTACCGTTTAAAATGTATTTTTGCACATAACAAACACTATTGTACCACTTCCGGTTTATCCGGAAATTACCTCAACTTTCGATTTTCAAATGGAACACCCTGTATATTTTTACATATTTGGATGCAGGGCAAAATTCTGCATACACCATGTAAGTTTCGCGAATTTTTGAGCTGATGGTCAATTTTTTCAAGCATCTTAAGAAATAAGTCTAGAGTGCTTTGGAATTCCAAAATTGGTTATTCGGTAGGTAAACTTCAAAGGAAAAATATAATTTTTCTTTTCGTTTCACTAACAACTGTTTGCGAAGCCTCCAAAGTTGAACATATCACTTTTTTATCGAAAACTTTTTTTTTTCAAATGGGAAGGTAGTGGCTCATAGTGTTTGAAAAATTATAGTTTTCTTTCTGATTTCATTGATATCTATTTCATATCTGTGCTATTTATTTTCAATTTTATTTAATTCGTTTAAAAGTATAAAAGCCACTTTCAAAATAACTTTTATTGAACCTTAACATAGTTACCTTTGCACTACGAATTGACACATTATAAAACAAAAGAATGATGACATTTGTAAACAGTTTATTGTTAGCAAAAATTATATTTTTCCTTTGAAGTTAACCGACTGTATAACGAATTTTGGAATTTCAAAGCACTCCTGACGGATTTCTTAAAATGCTTGAAAAAATTGAACATCGGCTCAAAAATTCGCGAAACTTACATGGTGTATGCAGAATGTTGCCCTGCAGCCAAATATGTAAAAATATACAGGGTGTTCCATTTGAAAATCGAAAGTTGGGGTAATTTCCGGAGAAACCGGAAGTGGTACCATAGTGTTTGTAATGTACAAAAATACATTTTAAACGGTAGTTTATGCCCCCCAAATTTCAAATGGAAAAGGTAAAAAATAAAGGAAATATAGGGGTGAGCCAGTATCCTGTGGCACCTGGTATACAGATAAGTCCAGGCTGATTCAAATACGACAGGGATTGGGACGAATATATGAGTGACCGACAACTCGCCTCAGTTCGAAATTTGTACATTAGGAGAAGCGCTGTGGCCACTCACTGCTCAGCAGTCAGCAGACTGTTAGTTTAGATCTCATTAACCGTGTTGGGATGTAGAACTCATGTCTGAAAGATATTTGATTTACGTATTCTGGACCAACGTTTCGAAATTTTTCTAACCTCAATAATTCATCCTAGATAGGATTAATTATTGTAATTTTAAAAAAATCTCGAAACACATTTAAATATTTCCATTGTTTGTTTTGTCTCTACAAAAATGTGATTCTACAACATAAAATTAATTGTCGCTGCACCTCGAGTGTTGCAGGTGTAATAAAAATTATTATAAAAGAATCCAAACAAGGAATAGTAGACGCGAGAGCCATCGGCTACAGCGCGGAGATACCGATTCCCACCACTGTGTCCGCTCGCCTGCAACGGGCACAAGTAAATCGCGCAAACTAATACCCATGTTCGAACCTTCTCGGTCTTTACTGTATATGTATGTATACCAACATATTAAGTTATATCCTTGCTGTTTCTAATTCTAATTTATTTCATAAAAGCTACAAGTTCAAATGGTATAAACATCTTTGAGATAATTTTTAAGTATTTTTATCTTAGGCACCCCTGCAGAGGTATCGCTTATTCGAATGACGGCTGATGGTCGTTTGCCACCCAATGAAAGAAGAAATTATAAACACGTTTTTAATGCAATAATGAGGATTAATAGAGAAGAGGGACTTTTTACTTTATGGAGGGGTGCCGTACCCACGATGGGCCGTGCGATGGTTGTAAATGCTGCACAGTTAGCCAGTTATTCTCAAGCTAAGCAAGTTTTGATAGAAACTTTAGATCTTAGTGATGGAATCTTTCTTCATTTCCTTGCCTCTATGATATCTGGACTTATTACTACGGCTGCCTCTATGCCTGTGGATATAGCTAAAACCAGGTAAGTTAGATCAAACAATAACGGTAAGTTATTTTTTTTGTCTTTCGTATCATAGTTTGTTTAGATTAGAAAGCGTTAACAAGGTTAAGTCATTAGATAATATTTGATGTCTAATAATAAAATATCGCGATGGATTTAATAAAAGTAAAACAAAATAATGGTGACAAATAGTAGAAAACATATATGAAAATATAGATTTTTCACACAGAAAAAATGTGAAAGAAAAGACCATTGCATAAATATTTTTATTTGTTTAAATATATCACATACAGGTTTCATATCTGCGGGTATTTATATTTAATTAAGTTCAATGATTTCATTAGACAGGTAAAAGTGTATACTTTGCAATATTGTCATCCACTTTTATATAACCAAAAAAAAAATAAAAAGTGAGGTAAGACATGAACATTACAACATTACTTTAAACACAATATGTATTTTAATATAACATTAGTGACATTCAGACAGTCGGAATACAATTCAGGAAACTGAATTTGAAAAGCCTTATTATCTCAACATTTGGGATATTTATAAATAAATTCTAAATGTCTTAGGGGCAGTCAAAGTGGATCATTATGTTTGTTTGATTGGATAAGTTCCAATCATTGTTCATAATTTATAATAGAAAAATAAAAATATATATAAAGGAACAAAAATCCTTTCAGAAAACTACTGAACTGCAAACTGATTATATTAATATTACTTTTTACTATTTTGATTTGGATTTACTCATTATTAAGAGGTATCATTTTAAACCACAAACACAACTTGATTCTCCAATAACAAACTATTGTTGATCATTAATTGTGAAATTCAGCTCCATTACTGTTGTTGCTTTCTTTTATTGTCACAACAAATAGATTGCGTGGTCAGTTTATCTCGAATCAGTGTCAATGTGCCTAATCATTGCATGCACACTAATTTAATATTATTCAAAGAATATTGATTCTTGTTTGTTTCAGTATCCATATTTTGTTGTCAATAAAATTAAAGTAAAACCGTTAGAGGATACATTAAAAACTAATTTTGCCAATAAAGGGCAATGAGCAAATTTTCTTGCAGGTTTCGAAAAAGAGTAAAAAACCTGATCAAAATTAGAAAAGATATATCTTCTTTACTTCAAAAATAATAAAACTTTTAAATAAAATTCTTTTTTTTTTAAGAAAAAAAATGATATCAAATTATTTAGTTTTCTAGTGGTAAACTAGATTTTATGATTTAATTATAATTCGAACCTAATGGGGAATTTTTGTTGTGGACCGTTTCCTTTATTGTTAAACGTGTTGTAGATTATCTAGCCTAATAATTATGTCCTTAGAAGAGCAAACCCCACCATTACTAACAAGCCGTCCCCCTGTTTTATTGTTTCTATAAGTTTTATTGTCATTACAGGGTACAAAACATGAAAACAATAAATGGTGTGCCGGAATATAAGGGACCATTGGACGTTTTAGCAAAAGTTATTAAAAACGAAGGACTTTTTGCTTTATGGAAAGGATTTACCCCTTACTTCTTCCGCTTAGGGCCTCACACGGTTCTTACATTTATATTCCTAGAACAACTAAACGCAGGCTATTATAAATACGTCTTACGTCAAGAAGTAACTGCCGGTATCTAGAACAGGGTATTTTTGTACTTCGTTTTGGGTTTATGTGTAATGAGGCCTTATTTCGCCAAATAGTCAATGTTTTTATTTTATTTTTCAATGGCATGATTTACACGTAAAGTCCGTTTTTTTCTATAATACTCATCAAAGTCAAATTTTTCGGGGAAAAGTTACATTCCTGAAAGTCCTCAACTCCAATTATGTTGGGACAGGGATTTTTTGCTACTTTTTTCACACTAGATAAAATCTAATGTCAAAATGTTGTCAATGTCAAATATTATATATTTTTAAAATATTGCATTTCTAAATTAAAAACTATATACAAACCAGTAGTCTGGAAGGTTAAATTTCTTGCCCAATAATAATTTCTACTGAAAATAAAATAAAATTTGAAATTCCAACCTATATTTATAGGCCGTCCAACAGTAAATACCGAAATTTCCTACGGTTTAACCAGCATTTCTACCAACTTTGTAACACTTTGACAGGTACATTAGAAAAAATATCGGACAATATACACATACACTATTTAGAGCAATTCAGTTTAAAGTAATTTATTTAATGATAGTTGAAAATATTCATATTAGGATCTCTAAAAATGTTTTTAAAAAATTCGTATTTGGCAAATTTTACTTTATTATTAATTCAAAAAATCATTTGGCTTCGACATTATGGTTTTGTCGTGAAGTTATTTACACTTCCATTTGTACATGATGTTTTCTGTTACCAATGACTATGTTTATACGGAAAAATTATAACAAGTTTATTAACATTGGTGTTGTCATACCCGAATAGTACACTGCGCGGCATATAAATGTGGTATGTACAACAGTCATAACTCGAAAATCAAGTTTTTTTAGTTGTGTAAGGTGATCTTCCTGAGCGTGACTGATGCAAACTGTCATTTAGGAGCTTTGTGTAGGTTATGTTCAAATCAGAGACGTCAGAATTGCAACCTCTCCAGTTCATTTTGGCTATGTTCGAGTTTGACTGGGGCAAGGCGAATAGTGCGGGTAACGGGTATTGTGACGTCAATACCGAGCGTACCGGTTGATTTTAACTCGAACGGTAGGTGACGAGTAAACTACACAACAACGCAACCTCAAATTTTCCATTTTGCACTAAATAATTTAATAATTAGGCCTGCCTACTTTTTTTCTTTACTTTCACACAATTTCACAGAATGTATGAATCGTATGATAACATTTTGGCTACATCAGTCAGTTGTTGTTGACACTTTTTAGTTTTTGGTACGACTTTTAAGGTTATGTTTTAAGCAAACCGGATGCTCGACCTCCAAACTCCGAGAACATCGAGCGCGCTCGGACGTGCTGCCCCAAGCCATCTCAAACGCAAAGGAGAACGCTCCGAGTCTTAACTAAAACGCTTAAAACAATACCGAACGCCTCGGGCGCCCTTGGGGCGTGAAAACGAACGCACCCTTTATAAGTATCTGTGACAGATCTTCTAATGTCAAATTTGACAAGTTGAGCCAGATTTACATTGATAAATCAAAGTGTACCACATTTATATGCCGCGCAGTGTACCATGTATATACTTTAACTTGGACCGACTAAAGAAATAGAAAAGAAGGAGTACATCGTACATCCTTAATCAGCAATCAGTATTATAGTTCTGCAGTTGTTTCGAAATTACTTACTGGATTCTACTGTTAAATATTTATATTTGTAAGAATTTCACGTAGTTATTACGGATGAAGTATTGGCACCACAGTATTATAAAATTGACATCAAATCGGAAACTTTTCACTTTCCTTGTTATAGTGAATAGTTAAATTCAACCTAACAATGATTAAATTCTGTTTATACAAAAAATAAAACCAGTTTTATAATAAATTTTTTGCAATAGGGATGCCATTAAATTTCAAGTTTATCATTATTTGATAGAATAGAAACAAAAATGATTGCCGTATATCGAGTTTTCCTATAAATGCTTTATTAGCAGTAATTGATATTATGACGTCACATGTACTTAGTATTTGTTTTATTGTAAATTTGCCAAATATAGTATAAACATTTAAATAATGCAATGAAATCAATAATATGAAATTAAGACCAACATTTGGGACTAGAAATTCAGCACCCGGGCAAGCATGGAGCTCACTTTGGAATTTCCACAAGCAGGTTTACTTCAGTATTTTTCCTGTAGCGATAACAATTATTATTAAAAATTTGTTTACAATTATAATTATTAAATAAAAATTTATATTTTAATGTTTAATTATATTGCCAGATAAAGTCCAAAATACTAGGGCCGACATAACGTTTCTTGTTTGTTAAACACATTTGTTCTTGACCAACAAGGCACCCATTCAACCTCTCAACTGCCACAATATCTTGAGCTTTGATGTTTTTTGTTGGTTGTGGGCATTGAAATCAGAAGAAATATGTTTAATGTAATTTTTTTATGTTGTTTTCAATTTGGGTGTAGAGTTAATAAAACACGTATAAAGCTGGATCTAAAACCATGTTTAACAACAGTTTTGGTAGCAACACTGGTATGATAAATCTGATGTTAATTCTTCATGTAAACATAGTCAGTGTGTTATTATTTGGCTAAACCTAAATGATTATTGTGACTATTAAGAACTCGGAATATTATGTATATCATCATTTTAAACTGTGATAATTTTACAATTTTTATAAATGGGTATACACTAATAAAAAGTTAAGTATTACCTACTTGAATTTCAATATACCCATTATATCTACGACTACAACAGAATTATGCTGTTCGCCTTCGTAAACACTTAATGTTTGTGTAGTTCATCAAGGAATCCAAAAATACCAATTACCAAACAGTAATAATAAAGTGTTTTTTGTCTGTTTCAGTGTGTTTGTTTTTTTACCTGTTGCCAACCTAAAAATTTTAATAAGGCTTTGGAGCCGTTTGATTTCATGGCTATGCCAAAATATAAAAGTAAATAAAAAACTTCCACATTATTTAACTTATACCTTGAGTGAAAAAATTCATCTTGCATATTAACCTCTACATATTTTGTAAATCTACAATATTATATATTTTATTTTTAAGAAAGTTTTGAAACTTAAAAAGTGAGGTTCGAAATAAAGTAGAAACAACTAGAAAACAAGCAATTGGATAGCGAAATTTTACAGACTAGGTATTTAAGGGTACCACATGTGTATATATGTGGCCCCATTACAGTTAATTGTTACTTTTCTTTGGGAATTTTTGTATTGTATAGAAAAATATTAAAGCTTTTCGTTATATCATTACTATTTATTGGACCTGAGTACAGATCAGAAGTGGCAGAGTAAAATTGCATTTGAAAGTTATATTGTGGTAAACAAAGATAACATATTTATAAATGCTTCTAATGCCAACATGATACAAATTTCTGTTATTGTTATTTTAAGCTTTAAAATGGCTGTTTATTATAGTTAGCTGCAAGTTAAATATTAGTTTTATCACAATTACAATACAAATATATAAAAAATGTGATAATAAATTTACATTTTAAATATAAGCATTATCCTATAAGTTGGTTATATTTATATATGCTATTCACATTTTATTTACATGAGGGGAGGCTATGATATGTTTTTCTTAGGTTGTCTCAGGGTTGTCTACTATTGACAAAATATTGAAGTATCAGATTTAATTGATCGTCACTGTCACTTATTTTTGGCTGAATTGCCAAATTTTTTATTGATAACATTGCTGTGCTTTCTTTAGGGTCTCACTCTGGCAACCATGTAGAACCAACTTTTCAACATAACCTCAGTAATTAAAACAGTCATTCATACCAACAGAATTCAGATTTTCCAAAGCCTCCCCTCATGTAAATAAAATGTGAATAGCATATATGTTAAAATTATTATGTAATACGTATACTCGTATACAGGATGAGTTTTAAATGTGTAGTTATACATATTTACTCTAGTGAGTTATAACCGGTGAAAACTACCCACCCATGTTTGTGTCAGATTTTCAAAAAATGATAAAAATGTTTTGATATGGCTGGGTTCTTTAAGATTAAATCTTGATTGTTTCCAGCTGGAAAATATCTAGTATTAATTAACTCATTGGATGAAGGATTGTAAACACTTAGTATATTATCTAAATCTTTCTATGCTCTAAACATAATATGCGACCATTATCATGCACTTAAATTTTGGATGTTCCATAGTGTACAGGATGTTTCCTAAACATGCGGCACAAATTTAAAGGGCTATTCCTTGAGTCAAAATAAGAAAAAAGTTCCCATAAACATACAGTGTGACCCATTTGAGGGCGGACCAATTTTGTAAAATGGCTATTTTTGGTCTAATTTTGATCAACTCTCTTTTAGATTGTTGCTCGCGCAAAACTGTATTTTGTGGCAAATCAAGTCCTACTTTGCAATTTTTTAGGAGCGAAAATTCTAGAAATCGTATTAGGGATTTTTTACATGAAAACTAAGTACGCCGCTGTATTCAGCGTCCCCTAAAATGGGTCCTGTACCAAATTTATCAATTTTTAATATGCGGTAGTTTTGGATGAAATTTGGTACAGATCCACTTTTTAGGGGACGCTGAATACAGTGGCGTAGGTACTTAGTTTTCATGTAAAAAAATCAATACAATTTTTGAATTTTCGCTCCAAAAAAATTGCAAAATAGGTCATGATTTTTGCAATAGAAATCTATCGATTTGCTACAAAATTGGCATTTACGATAATTGGAGCGGGTAATGTATCCTGGTACATTGCGGTAATCAGCTGTTTTATGTCAATACATCTACCGAGCTAAGAATATTACCGAACGCAAAATTTCAAATGTAACCTAAAGCATCACTTGACTAATTAATTTGGATTACTTTTTTATTTTATGCTTATTCATAAGTCCCTACTGCTCGACATGTCAAAATGGAAAGTAAAAAAACATTTATATGTATTGCATATTTAGGTATACCTACTACTTACTTAATTCATTATACATATACATAAATGTTTCCGTCCTCATCTAAAATTACTTCATTATTTTCTCAAATACTCACAAAATGTCAAAAATTAAGTTTTTTTAATCATATTTTAAGATTATACCGCATTTACCAACCGATGTAGTCGATCCATAAATTTTGGATCGGGTAGATGTAGCGAATACATTCGATACATTTACCGAACGCGGTTCGGTAGATATGTTCTTATTTTCGAACGCTCTGATACATTGCGGTATGTAGCGCTCCAATTATCGTAAATGCCTAATGCAGTTTTCCATGAGCAATAACCTAAAAAAAAGTTCATCAAAATTGGACCAAAAATAGCCATTTTACAGAGGTGGCCCACTTTCAAATGGGTCACACTGTATGTCCGGATTCGCTTAATTTCTGAAATATAGGGTGTTTGGGTATTTTTAAAAAATCGTTTTTTTTATTACTTTCGAAAAAATGCTTAAGCCGATTCACATTTTTACAGTTTCTTAATAATTTTATGGGGCGTGTTTTAGACATATTATTAGAGTTGATCCAGAAATTCCAGGGGCGTGCCCACGGGGCAGATCGTTTGGAATTTTACACAGAAATAATAATACCCAGTAGATTTAAGCAATTTTCATAATTGTTGTGATGGTAGTCATCTTGAACAATTCTTGTAGAATAAGGAGCTTTACTTCCATTATTTTAATTTTTTGAGTTATAATAACACCACAATTACAACCCCCTTTATCTCGGAAGGTTCTAGTAGAGCCTTGTGTGGGAGGACATTTAAAGACAAGTGACATAAACTATACACCCAATATATGTGTATAATGGCCACAACCGGGGATCAAACCCGGGACTTTTGGCTGAGAGGCAGGTGTGTTACCGCTCGACCATCAGTCATGCAAGTCATACAGTTGTATTTTTAGATTTTTTAGTTGCTTCAGAGACGTTCAAAAGTTTGGATTTTAATTTTTTTTTATCAAAAACGAAGCGAGATACGAAATAAAGCAAGGGACGACAAAAAATTGGTATTTTTAGTTGTTTTATTCAAAATAATTATGAAAATTTCAAAATTCTACTGGACGTTATTGTTTCTGTGTAAAATTCCAAACGACCTTGGGGCACGTCCCTGAAATATCTGGATCAACTCTAATATGCCTAAAAGACACCCCATAATATTATTAAGAAACTGTAAAAATTTGAATGAAATTGGCTTCAGCATTTTTTAGATAGTAACAAAAAAATGATTTTCTATAAATAAAGGTTGGCCCACAATGTCGTGACACATTTTGAAGTCTAATAAGTCTGAAAAACCTATAGCAAAGACGATATGTAATCGTCTTTGCCTATAGGTAAGTTTTTTGTGTTGTAAAAAAACACAGGGTGTACCAATGTATAATAATTCGAGTAAAGAAATAACTATGTAAAGTTACATTCTATACACTACTATTTTTTTTAAGCGTAACCATAGAGATTTATAATTGTTTTGTTTCATCAAAATGTGCAAGGACTGGCTAACTGCGTTAAAAATATTGAAGTAATTGCAAGTGATCTAAATGTACATGTCATTGCGCTCAGTGAACACTGGCAAAACTATGATAGCATTGAATCATCATTGCAGCTTGAAAATTATAAAATGGTATCAGCACACTGTAGGTCTATGAATAGAGCACATGGTGGTGTTGTTATTTATGTATTAAAATCTATATCAACTATTATACGACAAGACATAAATTCCATAAGTGAAGACTATATTTTTGAGTGTACGGCTATTGAACTCAAATTAAATAAAAAGGAATTGGTAATCTGTGTAGTGTATAAACCTCCAACCACTAATATAAATATGCTGATAGAAAAATTGGACTATCTACTAGAAACGGCTACTGAAAATGATAAAAATGTTATAGTGGCTGGAGATTTTAATGTGGACATGTTATCAACAACAAAATATCCTGCACATAATCAATATATAACTAATCTCTTAAATTACAGCTAGTGATGCTTTCAATGAATTTTTTATAAAGGCAGCAAGTAATCTTGTTGGGGCAATTCCAATATATACAAATCTCAATCACATAAATAATATACAACATTCAATTTTTCTAACAGAAGTAAATCAAAATGAAATTTTAGACATAATTGGTAAACTAAAAAACAAACATTCTAGTGGAGAGGATCACATCAGTAATAATATGTTGAAAAAAATTGCCGTTTTTGTGTGTGAACCAATAACGTATGTTATAAATGAGTCCCTGAAACAGGGTGTGTTTCCATCAAGACTGAAGGTTGCAGTTGTGAAGCCGATTTATAGAAAAGGGGATCCATTACAATTAGAAAATCATAGGCCAATAAGCCTACTATCTAGTTTTGCTAAGCTACTAGAGATTGTTATGTGCAGGAGGCTAGTGCCTTTTTTGGAGCGAAACAACATTCTAAACGAAAGTCAGCATGGTTTTCAAAGAAATAAATCGACTTTGACTGCAACCTTTAGTTTTGTTGAGAGGATACTTCATTTCCTAGATAATGACTGCCTGGCACTTGGAGTCTTTTTAGACTTATCAAAGGCCTTTGATTGTGTGAATCATGGTACTCTACTAAATAAGTTAGAAATAATTGGTATAAGGGGTGTGGCTCTGACTGATTTCAATCATATCTCAAAAATCGAAGTCAGAAGGTTGTTATTGAAAAAAATGCTGTTGAGTTTCACTCAAGTTACGAAAATACTACTATGGGGGTGCCACAGGGCAGTGTACTGGGACCAATATTGTTCTTGCTGTATGTAAATGATCTTCAAAACTATCTAAATGATCCTTCGGTAATATTAACAAACTATGCCGATGACACTAATATGCTAATATTTGATAAAAAATATGAGGATGTACAGAATAAGACTCAAGATGCTATTATGAGGATGTGTGAATGGTTCACTAAAAACTCACTAATATTAAATACTACAAAAACAAATTGTATCTTATTTAGGCATAGTAGAAATAAAAGTGATTACCCAAGTCAAATAAGAATAAATGATGTTGATATTGAATATACAAATTGTGCTAAATTCTTGAGTGTTACAATCGATTCTCACATGAACTGGTCAAATCATGTTGAACTGCTCTGTGGCAAACTCAGTAAGGTATGCTATTACCTAAAACAACTAAAAAAATTGGTAGACGAAAATACTATACGAACTGCATATTACGGTAACTTCTACTCACTAATGGCATATGGAATCTTAATTTGGGGCGGCTCACACATCCAGGAGGTTTTTGTCATACAAAAAAGGGCCCTACGTGCTACGGTGGGACTGAAGTTGGATGAATCATGCACAGGACACTTCAAAAAATTTAATTTATTAACGGCACCAGGTGTCTTTGTATATGAGTGTTTATGTTTTGTCTTTAAAAACAAGCAATTATTCGTAAATAACATTATAGAACATGAACATGATACCAGAAAGAAAGATATTTTCCATTACCCAAAACATAAGACGACATTACTAGAAAAAGGGTGTTACTATCAATGTTTGCAATACTATAACATGCTACCAAAAAATATAAGAGACATGACTTTAATTACATATAAAAATTCTATAAAAAAATTGCTAATTACAGCTGAGCCATACACGCTTCAGGAAATGAGTGAAAAAACTTTTGATACTAGTATGTAACATAACTACCGTAGGTATTGAACTAATATGAACTAATATTAATAATAAGATGTACACGTTGCTTTATTTTCTGTGATACTCACTTATCTATTGATGTTATTAACCATAATTATTGTATGTCCTATTTGTTTCTGTATTTGACATGTACTATACAAAAATAATTGTATATAATTGTTTATTGTCCCTAGTACGCAATAAATCTATTTCTATTTCTATGTTATAATTGTCAAATAGACAGAACGTACCGCCGGTTTCCAAAATGAATCACGCGCTTTTATTGTTGAAATGAAAATCCAGGGTTTACATCAATAATCCGCAAAATATCGACGAATTAAAAGAAAGTATTCGAACAGAAATCTAGAATATTTCCATTAATGTTGCATAATGCTATGCGAAATATGGTGTCTAGAGTAGAAGGATGTTCAAGAAGAGAAGGTCTTTTAGACACAATTTTTAAAAATTAGGCTAGTTATTATTATGTTAGTTTCCCTTGTTTTTAAATTTCTTGAATTCTATATTTTGATTAAAATCGTTTTATACTTTGATACACCCTGTATTTTTTTGCAACACAGAAAATCTTTTGAGTTATGAAAAATGTTAAAAATATTCCGGAAACCTGGGCCTCTTCCAATGAAGTCCCGCCACTGTTTTATTTCATTATTACCAGTTTGCTGTATGGCATTACCACAACAAGGCGACTATTGAAATGTGGCTGTAATAGGCGAACGTCAAAGTTATTTTATTACCAATTCCAAGTATAATGAAAGCTGTGCACCTTTGTTTAAGCAATTATTATGTATTCCCATTGTACAGGGATATCGCATAAGAATTGACCCCCTATAACTTTTTAATTTTTCAAGTTAAAAAAATGTTTCAAATAAAAGTTGTATGGAATTTTTTTATAGAGATCTCTTTGAATATATAGGGTGTTCTATAAAAGAGGGACATAGCAAATTTGCATATTTTTAAATAGAACCCCCTATATATTTTCTTTGTATACCTAACTGCCAGAATTAACGAAACGTTACATTCTATAGCAGAGGGAACAAGTAAGAAAATCTATATCACCAGAGTCTGTGCCTTCAGACAGTAGTATATTAAAAATGATCAATTTTGAATGTATTTGCCTGTTCACTACAGAGACTTAAAGACTTTTTAAATGATTTTCGACAGAATCAAATTGATAAATGTTTAGAAACAACACAGAATCTGTCTAATCAAAGTATTGGTAGAATTTTACGAAAAACGCAGAAAAATATTTATAAAATGTATGCATAGTTTTTTGTTGTATGTAACACTTTACGAGTTAATAATACTAAAACATAAGTGGTAGTACCACTCTCAGAAAAACCTGTGTATACATCTCTATATACTGGAGGACCTGTCTAATGAGTTTATGGGGAATACATATCGTCTTACGTACTGAATTAAATTTTCTGCAAAAACTGCATGGCATTCCTTAAATAGCTAATTTAAATTCTAAATAAGGGACGAAATTATCTTCAAGTCATACCGAATCTTTCCTAGAAAGATTAAAAATAAATAAAAACCGTCTCAATCCCCCCGATTCAGTCACTGACATCCTACCGAATCTTCGATCCTCTTACATGCCATTGAGCGTCTGGCTCTACTACTCCTACTTCCTTGGTCACTGTCAATCATTTTTCCAATATAATTCGACACTTTTACTGCCCTTTCAAAATCCTTTATTTACCCAACTAATTATCCAAAAGAATACACCCCTCTACGTTGCTTCACAGAGATGGTTAAGGCCTTAGTTCTATATAATTTGCTTTATTTTCAAAACAACATTTACAGAGTTAGCCAATTATGAATTAGACATCTTTTTCTGAACAATCACTATTCTATTCTGGTTGCAGGATACAAAATATGAAAATGATAAATGGCAAGCCAGAATTTAGTGGACCAATTGACGTTATGGGCCGAATTATCAAGAGTGAGGGAGTATTCGGTTTAGGGATTTATTCCTTACTACTTTCGTGTAGGGCCCATCACAGTACTTACATTTATTTTCCTAGAACAACTAAATGCAGCGTACTTTAAATATGTTCGATGAGGGTAAATCGGTGGAGGGTAGAAAATTATATTATATTGGAGATCAGTTTTACAGTGATAGTTTTAAACTTTTTTAAATATAAAATTATACAAATGAAAATGAAGTATTAATTAAATTTCACATATCATCCTGATTATACACAGTATGAGGGGTGTAGGACGCCGTAAATCGGAAAACGACAAATGTGTACAGAGTACAAAGACATAACTATAACCATATAATCCTATAACCACATATCCATGACACATTAAAATAAAACGACGAGGTTGTCAATCAGATATTCTTTGATTTAAAGAATAAAAATAATTTTTACTTATTGAAATATCATATTTGAGTAAGGTTAATAGTAGGCGAAGACGGGTACACTTTTTGAAAACACATCTTGGGAACGGAAGGTCATAAACTTCCTGACCGCAAAACTTTGACGGAGGTAGATTTTAGTTTTATTTTTTTTTTTGTCTTAGTTCCTTAATATTATTATTCTAGGAAGGCGAAATAATAGGGGTAAACAAGAAGAAACTAGGACAAGATTTTTTTAGGATTTGGGGCCAATAAACAATAATTTGAATTGTCTGAGAAAAATAAGAATTGAAGGGTGCAATTTTGCAGGTTTATGGTAAGAACTTTTTATCATCTACACTTCTGATTTAATGACAGCTCTAACATTTTTTAATTCCTATTTCTATGCAGATAGTACAAATTTTTTATAACATTCTAACTCAATATGAAAAATATCTCGAAATGGAAAATTATCTAAAAGACGACAGATAAAATATAAAAAAAATCAGTCTTTTTATTAACTCCAGAAAGTCAAAACGTCGTTAACGTAGATGGAGGACCATAACCAATATTTTCACAAATGTAGAGGAACAGGCGCCCGCTATCAGGTAAAAAAATGTTAAAATTATTATAGATATCTAATTGTCTAGTGTAGGTTAACTAACCGTCCTATATCTCGAAAATCTTACGGTTTATTAAAAATGTATACAGGGTGGAACAAAAGTATCAAATAATGGCTTTATCTTTGTTATTTACAAAGTTACAAAAAAATATTCAATATAAAAGTTGTTTGGTTCTTTACAATGCATGTTTTGAGTTTTTTAGTTTGTTGATATCTTCTCCTGGTTTGTTCCTATGGCAACCAACTTTTTCTTTTTAAATGGCACCCATAATTTTTTTTTGTCAATTTGAAACAAGCATATTTTTCTCTATTTAGTCATAAAATTTTGCAATTTTTGGAAAAAAAAGCGTGAAAAGAAAATTAATTACAAATTTTTTTTCCAAAAATTGCAAAATTTTATGACTGAATAGAGAAAAATATGCTTGTTTCAAATTGGGTGCCATTTAAAAAGAAAAAGTTGGTTGCCATAGAAACAAACCAGGAGAAGATATCAACAAACTAAAAAACTCAAAACATATCGTAAAGAACCAAACAACTTTTATATAGCGAGCGGAGGACTGACTTCACTCACTAATAGCGATATTAGGAGTAAAGCAACATTGCCGCGGTTAGTACTTTGGATGGGTGACTATCCACGGAAAGACGCGGTCTCGCTTCCCAACTTCTAGCGGCTTGTATATCAGCTATATCGCAGAAGCAATACAACTGTAGGCGAGAGGTGTATTGAGGATATACCATCCTTCGGAGGGGATGTAAAGCAGTCGGTCCCTTGTCTATTAAATGTTAGGCAAGTAAAAAATCCCTACTCTTAGTAAGATAAGAGGTTCGGCAAAATTTCCAGGTTGGGGGTTGCTCGTCTCCTGGCGTCGGTGATTGGCCTCTGTAGCGGAAATAGGCCGACGTTAAATAAGTGATTAAAAAAAAAAAAAAAAAAACTTTTATATTGAACATTTTTTTGTAACTTTGCAAATAACAAAGTTAAAGCCATTATTTAATACTTTTGTTCCACCCTGTATATGTACTGCATAACCAGTATTGCCTTGATAAAAAAAATCAGAATTAAACTCTGTGGCACAACATTATCAGCAATTTCTAAATATTGTGATATTGTTTATGGCCTTTATATAGACTCTTACACCTTCGCATGCAGACAAAAGGTACAAAATTCATGTGTACGAATTATTTTTGAATTGAAATGCAGAGATCATATGTTATTTCATTCAATAATGCCTAATGGTTTTTAAATATACAAAGCTCTACTTATTTTTCATATAAACTACTTCCCTTACCTCGACTAATTCATCATACAATTTTCAGAAAATATAAGTACATAGCATAAAATAGATAGGATTCGTGGGGTCAAATATACACTTGTCCGTAGTTGCACCAGTTTCATTTTTGAAAGTTAATATTAGACTATTTAATAAAACTAGGTAGGGAAATCAATAGTTATAAGTATCATTAAATATATTATAGATTAGTTACTTTTTTCAGTAATTTAATTATGTTATAAAACAATCCGATATGTACAGGGTGGTTCCTATAAAATTAAACCCCCTTTATTTCATTAATTTTTAACATATTCTAGAGATTTAAAAACGCATTCTATATAATTTTTAGCGTAGATTACGAATCTGCTGTCAAATTATATAGGATGCGTTTTTAAATCTCTAGAATATATTACAAATTAATGAAATACAAGGGGATTAATTTTATAGGGACCACCCTGGACACATAGGCAGAAAGGCTTTGACCTTTAGCCTTTTAGATTTAGAGTCCTAAAAACAAAAAATATTTGCACCATTTTTAACATAATGGACCGCATTAGTGTGACGTCACATAATTATGCAACCGTATGTACTACTATCATGACAGACGGGTTGCGTTCAATTTCACTGGAAATTGACCCTTAATGCATATGTGCATAAGGCGACATTTTTTTGGTATAGAAACATGGCCTGGAGTTTTATTTTATTTCTCCTGTGAAAGAAATATATAAGAACTTTCAGTTATCATTTATCGTGCACAAGATATCGGAAAATATACAGAAGTATAAAGTATTACGAGAACTTTATTATTAATATAATAAATCATTATTAAAATAAAAGTTTACAGTGCTGCTGTCGTTAGTGTCAGTGTCGCTGACGCAAACTTTATAACCTCTTATCTTGGTGTCAATAATACAATAAAAATCAATTAAACCTATTTAAAAAAATATAGGATATTAAAGAAAGCACAGGTAGGTATTTAAGCATTATTTTGTCTTTGCAATTATTTACATATCCCCATATTTAAGAAACGATAATCAAACTAACATAACATTATAGCTTTACCTTTTAGCTTTTATTTTAATTTGGAATCCTTTGGGAAACTAAACATATTACATCCAGATTTATTTATATGATCACACTCAGGTGCAAAGCACAAACCCACATTTGAAATTAAGCACAAAAACGAGTTTATTAGAAAAAATATTAGAATAGATTTGAAACTGGGAGAAAACTTAAGTTAAACGTCATTGTCAAAATGAACGAACATGAATTAATTTTAAAGTTAGCGCTGCAAACTTATAATTTGAATTTTTGCATTCTTCTTTCCTATTGGAGGAAGCTTCCGCCGCTTTACATATTAATTTATAAAACTAAAATGAAGTTTTTATAAATCATACGTGGATACATATATTTGAACATATTTCTTAAATGTGAAATAGGTATTGGAAGTCCTTAAATAGTCTTTCAACATACAGAAATACTATAAAATTCCCGACCATGTTATAGTACTATATATTATAGTCCTTATGGACAACGCAATACGGGTCAGATTCCCGTATTACAGTTTCGGCCGTAAACTTTTATACCAGTTGAAGTGGGGGTCGTGACGTCACAACTAATGGAGTCTATTCCGAATGCTTTTAGGTTATAAGTAACTTACCAATATTTTACTTAATAGGAGACTAGATTGTTTTTAGAAATAAAAACTATAAAAAGTACTCGTTTTGTTTCAATATAACGAACCGTGTTTTAATGAATATTATCCTGTATATACACGTATGTTTATTCAATCCCTAGTTGTATATAGTACTAGTATAAATAAAATAGTTAAACACCAATATAATATATTTCTGCTTAAAAACTCAATTATTACACCAGAGAAATATTTTGATCACAGCAACAGCTAGTTAATGTTATAATAAAATTGTAAAACACAAAAAAATAAATTGAAAATATGACTAGAATTTTACTTTTATTGGAATGTTTTCAATTATGATAATTTTGATAATGATTTCAGATCTATTCTTAGGTATTATTTAGCTAAATTAGATATGTATTGACTACATTTAAAAAAAATGATTGTTATAACAACACGTCTTATGAAAAAATCATGCTTTCACTTTACATCCTTTTAATTACTTCATTTACTCTTCTCTCTCTCAGGAATGCCTTAATAGTTCTCAAAATACGCTTACATTTTACCCAAAAATGCATAATTGGAAACGTTCAAAGAACTAAAATAGTCATCGTGCAGAAACCACACAATATCTTCTATTTTACATAGATTTATTTTAGGGTCCACACTAATAAAGTTCTTACAAAAACTAATATTTTTGGTAATGTCTCTTCCATTTGAGAGTATTCTAAAGTAAACTCCTTTAGCGTCATTAGATTCCCGATTGTCTTGGTACACCTCAAATATTATTCTTGCCGCATATCTTAAGAGGAACGGATCATTTTGCAACCACAACGCTGTTGCCAATTGTTCCAAAGTGTGGTCGTGCCCAGAATATAATACTAAGTATGGGCCATTATTAGACACCTAAAACAGTAAAATTATAAATGAAAAACTTTGACGAAATACATACATAATAGAATATACCTACATATAACTTATTAAAAGCTTACATTATTCATACATATTGAAATTAATTTTTAACACTATAGTGTAACACACTATGACAGTGAGACAATGAGTAATCATTCGAATATTTATTTATTTATTTATTTATTTATTTATTTAGAGTAGGTACATTACAGGACAAACCCAAATAGTACAGAAAAGTTACTTAGCAAACAGTAAAAAAAGAAAAGAAATAAAATAATTTAACATCACAATAATTGTAACAATAACATGGCAAAAAAAAAAAAAAAATAAACATTAACATGTAATATTTATATATATATAATAAACGGATCCAAATTATTTAATGTACACACAAACTTGTTGAAGCTACACGACTGTATATCAATAAAACCATCAATAACATTAAGACTAGTTTGGACTCTATTTATCACTGAATTTTTATTGTAATTAGTTCGAAATTTATTTAATACGAATATTTCGCAGTTTCTTGTATTATGACTAGTTTTAATTTTAAAATTAAAATAAGATAAAATTTCAGGACAGTCTAGAACATTATGTATAATTTTAAATCCAAATTTACACTGAGATTTGAACCGTCTATGTTTTAGTGGTTCTAAATTAAATTTTGTTAGCTGTTCCATATAATTTAAACTATCTAACGGACAATTCGATTTAAACATTAAAAATTTTACCATACGCTTTTGAACATTTTCTAACCTACATAAATGACTGTTATAAAGAGGATTCCAGATGTTATCACAGTATTCTACAATGCTTCTAACCAATGACACATACAGGATTTTAATTGCCTCCACGTTATTAAAATCTCGACATTGTCGTTTTATAAATCCTGACATTTTATTTGCACGGCTAATAATTTGGTCAATATGCTGGACAAAAGAAAGCTTATTGTCATACAAGACACCTAAATCCTTAATTGTATCAACTCTTATTAGGGGAATATTGTTAATTTCGTAACCAAATGTTAACGTATTTTTTAATCTTGAAAATGTTATGACTTTACATTTAGCAACGTTAAGACTCATATCATTATTTATACACCATTGATGTAAAGAATTCAAATCATTCTGTAGAGCTAGAGCATCTTCTTGTGACTTGATGCGACAAAAAAGTTTAAGGTCGTCCGCAAAGATTAGGTACCTGCATGATTTAAATACTGAGATAATGTCGTTGACAAAAATCGAGAAGAGAATAGGACCCAGGTGAGATCCCTGTGGCACACCCGACGTTACCTCAACCTGAAAAGAGAAATAACCTTCTATTTTAATAACTTGCATCCTACCGGTTAGATATGATTTTAACCAAGATAATAACTTCCCAGTTATACCATACATTTCTAGTTTACTTATAAGCAGGTGGTGATTTACCTTGTCGAAGGCTTTGCTAAAGTCGGTGTACACAGAATCCACCTGGAATCCCTCACTCATTGAATCCGATATGTAAGTACTATAAGATGCTAAATTCGTACACGTAGAACGGCCTTGATAGAAACCGTGCTGCTCTATACTTAAAATATTTTTAAAGGACTGAAACATAATGCCAGTCACTAAACATTCAAAAACCTTAGACATGTTGGAAAGCCCAGATATAGGTCTGTAACTAATAATATCGGATCTGTCACCAGATTTAAATATTGGTGTCACATAGGCCAACTTCCACTTATCTGGAAATACTCCCGTGGATAAAGAAGTATTATAAATAATGCTTAGAGGAAGTGCCATTGTTGGACTACAAAATTTAAGAAAGTAGTTTGGAATATTATCCGGTCCAGCACTCTTATTAACATCTAGATTTACTAAACAGTCGAAAACCATATCTGAGCTAACCACTATAGAAGATAACTGAACATTTATATTCAATGGAATCAAATCCGTATTACAGTCCATTGTACAGTATAAACAGACTTAAAAAAGTCTGCGAAAGAATTTACTATATCAAATCCGTTTGTTAAAAATATATTTAATAAGTTCCACACGTACCATGGATGTCTGAATGAAGAAAATTTGCACCAAAGTGTCTCGGTTCCATTGAATAGCAATTTATATAAAATTAACTTACCATATGTAACATCTGTTGAACGATATGTCTTATTAAACCATATACGACTTTAGTAGGCAATATCTCCGCCAGGAGATATTCCTCCATTTTTGATAATTAACCCAGATGTATGCAAAAATGCCAGCAACGTTTTGCCTCCTAAAAATTATTCTTTGAGTTTTGTTATTATTTTGGCTAACTCAAAAATAAAATTCAAACAAACTTACTTTATACAATTCAATGGTGTTTCACAGGGCAATCCATTACCGTGACATACGAAACTCAAAAGGCATACCTAACAGCATGCGGATCGCTTCCCAAGTAACCTTATTCGGCATTAGGTGAAAACAACAATCTCCTTGTTCTATCGGCAAGAGACGCTACAGCGGGATGAGACTTAAGTTGATGAGACATATTTCGTCTCACATATCTAAAATTATTAAATGAGTGAGAAATTTTATACTCTGAAATATTAGTATTGGAATATTCAATAAAAATGTATTGTTCATTTTTATACATATATTTTATAAACATAAAATTGTGCTGAAACAGTTATTCTTATTTTTATATCATCTATGACTAAGCAGTTCATAAGTAATTTGAAACCGAAATAACCTAAGTCTTGTATTAAGAATAAAACTGTAATACACTTGTTTAAAGCTCTCTGCTGGCGATAGGTTGTCACCAATAAAAGAGTAAACTAATTACTTCTTGTGTGTTATTATTTGATTTGAATCAAGTATCTACCCTTAGACTCTGCTAATAATTAGTTCTATTATTTTTACACAATTTCTTGGGAGTTTTTGATAGTAGAAATATTATTCTTAGAAACATCTTTCTTTTAGTCGAGATCTACACAACTGTTTCTCCTATATTTTAATGAGGACACTAATACAACACGATGAACTGAAGGGTCTGCTTCCTGCTTCTGCTGTCTCCTTATACAATTACAAGAGTGGATTATAAAAATATAAGATCGTTAGTATCTTACCTTGATGTTGTAGATACAGGGGTGCTGTGAATTCACCCCCAACTGAGCTCTCAAAATATTTCAACACCCAATTAAACAGGTCCAGATGCGACCCACCAGGTCCGGTGGGTCGATGGAAATCTATGAGCTGACATTTTATACGTAAAAATGAAAGTAGAGTGACAACTTTAGTTGCCCCAATCCATTTTCTCGTGTTGACTAGTCTACATCTTAACTGTTCCGATCCCTAGGAACAATACAAGGAAAATTAAATTTTATAATATTTATAATCTATACAAAATATGTGTATATGTACAGTCGAACTCGGCTATAGCGAACCTCTAGGGGACCCGTAAAACTGTTCGTTATATGCGAACGTTCGTTATAAAAGATCGACAAAAAAACAGCTTCAACTTAAGCCAGCGCCACACATGCGGCATTCGGCGAAAGGCGAGCGGTTACTCGGCGAAAGCCGCATGTGTGTAGCTGACGCTCGCCTCGGCATTCGCCATTCGCCATTCCCGCTTCGCTCGCGCCGGTAAATTGACGCGAATCAAAGGATCGGTACACACATGGGGATTGTTTTTTGCCAGTCTTGACACTGACACTTGACAGCGTTTGTGTTGGTTTTCGATAGTTGTTTAATAAAATGGAGTGGTTAAACGACGCTCGCCTATCAAAGCTTTCGTCAAATGCCATTCGACGAAAGCCAAACTTCGCCTTTCGCCGAATGCCGCATGTGTGGCGCCGGCTTAACATGTTTTGTGATCGTAATCGTTCGAGATTATTCATAAAGTTGAATTACCAATGTTTTACGATGACCTTTCTCACCTCTGCTGGTTTAACCATAGACTTAATAATACTATTATTATTAAGTCTATGGGTTTAACTCATTAAGAAAATAAGGAACAGATAATATAGTTCATATTTTTGACGGTCGGTCAGTCAGTCGGTCGGCAGTTCTTTTCGATATTATTATTTTGATGTGACTGCAGGTGTATATAAAATTATAGTATGTCTGATAATACAAAGACGAAAACTATTCCAAATGCACTTAAATTTGCATTTGGTGGCTTAGCAGGGTAATATTAGCTAGTTAAGCTAGCAAACATTTTAATTTTGAAACTAAACCTGTTTTTTTTTAAATTCTATCATGGCGGTAAATTTAAATTACATTTTTTAGGATGATAGCCTCTGCATTTGTCCAACCTCTAGATTTGATTAAAAACAGGATGCAGCTGAGTGCCGGATCAAAGGAAAAACAAACATCTGTTCAAGTCTTTCGAGGAATTGTCGCTAGAGAAGGTTTTTTTGCCGTATATAATGGACTTTCTGCTGGTCTTCTTAGGCAAGCTACATATACGACCACAAGATTAGGGATATACACATTTCTTTTAGAAAAGGCCAAGTCATCCGATGGTACACCGCCTAGTTTTATTACGAAAGCTGTGCTTGGTATGGTAGCCGGAGTGTGCGGTGCATTTGTTGGTAAGTAAAATATTTTGATGCTATATTTAAACTAAGCACCAAAGTCATATCCTATTTTTTAAATGCAGACGACAGTGTATGTTTAAGTAATGTAACGAAATAATTATATAACGTGTATCGATGAAGTATCCTTTCAGTTTCTTTTTTATTTTGGTGGTTTTTAATAATGCTGATGCAATGAATAAGTGCGATGTTCTTAATTAAAGAAGTAGCAATAATAGGTGCTCCCGAGGGTGCTCCTATAAAAAAAAGCTGATGTAATTTTTTTTTTCTTAACTCCCTCCCATATATATATCATGTGACCTAAAACCGGTCAGTGAAAGTGCTCGTTGGAATATTAAAGTAACAATTAAAATACTACTAATTGTGATTAATAGTATTTTAATTGTTACTTAATATCCCAACGAACACTTTCTGTGGAATGAATGTTAACTGGGAATTCTTAGTTTTATTTAGATTAGATTATCCCAAACTAGACACAACTTATTTGTCTCTAAATTAAAAAGTGTAGAAAAGTAAAGTCCGTCTAACAGAACGTGAAGAAATCCCATTGATCTAGTATATTTAAAATAGGAACCTAACCATTTTCTTTCACTGTGCTTATTTTTCGATTTTCTTAATGCTATTATCCGTGTTTTAGAGTTAACACGTTGACTGCCGTATCGGTCAATATGATCGAGAAAATAATTTCCCCCCAAGTTGGCGTGGGCTATATGACCGAGAAATTTTTTTCTATTTGGTCAATATGACCACGACATATTTTCACGATTTTCTTCTCAGGGGTGACGTATATTTGAAAATTTCTTCTACGGGACTTCATTATTCGTGGATATCTATTTCTGTGCATCGTGGCTTAAATAATGCAAATTTTGCCCCTACATGGAATATGCCCCCGGCCCCAACGAAAAATACAATAAAAGACAGTTAATAGGTGTTATTTAGAGGGTATACACTGCGCAGTGAATTTTTCGATATTTCAATTTAGAGACATGGGACCTATACCAAATTACAAGAGGTTTAATTTGGGATCAAAATGAGCATATAATGGCGAAAAAAAAATATATTAAAAACAATTTGTGAAAAGAATTTTGGAAAACCCCTGGAAAGTCCTGCAATTAAATATATTTGATTTTTATTTAAATATCAGAATAATCTTCGATACAATGTAATGCAAGGTTTTTCTTATTTTGAAAAAATATAAATTTTTGGAAAAGTTACCAGCATTTGAAATTTTGTGAAACTAAGATACAAATCGAATTCTAAGTACATAAAAATAACGGTGGTACCGAAGAATGGGTCAAATTGACAAGATATCGAAAATTTTTTTTAAGAAAAAGTGCTCAGAATCTAACGAGCACCCCATATATCAATTTTGAATCAGATCTGCGAAAAAATAAAAAATACAAATTTTTATCTGACTAAGCAGTTCGTAAGTTGTATGATGTCTTGTATGAAGAAAAAAACTGAAAACAGTGGAAACACTTTTAAAAGCACACTTCTGACGATTGGTTGAACGTTGTCACCAATAAAAGACTAAACTATAATTACTTCTCGTCTTTGATAATTGAATTGGCGATGGTGGTTAAATAAAATAAAATGTGTTTTCCGGGGGTTTGACTTGTCTCAATTTATTGAACCAGCTCCAGGTTGCATATGTTAGTGTCTGTAGGTTTTCTGCGACTTTGTGTAATGTTTTGTTATGGGAGCTGAGAGCAGTATCATGGGTAAATTGTAGAATATCTTTTGTCTATTCTTGTATATTATGAAAACTGGCAGTTTTAGACCTATAGTTCTTGTTTTATTTAGTATTATTTATAATTTGGTGTATACACAGGGTAATTCATAACATAAGTAATGGTTACAGACCAACAGCAGATTTTGAACGTAAAAATATTGCAAATTAGCCAGACTAACCTTAGTCCAAAAGTTAATAGTAACCACAAGATACAAGGGTGTTAAAGTCAAAATTTATTTTTTAATTGTCTTTTGTAATCTAATGAATTTTTATATTATTTTTGTGCAAATTTAAAAGTGAGGGTTAATTAGGGTGAGAAATCATAATGCACCTTCAATTTTGGTATAACTCCTAGAGGGTGCTACGTATGCTGCGTTTAATGCGTAAAGTTTGCACTTTTCTCAAAAACTGTTGTATTTAGAGACTTGAAACAAGTATACCTTTCTTATTAAGAAATTAATATTGATTTTTAAGCGAAATTTGCCGTATGGGTGCGGGTAAAATAGTTATGGCCTTATATTCACATTAAACAAAGCGTACGTAGCGCTCTCTTGGAATAATACCAAAATTGAAGGTGTATTATGATTTCTGAGCCCAAATGACACCCACTCCTAAATTTTCATTTAAGAAGATCGTCATGTTTCCGAAGCTCATTTGTTTTTTTTAAGAAATTCCGACATTTTGATACATCTGTTGAAAAATAAACCCTGTAGATGGGTGTCAAACAGTGAAATTTCATTGTATATAATGAATTATCTAAAGACCTATTGAGATATGTAAAAACACTTTAACATATACACAGATTATAATAATTATCAATAAAGTGCTATTTAAAGAAAAAATCCTCATTCGTAGTTTCTCCACAAAAAAATATATGTAATTATATAATTTTTCGCTTAGTACGAGATGCGAATAGCTTTTTTTTCTCTACAAATTTGTCAAAAGCCAAAATGTTTAAAATACATCTTGACAGGTGAATAACATTGAAAAAATTGATTCAGACTAGCATTGAATATATTTTTAAGAGTTTCCAAATAAAGGTAAAAAATTAAAAAAACATATACATAATTACTAAGTATACGTAAAACGTTGTTTATTTCAAATTTCGCTGGAAGGGAGCCAAGTTTCTATTATAGTTTATATATGTATATTATAGTTTTTTCGTTATTTGCTTTTAAATCTAATTTATTTTAAAATTCTTGTGACAACTTTTTAACACAGGAACTAAATTTGAATATGCAAAACTCTAGATGTATGTATATAATAATATATATACACCTTCATTCAAGCTACATGTGACAGCTTATACAGGGTGTCCCAAATTGCTTGATTTTGGCTGGTTTTCCTATTTCCAGACCAGGTAGAGAAAAACTGACATATGAGTCTAGAGCTCGATTTTTGTGAAACGCCGATTGGTGAAAACCACATTTCGATATCTCTAACCGTTTCCGAGATATCGGCAAAAGTTGACATTTTACAGATTCCGAAAAACTTTTTTTAACGTTAAAAAATGTTATTTTTAGAGAGAAATCTGTTATATTGGCAGCAAGGATGACTAGACATATCTTGGCATATATATTTTTGGAAAGCTTATTTTTTTTCCTATTTTCTAAAGTCAAGCCAAAACTATGGTTTCCATTTGAAATAACAAAGTTAGCTTTGATATCAAACAATCGAAAAGCGATATAGTTTTTTTGACAAATGCATCTTATTCTACGTCAAAAAGTTTTTACCGTTTGAAAAAATATCCAAAAATAAAAAAGTTGACAATTTTTCGGAATCTGTAAAATGTCAATTTTTGCCGATATCTCGGAAACGGTTAGACATATCGAAATGTGGTTTTCACCAATCGGCGTTTCACAAAAATCGAGCTCTAGACAGTTTTATGTTTTTATTTTTCATAGCATTCCTTCATCTAATCACGTCAATGCTACCTGCTCAGTATATAGATAACAAATTTTACCTATAATATTCCATCTAATTATATAATCCATCATGAGTTAAATAATATTATTAATAGATTAAATTATTACTAAATTATTAGATACAATTTGCTAATCTTATCTCAATTAATTTGAAAATGTACGTACCACGTACCTATCATTCAGGTTGTCGATTTAATCAGAGCCATTAAGGATATCTGGCTTAATGTTAATTCTATAAAAAAAGATTAAGCAAATCTAGATCAGATATTGGAACTAAAAGTTTTGTAGAATATTTCTATACTTACTTTGAAATTTCAGGGACACTGCATATTTTCACAAATACAATGAAACTTTTTATAAGATAATATTTGATCGCTTTTGACAAACATTTTAAGCTCTATTTAAAAATGTATTCTTGTAAATTTTAAAAATCAAAATCTCAATTGTCCAAACAGTACCTATCTATTTGAGAAACATTTACATAATAGTAGCAAACTGTTGAATGTATTGCAAAAATCAATTCATACATATATAGTCCAGGAGGCAGTGACGATTTTTGGTACTTATTTTCCGAGTTATTTTCCCAGTCAGCAAACATGGATAGAATTGTTCGGTTAGTAATTCTAAGCAAAATTCATATATATTTAGGGGGGGTTTTCCGATGGGTTGAGGCAGAAAATGCATCAGAACATACGAATACACTGCCATTTTTTTCCAGTGATAAAAATTGTTCTAGTAGTAAAAGATATACTGAAGTTAAGTAAAAAAAATAGTCTGGCTAATCTGTGAGCATGGATAATATGTCGGGCAGGTGAAAAACTGAAAAGTTTACATCAAAAAAATTTCCCTCATTTTCTCAGTCATAAAAATTTATTAGATGATGGCCTATATTATAATAACAGCTTAAAATACAATCTGGCTAATGTGGAACACCCCCAAAGCCTTGCCAGACTCGTCCAATGATCGTCCAGGCGCCCTAAAGTCGGCACGTTCGATTATACAGGTGATTAGTGTCATACGTACATGTTCTTTTTTATGAGAGCATTACCTAAATGTGCACATGCTGCTATTCCACTCCTCGTATAACTACCTGGCTTGTGAGTCTGGCAAGACCTTCGTGATTGTAAATGTCAGCCAGACGTGTACTTTCTATGAAAATATAGTATAATCTATCGTGACAAATTTTTAAACCCTGGAAAATAAGAGCAAAAATTTTCTATTTTTCCCATTTTGAAGATGCCGCCAGACTCATTTGCCAATTCCGTAAATCAGCCAGATTTATTTTTAATTACAGTTTATGATTAAAACAATTTATATACTAAATTTCAAACCTGGAAAAATAAGGGTTACGGATCCGCAAAATGAGTAAAATTTTTGAATCTGCAAATTTTCAGCCAGACTCACTTTCCGCTATCTAAGATAAGCCAGACTGCTATTTTCACAAACTTTATGTTCCACTTTAGTAAATGTAAAATATTTATGATTGGGAAAATAAGTGGACTTGTATTTTATTTTTATTTTTTGAATCCATCCAAAAATTTTAGCCAGACTCAAGAATTCTTGTTTTTTGTCACTAAGAGAAATATACACCGACTGGGAAAATAAGTACGAAAAAAATTCACTGCCTCCTGGACTAATACAGATAAGTCCAGGATGATTCGAATACGACAGGGATTGGGACGAATATATGAGTGTGGCCGACAACTCGCCTCAGTTCGAAATTTGTACATTAGGAGAAGCGCTGTGGCCACTCACTGCTCAGCAGTCAGCAGACTGTTACTGTTAGTTTAGATCTCATTAACCGTGTTGGGATGTAGAACTCATGTCTGAAAGAAATTTGATTTACGTATTCTGGACCAACGTTTCGAAATTTTTCTAACTTCAATAATTCATCCTAGATAGGATTAATTATTGTAATTTAAAAAAAAATCTTGAAACATTTAAATATTTCCATTGTTTGTTTTTTCTCTACAAAAATGTGATTCTACAACATAAAATTAATTGTCGCTGCACCTCGAGTGTTGCAGGTGTAATAAAAATTATTATAAAAGAATCCAAACAAGGAATAGTAGGCGCGAGAGCCATCGGCTACAGCGCGGAGATCCACGATTCCCACCACTGTGTCCGCTCGCCTATAACGGGCACAAGTAAATCGCGGAAACTAATACCCATGTTCGAACCTTCTCGGTCTTTACTGTATATGTATGTATACCAACATATTAAGTTATATCCTTGCTGTTTCTAATTCTAATTTATTTCATAAAAGCTACAAGTTCAAATAGTATAAACATCTTTTAAGATAATTTTTTAGTATTTTTCTCTTAGGCACCCCTGCAGAGGTATCGCTTATTCGAATGACGGCTGATGGTCGCTTGCCACCCAATGAAAGAAGAAATTATAAAAACGTTTTTAATGCAATAATGAGGATTAATAGAGAAGAGGGACTTTTTACATTATGGAGGGGTGCCGTACCCACGATGGGCCGTGCGATGGTTGTAAATGCTGCACAGTTAGCCAGTTATTCTCAAGCTAAGCAAGTTTTGTTAGAAACTTTAGATCTTAGTGATGGAATCTTTCTCCATTTCCTTGCCTCTATGATATCTGGATTTGTTACTACGGTTGCCTCTATGCCTGTGGATATAGCTAAAACCAGGTAAGTTAGATCAAACAATAACGGTAAGTTATTTTTTTTGTCATTCGTGTCGTAGTTTGTTTAGATTAGAAAGCGTTAACAAGGTTAAGTCATTAGATAATATTTGATGTCTAATAATAAAATATCGCGATGGATTTAATAAAAGTAAAACAAAATAATGGTGACAAATAGTAGAAAACATATATGAAAATATAGATTTTTCACACAGAAATATTTTTATTTGTTTAAATATATCACATACAGGTTTCATATCTGCGGGTATTTATATTTAATTAAGTTCAATTATTTAATTAGACAGGTAAAAGTGTATACTTTGCAATATTGTCATCCACTTTTATATAACCAAAAAAAATAAAAAGTGAGGTAAGACATGATGAACATTACAACATTACTTTAAACACAATATATATTTTAATATAACATTAGTGACATCAGACAGTCGGAATACAATTCAGGAAACTGAATTTGAAAAGCCTTATTATCTCAACATTTGGGATATTTATAAATAAATTCTAAATGTCTTAGGGGCAGTCAAAGTGGATCGATTATGTTTGTTTGATTGCATAAGTTCCAATCATTGTTCATAATTTATAATTTATAATAGAAAAATAAAAATATATATAAAGGAACAAAAATCCTTTCGGAAAACTACTGAACTGCAAACTGATTATATTAATATTACTTTTTACTATTTTTATTTGGATTTACTCATTATTAAGAGGTATCATTTTAAACCACAAACACAACTTGATTCTCCAATAACAAATTGTTGTTGATCATTAATTGTGAAATTCGGTTCCATTATTGTTGTTGCTTTCTTTTATTGTGTCACAACAAATAGATTGTGTGGTCAGTTTATCTCGAATCAGTGTCAATGTGCCTAATCATTGCATGCACACTAATTTAATATTATTCAAAGAATATTGGTTCTTGTTTGTTTCAGTATCCATATTTTGTTGTCAATAAAATTAGAGTAAAACCGTCAGAGGATAAATTAAAAACTAATTTTGCCAATAAAGGGCAATGAGTCGAATAATAATTGTGTAAATATTTTTTATTCCAAAAATTATATATAAATTTTCTTGCAGGTTTCGAAAAAGAGTAAAAAATCTGATCAAAATTACAAATGATATATCTTCTTTACTTCAAAAATGATAAAACTTTTAATAAAATTCTTTTTTTTTTTAAGAAAAAAAATGATATTAAATTATTTAGTTTTCTAGTGGTAAACTAGATTTTATGATTTAAATATAATTCGAACCTAATGGGGAATTTTTGTTGTGTACCGTTTCCTTTATTGTTAAACGTGTTGTAGATTATCTAGCCTAATAATTATGTCCTTAGAAGAGCAAACCCCATCATTACTAACCGTCCCCCTGTTTTATTGTTTCTATAAGTTTTATTGTCATTACAGGGTACAAAACATGAAAACAATAAATGGTGTGCCGGAATATAAGGGACCATTGGACGTTTTAGCAAAAGTTATTAAAAACGAAGGACACTTTTCGCTTTATGGAAAGGATTTACCCCTTACTTCTTCCGCTTAGGGCCTCACACGGTTCTTACATTTATATTCCTAGAACAACTAAACGCAGGCTATTATAAATACGTCTTACGTCAAGAAGTAACTGCCGGTATCTAGAACAGGGTATTTTTGTACATCGTTTTGGGTTTATGTGTAATGAGGCCTTATTTCGCCAAATAGTCAATGTTTTTATTTTATTTTTCAATGGCATAATTTACACGTAAAGTCTGTTTTTTTTCTATAATACTCATCAAAGTCAAATTTTTCGGGGAAAAGTTACTTTCCCGAAAGTCCTCAACTCCAATTATGTTGGGACAGGGATTTTTTGTTACTTTTTTCGTTTTTTCACACTAAATAAAATCTAATGTCAAAGTGTTGTCAATGTCAAATATTATATATTTTTAAAATATTGCATTTCTAAATTAAAAACTATACAAAACAGTAGTCTGGAAGGTTAAATTTCTTGCCCAATAATAATTTCTACTGAAAATAAAATAAAATTTGAAATTCCAACCTATATTTATAGGCCGTCCAACAGTAAATACCGAAATTTCCTACGTTTTAACCAGCATTTCTACCAACTTTGTAACACTTTGACAGGTACATTAGAAAAAAAATCGGACAATATACACATACACTATTTAGAGCAATTCAGTTTAAAGTAATTTATTTAATGATAGTTGAAAATATTCACATTAGGATCTCTAAAAATGTTTTTAAAAAATTCGTATTTGGCAAATTTTACTTTATTGTTAATTCAAAAAATCATTTGACTTCGACATTATGGTCTTGTCGTGAAGTTATTTACACTTCCATTTATTTTGTACCTGATGTTTTCTGTTACCAATGACTATGTTTTTTATTTATTTATTTATTTATTATACAATGATAAGAGCAGAGGAAAAATCCTATTGTGCTCATATTAACAGTACAAAAAAAGAATAACAAAAATGTTTAGTTTACAATGACAAACGATCAAGTCTTACTTAGGAACAGTTTAAAGTAGGTGCACAAACAAAAGAATCGCATATAAATGTTCAGTTTACAATGACAAACGATCAAGTCTTGCTTTGAAACAGTTCAAACTAGGCGCACAAACAACATCAGATGGAAGGGAATTCCACTGATAAAACACTCTAAAAGGCAGGAAATTTTGACGAGTCGTGGTCCTAAATGGTTCGCGAGAGAGCTTCAAAGGATGTCCACGTAGTCGTTCATCGGTATTTAGTATAAAAATATGTTTATACGAAAAAAAAAAAAAAGTTTATTAACATTGGTGTTGTCATACCCGAATAGTACACTGCGCGGCATATAAATGTGGTATGTACAACAGTTGTAACTCGAAAATCAAGTTTTTTTAGTTGTATAAGGTGATCTTCCTGAGCGTGACTGATGCAAACTGTCATTTAAGAGCTTTATGTAGGTTATGTTCAAATCAGAGACGTTACAATTGCAACCTCTCCAGTTCATTTTATAAGTATCTGTGACAGATCTTTAATGTCAAATTTGACAAGTTGAGCCAGATTTACATTGATAAATCAAAGTGTACCACATTTATATGCCACGCAGTATACCATGTATATACTTTAACTTGAACCGACTAAAGAAATAGAAAAGAAGGAGTATATCGTACATCCTTAATCAGCAATCAGTATTATAGTTCTGCAGTTGTTTCGAAATTACTTACTGGATTCTACTGTTAAATATTTATATTTGTAAGAATTTCACGTAGTTATTACGGATGAAGTATTGGCACCACAGGGCTATGTTCATAAAACGAGAGAGACGGTGTGAGAGTGTCATCCGAGTACACTCTTGCCGTTCCTAAACTTCGTGTGACTGTAATTCGGTAAGAATAAACTTTGTTTTTGAACGACTTTGGCATCACTCAGCGCGTCCCCATGTTCCCGCAGTCTCGAGTGCGGTAGAAAATCACTCGTCATGCGCATTACGGTTTTGATTTGTTTTGTTTACATATGATTTTGTCTGTTGACATTATTTCTTTTGTATTTGTGTCAGGCACGTCTAAATATTTAAATATCTACAAACTACAAATCCTACACAGTGGAATCCATTTCGCCACGTATCATCATTTGGATTTACTACTAGCAAATGAATCATTTGCTGGTAGTAAATCACATTTCTACAAAACTCCCTTTGATGCAGCAATAGAAAATGCAATAATTGTTCTTTTTCGAACATTTTAAATCCATCTTTTATAAACATATTTAATAGGTCAATGCACAGGACATAGGGTCAACGTTTAGTTTAAAAATCCATCTTCTTAACCTCATAAAACATCATCAGCTGATAGATACCAACATAACATCACATTAAATCGTTCAAAAGTCCTTGGTAGAGTGATGCTCACGTGACATTACCTACACTCTACCCTCACTCTTCTTTTCTGAACGAGCTCCAGTATTATAAAATTGGCATCAAATCGGAAACTTTTCACTTTCCTTGTTATAGTAACAATGATTAAATTCTGTTTATACAAAAAATAAAACCAGTTTTATAATAAGTTTTTTGCAATAGGGATGCCATTAAATTTTAAGTTTATCATTATTTGATAGAATAGAAACAAAAATGATTGCCATATATCGAGTTTTCCTATAAATGCTTTATTAGCAGTAATTGATATTATGACGTCACGACATGTACTTAGTATTTGTTTTATTGGAAATTTGCCAATAAATATAGTATAAACATTTAAATAATGCAATGAAATCAATAATATGAAATTAAGACCAACATTTGGGACTAGAAATTCAGCACCTGGGCAAGCATGGAGCTCACTTTGGAATTTCCACAAGCAGGTTTACTTCAGTATTTTTCCTGCAGCGATAACAATTATTATTAAAAATTTGTTTACAATTATAATTATTAAATAAAAATTTATATTTTAATGTTTAATTATATTGCCAGATGAAGTTTAAAATACTAGGGCTGACATAATTTTTCTTGTTTGTTAAATACATTTGTTCCTGACCAACAAGGAACCCATTCAACCTCTCAACTGCCACAATATCTTGAGCTTTGATGTTTTTTGTTGGTTGTGGGCATTGAAATCAGAAGAAATATGTTTAATGTTATTTTTTTACAAGTTGTATTCAATTTGGGTGTAGAGTTAATAAAACACGTATAAAGCTGGATCTAAAACAATATCTAACAACAGTTTTGGTAGCAACACTGGTACGATAAATCTGATGTTAATTCTTCATGTAAACATAGTCAGTGTGTTATTATTTGGCTAAACCTATATAATTATTGTGACTAATAAGAACTCTGAATATTATGTATATCATCATTTTAAACTGTGATAATTTTACAATTTTTGTAAATGGGTATACACTAATAAAAAGTTATGTATTACCTACTTGAATTTCAATATACCCATTATATCTACGACTCCAACAGAATTATGCCGTTCGCCTTCGTAAACACTTAATGTTTGTGTGGTTCATCAAGGAATCCTAAAATACCAATTACCAAACAGTAATAATAAAGTGTTTTTTGTCTGTTTCAGTGTTTGTTTTTTTACCTGTTGCCAACCTAAAAATTTTAATAGGGCTTTGGAATATTTTTCATCATAAATTGGTATTTCCACACGGCATAATAATATGAAGAAGCCGTTCGATTTCATGGCTATGCCAAAATATAAAAGAAATAAAAACTTCAGCATTATTTTTATTATTTAACTTATACCGTGAGTGAAAAAATTCATCTTCCATATTAATAATAATAATAATAGTGTCTTTATTGATATAGGAAAAAATTAACCTCTATTTTGTAAATGTACAATATTAAATATTTTATTTTTAAGGAAGTTTTGAAACTTAAAAAGTGAGGTTAGAAACAACTAGAAAACGGGCAAATTGGATAGGTAGCGAAATTTTACAGACTAGGTATCAAGGGTACCACTTGTGTATGTGGCCATAGAAGAATCACATTAACAGTTAATTGTTACTTAATAACTTTCTTTGGGAATTTTTGTATTGGATAGAAAAATATTAAGGCTTTTCTTTATATCATTACCAATTATTGGACCTGATTACAGGTCAGAAGTGGCAGAGTAAAATTGCGTTTGAAAGTCATATCGTGGTAAACGGAGATAACATATTTATAAATGCTTCTAATGCCAACATGACACAAATTTCTGTTATTGTTGTCAATGGCTGTTTAGTTCGCTGCACGTTAAATATTAGTTTTATCACAATTACAATACTAATATACAATATATAAAACTTTAATGTGATAATAAATTTACATTTTAAAGATAAGCATTATCCTATAAGTTGGTTATATTATTATGTTAAAATTATTATGTAATACGTATACAGGATGAGTCTTAAATGTGTAGTTATATTTACTCTAGTGAAAACCGGTGAAAACCATCCACCCATGTTTGTTTTAGATTTTCAAAAAAATGTGATGAAAATGTTTTGAAACGGCTGGGTTCTTTAAGATTAAATCTTGATTGTTTCCAGCTGGAAAATATCTAGTATTAATTAACTCATTGGATGAAGGCATTGTAAACACTTAGTATTTTATCTAAATCTTTGTAGCTCTAAACATAAAGCGACCATTATCATGCACTTAAATTTTGGATGTTCCATAGTATACAGGGTGTATCCTAAACATGCGGCATAAATTTAAGGGCATAATTCTTGGGTTTGCTTCATTTCTGAAATACAGGGTACAAGTATTTTTAAAAAATCTTTTTTTTATTACCATCTAAAAAATGCCTAAGCCGGTTCAGATTTTTGCAGTTGCTTAATAATTTTATGGGGTGTCTTTTAAAGTTGATGCAGAAATACCAGGGGCGTGCCTACGAGGCAGGTCGTTTGGAATTTCACACAGAAATAATAATACCCAGTAGATTTTTGCAATTTTCATAATTGTTGTGGTGGTAGTCATCTTGAACAATTCTTGTAGATTAAGAAGCTTTACTACGACCGGGTTTCGAACCCGGGACTTTTGGCTGAGAGGCAGCAGGTGCGTTACCGCTCAACCATCAGTCGTACAAGTCATAGTTATATTTTTAGATTTTTTAGTTGCTTCAGAGACGATCAAAAGTTTGGATTTAAATTTTTTTATCAAATATGAAGCAAGATACGAAATAAAGCAAGGGACAAATAAGTTGTATTTTTAGTTGTTTTATTAAAAAAATTATGAAAATTGCAAAAATCTACTGCATGGACGTTATTGTTTCTGCGTAAAATTCCAAACGACCTGCCCCGTGGGCACGCCCCTGAAATATCTGGAAACTGTAAAAATTTGAATGAAATCGGTTTAAGCATGTTTTAGACAGTAATAAAAAAACGATTACTTTTAAATACTTTCACACCGTTTATTTCGGAAATGAAGCGATTCTGGACATATGTTTATAGAAACTTTTTTTTTATTTTGACCCAAGGAATATCCCCTTAAATTCGTGCCGCATGTTTAGGGAACACCCTGTATAGTATGCTATTGCTCATTTTATTAAGATCCTACCTTCTATTTTAATTGGTTTATATAACAAATACATAAAATAATATTTAACAATTTTTTACTGTGCTGTTTCCGTTATTATAGGAACAAAAATAATTTTATGATGTTCGTTAATGAGTGGACTGTAATTTTTATATTTTTTGCTTATTCATCGATATAGCTTTAAATTCAATAAAATTAACAAATTTAATATAAAACGTTGACGAGAAAGTACTTCACTTACCTTTTCCTTTTATTCAGTGGCAGCGGTCAGCATGTAGGGTTATATAACTTGCGGTAGGTGTAGGTAGACGGCGGCATAATAATATAGCGGGAGAAAGTGAACAGTTTAAATTAACAAGCGGCATGCGGTACGAATGGTACGATACACTCTCTTCTTCATCGAGTCGGTAACTGACCATCAGTATTGCCAACTTTAGTGACAATTAAAGGATAGCGAAGTAGCTTTCGATCGCGCGTAATTTTAAATGACATACAAAATTAAAATATATTCAGGCAATGGTAATTACAAATATTAGCCAGTTAAAAAAAGTAAAAAATGTAAAACAAATAACGAGCCGGCGTGAACATATGAAATATTGAAAATTGTAATACACTATTCGGTCTTTTCTTCTTCTAGCCCATAAATGGGACAGCAGGAATATTATGTGCAGCAATAATTGTTATATGTACGAGTTAGGGGAGAGAATTGTACGATGAACTCTCATCGGCCAAGAGATTGTACATTGCGCACTCGATTCTAGAAAATTTATTTCGTAAATTAACAAATTGTTTAATAGTTTTATAAAAATTGTTAAAAATATTCCGGAAACCTGGACCTCTTCCAATGAAGTCCCGCTGCTGTTTTATTGCATTATTACCAGTTTGCTGTATGGCTTTACCACAACAAGGCGACTATTGAAATGTGGCTGTAATAGGCGAACGTCAAAGTTATTTTATTACCAATTCCAAGTATAATGAAAGCTGCACACCTTTGTTTAAGCAATTATTATGTATTCCCATTGTACAGGGGTATCACACGAGAATTGACCCCCTATAACTATTTAATTTTTCAAGTTAAAAAAATGTTTCAAATAAAAGTTGTATGGAACTTTATTAATTTTTTTATAGAGATCTCTTTGAATATATAGGGTGTTCTATAAATGAGGGACATAGCAAACTTGCATATTTTTAAATAGAACACCCTATATATTTTCTTTGTATACCTAACTGCCAGAATTAACGAAACGTTACATTCTATAGCAGAGGGAACAAGTAAGAAAATCTATATTACCAGAGTCTGTGCCTTCAGACAGTAGTATATTAAAAATGATCAATTTTGAATGTATTTGCCTGTTCACTACAGAGACTTAAAGACTTTTTAAATGATTTTCGACAGAATCAAATTGATAAATGTTTAGAAACAACACAGAATCTGTCTAATCAAAGTATTGGTAGAATTTTACGAAAAACGCAGAAAAATATTTATAAAATGTATGCATAGTTTTTTGTTGTATGTAACACTTTACGAGTTAATAATACTAAAACATAAGTGGTAGTACCACTCTCAGAAAAACCTGTGTATACATCTCTATATACTGGAGGACCTGTCTAATGAGTTTATGGGGAATACATATCGTCTTACGTACTGAATTAAATTTTCTGCAAAAACTGCACGGCATTTTTTAAATAGCTAATTTAAATTCTAAATAAGTGACGAAATTATCTTCAAGTCATACCGAATCTTTCCTAGAAAGATTAAAAATAAATTAAAATCGTCTCAATCCCTCCGATTCAGTCACTGACATTCTACCGAATCTTCGATCCTCTGACATGCCATTGAGAGTCTGGCTCTACTACTTCTACTTCCTTGGTCACTGTCAATCATTTTTCCAATATAATTCGACACTTTTACTGCCCTTCCAAAATCCTTTATTTACCCAACTAATTATCCAAAAGAATACACCCCTCTACGTTGTTTCATAGAGATAGTTAAGGTCTTAGTTCTATATAATTTGCTTTATTTTCAAAACAACATTTACAGAGTTAGCGAATTATGAATTAGACAAATCTTTTTCTGAACAATCACTATTCTATTCTGGTTGCAGGATACAAAATATGAAAACGATAAATGGCAAGCCAGAATTTAGTGGACCATTTGACGTTATGGGCAAAATTATCAAGAATGAGGGAGTATTCGCTTTCTGGAAGGGATTTTTTCCTTACTACTTTCGTTTAGGGCCCCACACAGTACTTACATTTATTTTCCTAGAACAACTAAATGCAGCGTACTTTAAATATGTTCGATGAGGGTAAAGCGGTGGAGGGTAGAAAATTATATTGCCAAGCAGTCGAAATTTTTTTTTTAAGTGACGTTTTTTTTCCAATATATTACATTTTAAATTGTGTTGGAGATCAGTTTTACAGTGATAGTTTTAAACTTTTTTAAATATAAAATTATACAAATGAAAATGAAGTATTAATTAAATGTCACAAATCATCCTGATGATCATGATTATACACAATATGAGGGGTATAGTACGCCGTAAATGGAAAAACGACGAATGTGTGCAGAGTACAAAGACATAACTATAACCATATAATCCTATAACCACATCCATGACACATTAAAATAGAACGACAAGGGTTTCAATCAGATATTCTTTGGTTTAAAGAATAAAAATAATTTTTACTTATTGAAATATCATATTTGAGTAAGGTTAATAGTGGGCGAAGACAGATACACTTTTTGAAAATACATTTTGGGAACAGAAGGTCGTAAACTTCCTGACTGCAAAACTTTGACGGAAGTAGATTTTAATTAAAATTTTTTAGTTTCTTAATATTATTATTCTACGAAGGTGAAATAATAGGGGTAAACAAGAAGAAACTAGGACAAGATTTTTTTAGGATTTAGGGCCAAGAAACAATAATTTGAATTGTCTGAGAAAAATAAGAATTGAAAGGTGTAATTTTGCAGGTTTATGGTAAGAACTGTTTATTTAATGAAAGCTCTAACATATTTTAATTCCTATTTCTATGCAGATAATACAAATTTACATTCTAACTCAACGTGAAAAATATATCCAAATGGAAAATTATCTAAAAGAGGACAGATAAAATATAAAAAAATCAGTCTTTTTATTAACTCCAGAAAGTCAAAACGTCGTTAACGTAGATTGAAGACCATAACCAATATTTCCATAAATGTAGAGGAACAGGCTGGGCTATCAGGTAAAAAAATGTTTAAATTCTTATAGATATATAATTGTCTAGTGTAGGTTAACTAACCATGCTATATCTCTTGTTAGAAAATCTTACGGTTTATTATAGGAATATGACTGATGGATGAGATGGTAGAGTACCTGCCTCTCACCCAAAAGTCCCGGGTTCGAATCCCGGTCGTGGCAATGGAAAATACTGTGAGAGGGATTTTTCCATTATACACGGATATTGGATGTGTGTCCCTTGTCTATAAATGTGTAGCCCCCTCCCGCACAAGGCTCAGCCTTCTGGGATAAAGGGGGTCGTAATTACATGTGGTGTATTTATTTATTTATTAATAATGTATATACTAACCAGTATTGCCTTGATAAAAAAATCAGAATTAAACTCCGTGACACAGTATTATCATCAATTTCTAAATAGGTATTGTGATATTGTTTATGGCCTTTGTTTAGACTCTTACACCTTCGTAAGCAGACAAAACAGGTGCGGATTTGGGCGGGGGGGGGCGAAGGGGAGGGTGATTGATAGATTTTAAGGAGTCTAGAAGACTTTATAACTTTAGTATTATTGTGTTTTTAGTTTTTATTTTATAGACCTAACTTAAAACTTAACTATTATTAGCTGATTATTGCTGATTTAATAATTTTGTTAATTTTCCTAAGTTTATGCTTTTGTATTCAGACATATTTTTGTATGTTAACTTCCTTACTATATTAATAAAGTTTTACAGTATATATGAGTTTCACTATAAAATATACTTTCTACAGTGTGTCGCACTTAAGAGTGAAACACCCTTATAACTTTTTTCTTTTTTATCCGATTTGAACCAAATTTTACTTAATGATAGATCCCATTAGGATCAACTCATGGCCAAAAAACCATTTGCCCGCTACTAATGCAAAGGCACCTGCGAAACCAAAATAAATGCAAAAAATCAAGAACACATATTCGGCATTTTTTTATTGGAAAATTTTACTAATGAAAGTTGTTCAGAATTGTCTAAAAACCTTCAATCCAAAATCTCATCAAAATTAAAAAATATTAATATTTTGATTTAAAAAAATTTTAAGTCAGAAAATATAATTTTACAATAATATGATTTATCATTCGTATTTAGCGCACTAGTGCAAAAAGTAAATTACTTTTTGCACTAGTGCAACAAAGTATTACTTTTGCACTGTAAATAGTGTAAAAAGTTCAAACTTAATATTACACTAAATTTAATAAAACTAGGTAGGGAAATCAATAGTTATAAGTAAGTATTGTTAAATTTATTATAGATTGGTTACTTCAAAATTGTACCTTTGATTTGATAATTTCTGAACTTACCAATAATTTAATAGGAGACTGGATTGTTTTTAGAAATAAAAGCTATAAAAAGTACTCGTTTTGTTTCAATAAAACGAACCGTTTTTTAATGAATATTTTCCTGTATATACACGTATGTTTATTCAATCCCTAGTTGTATATAGTACTAGTATAAATAAAATAATTAAACACCAATATAATATATTTCTGCTTTAAAACTAAATTATTACACCAGAGAAATATTTTGATCACAGCAACAGCTAGTTAATGTTATAATAAAATTGTAAAACACACAAAAAATAAATTGAAAATATGACTAGAATTTTACTTTTATTGGAATGTTTTCAATTATGATAATTTTGATAATGATCTCAGATCTATTCTTAGGTATTATTTAGCTAAATTAGATATGTATCGACTACATTTGAAAAAAATGATTGTTATGACAACACATTTCTGATGAAAAAATCATGCTTTCACTTTACATCCTTCTAATTATTTAATTTACTCTTCTCTCTCTCAGGAATGCCTTAATAGTTCTCAAGATACGTTTACATTTTACCCAAAAATGCATGTTTTCTATATTAGTCATTTTTATATAAACAGGCATCTTTATAATTGGAAACGTTCAAAGAACTAAAATAGTCATCGTGCAGAAACCTCACAATGTCTTCTATTTTACATAGATTTATTTTAGGGTCCACACTAATAAAGTTCTTACAAAAACTAATATTCTTGGTAATGTCTCTTCCATTTGAGAGTATTCTAAAGTAAACTCCTTTAGCGTCATTAGATTCCCTATTGTCTTGGTACACCTCAAATATTATTCTTGCCGCATATCTTAAAAGGAACGGATCATTTTGCAACCCCAACGCTGTTGCCAATTGTTCCAAAGTGTGGTCGTGTCCAGAATATAATACTAAGTACGGGCCATTACTAGACACCTGAAACAGTAAAATTATAAATGAAAAATTTTTACGAAATACATACATATATAGAATATACCTACATATAACTTATTTAGAGCTTACATTATTCATACATATTGAAATGAATTTTGAACACTATAGTGTGACACATTATGACAGTCAGCCAATGAGTAAATCATTCGAATATATTTAATAAATTCCACACGTACCGTAAAGTGAGGTGTCTTCGGACAGCGCAGGTGACTTCGGACATCGTGTAGTCCCCCGATGTTTTCGTCTAATAGCGGCTACACGAATCATAAAATCCAGTTCGGCTTGCGGAACGATTTTTCGTTTAGTATCGTTTAAAGTATGGTGGAAGCTTGTTGACGTCGTCCGTAAGTATTTACCTCGTATTTAGAATTTAGTGATCGCCATTTATTTAACGGTTTTTCAAACATCGCAAAAGTAATGGCTGTGTGAGTTTTATCTGATATTATTCTAATTGTTGGTGAATGTTTTATTGAAACATGATGTTTGATTAATATTAGTAACAAATAAAAAGTAAAAAAAAATGATTAGGTTTTTTTTACAGGGTGATTATCAAAAAATTCACCAAACTGGGGGCGACTTTGGACAATGGTGCGGGTGTATAAAAGGACTCTTGGTTCAAGAAACTATGGTTACTAATGGTTATGTGGAAGAGCAGCATTGTTGAACATCGTCATTCCCTTAAAATTATTTTTTCTGTCGTATTCTTTAATACATAAATAAAGTCAATTTATTATTATTATTATTAATTATGAACCGTGTTTATGTTTTTTAAAACTTGTGTTTTTTACTTAAATAAATAAGCGTTTCAGTTCATAAAGAATGTTTTATTTTCAACTCATATAGCCAAAAATAAATATATTTTTCCCCAAAATATATTTATTTAGGGCTGAAAATTTTTAAAAAAAGAGTGTCCGAAGTCGCATAAACATGAGCTTGAAATCACTTTTGCAGGGATTTTAATACGTGTCCCAAGTCACCTGAAAAATGGAGGTGACTTCGGACGGCAAACATTTTTTTTTTTAAATTGGGGGAGGGGGTAAAATTAAAATAAAAGAAGAAACATAACCACCAATGGTACATGCATCTATAGTAATTTTTTCAAATTAAAAAATAAATAAATACAGTAGTTATTCAAAAAAAACCTTAAAAACCGTCCGAAGTCACCTCACTTTACGGTACCATGAATGTCTGAGTGAAGAAAATTTGCACCAAAGTGGCTCGGTTCCAATGAATAGCAATTTGTATAAAATTGACTTACCATATGTAACATCTGTTGGACGATATGTCTTATCAAACCATACGACTTTAGTAGGCAATATCTCCGCCAGGAGATATTCCTCCATTTTTGATAATTAACCCAGTCTGTGTATGCAAAAATCCCAGCAACGTTTTGCCTCCTAAAAATTATTTTTTGAGTTTTGTTATTATTTTGGCTAACTCAAAAATAAAATTGAAACAAACTTACTTTATACAATTCAATGGCGTTTCACAGGGCAATCCATTACCGTGACACACGAAACTCAAAAGAGCATCCCTAACAGCATGCGGATCGCTTCCCAAGTAACCTTGCTCGGCATTAGGTGAAAACAACAATCTGCCTGTCCTATCGGCAAGAGACGCTACAGCAGGATGAGACTTAAGTTGATGAGACATATTTCGTCTAACATATCTAAAAGTATTAAATGAGTGAGAAATTTTATACTCTGAAACATTAGTTCTATTATTTTTACACAATTTCTTGGGAGTTTTTGATAGTAGAAATATTATTCTTAGAAACATCTTCCTTTTAGTCGAGATCTACCCAACTGTTTCTCCTTTATTTTAATGAGGACACTAATGCAACAGGATGAACTGAAGGCTCTATAGTGTCTCCTTATAACAGTATAAAAACACAACTGCATCGTGAGAAAGCAAAACAAAATAAGGTTATGTATCCCACGTATGAGGCTCACTCGATTTCCTGGCTTATTATAGGGTTAAAGTTAAAATGAAAACCAGAATCTATTCTCATATATTTTTTTATGAGGAATCCGATTATAAGGTCGAATAAATGATAGAACCTCTAATATACGAGGTATTGTCAAAAAATCAATTTTTTCACCCTGTATATTATTGTGGTATTATTGTTTAGTCGGAAATAGCTAACATCCAACAAAATTCTGGCGACAACCTGTATATTATGAAATAATTGAAAAGTAGCCAATCTCCTGATATCAAAAATATATAACACATGTCCATCATCTTTAGTAGTTTTCTAGAAATAAAATGCGATAAAGTAATAAAATAGCTAATTCTAATACTTTTCTAAAAATTCATGATTAGCTTGAAACTAAAGAAAAAAAAACTATAGTTAAAGGTACATCCCATCGGAGTGCACGGACGCATAAACACTTTGATTAATCATTAACTCAAGAGAAAAATAACAAAAATAACAGCAATAGCATAGTGCACTACTACACTCACTTTGATAGTTTTTCTGTAACAGGGCACCCACAATCCTTAAAACAAAAGCTCATACTTTGACTTTCGTGAATATTTATTCTTGATAGTGTATCATGGGGAATTAATCCAAAGAGAAAAGCTAGCCCTGATTGGAATGTTCGCCTATATCTTGTGCTATATACCATTAGTTCATGAGGACCAAGAACTTTCAGTTTTGGCCAAACTTTACGATAACTTTTTCTAAGCAAGTCACCTAGTTTTAACAGCTGAGTTATACCTGAAAAATAACGTATTTTATTAGTTCACTTCACAGGTCGGCATATGAATTATAAAATTAATACATATTAAAAGAAATTAGCGCTATACAAGATAGATTACTGCTTGTAATTTAAATTAAATACACTTAAAACGAGAATGTCTTACCTTGCATGGTGAGCTGCCCTAACTGACAGTGCCTTGGATGTGTTGGGAGGAAAGGAAACCCATGGAAGGGGCCAGGTCCTATCCATGATACTTTACTAGATAGCGTCTGGTTGTGTAAAAATTCCTTAAAAAACGTATACACATTTTTTTGATTATTGCTAATAACCTATGAATATTTTTGGAATTGTCAACTAGATCGTTAAAAAAAAAATGAATAAAGTGCTGGTTTACTGATAACCGCGGCAACTCAATTCAAAATTACAAGGTACTGTAATATATTTACTTGATTTGGCAGACCAGTACTAGAGCGCAACTGTGATTTAGCTGGCGACAATTGTTACAAATGTTTCCGAGAATGTTCCTGAACAAACCTTATTGCATTTTTACTATATATGAGACAAGGGCTTCCCCCCCCCCATCCGCTGCAGCTCATGCACCGTGTATATAAATTTACATTACAAGCCGCCACTGAGGGGCACATTCAGAAAATTGGCGCTTACACAAAATAAAACACGAGAAAGAATCTTTTTGAGTGTGCACATTTTCGAATCTTGCCCTGGATGCTCATGACCTCAGCTGCGATGCTGACAACTCTAACTCTAGTCCATATCAAAAATTTTGGTTAGAAATTCACAATCTGCGAAGAAATTGCGAAAGTTTTGAAATGACTCAATTATAAACATACGCCACTACCTACTAGTGACAATCAATCATGCAAGTTCGACAGATCTATAGATCCACCAAATTTCATTGAAATACCTGAAAGGGTTAGTGATAATAAACATGGACAGATCGACAGATATTTCTGAACTCAATTAAAAATAAAATGTGATAAAATCAGTTTTTGGATTTTTTGCTCAACATTGCCTGGAATACCTAAAAAATTTCCTTAAAATATCTTAAATACTTGTCATATAATGTTTATATGAGCATTTATACCCATAAAGCATTATTTGTTTACGTTTTATCTTTAATTATTTATAAAGACTTGCCAAATAATATTATGGTATAAATTTGGCAAAAATATCTACTAGATCTATTTTTAACAGTAGACTCAAATGATCGTGTCAAGCAAGACTTTAATTTATAGTATTTTATTTGTGTAACATTCCTATGTAGGTATTAACTGTTATTAATTTTCGTATTTTTTTGTACAATAGATGTTAACTTATTCAACAAAAATGGCAAGGTATAATAAACGATTATATATATATTACTTCTACTGTGTCAGTGTAATATAACTTTAAAGGATTAGTTTTTTTTTTGTTGTAATATTAACCTAAATAAGAATCTATTTCACTGGCATGGACATTAAAACTTATGCCATACTAAGTTCCAATAAGAGAAAAGAAACACGAAGAACGACATTTAAACGACGCAAAATATATTTATCGTAGTAGGTAAGAAATTCCATTTCGATGACAACAACTTTTTGAAATATAAAGAAATACATAACAAAAATAAGCTGCATAAACAGAAAGAATTTTAATAAACACAAACAATTTATTTATTACCATTGTAAATACATAGGGAGCAAAAACAAGAAAAACAAAATAAATGCTAATCACTGCTAATATGCTACTATTATTAACCAGAATTAAAACGAGGTTTTAGAATCTGTGACATACTATTTAAGGCAAATTTGAGAAATAAATGTATACAGAGAAAATTGTATATACAAATAGTCTGCATGACTATTAATTAGTAGATTTAAATTAGGTTAATTACACCTTAATTATTTATTACTTTACATACTAATTGATTTGCAAGTTTGAGAAACCTTTTTAAATATCCCATTTTTTTAAAGAAATTATGGTGCAAACATGATTTTTTTAACCAAGAGAAAGTTGGATTATAGGAGAGGCAGAATTGAACTGAATTTCAATACTGTAAAGTTTCACTAATTATAAAGTTTCACTAAGTAACTACTAATGACAATAATTGTGAGAATATTAAAGATTTTCTAATAAAATTAAACCATTCACAGTCATTCAGTTCTTCTTTCCTCCCTGTATATAAATACATTTTATTAAATATAAGGCTTTTTTATGTTCACAGGGTATTCTACATCTGGTTTATATTCTAAAAATAACTTTTGCATATTAAAATGAACAGAAACAGTTCTATGAAGGCGGAATAAAAATACCTAGAACTAGTTTATCAGGTTTAGAAATAAATAAACAAAAATTGTAGGTACCTTATAAGAGGTCAATAATTCCATATTCTCAGCACCACAATTTATAGATGATATTTTTCTGACATGTTGTAGGGGACCACGGTCACCATGTCTGATCAATATTAACAGCCCTTTTAATACCCATTTATTTGTTTCTAATATGCCTGAAAAATGCCATAATTTAAATTCATAAATATTTCATTCACTGCAAAATGTAAACAACCTATTTTAAGCACTATAATCTTTAAAGCACAAGCTAGATAAACATACAATAACTATTGCGAAACTATATTTACGCAATATTTATATATATATTTAAAAATTTATATTGCAGAATAAATGTAACTTTAAAGTGATAAGCAAAAAAGTTGTAAATAATTAATTAATGATGTTTAAAACATGAAAGCAAAAATAGATGAAGTTGGCGAATTTAGAGGAGAGCTCTAACTTGTGATTTTGTAAAATGTAAACTAACGAGTCTTCAAAAAAAAAGTCAAATTATTATAATTATTATTATATACATTATTAAATGGTCCATGGTGAAATGTAAATGAAAATATTGGCTATTAATGCCAGCATTGACAGAGATTGTAGCAAAACTGCAGCCTGGCTTTTAATTTCATAAATTATGCATTGCATGATTTGCCGCAGCCCTTAAACAGTAAAAAAAATATATACAAGACTTGTAGACATCGCTTTACTGTTTACAGGTCGTGACAATTCATGCAATACATTAAGAGCCAGTGTTACACTTGCTGCAGTTCTGGTGTATTGGATAACAAATTTTCATTGATCTAAGCTAAACATTTTCAGTAGCATGAGCAACTTGAATCATTTTTATGACTTTTTATAAGTCAATAACTACAGATAATCAGATAACAATATAGAAATAGATTGTACTTTATTATTGTTATACCGTACAAGTAGGTACTTACAAAGGCCATTATTTATGTAGATGGCAAATTTAAGATAATGAAATAAAATATGTAAAATTGTCATTAATATCACCTAAATGACTCATATTACGAGAAATTGCAAATCATATGTAATTTGATATTTTGGTGTTTAGTAAGGTAGGGTAGCGTTACATAAAATTTAAACTAGTACATGAAAAAATAATATCAAATAATCATCTTTACATAATGTTGTCTTACAGTTATGTAACTCGACAATTCAATATCATAACTGCTAGAACTTGTTACTCATAAATAATGACAAGTAATTCTTTCAGAAGTGTTAAAATTTATTTTCAATGAGAAAATCAATTTGGATAAAAATTAGGGTCATATTATCTCCATCGTATAAATTAGGCAACCCCCAAATCTAAAACCAAGACTGTTCGGGAGGAACACATTTAAAAAATACAGACACGTAAACCTCATTGTCAATATCCAAGCTGAGGAGAGAATCAAGTCTGCGCTATACTGCGCGCGCTACCAAATCAGCAAATATGAATTGAATTAATAGTGACAACACTTGGTACCTACGGTTTTGTTCTTAAATATTATTACTTTAGTTTTATTTTAAGTGAAAAGAGCTTGTGTCCAAAGGAAGTAGTAATAAAGAACGAATAAACAGTTCTTGTAACTGCAAACAACATTAATCATGAAGCACTCTACTAAACACAAGCATGCAATCATGCATGAACTACAGTACATATTTAAATTTGTTTTGTAGATTAAACGAATTGCAACTCTCTACAAAAGTGCCGAGCAGGACAATAATGAGATCTTGATTAAAATTTTACCTTCATCCCCAGTTGTAATTTCATTAGGGAAGTTGCATATTTTGAAAATTCTCTTGGTTTTAACATCCACTGACAAACTATTGAACAACTCAGTTGGAATTGTGGGAGACTCTATTATTTTCTGATTTGGCTCCAAAAATTTATAAATCCCAACAATTAGCAATAGAATCCATACGCTCATCAACAGATAGCAATGTATAGCCTTGTTCTGAGGCATTCGTAACACATTAAAGGTCATTTAATTACTGGTTTTAAATAGACTTTTAATTTATTTCTGCAATTTAACACTTTTTAAACCGCTAAAGGGATTAAAATGTATATATTATATTATTATAACCTAACATTATCGGAACTGTGCGGGGGACTATTTACGTATTTTCATGTAATCTAATCAAATGGTTTCACTAAATTACCAATCAAAATGAGATGATCTATTTATAAATTGAAAAAATACTTGTTTACATGCTGCAAAGCTTTACAATCAAATCAAGTAGAGCAAGCAAAACAATTATCTACTCTACTCGGTCTAGTCGTTCTCCCTTTCACTCTTTCAGTTTTTTTTTTCCGGCTATTCCGACTTTTTGACAGCAGCCGACAAGAGCTTAGAACAGTGGTGCATTAGCCCTTTCAGGAATTGATCTTAGGGGCTTTGAATTTAGGAAGTTATTATAGTCCAAGAAGAAAAATCGAGATTAAAATAATACAAGTTGGAAAAAAATTGTAAGGGGCTGAATGGGGGCCACGGTTATTATTATTATTAACTTATTATTAAATTATTAACTTTACAATTTATTTATTTACAGGGTGTCCCAGAAGTGCACAAAAACAAACCACATATTCCCGAGGTCAAAATAAATCGATTGGACCAAACTTACCTCTATACCAAAATGCTTTCTAAGAGACCTGCAGGCTGCAGGCCTCTAAATGTGGGCCCCTGAAGACGGTTTTTATTTATTATCTCCGAAATTGTTCAAGTTAAAGTAATGAAATTTTGCACATCCACTAAACTTTCTAAGCCTAACAAAATGAGGTAAATATCATCTCAAAATTTTTACCAAGGAGGGGTCAAGCTGTAGGGGTGGGGGGTAAAAATTAGCGCAACTTTTTTATTTATAAATTTTTTTGATTCATTCATTACTTTAACTTGAACAGTTTCGGAGATAATAAATAAAAACCGTCTTCAGGGGCCCACATTTAGGGGCCTGCACCTCTCTTAGGAAGCATTTTGGTATAGAGAAGTTTGGTGCTATCGATTTATTTTGACCTCGGGAATATGTGGTTTGTTTTATAATTATAATAATTGATTTTTTATTCTGGATGTTTTGAATTCTTAATCAGAAAAAAAATATTGTAGTTAAGTAGTCCTACTAAAATTTAAACTTTTTGCATTAGCAAAGAGCCGTGGAACAGATAGTACAAAACTGGTTTTGCGCTTTACGCGCCAATGCAGGATAGATAGTGGAGATGAAAGAAAAACATCCAATGAAATCAAAATTAAAAATGTTTGAATTGAAGGAGATTTTAAGGCTAGGTTTAGGTTAACATGTCAAAAATCTGCTAAATTGTTCTTTAAAAGCACGGACATAACAATTATTATGGTTTTACTATTTTACCGTTAAATACCATATTTTGCAGGGTAAATACCAAGAAATTGGTGACTGGCCGATTTTTAGTTTTCTATGCATTCTAGCTAGACTAGACTAGCTAGACTGTATCCGTTAAGTTCAGAGAAAAAATATTTACTGATTCCGTCTCTGGTCTACACTTGCTTGCGCAAACTCACAGCTGGCCCCAAGTCGCAATCCGTTTCGCTGTTTCGGTGGTCGAATGTCGAATGCATTTTATTCACAAGTGGTTAAGTATAGATCAATCAAGGACAAGGAAAAATCCATTAAATAAACAATCAAAATTGTATAAAAATCCACTGGAAATGATTAAAGAAACCTTATCGAAAATATCAACAATATTACAAGTGCGCATTAAATCGATCATGTAATTTCTACCATTTTATAGTTATTGTGAGTTTTTGTGCAATAAGGGCGTACGACAGTGGATTTTTTAGTCGTGACATTTAAGTGTAATTTGCTAAGAAATAAGTGCTAAAATTTCGAAATTAGGGCAAAAATACCGGGTAAACAACACCACGTGATCGAAGCATGCTACCAGTTGGGGGAGGGGATGGCACAAGCTAAAATCACCTTTATTGTCAAAATATTCAAGAAATGAAAACCAGTGAATGTTAAGTGAGTTTACGAGGGTCAGGTCACGTAGACGTATGCATTGTAAGATAAAATCATTTATAAACGTCCCTAAAATGAACGCATTTTAACCCCCTGCGGTGGAAGATTTAATCCCACCGATAATGCGTTTCATTTAAATCTTCTGACATTAGGCATTAAATTGTCTCATTGCGATCCAAGTGCAGTGTAAACCAATGTCAAGAACACTCTAAAAAGATAGACTGATTTTTATTAAATTTCTGTGAATTCAAATGACATGAGTCAAAGTCAGCGGGATACTATTATTCACCTGGTTGCTGGGGGGTACGTACTTAACTTTTTATATATCCATTATTTATTTGCCAAAATAATTATGTAATAGGTACTGCTCTGACTCTGAGTAAAACCTTCCATGATGTGCATCAACATAGACACGTTTGGCGCCTCGTAATTATTATTGTCAACATGTAAACAGAGTTTATCTAAAAATAACCCACAAATTTGTCAACTAATAATAATTGACACACAGTTAATCAGCTGTTGGAAAATAATTTGTTTCTAGGTACTCTACGATCTAGATTGTTTCTGATATTATTTTTATAATTTTATTGTTTATTACAGGATAAAAAATACGGAATAGGTTATGTTTATTAGATAATATTTTTACTCTTTATCTGGTCAATTAATATTTATCCCAATTCCAGTGGTTCATAATTCAGAATGTTTCCATTTATTTTTTTACTGATCAAGCAGTTAGTGATTGAATAAGAGGGACTACGGAGGGACAGTGTGGACTGTGGAGGGCCTAAGCCTGAGGGCGGGTCTGTTGGATCGTAGCCCAGCCCATAGCTTTAATAATAATAATAATAATAATAATCATAAACATAACACAAATATGTAGATCACAGACTTAATAATACGTTAGTATTACCACAGACTAATAGTATTACTATGATGTAAATGTAGATGGATCACGCCTTTGATCGTCATATTTCCTATGTTGGACAGAATTATTTTCAATTTTCATTGCCAGTGGCGGGTACAAATTTGGAAAAATAGTCAGCAGTGGTGTAGTGTTATTTTATTTCCCAAATATTTAATCGAAAGAACGGTTTTTGATCTTTCTATTTATTCCGTAGTAAATGGTAGGTAACTAATTATCTTAATAAATAGGATTATAGGAAACAACTACTGGACGGGCAAAGGCCCCGACTCCCATTGAATTATACCTATAAATCCAAAATTGGTAGCCAAATTTGTTATTTGTCTTTTCCCCACCAGACACAGACCGGTTTCGAACTCTTTATGTTCTCATCAGTGTGCCACAGGTAGCTGAAAAGACAAATAACAAAGGCAAACCAAACTGGTCTATGGCAGACCCAGCACTAGTAACTGTGAGAGATAAGTACATCCCTCTGGTGGTCAGTTGCTACTACCAGTCAAGACATCGAAGATGTCTAGTGACCGATAGCGGCTTGCCAAGCAAGCACCAAGAGCGGCGACCTCTAGCCCTGATGGACTAAAACATGCTTAATAAATAGGATTATAGGAAACAACTACTGGACGGGCAAAGGCCCCGACTCCCATTGAATTATACCTATAAATCCAAAATTGGTAGCCAAATTTGTTATTTGTCTTTTCCCCACCAGACACAGACCGGTTTCGAACTCTTTATGTTCTCATCAGTGTGCCACAGGTAGCTGAAAAGACAAATAACAAAGGCAAACCAAACTGGTCTATGGCAGACCCAGCACTAGTAACTGTGAGAGATAAGTACATCCCTCTGGTGGTCAGTTGCTACTACCAGTCAAGACATCGAAGATGTCTAGTGACCGATAGCGGCTTGCCAAGCAAGCACCAAGAGCGGCGACCTCTAGCCCTGATGGACTAAAACATGCTTAATAAATAGGATTATAGGAAACAACTACTGGACGGGCAAAGGCCCCGACTCCCATTGAATTATACCTATAAATCCAAAATTGGTAGCCAAATTTGTTATTTGTCTTTTCCCCACCAGACACAGACCGGTTTCGAACTCTTTATGTTCTCATCAGTGTGCCACAGGTAGCTGAAAAGACAAATAACAAAGGCAAACCAAACTGGTCTATGGCAGACCCAGCACTAGTAACTGTGAGAGATAAGTACATCCCTCTGGTGGTCAGTTGCTACTACCTGTCAAGTTGCTACTACCAGTCAAGACATCGAAGATGGTTTGCCTTTGTTATTTGTCTTTTCAGCTACCTGTGGCACACTGATGAGAACATAAAGAGTTCGAAACCGGTCTGTGTCTGGTGAGGAAAAGACAAATAACAAATTTGGCTACCAATTTTGGATTTATAGGTATAATTCAATGGGAGTCGGGGCCTTTGCCCGTCCAGTAGTTGTTTCCTATAATCCTATTTATTAAGCATGTTTTAGTCCATCAGGGCTAGAGGTCGCCGCTCTTGGTGCTTGCTTGGCAAGCCGCTATCGGTCACTAGACATCTTCGATGTCTTGACTGGTAGTAGCAACTGACCACCAGAGGGATGTACTTATCTCTCACAGTTACTAGTGCTGGGTCTGCCATAGACCAGTTTGGTTTGCCTTTGTTATTTGTCTTTTCAGCTACCTGTGGCACACTGATGAGAACATAAAGAGTTCGAAACCGGTCTGTGTCTGGTGGGGAAAAGACAAATAACAAATTTGGCTACCAATTTTGGATTTATAGGTATAATTCAATGGGAGTCGGGGCCTTTGCCCGTCCAGTAGTTGTTTCCTATAATCCTATTTATTAAGCATGTTTTAGTCCATCAGGGCTAGAGGTCGCCGCTCTTGGTGCTTGCTTGGCAAGCCGCTATCGGTCACTAGACATCTTCGATGTCTTGACTGGTAGTAGCAACTGACCACCAGAGGGATGTACTTATCTCTCACAGTTAACTAATTATCACTAAATAGTTTAGAAAGTAGTAATCAACCGACATGGTAGGGAGTAGCGCAGCGGGCTAGAGCATGATCGAGCGACAGGCATGGCTATCGGGGACCGAGTCGGGGACTGGGATCGACCTAACACCGGCCCGTCCGGCACTGGCAATATCGGTGGGTATGGGCACAGTCGAGGGCACAGTATTGTGTTTTTTCTAATGTGTAACCCCTTTCTGGACAGTGGACAGTCTTGGCTTTGGATTTATTTGGGGATTGTCTTAATTTGTATAGTATAGTATGTGCTTTACTAAGTACCTAACTCTTTGCAAGAATCACGTTGACGAGGGAAGCAGAAAAAATTTTGGCATAATGCAAGATTGCGGAAATTTGTACGACCCACTTATTCCTTCTTTGTATCAAAATAACGGTTTGCCTCGCGGTTTGCAAAGTGAAAACAGTGCTTTTAGTACAACACATTTTAATGAAGGAAACAATAATTTTAATATGTATTTATATATATATATATATCTTATTTCATTTTTGATTTATAAAAACGCGTAAAAACGGTTACACCTCGGGTTACACCCTCGCTAGTCTGTGCCCTCGCCTTGTAGCCTCAACGATACGCGACCTGGGGGTCTCTAGTCGAACCGTAGCCATCGCAATTCCCGATGGCTACGGTCGAACTAATTACTGGGCCGATTTTTTGTCTACGTCGAGGTCTACGTTGATTTTGTTACCGAAATAGTAATTTTCGTTACAAGTCCGGAAGGTGAATTGTTACAGGCGAATATCTAAACGAGACTGGAACAACACCTAACGGACGTGTATCGAATAATATTTTATTTCATCCCGTGAATAATTGTCTATTGGTATAATTTGAAACTTGTTTACTTTCTTAGGTCATTTGACATTTGACAGTTTTGACGCTATTTTTAATTTAAGGGGTAAATTTTTATATGTCAAATAACAAATAACTGTCAAAAGAGTAGTAGTAAGTAGAGTAGCCTTAGGCTAGACTTCGCCTATTATAATGTCTTGTAAAATTATATTTACAATTCAATAAAGCCGATTTATTATTATTATTTTTTTTTTTTTTTTTTTTTTTTTTTTTTTTTTTTTCGGTTTCCCGAACCTAATGCTGGACAATCTCCCTGTGGCCTCCGACAACACACACAGAGAGAGCGCCAGCGAATAATCTACAGCAACTCCCCACATCCCGCAGGGTTAGTCACTGTAGATTCCAGACTCGTGTGCCCTAAGTAGACGGAGGGATCCCAGGATGACCGCTTTCTGCATTTGACCAGCCAACCATTCTGCCGATGTTTGGCAGGCAGGCATGGTCTTTAATGCGGAGAGCAGCGTGGGCTTCATACCTCCGAGTACACCGATTATCAGGACGACCATCTTGACAGAGTAGCCTGGGTATAGCACTTGGAGCTCGTACCGGAGATCTCTGTATTTAGTCCGTTTCTCCTCCTCTTTCAAGGCGATGTTTGTCTCAGCAGGTGCTGAGAACTCGATGACATACATCACCTTGGTCTGATGGTCGAGGAGGACTATGTCAGGCTTATTGGCTTGAATTCGCCTGACGGTCGGGAACGAGTAGTTCCAGTAAATCCGGCATTTCTCGTTCTCGACAACGGACTCGATATCTCCGGGGATATAAGGCAGCACTGGTGTTTGGTCTATCTTGTACGAGTGCCGAAGATGGTAGTATAGCACTCGTAAAGCCGCGTTATGTCGTTGGATGTAGGCCGAAGTCGCATAAATCGGACATGCAGATAATAGATGCATGAGCGACTCCGGCGCCTGACGGCAGGTCCTGCAGTTGATATCAGGAACCTCTACACCCATCACGCGACTCCGATAGACCAATGTGTTAATAACACCATCTTGGCAGGCCACAATGAATCCCTCGGTCTCCGACTTCAACCCCGCTGACCTTAAGAATGCGAAGGTCAGCTCTGTCGATAAACCCAGTGCTTCTATGTTGTTAAAGAAAACACCGTGCAGGGGCTTATCGACGTGCTGCCTGAACAGATTCCTCTGTTCGGCAGCCTTAATTTGGGCTGTCAGACGATTCAGCGGAAGCTCAGTAACTGATTCTGCATCAACACCTCGCCTGCCTCCTCGCCTGTAGTCGAACACGAGACCGAGTTCATCTGCGGCCCTCTGTGCTGCCTTAAACAATAAAGCGCCAACTCCCACGGTTTCATGATCTCTCACTAACCGTAGGAGCGGATCCGAGCTCCTTAGGATGTTCCATGCCATACTTAGTGCTACTCTGCCATGCATACACTCCAGACTCAAGAGTCCTGGGCCCCCCCGTTGACGTGGGAGGTACACACGAAGAACGGACGATATTATTATTATTATTATTATTTTTTTTTTTTTTTTTTTTTTTTTTTTTTTTTTTTTTTTTTTTCCGTTTCCGGAAGAAATTGCTGGACAGTCTCCCTGTGGCCTCCGACACCACACAGAGAGAGCGCCAGCGAATAATCTACAGCAACTCCCCACATCCCGCAGGGTTAGTCACTGTAGATTCCAGACTCATGTGCCCTAAGTAGACGAAGGGATCCCAGGATGACCGCTTTCTGCATTTGACCAGCCAACCATTCTGCCGATGTTTGGCAGGCAGGCATGGTCTTCAATGCGGAGAGCAGCGTGGGCTTCATACCTCCGAGTACACCGATTATCAGGACGACCATTTTGACAGAGTAGCCTGGGTATAGCACTTGGAGCTCGTACCGGAGATCTCTGTATTTAGTCCGTTTCTCCTCCTCCTTCAAGGCGATGTTTGTCTCAGCAGGTGCTGAGAACTCGATGACATACATCACCTTGGTCTGATGGTCGAGGAGGACTATGTCAGGCTTATTGGCGTGAATTCGCCTGACGGTCGGGAACGAGTAGTTCCAGTAAATCCGGCATTTCTCGTTCTCGACAACGGACTCGATATCTCCGGGGACGTAAGGCAGCACTGGTGTTTGGTCTATCTGGTACGAGTGCCGTAGATGGTAGTATAGCACTCGTAAAGCCGCGTTATGTCGTTGGATGTAGACCGAAGTCGCATAAATCGGGCATGCAGATAATAAATGCATGAGCGACTCCGGCGCCTGACGGCAGGTCCTGCAGTTGATATCAGGTACCTCTACACCCATCACGCGACTGCGATAGACCAATGTGTTAATAACACCATCTTGGCAGGCCACAATGTATCCCTCGGTCTCCGACTTCAGCCCCGCTGACCTTAAAAATGCGAAGGTCAGCTCTGTCGATAAACCCAGTGCTTCTATGTTGTTATAGAAAACACCGTGCAGGGGTTTATCGACGTGCTGCCTGAACAGATTTCTCTGTTCGGCAGCTTTGATGTGGGCTGTCAGACGATTAGGCGGAAGCTCAGTGACTGAGTCACCTCGCCGGCCTTCTCGCCTGTAGTCGAACACGAGACCGAGTTCATCTGCGGCCCTCTGTGCTGCCCTAAACAATAAAGCGCCAACTCCCACAGCTTCATGATCTCTCACTAACTGTAGGAGTGGGTCCGAGCTCCTGATGACATTACATGCCATACTCAGTGCCACTCTGCCATGCATGCACTCCAGACTCAAGAGTCCTCGGCCCCCCCGTTGACGTGGGAGGTACACACGAGGAACGGACGATCTAGGATGAATACTCCTATGAATATTCATCATCTTGCGGGTATTCCTGTCCAATTGACGCAGCTCATCTACTCCCCATTTGACTACACCAAAGGAGTAGAGCAGAATCGGAACGGCAAGCATATTAGTGGCAGACACCTTGTTCTTCCCCGAAAGTTCTGATGACCAGATCTTTCGGAGTCGGTGTCTGTACTTGCCACGGAGAGAATCCTTTATTTGGTTCACATCCTGGATGTGGCGTTATTATTATTATTATTATTATTATTATTATTATTATTATTATTATTATTATAAAAAGTATAATAACAGTTTGTGATTGGTTCGTAATGAATTTCCGGTGGCTTCCGGTACAATACAGTATCTAGTACGAGATCTAGTACCGTATTACCTCACTTCCCGGCCGCATATGAGTACTGTAATGTTGCACTTTCCGGACGGGATGAAATAAAAAAATAAATCATAGCATAGAGAGTTATAAGATTAGGAAAAACTCGGATTTAACTCGATGTATCTTCTGTAGAAGAAAAACATCAAACTTTCGTGGAAAACAACTTCGACAAGCAGTTAGTAGCCAGGGCCGTCCTAAGATATTTGGCGCCTGTGGGCTATTAATATATTAATAATGCTCCTCATATAAGAAAATACATTGGAGGGGATACGGGAGCGGGATGAACTGATTTGAGTACAAGCAAAATTGCCGCCCGACAAGGCTGGCACCCCTGTGGTTAGAGTGGCCCTGACCAGCACAATAACAAAAATATCCAATTTGATATACAGGGTGTTTGGTAACTGCTCTGTTCGACCAACGTTGTGTGGCCATTCACACACCCTTAACTTCGCCGTCATCGAGAGGTTTGGCTTCTGTCCGAGACTGTCGCGCAATAGTTTTTCATGGCCTCCTCACAAGTATATTTAATTTTTCGAAAATTAACCACTTTTTCTAGAGATAAATAGTTATAATATATTAGCGAGTACATTACGATATGCTATACCGGGTGCCACAGGATACTGGCTCACCCCCATATTTCCTTTATTTTTTAACTTATCCATTTGAAATTTGGGAGGCATAAACTACCGTTTTAAATGTATTTCTGCACAATCAAAACACTATGGTACCACTTCCGGTTTATCCGGAAATTACCTCAACTTTCGATTTTTAAATGGAACACCCTGTATATTTTTACATATTTGGATGCAGGGCAACATTGTGCATACACCATGTAAGTTTCGCGAATTTTTGAGCCGATGTTCAATTTTTTCAAGCATCTTAAGAAATCCGTCTAGAGTGCTTTGGAATTCCAAAATTCGTTATACGGTAGGTAAACTTCAAAGGAAAAATATAATTTTTCTTTTCGTCTCACTAACAACTGTTTGCGAAGCCTCCTAAGTTGAATATTTCACTTTTTTATCAAAAACTTTTTTTTTTCAAATAGGAAGGTGGTGGCTCATAGTATTTGAAAAATTATAATTTTCTTTCTGATTTCATTGATATCTATTTCATATCTGTGCTATTTATTTTCAATTTTATTTCATTCGTTTAAAAGTATAAAGTCCACTTTCACGGATTTCTTAAAATGCTTGAAAAAATTGAACATCGGCTCAAAATTTCGCGAAACTTACATGGTGTATGCAGAATGTTGCCCTGCATCCAAATGTGTAAAAATATGCAGGGTGTTCCATTTGAAAATCGAAAGTTGAGGTAATTTCCGGATAAACCGGAAGTGGTACCATAGTGTTTGTAATGTGCAGAAATACATTTTAAACGGTAGTTTATGCCCCCCAAATTTCAAATGGATAAGTTAAAAAATAAAGGAAATATAGGGGTGAGCCAGTATCCTGTGGCACCCGGTATATCGTGTTCCATTTACAAAAAAAAACGAATTATGTCTATATCTCGAAAACTGAGGCATGCATAATTTTCTTTTTATCAGGAATGAAGTCTACTCAAAATAGTGCTTAAAGAATTTATAATTCACAGGAGTTCATACCAAAAATGCCAACTATCAAAAAACGCTCTGTAGCTCGGTAGTCGAAATAGATAGACGATCGCGGTTTACGCCATTGTGTACGTGTTTCTCGAAAATCAAGCCCAGGACATCTATACAGGGTGAATACCAATAACTCATTTTAATTTTAAGGGATGGTAGGTCCCTTAATGGTAAGGCCATATACCAAAAATAAAAAATATATACCCTGTAGTTTTCGAGAAAGAAAATAAATTAAAATACGTCAACATTTTCAGAACTTCGTAACTGACCTATCTCAACAGAAAATAAATCAGGATAGGTCTTTGCCTCTGGCATTCACCTTGTTTTTTGCAATCATAAATTCACTAGTTTTTGCTGTTATTGTCAATTAACTTGTCTCCGACCGCAAATTTATGAAAGACCGTCGAACGGCGGCTTAACTTTATTAGACGTTTTTTGTCACGTTTTTTACGTTAGAAGAGTCTGTGACTTGGATACAAGGTATGTTGTTCACCCCATAGTGGGCAATAGTGGGTCAGTAGAGCGACGAAGCGGTACTCAAAAGTTTACCAGAATTTTACGTAGGGTAGGTCAGTTTTTCAGATTTCTTTTTTATATTTTTTTATATTTTTTTATTGGTAATTTGTGTTATAAACATCAACAGAAACCCCCTCTTAAAATTAAAATGAGTTATTGGTATTCACCCTGTATTACTTTTTTTTAAATTTTTCATCACTTAATCCGAGACTTAATCACTCTTAGATTAACGCCTGTCTCTTCATGTTTTAAAACGAATTATACTACTTTTTCTGCTTGTTACGTATTTTTACAACATTATTTAGGTTTTACACAAGCAGTCCAGGGCCGTCCTAAAATATTTGGCACCCGTGGGCTATTAACAATAATGCTCATCATAAGAAAATCCATTGGAGGGGAAGCGGAAGCGGGATGAACTGATTTGAGTGCAAACGAAATTGCCGCCCTAAAAGGCTGGCGCCCCGGAGCTATAGCCCATTTAGCCATATGGTTAGGGTGGCCCTGTTAGAAGATAGGTTTATATCTAGGGTTTTATAACTGAAAGTTAGAAAGCTCGTTAGTAAATTTACGAGTAAATTTATGAAAGTCTGTTCTCTTAATTTTATTATTTTTATATGGAATTGTCCAAACTGGCAGTCAGACAAAGTCAAGTGCACTATATGTACAATAGAAAATATTTTAGTTTGGATTAATTTATGCCCCGATTTATGCAAAATATATAGTTGTTTTGTTTATATCATTTATAATAATTTATATTTATTAGCAATGACACAAAGAAGTCCATAAAGTTATTCCAACAAATGTATCATAACAAAACATAAACACACCTCAGAAATTAGACACTCACTCAAACACTTATTATATCAGTATAGTATCAGCAAGGGAATAGTATATTATTTGACGAGTGGTAATGTAATAAATAATTCACGCAGATTAATTTTGCGGCACGAGCCGCAGGCGAGTGTTGTAATTCATCAAGTGAGTTATTTACAATTACCACGAGGTGAATACTATACTTTATCTACGATTATAACAATAAATATTAACCTTTGCAAGTCCGAATTCATCATTTTTGGCACAGTTATTACTTAACTTAATTAAACGTCAGAACTATTCAAATGTCAAATCACTTTCCTCCCCTTAATAATAATGGACCATTCTATTTCACCGTATCGGAAAAGAATTTCTATTGGACAGGCTAGGCATGAAGTTGAAGGAGATTGGTGTAAACAAAAGTCACGCGCGTGACTTTTTACGAATATAACTCACGCCATTTATTTATGGATATTAATAGTTCAAAAGGCGAGTCAAAAGCAGTTTATTTTTCCAAAATGACAAAATGGCGGGGCTAATTTAAGTTAACGGACATTTCTATTTTTTGGATTTTATTATATTGGCTGTCATTCATAAAATATATGCATGTAAAATTATTGTAAGCTGATGCTTTAAATTGCCACCGCAAATACGATCTATCTGACATTGATAAAGTTAATAACTATTATTTTCCCACCCAGAAATATATCACGCCATCGTCCGTCATCAGCGAAATGATTCTGACGTTCTGAAAATATAACATTTTTATTTTTAACCGTTTATCTGTATTTTTACCGTAAAATATTGGAAAGCGGAAGTTTTATTTTCGTAAAAAAAAATAATTTTAGTATTTTACGAAAATAATACCTATGTATAAATTCAAACGACCCACCTAATTTTCAGATTACATATATTATTTTTATTTGACCGTGAAAATTGAAATAGGTAGACAGATCATTCCGTGATCATTTATTTCCTATTCGTTGTATGCATTTTTATTAAAGTTCTATAATAAGAAATTTTAAAATATGTAGTTACTAAAATTACATAAAATTATAATTAGGCGTTATATACAAGCCACAGTACAATCATTGCAAGCAGTTACCTACTTTGAGGCGCCAAATTTAAAGTAACTCATCTCACGGATTCAATATTTGTTCCAGTTACAATACAGGGTGTTCTCAAAAGTAGAATTTTACTGTTAATAGGAAATTATTTATTCTAATGTGTGAAAATGTAAAGATAACAAAAAATTGTTAAATATCTTATGGGTAATCAAAAAGAATGACGTGATATTTAAAATAAATTTGCTTTAGCGGGCGTCATCTATAATAGCGGCAAAAGTCTAATGGCGGCGCCGCGCCGGCTCTTAGTTTATGTGAAATACCTACCTCTACCTAATACCTATATATTTTAAATGATTCGTTTGATTCTTACATTGATTGTTTTAAAAATTAGGTTCATACTCGGAGTACTTACTTTTAACTAATTTATTTGAAACATGAATAGCTATCCTGTTTCCTTATAACGAGGAATATATTTTTTCGGCTATGTTTGCATTTATTTTTAAATATACATATTATGTACAAAAAATGTAATGAGAAATAATAACATTATTGTTAAAAGAATTATTATTGACATATACACAGTTGTTGCAATTCTTCCAATTATTATAGCAATAGCACTTTAAGGTTCGTCCAAAAATATATGTATGTGATATCAAAAATACTATTGGTTGCTTTATTTGTTAATTTTTGCACCGTTTCAAACTAGGTTACATATTAAATTTAATGAGAATTTCTCTTCTTATAGTGTTGCTGGAACTACTGGTGCCATAGTGACCTGCCCTTTAGAAGTGGTAAAGACCCGACAGCAGTCCTCCAGGAATAGCTTCATTGTAGTCCGTGACCTCAACAACATTCCAGGAGAGAGTCCAGTGCCCAAGACAACATGCCGGACAGTTCCAGATCAAAGGCGTAGGTTATGGACCACTTCTCGGTACAGCCGGCCTCAAGTTGTGGCTCTTTCAGGTTATACATCTCCACCATCCCAGATTCAGTCGCTCAGCATAGTCCAGTGTCTAAGGCATATCATACAGCATGAGGGACCCATGGCATTATTTAAAGGTAGTTTTCTAATTATTGCTTTAAATACTCTCTCTTGAGTAGCGCTAGCGCGATACCTACATAATTTGTTTAGAAAACGTCTACTTTCCGATCAGTTGAAAAAAAGTAATTTTTATATACATCAAAATCAATTGATTAAGATCTCAAAACACTAATATATAAAGAGTTCGCAAAAGTAAGACTTTGCTCTTAATATGTAATTATGATTATTAATTCAATTAAGGCGCAATGAAAGAGAAAAACTATAATATGAAAAGAGTTAAAAACCGATATAATGTTTACAAAATAAGCAAATATGAAGTCGTGTTTATTTTATTTGAGGAAAAAAAATAGAACCGTGTCCTATTTTTTATTCCTCGAATAAAATAAACATGACTTTATCCTTTTTATTAAAATGTCTGGCTAATTGGCAAGACCAAAGCCATCTTACCTAAACACACACACATCCTTTTTATTGGAGCGATTCTTAGGCAAACAGTTTAAGATAAGAACTATATAGTGTTAATAGGAAAATTTCGCTTTCGAGAACATCATCGAACATCATCGTTTCAAGACAAGCGTTGCCAAACAATATCTACTTATTTATTTTTTTACTTGTTTATTATTAGTCCCTATTTAACAGGTTGTAAGACTGAATTTCGGAATATGCAGAAAGGATCATAAAAGAAATGCCTAAATTAATATTACATATACCAGCTAATGAATTGAAAGCCATTTATGGCACATATTATGTTAGCATTAGTTTACGTCCATTTTGACAGTAAAACAGACTTTTAGCGCTGCAGACTAATAAATTAAATTTGGTCAATCTGTGGTGGTCCATTAACGATACTCTAATATGGAGCTGGCGGGTCTCTAATATGGAGCTGGCTATGGACCAAATTGTCATTCAACGTGTAAGCATCACAGCTGTCGCTTTGTTTCCTCAATAATCCAAATGTAGTGCAATGTTGCTGTTTAGATTTAGTATTATTAAATTTAAGACTAACTCTAACTGATTTATCACAGGTCTTGGACCCAACTTGATCGGAGTTGCCCCCTCAAGAGCTGTATATTTCTGTACTTATTCACAAGCTAAACTGTTTTGGAATAGTTTTCTTCCCCCAGACTCTCCAATTGTTCATGTGTGCTCCGCATCATGTGCTGGATTCATGGCCAGTACTCTTACTAATCCGATATGGTTCGTAAAGACTCGCCTCCAATTAGATTTAAATAGGAATAGTGATGTGACTGCTATGCAAGTCGTTCGAAGGATATATGCCCAATCGGTAAGTAATTATTATTTGTAGCAAAGCGCATGCTTATGTAGCCTAGGTTTTTTTCGTGATAATTTTTTTTAATTATATTATAGCGATCTATATTTTTTAAACAGGAAGTCAAGAAAAAAATCCTTTGAATATAAAATTAAACACAGTTGTTTATTAGAAGTAAAAAAAAAAATTAGTCATATTCAAGGTATTAACTGATTAATAGCTCTAGTCTTTTTAATTGTAGGGCGTTTTAGGTTTTTATAAGGGAATAACAGCTTCATATATGGGAATTTCTGAAACAATTGTCCATTTTGTAATATATGAAGCTATAAAAGCCGAGTTGATGACCCACAGGTCACATGTCACAGACGAGAAAAGTTCTAAAGATTTTCTCGAATTCATGATGGCTGGCGCTATATCTAAAACAGTTGCTTCCTGTATAGCATATCCGCATGAAGTGGCCAGAACACGGTTAAGAGAAGAAGGATCAAAATACACTGCCTTTTGGCAAACACTAGGACTTGTTTATAAAGAGGAAGGACTTCGGGGTATTTATAGAGGTCTAACAACTCAGTTAGTGAGACAGATACCAAATACAGCAATTATGATGTCAACGTATGAGGCCGTAGTGTATATTTTAACTACAAAGTTTAACACTGAATTTTATTCAAAAGAGGAAGAACATTAGATATTGAATATTTTGTAAATTGGTGAATCTAAGTCATTTTTTTTCTGGGAACCATTTCTGTAAAGTAAAAGGTAAGAATTCCTGATATGTTAAAAAAATGTGATAATTGTATTACCTGGAAAGTAGCTTCGAAAGTCAAAGTAGTTGGTTCTTTATATTAAAAACTGTTGTAAGAAATAAGGTTTAAAACTGTATTTAAATATGACTTTGTCAATATAATATAATAATTGATAATAAACAAGATAACTAGTATTTTTTTGTAGTTGTATAATTTATCATAATAAAAAGCGGTAAATATTACACTTTTTACTATCAATAGAAATCTATAATCTGTTTTGTATTTGTTAAGAAATATATTAAATTGCTTGTTTTTGTTTTGTATCCAGAAATGTTTGAAAATCTTGAGAAACATCTTTGTAAATATCCCTTATAACTTAATTTGACATGTAATGGTCAGGGCCGGTGTTAGCTTTTACGGAACCTATATAAACACAAGTGACAAGTGCGAGGCTAATTTTTAATCATTAAATTAAAAATAGATAGTAGCACTCTAACTCTGTATTATATAAAAATAAAAGTAATGATTCATTCTTTATTTTCTCTCCAAGTCTCCAAGGCTTGCTAGGACGAGGTCAATGCAAACATTTCTCGAGGTGCACCGTTTGTGTGTACCTAACACCGGCTCTGTTAATGGTGATAATGACTGTTTGTTTGCACAATTATAAAAATATTCCATTTACTATTTTTACACTTAATTACTCAAAGACTTGATTTTAATATGTGGTAAAAAGTTTAAAAATAAAAATCTGAATCTGAAAATATCTTTTTTTGATCATTTCTCAAGACTAAAATAACAATTGGAAATACTAAATATCAAACTGTATTGAAGGTCAGCAATGTATCGTTAAACCGTTTTTTGGTATAACTATAATCACCAGGACATTAAACAAATAATACATTAAAAAAATAGATGAAAAAAAAATTGTTGCAGATCTTCTCCAAATATATAATTTTTAGTTTATTCGTGTGTTAAAATAGTTCTAATTGAAATTTTGTTCACTTAAAAGCAAGAAGGATGCTGTTTCTTTATGAAAGTCTTTCGAACCGATCTAATTACGACAAATATCATTGTCACTTAACTTATTGTTATCTCTGTAGTCTTGAGCTTTACAATTCTCAAACATTGATTATCTGGTTTCAAATTTAATTTAAGGTGTACTGTGCCCAAAAATTTTCTTTATCCATTGAGGCAAAAAAATTTAATTAGGCAGAAAAAGGACATGAAAATATTCATTGAAATTGTAAGTTTCCAAACAAAAGTTGCAATCAAATGAAAACTCGTATTTTTGTAGATATTCTAAAGTATGTCATAATAATTCTAAACACATGCTGATATTTTCAATTATTTTGATTGGCCATGAAAATCACATTTACTTAAAAACAAATACTGAATTTTAGTAATTCCTAACATTTCTAAAATTCTGGCCAATGAGTGTTCAAAGTACAGAACAGATACTGTTCTGTACTTTGAAAAAAAAACATAATACTACGGAAACATTGTTACCCTTGAATAAAATTAAAAATAGTCTTGTTGTTCGTTAGCATTTATTTTCATGCAAATTTGATTTTCTTGGCAAATTTTAATAAAAAAAACAACTGACAATCAGTTGCGTATCTTCAAACTGGGAACTCCCCCAGGACTATTGGAAGGGCATCAGCTCACTTCTCAAAAGAAAAAAAAGGCATCATTTAATGTTGTGTGACCTTCAATATAATTTACAATTAAATAAACGATAATGGATGGTGGGTAGAGTGATTAAAGGTTTCAAAATCGGAAAAAGTTAATGTAATTAACATTATTGCACTTGATCAGCTGAGTGGTCAGTATAGTCGCATTTTAATACCAGACATATGCGCTCAAGTATGGTCAGTTCGATTAACGGTCAGAAGTAATATATAACGCTTGCAAATATGGACAATCTACAAGTTCAACACATGGCTGTAAATGTTTGAAAGCTGCTTCTGTATTGGTCTTTGTTTGCTTGATTTAATGCTATTATGTAATGGTCAAAGAATTAAACATGTCTACAATTCTTTACATTTTAGTTTAATTTTTAACACAAAACGGTTGCAATTTTTTTTTTAATTCTGGGTTGCGTTGGCTTTGGTTTGTGGACCATTAGCAATGTGCCATGTTGCAATTTAAAAAAAGACTGTATTGGAGTAATCATAGTGGATAATAAAAAAATGTCTCATATGCATATTATTGTGATCACACTGTATAATAGAATGCCCAGTAAGTTTCCATATCTCGCGCCTAAATATGCGAACAATACAAATGTTTGTGGATCTGTTTTTATATACATTTTAATATTTTATTTTGTTGATTCTATGGAAGAAAGTAAACTAAGATCCTTTAGAGCACTTTCACACAAGGATACTGTATGCGAGATACCGACAAACCATACGTTCAGATGTAGCTTTTCACACAGCGCTGCACAACGCATACAGTATCCCGATACCAAATTTCGGTCCTCCCTTAATTCCACTATAGGGTGAACCCACATGATGGATTTACTTTTTTCTTTTTATTTTATATATTCGATAGCATAACGCACTCGTTAACATCCATAACTTTATATCAATGGAATTGTTTTCACATTGACTGAATAAAAGCCCGAGTATCTGATACAGTCGCCGGCAAAATTATATTATTAGTATTAGTATTATTATTATTACTGTATCTCGTATTCAGTATCCTCGTGTGAAAGAGCTCTTGTAAAACCCATTGTTTTTATTTATTTTCGTAATCAAATTGCTCCAATTGATTATTTTAGGGTGAAGGTTATTGCCTTATTTTAAAAATTATTTGTAATATTTTGAGTCGTTTTGAGTTTCTATTAATAATAATTGTTGCTACTTTAAAAAAAAGTCTAAAAATAGTTATAAAATTGTTATATTTGCAGTACTAATTGTAAAAAAAATTATATTCAGATATAGTAGTTATAAAGGGTGGCCCATAATGTAGTGACACATTTTGAAGTCTAATAACTTTGTCTGAAAAACCTATAGGAAAGTTTTTGGTGTTGTTCGATAGAAAAACTCAAAAAGTTTTTTTGTGTTGCAAAAAAATACAGGGTGTACCAAAGTATAAAACGATTTTAATCAAAATATGGAATTCAAGAAATTTAATAACAAGGGAAACTATCTAAATTAAATACTAACCTAATTTTTTTAAATTGTGTTTAAAAGATGACCTTCTCTTCTTGAACACTCTTCTACTCTAGACACCATATTTCGCATAACGCGACGATTCATTTTTCGAAACCGGCAGTACGTTCCATCTATTTGACAATTATAACAATTATAAATCTCTATGGTTACGCTTCAAAAAAAATAGTAGTATACAGAATGTAACTTTACATAGTTATTTTTTGACTTGAATTTTTATACTTTGGTACACCTTGTATTTTTTTGCAACACAAAAAAACTTTTTGAGTTTTTCTATTAAACAACACCAAAAACTTACCTATGGTTTTTCAGAGGAAAAGTTATTAGACTTCAAAATGTGTCACTACATTATGGGCCACCCTTTATAATAATCTGTACTGGTTTATAATCAAAACAAATCATTTTTCCCAACAAGAAGTTAAAGAAGCTTTGTGATTTAATTTGTAAGCTAAGATTAAGTTTTTAATCGTTGTATAATGCTGTAAATAGTAAATAAAATATTTTTTTTCTCTAGTAGCATTGTTACTTCAAAAACTATAAATATGTGATTATTTATTTTAATTAATAAACACATTACACGATAATTACAAGGCAAGCACGAGGGGTTTTAAAAGTTTCTATAGGTGCGAAATTTGTAATTACATAATCTTTTATAACTTTGGCATTCTATCTGTTTTTTTTTTAATTTCAATAAATTACGTCACACACACACATACATACACACAACACACGTCTTATTTGAATTAAAATAAATTTAAAAGTGTACTCTTATTGTAAAGTCTGGCCGCTTTTAGAATAAGCCGCGAACGTCATCAAAGAATATCCACGAGGTCGTCCGTTGAAGTCCCACCCCCCTAGCAACTACTATTATTCCTTGACAACAGCATAAACATATTAGAATATTTTTAAAATCTGTTATTAGCAGCATTAAGGAGACTAAAAGACATGGTCGACGGTAACGTATTGCTCATATAACTTTTGTAAAATGGACATCTGACATTCTAGACTGAATTGCTTGAATTTGTTAGGGCCAATGAGACGGGAAGCAGGAATTTTTATTCCTATGAAAGTACTTGTTTAGGGCAACATATTATTTTTAAGTACAAAGCATTAATTCGTAGGAGAATAAACTTTCCTTGGCAGACCCAAACAAAACGGGCAATCATATCTCATCTAGTCATGGATCTGTAACCCTTTGATTAAAGGCACAGAAGTACTGGGATGGACGGACTAAATTCATTGAGGGAGAGTACAATAAGCCTAGTAGGCTGCAATGCAATGCCCCCCGGAGTTTATACAGACAAGCCCTAAGAGAGAGAAAAAAAAACATGTTTAGTAAAATCCAGTAACCAGGAACTATAGTATATTCCATGTAAGCTGATCGATTTCGACAGGTGACAGTTCAAATACAAATATAGTAACTTCTTATTCAATATTATTGGTCACAATAGGCATTTACGATAATTGGAGCGCTACATACCGCAATGTATCAGAGCGTTCGATAATAATAAAATATCTACAGAACCACGTTCGGTAAATGTATCGAATGTATTCGATACATCTACCTGATTCAAAATTTATGGATCGACTACATCGGTTGGTAAATGCGGTATATAACCTCAAAATATTATAAAAAAACCTAATTTTTTACATTTTGTGAGTATTTTCCTTTTTTTAATTTTCATTTTGACATGATTAGCACTATTAGCAGTATGGATTTTGAATAAGTATAATATAAAAAAGCAATTCAATTTTAAATTATTTATTAATTAGTCAAGTGATAGTTTAGGTTAGGTTTTTGCCTAATGATCACTGACCTCGACCCACCTCGGATTGCACCCGCCTAATAAAATTGGTTCCTCCAAATTAAATGAATGATAGCAGGCAACTAACAATACAGTACTTCGATTTCATGGTTGCATATGTAAGAAAACTCGGTGTAAGAATGCATTGTTTTTGTACATTAAATTTGATTTTATTTCATTATTAATGTTCACGTTCACAGACACGTACATCTAAACTTAATAGATAAATTCAACAATTACAATTAATTACAACAAAATAATCAACACATCTCAGGACTGTCAGACAACTTTTAACACTAACCTCAAAACTAGAGGAAACATATGACACCAATCGTCCATTTTGTTTTGTATTCCTACACCACAGCAGTGAATATAGGAATGTAAAAGAAGAGTGAACTATACTGGAAACCGCGAGTCCCATATTGTATCTCTATCCATATCTGATTTCTCTGCCTAATCGGTTACCCGCACCCTGATCGCACCACAATGACCATAATACTCTGCTGCTGTATTGAGACGCCACCAGTGGTGTTTATCAGAAGTTATATTTAATGTGTATCAGTGAATATATTCACTGACCACAGTTTACAATCTAGGGACAAATTTTTTAAAAGTATTTCATCTGTGGAAATCGGTCAGCTTAACACCTTCATAAGTGATTGCAAATCATTTCACAGACTTAAACCCTAAATTCAATAAAAATTACCAAGGTATTGTGCAAGAACATCTAACCTTACGGACTATTGTTTTTAATTTAGAAATGTAATATATTAAAAAAAAAATTACCAAAAAATCCCTGTACCAACATAATTGAAGTTGGGGACTTCCGGGAATGAAACTTTTTCCCTAAAAATATGACTTGAAGAGTATTATAGTTTTTCTATAATACTCTTCAAGTCATATTTGAACTTTACAATTATGACGACTCACGAACTCACGACCCTTTTTACTAAGGAAATCCATACCTAAATTTCATAAGAATAAGAGTATTTAAGTACAAAATGTGTTCTATATCAAATAATGCCCATCTACAACACGTTTATCCAATCACATGAAAAATTTACCATTCAAACATAAAAAGTGTCTGTTATCTTTTGTGTTTTTTTGTAAAATTTAGAATTCTTTTCAGAATTAATTTTAATACGTATTTTGTATTAGAAATAACTAAAGTGTATATTTTTATACGTATCAAATTTTAGAGTTTTATATTCATAATAAAAAAGGGTGTTCTATACATACTTATATTATTTTTTTTTTTAAATATTGAATTCTATTGTCTTTTAACTATAGCTATGAGTAGCTCGTCAGGTATCAAAATCAATTAAAATAAAAAAAGTTACATTATAAATAGACTTTTGATTTAATTTAAAACATTAAGATACATTTATGATATAAAAATACAAATTAAAATTACGCTAACTCAAATAATTAAATACAATAAAATAAGAAATTACTTGATCACCTAGTTGTATAGAGTATACTTTAAAAACGTTATCTATTTTACCACACATAGCTGCCAATCAACAACAGAATATGCCTAGTTGATTTTAGTAGAAAACATTTTAGTCCACATTCAATATTAAACACACTCCTTTTTTTAAATTATTTAGTTACTTTATAGTTCTTGATGACTCATTGCTCTAGCTTGGGCTCGGACTCTTTTTTCATATTCCAAGCGGTTTTGGCTGAAAATAGGAAAGGTAATGTTTTTAAAGATATACTGGTTCAATTCTAACAACAAATAAGGTAATTCGATATTTGCATCCAACAAATACCCTAAAAAAATGTGTTTCTAGCTCGTCGAAACTAGTATTGTTTTATGCTATGTTTATAAAGTAACCGGCAGCCAGCTACGGACGAGTTTACATACAAATACAAAATGGGCAACCGACTTGTAGCGCTATCTTACTGACGCCAGCGCTCGTGCCCCCACCATTTAAATTGCGCACTCAATCTGTCGCACCCGTGAATATGAAATGTCTATAAGTTTGTACGTGTCCGTACTTGACTGCCGGTTACTGTATACTTGTATATTATCAACTATATCACAACTGTTTTAGTAATTCTAACCTGACAAAATGTATTTGTTCAGGTTTGCTACACTGGCAGAAAATAGATTGACGTTAAATATTAAAAAGTTATGAATATATCTCTTACCAGTATATAGTATATGCCTCTGCTTGCGCAGGATCTTTAACATTTGGTTCGTTGAGCAAATCTTGTATACCCAGAAGTATTTGTTTAATAGTGATTGCTGGTCTCCAGTCCTTTTCTTCATCTAGTAATGACAAACATACAGTGCCTGAGGGGTACACATTAGGATGAAAGAGTGGTGGTTCAAATTTGCATTTTGGAGGGCTGCTTGGGTAGTCTTCTTTGAATATCATCCGTATTTTGTAATGGCCACCGTCCCAGGGGGTCTGAGAAAAATTAAATATAAAATGCCTCAAAAATATTGAAATTTATAAGGCGACTCTCAAAGAGATAAAATTGTTAAACTCTGGATTAAAGTTGTACAAATGTTGTGTATCATTAAAAATATAAAATTAATAAAGATTCCATCAGAGAAAGATTTTTTATTTATTTAGGAAAACTATTAAAGATTACTGTACTAAAAATATACAATTCGCGCCAGTGAACTAGGAATACGACTAGCGGTATGCGCAGTTTATAGTTGCCCGTCTGTTACCAGCACGATGCGATGACCTACTGATAGTAATCGAAGTTATACCTTTGACAATGGTCGTGACTATCGATAGTTCCTGACCTCTACTGTATAAATGTACAATCATAAAATGTATATCAAAACATACCCCTTTTTTTCCCGGTATACTACATTCCCAATTCATTAAATTTAAGGATCCATCCGGATTCTTTGAAGGTCTGGCTACGAAACCCTGCAAAATACATTGAGCATACGAGAAACTAAATTTGTATAGCAGTTTTAAATACTTACAAATGGATGTTCTTTTCTCCAAGCTTTTCTCTCCTCTGCTAAACGAGCAGCTGCAATACCAGACATTCTGTAGGGAAAAAATTGATAGTATATTTATGGTCGTTTTGTACAAAACGAAAACCTGTAATTTAGTAACACTTATGCCTTTCACTAAAAGTACATGGCGAACACCATTTGTACCTACTTACTTTGAATCAAAATTGTTTTGAAATGTATCAAATATAATTAATATTTGGCGGGCAAACTGGGCAACGGGCTTCAAAATTCAGAAAGATTGGAGCCCTTATTTGACAGACAGAGCTGACAAAGACGGCAGTGGGAAATGTAGGACCATTCATTTTCTGTGATTTGGGAAAGATGGCTAAACTGAATGTAGGTGCAGAGGCGGGAATATTGAAACAAAACAAATGTGGCAATTCCGATTTTTTATTGATGTTCCAACAAGCAACAACTATCTTTTCAGTGAATCTAATATTTAGGGGGAAATTTTGCTAATTTTATAACTTTTCTTTCATACTTCCTTCATAATTGGTTGTTGAGGTTCTGCTTGATTTCCAGAGCTTATATTAAAGCCATCTGGTGATATATCATCCTCATCCTCAATATTTATGCTCTCATTTCTGTAGTCCTCTTGAATTATTTCTAACGCTTCAGGGAAAAATATAGATATTAGAGAAAGTTTTAATTCATAATGTTTGCGTATACATATATATAATTACCTCTTTGTAAATCGAGTGAATCCATTTCCTGATTTTGTATCAATTTAAGTCGTTGACGAAATTTTGCTACCAGTTTCTTTCGTCTATAATCAGCTTCAATTTCTTGCTTCGTTCGCGGCACTCGAATTTTAATGCAGCAACATATTAAAACTACTAAAAATTCTATAGAGCTAGAATTCGTTGTTAAAAATATTTTCTCTTAAACTTACCTATAACACTAAGAGCTGAAAAACAAACAAATATGTAGTGCCAGTTTCGAAAACCAAGTTCCGGAATGGCAGCTCTCTCTATCCACGGTTCATTTTTATCATCTGGATTTGCGTAAAAAGTAACCATATTATTGTTTGTAAATTGTATAATCTGATAAGTAGAGTGTACTCTTATTTGTAGAGCAAAACGTAGGTACTAATAATATTGGAGTATTATCTAGGGATGTTATTAATAACCGCACCCCATTGACACACCCTTATTGGACATTTAGCTAATTCATTTTCACATGCGATGATCTAATAAAATAATTATTTTCAATTTTCTTGCAGAAAAACAGTGCGTTAACACATTATTTAACTACGTCAGGGATCAAATAATAAGCTGTCACATATCAAAATTTAAAATAGGTACCCTACCTTATTGATATAAAACATATAATTAGCTGCCAAATAAATAAAGTGGCATTCTTAATTTTGCAATTTAATCAGTTCCTATTTTTGAATTATGTAATAAGACTCGCTGTTTATTGTTTTGAAACTGGTCACACAAATTGTATATATAGTTTTTCTCAGTAGCACATGAGAAACAATCCACCCTGTATAAGTCAAATTTTAAGCCTCCCGCGTGAAAGTCCGCGCCCGGTCGGAAACACCCGATACTTGCCGAAGTGTCAGAAACGAACTGCTGATACTGCGGCAAGAATCTTGTAACCTTTTATTTTCTCTTGAACTGATTTAAATAAAATTCCCCATGATTTGCTCATGATAATAATGATTTTTCTGAGATATAAAAGTGTTTTAGTGGTGTTCGATTGTTCTGATTGTTTGTGAGATTATAAATAAAAACGTTCAAACTGGCGACTGACAGCGATAGCAAGTCAAACATGGCCTCTTCGGCGAGAATTATTCAAAGTAATTCCGCATGGTTTCAGAAAAAGATTAATCTGAGGCCGCAGCATCGAGGCGTCCATTTAGTTACTGAAGAAATTCTCAGACAGATACCGGAGTTATCTCAGTTTGCCATGGGATTGTGTCATGTCCAAAGTAAGTCACTCCTAGCTGTCATTTGTTTTAAAATCATTATTGTTGCTGTTTTCAATTGATTCACAGCGGTTTGTTTTGGTTTTTCAGTTCTACACACCAGTGCCAGTCTGGCTTTAAATGAAAGTTGGGATCCAGATGTTCGAGATGATATGGAAATGATGTTAAATAAAATAGTCCCCGAAGGTCTGCCTTACAGACACTCATGTGAGGGCCCCGATGACATGGTAATGACTTATTAACTTATCCTATTATATTACGTATTATAGATAACAATTGATAATTTATTCCAGAAGTCGCTTTTATTGAATTACTGTATATTTACTTAAATTTCAAATTTGTTCTCTATTTTTTGTGTCTCTGGTTTTTATAGGTATTTAATTTTAAGATTTGTATTTAATGTTTTTTTCATATAGTTTTGTATTGCTAGGTAAATCATATGTGTTTGTTTAAAAGTTTATTCAGAATGGGTATAAAAAAAATTATATTGTCAATAATCAAAATTAAAAACTTTAGGTATATTCAGAGATATACCTTTTCATTATTCAAGGTACCTAGTAAATCTTAAAAGTTTTCATGGTATTAATTAATTGCACGTTTATTTCATCAGTATAACCATATTTTTCGGTAAAACTTCAACGATTCAATATTCATCCTTGAAAAGAAACAAATGACTTATTGTGATACATACCCACATCATTTAATTGTTTTAAATTTTGACAGTTATGATGGCACCACTGATTTCACATCTACAGTCCATTCACATATTAAAAAAATAGTGGAGGCTGTGATTTCTCATAATGGTTCACTCTATATAATGATTGACAACATTAAATATTTTAAGGTTATGTATACTGACAGACATATTTCGGCAAGAAAGCGTTGCCATTTTCTTTAAATTTCTATTAGCAACAGTCTGACCCTATATGTTCTATGTTTGTAACTATACAATTTTTGGATTTTTTATTGGTTCTGTAATTGTGGAATAGTCTGGCATAAAGTTTATTAAATTAAAATTATTAAAATAATATATGTTTATTGACATTATAGTAAAGTAAAAAATTGATTTCTTTCATTATATCCACTGATAATTTCGACCAGATCCCTTTTAAAAAAATAATTCCATTTTTCAGTTTTTTCCCTAATAGACACCGCCGCCCCCTGCATGGCCCCTGTCTTATCCCGTATTATCCCGCATATAACGGATCTTCCTACCTAAAAATTAAAATAACATTCCAAACAAAATAATTTATTAAAAATAGATTCATTGTATTTACACTGAAAATGTCCACCAGTTTATTTACAATAGCATCATTGTTCAAGTCTGGCCTGTCGTGTCTATAATGCTTATAACATTTCAAAATGCTATGTTTTTTGTCTGCCGAAACTATTTTGGGCATTATTATTTAAATAATTTCACTAATAACTTTGACAAAATATAATTTAATTATTCGTCATGTATCATCCATGTCACAAATGTCACAATCACATTAGAAATAATTATAGAAATGAGTGCATTCGATTATTGAAATAATTACTGTAAAAATTACAAGATTTCTCAAAATGACCCAAAATTATGTGTGAAAAGAATACACCTAATAAAATTTTACAACGCTGCAATTTAAATTTGACACACAGCAATTGAAATTCGACATAGAGCTGACAAAATACCTAACCTTAAAATATTTTATGTTGTCAATCTATTATATAGAGTGAAATGTCACGAAAAATCAAAGCCACCCTTTATTTTTTTAAAATGTGAATGGACTGTACAGTTCAAAATTTGTATTTTGATGACATGTAACGTCCTCAGTAATGTATATTGTCAGATAAACGAATAGTGCCATATTGACTTAATTTAGGTTTTTTATGAAAGTGTATAGAGAACCACTAGTTACTTATTTTTTTGAAAATTTTACTTTCTTTGCTTGATGGGAGGGGAACTGCCAATGCGCTAGATGTGGTTCGGACTCCACGCTAAACTGTAGGGCCTCGTCTCTCTTTACTTAACACAAACCCCTAGGTGTTACTTCGGTGACTTGCTTGAGAGGCGGTTGAGAAAACATTTTAAGAAACATTCTTAAATTAAAAATGGTATGTATAAGATAATGAAATTTTACATACCTATCCCAAGAAGAGTTTGTTTTAGAGGAAGGTGGCAATGTGCAATAGGTAGTACAAAAATTGTTTCTAAAATGATTCTAACATGATCGTATTATGTTTTTAAAACTTTATTACCTTCTTTCCTTCTAATTACCAAGATCAAACATTTTGAAATATAGGTTAGTAGGTATTTCTCATTGCAAAGCAAATGTTTGATTTAAAATTTAACTAATCCCTGTTAATTTATTAATTTTTTTTATTTGAATATTTAATATTTAGTTTGTTTTTTAATTTTTTATGTGGTACTAACTTTATGTGTATATAGAGGCAATATAGGTTATAAAATATAGATTATGTTGAGGTTTAATAGTTATTGTTCAACTTTGGAGGAAAGTATATAATTTCTTCCCATGGATGAAAGTTGATGCCCGAACGAAACGAGAGCAGCAATTATCCAAGGGAGGAAATGATATATTTACTCCGGAGTTGATCATAATATGATTTTTTTGACGTCTTCACATACAGTGAAGCTTCGTTAATCCGTTTAAAATACTGCGGTGCAACGTAATATCTATTTTTTCGTATTGTAATCTAAAATGAAATGATAATTAACACCCTGGTGCTAAATAAAGGCGCGTTTCTAAAATACATTTGGTCAGCAACGCCATCTGTTATTTGTGAACATTAATTAATTAGGCTACTTTGATTTTCGTTCTCGATTTCATTTTACACATGCTCTAAAATGAGACATAGATACTTGCTTAGGTTAATGTCGGAAATAGAATTTAAAATACATCTGAATTTTTTTTTAATCTTCGCTCAGATTGGTTGAGCCGGAGAAATTGGAAGTACAACCTGAGACCGGAAATTGTATCCGAAAACAGGAGTCTCCGGCCGAAAACCGGAGAGGTGGTAACTCTACTTACATTTATTGTACCGCGAGTTGTAAATTATATTGGCTCCCGTCTCTAATGGTAACGGAAATAAATGTATGTTGTGTCTTGTTGCTATTGGAAGGGAGACAAACGTCTATTTTTCCTAATAAAATATACACTGACAAACGGTAGAAAGTGCCATTTTTGGGGTGTCAAAAAAATTATTTTACTAAGAATATTTTCAGATTTATTTATGTGATTATAAAGTCTGAGTTGTGCACAAAGAGCAGTCAACGTAAATACGTTGATATTCAATAAGTTTTTGTAACTTGCTACTTGCTACTTGCTCCCATTAAAGAAAATCACTGCAAAGACCCCACCAAATTGTCATACTTATACATTTGCACATGGTCACATTTGTATATTTAACCTGAAATAGGCAGAACGATTATTAAAGGGCATAGAAAAAATTGTTTCGTCATGTAAAATATTTCTTGATTCTTTATTATTATTATTATCCACTGATGAAGTTTCAATTAAGATATTACATTATTGCATAATTCAGAAATTGATTTTTAAAAGTTACATTTATTGCAACTCCTTTAGAAAGTCAGAAAAAATGTAAAAAAAACAGGAAGCACGTCCACGAGAGTTTAATTTTTAATTCAACCGATTATCCAGATACTAAATATTTTTTCTAAACCGAGTGTGTTTAAGACTCTCAGACACGAAATTCAGGTGAAAGAAAATGTAAATGTAATGCCTACAAATTTACTATGAGAATATTACTGAACCATATTACCCCAAATATACTCTCTAATCTAATCTAATAACAGATAAAAACAATAGGCATACTATGCAGGGTGATATCACTTTAAATACAGAAACTGCAGGAATAGATTTATTTCCAAAAAATAAGTAGAATTTGCTCTATAAACTTTTTCCTGGGGGACTCGCTATTTGAGATACAGGGTGTTAAAGTTTACAAAAAAAATTATATTTTCTGTCATATCTTCATAATGCACTGACAAAATTGAATTAAATTTACTACAGCGCATTCATTTAATTCGACCACAAGGTTAATATTTCATCAAATAACAGGCTTAATTAATTAGAAAAATTCAAAAAAACAAGCCCAAGTATCTCATAAACGACTGCTACTATTAAAATACGCCAAGGAACATTTTTTTCTTCATTTAACGTAACAGTACCTGATTTAACATTATTTCTACAAAAAACCGAATTTATTTTTGGGAAAATGGGGAGGCACCTTCAGTAGCACGCCACTGGTTAAAGCCATGAAGTTATTAAATAGAAGGTAATTAAGAACACGCTGTAGTAAATTTCATTCAATTCCGTCAGCGCATTATGAAGATATGACAAAATATAATTTTCTTTGTTAACTTTAACACCCTGTATCTCAAATAGCGCATCCCCTAGGAAAAAAGTTTATAGAGCAAACCCTACTCATTTTTTGGTGATGAATCTATTCCTGCAGTTCCTGTATTTAAAGTGAAATCACTCTGTATACATTATTACCGACTAACACACTAAGTACTCTCTAATTAACTAACTATTAACTAACAACCAATGAATGTTCGATTAATTGATTGAAAGGTCAGGTGTATTTTCAATTACATTAATACTGTTTTTCCTACTAAACTATGCTTCTGAATTAGTTTCCATTAAACACCAAAATATCGAATACTTAAAATTTTATGCTGATTTCTCCAATCAAGTTGACGTTTCTTGTTACGTATTCAGTGTTTTGGTATTTAGTGGAAACTTAATTCAAAAGCACTGCCATGTCGATGGTTCCAACCCACTCCAAAACTAAACTATGCTTAAATTGAAAATGGTACAGGACTTAAAATAAAGAAAAATAATGCATTTGTTAATTATTATTTGATCCAGAAATATGCGAACTGTTGCATAATAAAATTTTCGATTAACCATCCTAGTATGACTATACAATTTATTTATAACACTATCTAAATTTTTGCAGCCCGCTCACGTCAAAGCATGTTTTCTGGGCTCATCCCTAACGATCCCAATAACCGAAGGCAAGTTAAACCTGGGCACATGGCAGGGCGTTTGGCTCTGTGAACATCGGGACCATGCTGGCTCTCGAAAGCTGCTAATAACTTTAAATGGTTGCCTTCGAGACGCCACCTGCACTCCACTGTCCCCTGTGAGCCCCATGGCCAGCACGAGCAGTTAGGGAAAACACTCGGGACACTCTTTGTCGAAGCATTGACTGTCCCGAGTTTTTAAGAAACAAAGTTAGTGGCACAGACTTAAAAAATAAAATATTACTTACGACAATATGTACATAGCTGTACATTGTATAATAAAAATGTTTCTTTTTTTGGGTTTTTTGTAGTTAGGTGGAGTTGATTTTATTTTTTTTTTTTTTTAATTTTAGAACAGTGTTTTATTTTAAATTGCAGAGGTAGTAAATATCCCTGTTGAATGTAGTGGGATCATTGCTAAAATTTCTTATTGCAAATATAAGGAATGTAGAAAAACAAAGTTTTCTTCATATTTACAGATGTTAGTTTTTCCTAATCCTCTCATATAAAATTAAAAAAATGTCTAATTAAATATGAATAAAACACTATTCTATAAATTAGGTGCTGTGCATTTGTTTTATTGGCAGTGATCGTCAAAGTACAGTTGGTGAGATAGAGATTAAGTATATATTCACAATTCCAAAGTGTGTTCTAGAAAGTAACTGGGATCTATGAATATTGTTTTCGATTTTTTAATAACAAATTTGTTGATATTTCAAGTAGACTGCAATGTATACATTGGAACGAATTTAATGATACTTATAGCATGATTGAACCTTTTAAGTGGGATTACCAAACTCTTATTTTATATATACTCAGGTACTCGATTTTTTTAACATTTAATTACCCGTCACTTTTTAATTACCTGCCGTTTGGCCCGTTTGTATTAATTTTTCTCTCAGAAAAGCTGTTGTTGCAAAAAATTTACCCATTCATAATAAGGGTACATACATAATGTTCAGTTTTATTAACTTTTTTTTTTTATGTGACAATGCCATAGATAAATAGCAAGAGAAACGCTTTATTATGTATTGGGTTTTTAACATAAACTGGTTAGTTAAAGAGTAGTGGGTAATTAAATAGCATAACTGGTATTAAAGTTTTATCGGGTATTCTTCGGAATCTCTAAATTTAAGGCAGAAATATATTTAATAAGTGTAGTTGCATTATACTAGATAGAGATTAGATACTTTGTTGCCATAATAGATATTTATACAAAATATTAACTTGAGTTTTGTAGAAGGTTACCGTTTATTTTAAAATTAATTGTATTGAGCAATACTGTTGTTTATCATTACTACGAATTACTTAAGTTCTTAGTTGATGGTATGTTTGACTTGACTTCTGTAGTTTATTATTATTATTATTAGGGGCGCATAGTAAGAAGAGCGTATGTTGGGTATAATACATTTCAACATCAGAAAAATACAGTAAATGCAATAAACATTTTTTTACAATTTCAAAAACTATTGAGCTCCTTTATGTTGTAAGCTGAAAATTGACTAACTACGTATGTCCCTTGTGGAAGAACTTAAGCTGGACTTAAGACCAAACATTCAAATAACTCATTTTCTCATTACTTTTACATATCTAACATTTTTGTCGCTCCCTTATTTAAAAATTAGCCATAGCCAGAGGCGAAACATTTGCTCAGGATCATCAAAAACTGCAACATATCCAATATTCAACCAGTATGGCTAAGAATCATTTTCTGTAAGATTTGTGCCTGGTCCTTTTTAATATTGCAAATTATTTAAATGAAATATTTGCTGCAGTATTATCATGATACATTTTACTGCTCCATTCTTATATTGTGCCCCAAATTTTTAACCTAGACATCTGACAATAATTAATTAATTGTTTCTTATGAGTTTCAATGTGTTTAGCAGTCTGCTTGTATCGTGTATATAATAATATTACGGGTTGTATATATTGTGTGTTGTTATGGACTGAATATGTCTGTCTTCCTTCCTCCTTGTAGCAATATCCAATAGCCTATCCTTTTCCTATCCCACCCTTATTATTGAAAGACAACGACCATTTCGTTAGATTTATTTTAGTTTGAGACTTTTGCACATACAGGGTACGACAATGTTTGTACGCCTTTCAAACATTTGTATTAGATATTTATAAAATTCCTCTCATTTGAGCTTTCTTACTGAATTTTTTACCCGCTATTCACAAAGTCACTGATTAGTTTAATACACTACGTTTATAAAACAGTTCAATATATTGCTACTCTCACCGTGAAATGAAAGTAGTTTTATAGTAAATGAAAATTTTACAATCGAGCTGTAAGTGACCATCAACAATTTATTTTCATTCAAAGACCTCAAACTCTTATAGCTTTTGAAGCTTTAGAAACTAGAAATGTTAAGATAGATTCTTTTGTATAGTCAAGGCAATATGTACATGTATTTTTCCTATTCCATTCCTCAGTTTAATAAAACGATTATCTAAAATATTATTTACAAAGCAATTACGGAACGTACAAAAACTTTGACCGTAGTCATTTATTTGAAATAATTATTAATTACTATATAGTCATTTTTAGATTATTTAATGTCATGAATTTTGCAGAGTTTGAGAACTTTGTTTCTAGATAAGTTGCCATATTTCTTGTACGTTGCCTCTAGTCTCGTTTCGTAACCATTCCATTTACTATAAAATTATATCTATAGCTATTTATCTCGACTAACCAGCAGTAATGTTTTGTAGAATTTGTTTGGTTTGCCGAGTTAACTGGCATATGATCCAGTCAGCTACGATTTTCGATAAAAATTGGTTCCAAACATTTGAAATTTTGCAGGTGTAATGATAACATTTTTAACCAATAAAGTAAAAATAGTTTTGAAGAAAAAATACGAAAGTTGCAAATTGGATAGTGGTGAAATTTAAGAGAGTAGTTATTGAAAATGTTATCCCTATTTCTATCTAATTAAATTTTTAATGTTTTGGAATGTAATGGACAATTTTTATCTAGTTTTCTGACTGGTCTATAAGTTTATTTTTAATGCAGAAAGATATAATTAATTTGTGGTTTAGTGTAGTTTGAGTTTTTATTTGAGATATAGTCTGGGTTTTAGAAAATATTTTGCAATCGATTGGGAAAATCATTTATTCACTTTATATGTAAAGCACTTTGTTATGGTTACACTCAAGTGTGAATAGGTATCGTTTTTTACTTACATTTGCAAAATATTGGATAACTATATTATGATAGAATATTTCATTTATGTGTCTGTCCCATAAAATTATAAATCTAATATTTTGAAGTTGTACAATGACTTGGACAGTTTTCTTTCTTTTTATTATTTAGGATGAGTATTTCATATAAGTCTGTGTAATACTTATGTTGTTTTTTTTTTTCAATATATTATTTTGTAAATAGTTTTATTTTGGTTTTCTTTTCCTTTTTCCATTTTCGTACACAAATTTTCACCTAGAAAATTTAGATAGGTCACAAATACTTATATTGTTGAGGAAAGTTTTATAATGTATTGTTTCCCATTTTTGTTAGTAACATAAGAATAAGTTCTTAATTGTAAATAGATACATTTCGGCATAATGTAAAAATTATTGGAGAAAATACCCATAGCTTGAAATGTGAAATTCTAGAGCATATTTGCTCAAATGTTTGAAACATTTATTACGTAAATGTTAAGTGATTTTTTAAATTAAAAGTTTCGTTTGAAAAATTTTGACTTATGGGTATTTTTTGATAGTGTGAATTTAGTCCATTGTTATCAAGGTACCTAAATATATTTTTGGCAAAAATACGGCTTCTTTAAGACATTTCTATACGATTTTACACTTAAAATTCCACTATACGTAGTAACAAACACTTATGTTAGATGCTTTCGTAGTAAAAAAATTCATAATTTTTTTAAAATTATATACTCGTTTATACCCATCCGTCCTCTATGTATAACTATTTAAATAAAAAGAAAATATATTTTGAATGTGTGTAAAGTGAACAGTAAGAGTTAACAGCCCAGCCATTCCTTGTTTATTGGGAAATAATAAATGTATGAATTTTGGCTCGGTATAGTTTTTCTTTAAAAATGATAAAATTCTAACAGGCTTAAAATATGTATATCTTATGTGTACACGACTTAATTAAAAAAGTTATATGATTTCTTTGTATTTACAAATATTTAGAGTTCATATAACGTTGGATATTTTAGTAAGCAGAAATCTATTCCTAAGCCAAAATTTACTGTTACGTTAATTATATCCGCATTTAGCTAAATTTTAGTAAAAAGGTCTGGGCTATGTAGCCTACTTAGTGATATGACGCTAAATTTTAATGATTTTGGCGCAAAAATGTACTGAATGATTTAAAATGGAGTTTCATGTTTAGTGTTAGCTGTATTTTTGCCTTTTTTGTCTAAATGAAATATTCGTCGATTGAGAATCAATCGAAATATAAAATAGTACACTGCCACATTGCAAATTGTATATATTTGTTTGGATTTTTTTTTGATTAGTTTTTTTGCTTTGCTCACAGATTTATTAATGACATAAATTTCATGACCAGTATAATTTTTTTGCGACGGAGTAAAATAGTTGAGTTCTATACAGTACATTATCCAAATTTACTATATTTAAGAAACAGCAAAATTAAATTTACGTTTATTTTAAATACAAGGTTTCAAATCTGCAAGCAGTCATGTAAAAAATATCCAGGTCTCTAATAATATACGAAGTGTTTTAGTTCTAACCATTATTCAAACTTTGGGAACCGATTAAATTTGACATTAATAACGCATTTTATTTAAAAATCAGAAAACAAAAGCTGCAGAGAAAATTGGAAAAGCTCTACTGTTTCGTTAAACTGAATTGGCTCACAAAGTTTTGACCATAAAATTGATTCACCATGTATAAAGTATTTTGAAAAAATATAGAAATTTATCCCAGGATAGTTTAATTTATTTGACCTTTAAGAACTAGTTCAGTCCGAGGAAAAAGCTTTTGGATAGGATTTTTCCTAAAGAATTTTCATTTCTCGCCATTTGCATCAGAAAAAGTGCTTATAAGGTACCTAACCTAACCTAATTTAAACTGAAGAAGGCCACTGAGTTTATCAAATAATATGACTTGTATTCCCATTTTTGATGAAAATTTTTATATGTATAGTTCAAATGATTTTGGGTTTACTAACTAATAAAGGACGATTAAAAATGCTCTCTCTAGTGATAACAAACATTGTGCTGGTCGAAACATTTCAAATTCCTAAGATGTAAATAAAGTAGTTGTAAGGAAGGAAAATTGTAACTAATAAAATTATTGCATATCACGTGTATAAAATTAATTTTTATTTTACATTGTATGGAATATATATTTTCATACTAAAATTATTATATTGGCTTTGCGTTTAATATGAAAATCTGTGGGTAAACAGGAAAAAACTGATCTGATGTACGTACTGAGTACCAGTTTGGGGTATGAGAGATTTTAAATCTGTTGAGTTGACTGCATTGCAGTTGATTCGCATTCTATATTGTACCTAGCGCATAATTTGCATAAATGAAATAAATAATAATATTATATTTAAGTTTTCTTTATTATTATTTATTTATACTTTATTTTAAACTGTCGTTCCCCTGTTTTAATCTAGTTGTTTTTGATAAGTGCTATCCTTCGTTTTCATCTGGATTAATATTTCTCATTGAGGTAACTTCACATTTAAATGGAAATTAATCGATTGGAGAAAATGGGATGCAAACATTACCTGTTGTGGAATGCATTATGTTATTACATAGTTATATTCGTCCAATTTAGTGAGTAATTAATTACCTTTTATTCAAGTTTAGCACTCTTTGAATGCCGACTTTCTATTTTTATTGAACATATTTGTATTTCGGCAAAGTAGTCATAAAAAAGTTATTTGAATACAGTAATACAAAATAAAAGGTTCCATTTACAATCTATTAATTAGAATATTAACGATATATCAAAATAATTATATTATGAATTTCCGTTCAAAAAATGTTTGTATTTAAAATTTTGATTGTCAAAAGAAGTATTTTTGATATATTTTTTTTAGATTAAAATGTCCAAAAGAAAATTATACAGGGTGTTCGGGAATAACTTTCATGTTAGGCTTGTTCTGGTTCAAAATTTTCGCAGTTCTAGAACCGTTCCCGTCTTGCGCAATTTAAAAAATTACCAATTTTGCGCATGGCTGTTTCTTCATAACGCATGACGGGAACTGTTCCAGAATAAGCCTATATTTCAGAGGGTGATTCCTCAGCTCAAAATATGAAGAAAAGTTCATGTCAACATGGGCCCAGAAAATGCCTACTGCCCCCAGCCCCTTGAAGTTGGGCCCCAAAAATGAAATTTGTTCTTTTATTTCCATGCCATTTGAGATAAAAATACAAAATTTGGTACTCGTAGATTTTAACAAAAGTTGTTAAGTTTCACAGATGCCTACTTTGTTTTTATTATAAGAAATTTTAGTGTCCCGCCTTGCATGTGAACATAACATCACAAAGGCGTGTTTTTCTCAGAAACGGTAGCTCCTACGAGGTTCTGCCAAGAGTACTTTTTTGTGTAAAAACCTTAGGAGAAAAATTAATTTCACAGTTCGCTAAACATTCAAGACCAATAAATTTTGGGGGCCATTTAAAATAAAGCCCCCCCTATTAACTACGTCACTGGTGGAGAAATTACATTTTTGGAATGACCAAAAGATTTCTCATACTCGAAAACCTTCGAGTAGGTTCAATAATACGAAAATAAAGGAACGAATTTCATTTTTGGAGCCCAACTTCAAGGGGCTGTAGCACCTCAGTAGGTATTTTTGAACCTATGTTGATATGAACTTTTCTTCATATTTTGAGCTGAGGAATCACCCCATGAAATATATTAAAGTTATTCCCGAACACCCTGTAGAATTTACTATTAGAATAATAATAGCCTTGTTCGTAGAGTAGTCAGAAACCATCAGAAACTGTCCGACGCATGCGCATTTGGTTGTAGAGTTGCGCGTGTTAAGTCAAGGCACACTTAAATTTCAGAGCTCTATTAAAAATCACATCTCTACAATCATCAAACTATCACAAATCGGTTCTACGAACAAAGCTAATATGGAAATAAAGTATGCTCCTAAGTTATACAGGGTGTTTCTTGAGTGACTGGCCATACGCTAGTGGGAAGTAGAGAACGTAGGTTCAATAATACGAAAATAAAGGAACGAATTTCATTTTTGGAGCCCAACTTCAAGGGGCTGTAGCACCTCAGTAGGTATTTTTGAACCTATGTTGATATGAACTTTTCTTCATATTTTGAGCTGAGGAATCACCCCATGAAATATATGAAAGTTATTCCCGAACACCCTGTAGAATTTACTATTAGAATAATAATATGGAAATAAAGTATGCTCTTAAGTTATACAGGGTGTTTCTTGAGTGACTGGCCATACGCTAGTGGGAAGTAGAGAACCCCGAGGCGGTCTCAGATCGACCCTTATTTTATCCCCTAATGCCCTTCATTTTTCATATACAGCATATTTTCTATTTTTTGCCAAAACTTCGATCGGCCATATTTCTTTAATGGCTTCACTGAATTGAACCAAATTTGGCAGATATGTTTCACTAATAGATGTCTACATCATTCAATAAATAAAAGAAAAAAATAACAGTGCCGTGGTCAAAAATTTTTTAGTCGGGGTAGTTACCTAAAAACATCACCCTGTATATGGATTTTGGCAATTTTCAAAGACAATTCTTCTTCTTTGTCACAGGAGGACACGTATTTATTTCTAGAATGGGTTTATCGTGAAACTTGGCTGCCAATTCTCGATCGATTAAAAATGTGCCAAAAAAACTAAATATGCGATTAAGGTACACTATTAGGGCACTTTTAGAATTGCCTTTGAAAATTGCCAAATCCATATACAGGGTGATGTTTTTAGGTAACTACCCCGACTAAAAAATTTTTGACCACGGCACTGTTATTTTTTTCTTTTATTTATTGAATGATGTAGACATCTATTAGTGAAACATATCTGCCAAATTTGGTTCAATTCAGTGAAGCCATTAAAGAAATATGGCCGATCGAAGTTTTGGCAAAAAATAGAAAATATGCTGTATATGAAAAATGAAGGGCATTAGGGGATAAAATAAGGGTCGATCTGAGACCGCCTCGGGGTTCTCTACTTCCCACTAGCGTATGGTCAGTCACTCATGAAACACCCTGTATAAGCCATTACGTATATTATAGTACTATTTAATTTTCCCTCAATGGATAGAAGAAAAATGTCGTACAAAATGCCTTTAGTTCGGTCTCTTCATCGCTTGCGAGTCATCGACTAATTAGTAACGCCAAAATGCACGTCTGTGTCTATATTGACATTTCTATGTTCGTAATAGTAAAAAAAATTGTGAAGTTTGTCACAGATATATTTATAAGGAAGAAGACAAATTCAGGGTGTGGAAATGTTCATTGCTCTAACTTTATTTGTCCTTATTGCTATTTATTTCACATATATTTGTACCTCTAAATGTTTCGTGTTGTCATATGACATTTTTTTATAGAGGATCCAATAATACTGTTTCTTGAGGTATACCTAATTTATTTTGCCATCGTTTACTGCAACCGTTGGAAATAACTCCAAATTGTAAAATAAATAAAATTGTAAATACATTAATTGCTATCTTTCTGAATGTTCTCCAGATTTAAGTTATGATGCGATTGTCCAAGAATTTACAGGTCCCAGAAGTTTGACGTATTTAAGGAAAGGGAAGTCAATGAATGGAACATAATTGCATGCCATCAAGAATATGGAATACTGCATATGTGTATGTATGGCAACACCATCCATAAGGTTTGTAACTTTTTAACAGTTTAATATGTTATACAGGGTGTCAGGGAAAGTTTTCGGCAAATTGAAATGGGTGGTGTGAAATGATCCGATCAAAAAAGTCGTCAGAAAACAATAATTTGTGTTAACTCTATATTTTTAGAACGACCAGGATGCGCTTTACATTGAGCAGGTAGTGATGCGTAGCCCATAGACGGGCAAAGTTAGTTTGTAATGCGGCCAATTTGCCTCACCGTTGACCAGTCTGTCGACCTTGTACTATCCTAATTGAAAATGCGTTATTCATAGCGAAAAATAATTCATATTAGAGAAAAATGTCATAAGATTTTTTGATCATTGGATCATTCTACCCCATCCATTTAAATTTGCCTAAAGCGTTCCCTGACACCTGACACCCTATGTATATAATATAGGTACTACACTAATACATATTTACAAATTCTTTGTAATAATTTCTCCCCTTTTAAGTAGTTTAGGTAGGCGTACTATGTAATATATTCCTAGCGAGACATTGATATAAAATTATAAAACAAATATTTGTTATTTTTTTATTTATATAAAAAACGTTTCAGAAGTATAAAGTTTTTTGATTTTATTTTTTATGTATACGTATTTAATTTTACTTAATTATGCAACTTAATTATATATTATTAATTACACTAAAATACATTAAAACACTACAAATGTGACTTAATAAGGCAAGGGTTATTTAGCATTTTCGACAACTTCGTTGCTTGAAATTTTATGTGGGCCTGGGCCTTTGTCTTTTATTTTGTCCTGAACAGCATGAAAACTGTCCCTTATTTCATCCAGTGCAGTACCCAGTCCAGATTTTATTTGGTTGAATTCCTGGGTCACCAACGATAACCTACCCAATAAATAGTTGAGGTTCTCGTCAACTTCTGTCATTCTTCCTGTAATCTGGCCAACCTAAGGGCAACATTATGTTAATGATTCTTATATGCATGCACTATTTTATAGAATATTAAATTTTTCTTTTAGAGATTCGTATAATTTTTAATGAATCTTATCTATACACACTTTGAAACCGAAAATAAGATGAAATTTTATTAAATTAAAAAGCGTATTAGTTTGATGCAAGCAAGTGTTAAATGTTAACCTAATTTGATGCGTTTAAACTTACCTTTCCTTTCATGTTGTCCATAACATTGAGAGACCCATTCACATATGAGTCGGTCTGGTTTTGCAGTTTATTTAAGGTGTCTGTACTAGCACTCATTTGTTGGTGCATTATGCCTATCTGCCGCCATACCTGGTCAATTTCTTCTCCTATTTTTGCAGTTAAATTAGCCAAGGCCCCCGATTCCTCATCTAGGATTGATAATTCAAAACTGTCGAACCTGCAATAATTGACAATGTCACTAGGTACTAATCGTCCAAGACAAATGATGAAGCGAGAAAACACTTTTGAACAGAATTTGTTTTTGTTGAATGATAGTTTTGGGAGTATAAAATTATAATTTGTATCATCAGAAAAAAATTATTTATGCGTTCAAAAATTAACTACGAGTGATGTAATTTTGTGTATTTTGTTTCATACTTCAAAACAATCAAAATTACTCTAAAAATAGTTCTGAATATAATTTTTACTCGCCTCTTTTTTGACTAATAAGATAAAAATTTGTGATTTTGATTTATTTTTTAAATTTAAATTGTTATTTTACGTCTAACAAGACCCAAAAATCAGCAGATTGTAATGACAGATCTAACGTAAATGATGTTTTACACATACCTTTCACTAATTCCTTGATTGATATCCTTAGAACTATCCTTTATTAATTTAGATGTTTCAGCAAGGATTTGGTGCACTCCATACTCCACCCGACGCTTTGTATCTAAAACATTATCTGCAGTTTGAACCATCACCTGCTCAAGTTTTCCCAATCCCTGTATTTCTGTTCTGATTTTGTCATAGTTAGTGGAAAACCTTTCGGTTAAAGTGACAGTTATATCAAATAATTCATTTATGTTTTTCGCCGTGTCGTTGTATGTCTTCGCTAAATTTTCTTGCACGTCGTTAAAAGGCTGTTCCAGTAGTTTGGCAGATTTTTCTGGTAGTAATAAGTTTTCTTGTTTGATTTCTTCTAATTTTCCCAGAGTTGCGTTTTGTACCGTTTCTATATCCAATTTTTGGGGCAGGTCATTCAGTGTCTCTTTAACTGATTTTACGTCTGATAAGATTTCTTTAACTTGAGATTTCTGACTTTCCAGTACTAAAAAAGTTTTAAAGTGACAAATAACAGTTAGTCGTTTTTTTGTAATACGTAGGAAACACAAGATCAAACATTTTGCAATGGGATCAGTATTAAAATGTGCTCGTATGAATTATAGACAAGGGTGATTCCTATAACGTTCTCACTCCAATTTTTTGGTTCGTCTTTGGAAATAAAATAAAAATATTTAACATAAACTTATAGTATTTTTTCCAAGGATTTCGAAAATTCAACAAAAAAACAATTGAAAGTCAAATAAAAGTGGGAAAAAACACAACGATATTTTTTTAAATGGAACGCCCTGTATATTTTTACAGTTTTGAAAAAGTTTAAATTCTCTTTCCAAAAATATAATAATAACATTTACCTTCATATTTAGTAAAATACTGATAATAATTAAAATAATAATAATAATAATTATCAGTATTTTACTAAATATGAACGTAAGTATGTTATGTTATATTTTTGGAAAGAGAATCTAAACCTTTTTTCAAAATTGTGAAAATATACAGGGCGTTCCATTTAAAATAACACATTGCTATGTTTTTTTACCTATCTAAAAAATTCTACTGAGTAAAAGCAGCTCGCGAATTTGAATATTTTAAAACAAGAATTCATATGGCAACAGCTTCAATCTTAATCATAAACAAAAAGATCACTTCGATACATTTTTTCCTTACGAATCTTACTGAAAAAAATGTATTTTTCTATTGGAGTAAATGCTATCAGCTAATAAATAAAATAAATAAAAAATTTAATTTGGAATTCCTCAATATTTTAACTATAGTATATTTGTAGCAAATCTTTACCTCTTAAAAAGTCATTCTTCCATTCATCTTGTTCTTTATAATCAGGTATTGGCAATGGCACTTCTGGTATTTTATTGTTATATTCAGCAAGTTTGTTGTCATATTTGGCCAGAAGTTGCTCGCTTGTGTCCAACTGCCTTTTAACTTTCTCCAGGTTTTCAGACGATTTATCGTTAATGTCTTTAATATTTGAGTTTTCATCTCTAATTTTCAGTAATTCATTCTCCATGTTACTTATCGTGGACGTCACCTTATCCATTTTATTCAGGACTTCCTTCTCCATTTTTTCAAAATCTTTCTTGGACATAACTGGTTCCATTATTTGGGCAGGAGGTTCATTACTCGCCAGCTGTAACGAAGCAGTATCGATGATTGAAAGAAATTTTTTAAATATGAATGGAACACCTGCCTGTCCAACTTTTAAAATTGGTAAATGAGGACAAGCAAAATACTATGTCATTTCGGGTTAAACCGTAAGTGAGAAAAAATCGAAGACTGGCGAAAACCGCATTTCATTAATATTTTTATTATTATTTTTTTTATTTTTTTTTTTAATAAGAATGTATTCTGCTAGCGTTTATAAAAATACCAATAAATGCCTCTCTAAAATTTAAGCCTCTTATCTCAGCTAGTTCAAAAGTTATATGGGTCAAAATATAATGGCGCACACCCGGTATTTTAAATTAGTAGGTAGTTTTTTGGAATTCTGGGTGGTTTTAAAATTTCAGCACCTACCTTAGCCATAATATCATTTTTAAGTTGTTCCATGATCAAAGGTAGGTTTTTCTGTATATCCAAAACGGTGTCGTAAGTCTTCTGTAACTGTATCCGCTCCCTCTCGTCTTTTTGCATTAAAATTGTCTCAACAGCTGCCAGTCTTTCGTCGAGTCTACCCACAGACCCTTTAAGTGGATCGAGGGTTTTTATTCGTCTCTCTAAATTTATCATCCCTTTTTTTAGCTGCTCTCCTACGACCCTGTCTCTGTATTCGTGACGCTCTAATTTATCGTCTGTAGATCGCACCACGTTGACTATCTGTAAAATGGCCACTCTGATATCCTCATTTCTGGAAAAATAATATAAAAATATATTAGAGGGTTAATAGAAACAAACACAAAATATAATCAGAGGGGATATATTGTGGTTCTTGTGACTTTTTGTGACCAACAAGTTCGGCAAACTTTTAATTTTGTTTGTAAGATAGTTGAATAATTTTAATTAGGTACCTAATATGCAGTTTTCTTATCTGAGGCGTAAAAATAATAAAAATAAAAAAAATGGACATGAAGGAATTACATCGCATTCTAGAGGTTCTCTGGGCTTTTATTTATCGTAATTTAAGCTTACAGAAGCTTTAAGCTCACATGTATTTTAGTAGAATGCAAATAAATATTTACTTTGTTGTTAAAATGTTATAAACAAAAAAAAAAAAGAAAAATTCATGATGGGAAATTATTTCACTGCCTTTAAATTTCTGCCCTGCCCTGCATCCTGGTGTATACATATACCTAGTTGCTGATATACTTTGTGGCAATTAAGACCTAGTTAATATTCTAAATACGCTCGTTTCAGTCATTTATGTTTCCTTTTATTTTATATACGCTATAAACCCACATTTGCGAAATAAGTCCAGTGATCTAACACATATACTGAAAACTGAACCCCATCTGATTATTTTAATCATAGTCAGCTAAAGCCTGAGAGCCTGGCAGATTACATTGTCGGGTGTTGAAATTAGCTGACGATGTGATAACTAGGATTAACCTAGTTTATTTTTAAAATTAAGTGTAAGTGTAAATTTAATCACTGACATTGTATCATAGAGTAAAGTAGTTTATGTTTAATACATTTTGAAAACAAAGTGCTTATTTTTTATTATGACTGGTCGAAGAAAAATTAGTGTGTACAACTCGCATTTAATGGCCATTAAGTCCGCATTCAGTACGACACTTGTCAAGGCTTGTATCGTAATTCTCATACTCGTGTCTAATAGCCTTCATTAAATGCTCGTTGCATAATATACTGTTTTCCATGTTTTGAATTTGATGAAATAATATTATATTATAAGCTTTTAAATTCATCTCCATAGGCGCGATCAAGTCGTAAATATGTATCATTATATGAGATTATTTATTTATTTTTATTTTACTTATTTTCAGATCAACATATGGGTTAATATTGTTACTTGGGTTTTTATAATCTAGTCATCTATGTATTTTATGGCTGTTAACTAATATTTTTTGGGGGAGCTAATTTTCATTTTGGAGGCTAGCTCCCCCCCTAGTTGCGCCTGTTTATAAACGTTGCCTAAAACGCACCATTTTTTAGATTTGAAGATTTTATTTCTTAAATGATTTTTTTACATATATCTTTCAAACGAACGACAATATTAAAAAAATATTTGGTGAAGTTTCCGAACATCGCCAGTGACGTCAAACTTCTACGCCACTGGTCCTCTGGTCCTAGCCACAAATTTTGTTTATTTTTTAGATTATGTATGATATTTTTTTCTATGTGCGTTTTGGAGGCAATATTTATAAAGCAGATAAAGACTCGCTCATATTATTTTTCGATGTTCTATTGTTCCCTGAAGTTTCCGCCATGGATATCGGACCACTCTGTATACCGGGTGGTCCAAAAAAAACGGGAAATTTTTTATTTCTCTAATAGTTTCGCCAATTTTTAACCGATTTTAATTATTCAAAAACTAAATTATAACTAAAAGATCACGTTATGAGGTAATATAAATATATTTTAATTATTATTAAAATTGTAGATGGCGTTAGTCATCAAACTTGGGCCTTCTTTAAGATCGGCTGGAACTTTTTTTGCTAAATAAACAATGAAAAGATTGAGGAAGTATAATAGAATAAACATTTGTGAATATTTAAGACATCAAACACTAAAATCGACCAGTTGGTTCCGAAGATATAGTCCGTAACATAAAACCGTTTCATCACAATTTTGTTGGTATTCTATGCCACTCGTCTAAACACCAATATTTATTTTAGTCAAAACGGCATTAAAATATATTTATATTACCTCATAACGTGATCTTTTAGTTATAATTCAGTTTTTGAATAATTAAAATCGGTTAAAAATTGGCGAAACTATTAGAGAAATAAAAAATTCCGTTTTTTTTTGGACCACCCGGTATATTTTTCTTTTTCAAATGTGATATTCAAAACACATTTCTGGACATCAACATGCTATTGAGATGTCTCATGACGTAAGTTTGGTCCAATCGATTTATTTTGGCGTCGGGAATGGATGGTTTCTTTTTGTGCACTTATTTCTGGGACACTCTGTATACAGTGAGGTTGAATAGTAAGGAACAAATTCAATATCTTTAAAACGCCCAAGTTTTGGGAAAATGGCGCGGACAGGTCGATTTTGATTTTACATTGGGCCTATTTTAAAAATATATGTTATTCTACAAGGTGTCCCAAAAAAGCTGAGCTGTGATCAACTTTAATTTTTTGTATTTCGAATTCTTTATAAAATTCTAAACATTTTCTATACCTATATCACTAAAATCAATAGTTTAGGTTATTGTCAAGTAGCCAATGGGAGGCATTTGGAACACATGTTGGAATAATTTTAATTTGTTGCTAACCTAAAAATAAAATACATTTAATATTAAAAATATTTTCTTTTTCAAAAAAATTAATTTTAAATATATCAATAACTCTGAACCAATTGATTTTAGATATAGGATGTAATACTTAGAAAATGTTTAGAATTTTACAAGGAATTTGAAATTACAAAAAAATTGGGGGTTGCCATTTGAAAAATTAAAGTTGTCACAGCCCAGTTTTTTTTGGGACACCTTGTAGAATAAAAAATATTTTTAAAATAGGCCTACTATAAAATCAAAATCGACCTGTCCGCACGATTTTTCTAAAACTTTTGAAGATATTACATTGGTTCCTTATTTTTCGACCTCACTGTATATACCGGGTGGCCACGAGTCGTTGTACGCCCCCAAATATTTGGTTGTTTTGAATTTAAAAATTTTGGTTTTGGTATACGTGAGTAAAACAAAAGTGGGCTAATTTTAGACTAACAGGAACGAAACTATCACTTGACATCAACTTTTTTTCTTAAGTAGAATGACCGTGTTTTTCTTTGTGGTGTTTTATAAAGCATAAAATTCTAACCAACGCTTTTTTCCAATTTCAAAAATTCAAATAAATAAGTGAGATACGGACGATTTTTTATTTTTTACAAAATGACCGCGTCAGATGAATGTGATGTAAGAAAATTACTAAGTAGGCTATGGAAATTAAAGCTTATGCATCATTATGTTTGATTAATAAAACAAAATAGTACGGTCCCATTAAAAAATTTTCCATAATCCATATAGAACCCCTACGGAAATGAAAACGAAAATTAAATTCTTTTTTGAGAAAAACTAAAAATTGTCGTAACTATCACTAATTTTATTTAAATACCTATTTTATTCTTTACAGACAAGCTTACTGACTTGATCATAATTTCCATAGCCTACACTATAGTAATTTTCTTACATCGTATTCATCTGCCATTTTGTAAAAAATAAAAAATCGTTCGTATCTCAATTTTTGAAATTAGAAAAACCCGTTGCAGTTAGAATTTCATGCTTTATAAAACATCACAAAAAAATCACGGTCATCTATTTAAGAAAAAAAGTTGATGTCACTTCCGGTTCAACCGGAAGTGATATTTTCGTTCCTGTTAGTCTAAAAATAGCCCACTTTTGTCTTACTCACGATTACCAATCAGCCAAAACAGAACACTGTGTAAACATGTATACTTAGTATACATATACGAGTAATAAACAAATTTTGTAAGTACATACTTATATATATAATTTTTTTTCTAGCAGTATAAAAATATTGTACATATATGAACGCTAAGTGAACACCCTGTATAGATAAGTCATTCAAAATGAAGGGACAAAGCACTCAAAGCAGTCATCAATGTAATCATGAGTGAAACTTTTATAATCGTGGGTAAATTTTTAAATTGATCACGCTGTACACTACACAGATTTTTAATAACACAAAAAGATCGGTACGGTCCAGATGCACATAATTTATAAATAAACTTCCAAGTTCGTTTACCCCCCGGCAAGAAATACATCTTTGAAAGCAAAAACGGACACAGATTGTGCTTATTGAAACAGATTCTGAATGAATATGTTTGAAAAAGCCACTTGTCCTCTTTAGAGCTTTTAAAATAAACATAAGCGTTCTTCTTCGTATTATTGCGAACATAAGGCCAAACAAAAAACACATGTTATTGACAGGGCAATATGAGCATGTTCCGAGATTATCGTTTATTCTAATAAAAAAATATAGTACTTGAGTGTTATTTACTACTGTCAGTAATTGTTTATAGTGAGTATAAATATTGTGATAATTTCAGCTACTTTGGAAGCAAAAATGTGTAAATATAAATTGCCCAGTATAATTATTAACGATATAAACCGTTATGATGAGTATACGGTGTGTCAATAAACTGAAAGTGCAGAATGCTATAAAAAAATACTTTTTATATTTATGTACAGGGTGTAACTGTTTTAAATACAGAAAATTGATGATTCGATATATTTTTGAAAAATAAGTGGTTTTTGTGCTATGAACTTTTTTTCATAGGCGCGTAGTTTCTGAGATACAGGGCGTTGAAATTTGTATTTGAGTAATGTTTTCGTGGCATAACTTTTGCATTTTCAATGTATTTATTGTATTTATTCCACATTTGGCAGTCGTTTATGGTTAACTGGAACCTGAGGAAATGGTAAAAATAAACGGAATTACAAACTTGGGTTGTCTGTCTGCCTGTCATGGAAAATTGCATTCATTTTTTTTTCGTTTACGGGATCAGGACCGGACTAGGTCAGAACGCAATGGGCACCTCTTAGTGTCAATCAACTGTCTCAACGATTTTTGTAAGATAATTCCTATCTAAACATGATCGAATCCTGCTTATGCAATCTCTTTAACTTTTTTCGTATCTCCTCAAATAAGGAAGTTATAACCGTTTGTGGTTTTCCTACTTTTCAGGTTTTTGTAATACATCTCACAAAGTATGCTATGGATTTCAAATTTCTTTTTACTGAAATATAGCTCACAAAAAATGGGATTACTATTTCTAAAACTTTATTCTTCAACAATAGATATTAAGCGAGACATTTGGTGTGGCCCTCGTAAAATAGACAGCCTGTATATCATTGCAATCAGAAAAATATGTAGATTTCAAAAAACTGAAAATATATAGGGTGTTTCCGTTTAAAAATATGCAAGTTTGCTATGTCCCGCTTTTATGGAACACCCTATATATTCAAAGAGATCTGCATATAAAAATTAATAAACCTCCCATACAACTTTTATTTGAAACATTTTTTTTTTACTTGAAAAATTAAAAATTTATAGTGGGGGTCAATTCTCGTGTGATCTGTACGTGCTACCTAAACTTTTTTCTACTAAGGTATTTTATCTAATTTTCTTGTCACTACTACCTACTAATACTAATATACTATTATACTAGATTTCTTCGTTATTGTTGTTCAACGATGATTTTTCTGATATAAAAGGTTATCTAGGTTTACAGTTATTTCTTGAATTAAATTGATTTAAATACAAAAAATAGCAACAATTAATAACTTTCCATGACGAGATAAAGGTTGCAACTTATGACATCACCTACCAAAAGTTTCTACTTACATTATCTTATTTCTTATGCTACTGTCGTACTGTCCATTTATTTTGTATACATATATATAAAATAAATGGACTGCCAGCTAAATTACAGATTTAGAGTAAATACCTACCATCTAATTCTAACTTTGCCGTCATGGTTATGGTTATATGGATGATCCCTACACCATTTTATTCAATTTTCTATATAGGTATCTAAACGTTACTACTTGTCATACGTCACATGTCAAAAAGTGACAGACTTTTTTATCTACGCTCGTTATATAATGACAGTAATATGACACTCATTTATGTGACATAGTACTAGTGCGATATAGGTATATTTATCGCACGCATTTTATAAAAAAAGCACGCAAACCACCGGTTGCTAAAGAGATATCAACAAACAGCTATTGTTATTCCCTTAGTTATTACTTACTTGTAGATACTGTCTGGTGTTGTTAATAAATAATATTAATTGATTAGCAGTTTTTTATGTCTAAAAGAATTTAAAAAGTCGAGCGTAGATAAAGTCTCGTATATTATGCGTGCCATATCTGTATTTTATAGCATTTCTTTACAAAACTCACCTTCGGTTCGTTTTGTAAACTTCAGACGCGTGCTATAAAATACCTCATATCTTGTACTTGTAATAAGAACTTACTTGCCATGCTTTGAAAATGTTCTCTAAAGAACACATTAACTGGCTATAAGGTGTATGTTCGCTATTTCTAAATGAGAACCTCCTCCAAGGTCTCTTCAGGCATAAAGGATGTATTATCCTCGACATTCCTTGATAATGGAAAATTGCGAGTTTATGTCATATTATGTTGCTTATCACTAGAAAGTACTACACTACACATTTGGCATGTAACTATATTAATTGAGGGTAAATTCACCATAATTGGTTCACACACGAGTTATTGTTATTAATTATGAAGAACGAGTTGACCCAGCTCAGTTTCTTCGTCAAAACAATCCTTGTATAGTTCCGCTAAGTGAAGTTGAAAAATTGATTCAGCTATATATATCGTTATACCTGTATATCTCTACATATACAGGGTGAATAGCAATTACTCATTTTAATTTTAAGAGGATGTTTCTGTTGATATTTATAACACAAATTACCAATAAAAAAATATAAAAAAGAAAGTTGAAAAACTGACCTACCCTACGTAAAATTCTGGTAAACTTTTGCGTACCGCTTCGTCGCTCTACTAAGGGTCGGTTGTATAAAAGTGGTTCAGCGAAAGTTCAGCTGATTTGGTTCAAAATCCAAGGATACCGATTGTTGCAAGAATGGTATCCTTGGATTTTGAACCAAGTTCAGCTGAACCACTTTTATACAACTGGCCCTAACCCACTTATGAGGTGAACAACCTGCCTTGTAATCCAAGTCACAGGCTCCAAAGTTCTAACGTAAAAAACGTGACAAAAAAAACGTCTCATAAAGTTAAGCCGCCGTTCGACGGTCTTTCATATTCGACCACCTGCAATATATAAATTTGCGGTCGGAGACAAGTTAATTGACAGTGACACTAGTGACAGTAAAAACTAGTGAATTTATGATTGCAAAAAACACGGTGAATGCAAAGACCTATCCTGATTTATTTTCTGTTGAGATAGGTCAGTTACGAAGTTCTGAAAATGTTGACGTATTTTAATTTATTTTCTTTCTCGAAAACTACAGGGTATATATTTTTTATTTTTTGTATATGGCCTTACCATATAAGGGACCTACCATCCCTTAAAATTAAAATGAGTAATTGGTATTCACCCTGTATAGGGGTCTTGTTCATTATAACTTTCATTTTTAAGAATAAAGAGTTAGATTCGATGCATCTATTCCGTGGCGTGGCACTTGCTTAAAGAGCTCCTGGAATTGGAGTTGTATATTGACAAGGGAGGAGTTATATAGGTACTATAATTTTGCTTGACTAGAACACCTCTAATATTCATAACAGCAATCCTGAATACTTGGTACAACCTAATATCAGCCTTTTATGCACTTTTTCGTAGAACAACAGTTGGAAATGATTATCTATTTCCGTAGATCACAAGTAGATTCCATTTAGAATTGATGATGATAGCCAGGTTATTTACCAGATATGAACCCCTTCTCTCTTTTTAAGATACGCATTTTTATTAAGTAAATGAGCAATAATTTAATTGTGTAAATGTATCTTTGAAAATGGGTAAAACGGTTAAAGAAATTTCTAATATTTACACTAAAAGCGAATTTGTTTTTGAATACAAAACAGAAAACGATTGATAATGGTATCTCTCAAAATGGATGCACCAAATTTAACGTATCTTGTTTATAACTTAGAATTGATAAGCAAGGCATGACCTCGAAATGCATTTGACATTTTTTTGTAACTGTTTGAGCATTGACTAAACAAACAGTCAAACATTTTGAGAATAGAATTTAACTTTTCAAAAATCAAACATGACCTTGGAAAGGTCACTTTCGATAGATTCCAACATCTCACGATAGGCTTTCAGCTGTGGCCCAAGACTTTCCATTTTACCTTTGTGTTTTACCAAGTTTCGTCTATATCGAATATTTTTGAAAGATCGTGTTTCTCTCCTAGGATTTCCCAAAAATGCTTTTTTTTTCGAAAATTTCATTTTTTTGGACTCACTCAGAATGGCATTAACTTTTTTATAGAGCTAGTCAAAGGGCATCTTTAGGTCTTCATCGCGAGTCGATAGGTTGAACCGTTTTTAAGTCGAAAGGATTTTTAAGAAAGTAACTATACTCCACTTCCTGTAGGCCGACAACTTTCCGTCTCCGAAATTAAAGGTTTTTTTTGTGAGTATCTTCTATTAGTGTGAATTTAATAAATACCGGATAAAGGATTCGAATACTTTTTCATGATAAACAGAAGGACAGACTGCATTTTCAGCATTAGATTAGAAATCGATGTATACCGCTTTTCGATGAATATATTGAATTTCGAAACCCACTCCTCTTCATGAAACTCTCAAACAAAGCATCTACATTTTTTTAAATATACTAACCTTCCTTTTTTAAGTACCTATTGAATTTTATATCGGCGAAGGACAAAATTATTCCTCTAATGGTGAGTTGTTGGTACTAACTGCATTTGGATTTGCAGGTGTAATACAGCGCAAGCCGGGGCTTTTGCCCGTTGAATAGCTGTTTCCTATAATCCTATTTATTATTGAATTTTAATTTTGCATTTAATTCGTTGCAGTTTTCATCGTTCATATTTTAACCAAATGATGTTTGAAAGTATAAAGGCACATACGATAAATTTGGCAAAAGGTGTAACTGTTGGTAAACCTTCATTTGTATTGTTGGTCCTTGTAGGTCTTCATAAATTTACACTAAAATATTTGCGTGTTAAACTTTTGACTTTTGTTTTTGAGTTCATCGTTCATGTAGCTTTCTGCTATTGCGTCTGGTTGATTGTCGATAAAATAATGGAAACATAAACATAAAGATATACGTTAAAAAATTGTACTCACGTGACTGCTGCATATACATGGGATATTCCTGCCACGAACAACACAAAAAATACTGAATTTGGTACCATTTTCGAAAATCTGCAACAAGCAACACTAATTTATAAATTATTAAATTGAATCACCGTTTTCGCTAATAGTGTCAATAAATTGAATTGAAAGATAAATAACGATTTATCTGTGTTGACCTTTTGTACGGACACGAGCAAGGTCTTTGAAAATATTGTTAAGTTTCCTGGAAAATACACTTTTTGTAGCTGTTATGTGTTTATTATTTTTATTTTCATTTGTTACCTAATTAATAGTTTATTAAACCGACGGAGACTTATACATATATTCGTAGCTAAACAAAGAACGTACTAAGTAACGTTCCCTATGCAGGATGTTTGTAAATTAAATGGTTTTAGTATATCTTATTCCTTTTATAATATTGACGTCCATGAACTATTAAATTGCATTTGTTTGTAAATAAATCGCCAAAATAAACCGCCAAACTGAAGAGGCGAAAATTGTATAAATACAGATCTCGATACAGATATACAGGTGTGTCGACTGGCGACAGATTACTAGCAAATTCTAGTACGTATTTAATTGACATACTGAAAGTTACAAAAAAGTTTATAAATGGTACAGGAAATCTCACAAGCACACGCGATTTTGTGAAAAAACAGTGACACCTTTGTTTTCAAATAAAATATTTTTTGGTTAGCCCGTACGCACGCCCCTGTATTCTTGATAAAAAAACTGCAACCATTATCCGATAAAGAATACAAAACAACCTATCTATGCTAAAATTCAAAAAGCTATCTTTTGTTAATATTGAGTTATGGCCAATTATTCTAAAAATTTTTCCATTTTTAACACCCTCTGTAGATCTTAAACGAAGCACGAAGCAGAATTCGACCATATAGGGCAAACTGTCTTTATTTTACGCTGAACTAGCTCCTGGTAAAGTCCTACTATTATAAACTGGACCACCCTGTGTAATATTGTGACTTAACGATTGGTATTCGGTCTCAATAATTAAAAATTTCATATGTCCAATGTCTTGGGTCATCATCGACCCTCCCGTAAAACCGCTACTGCTACTGTCTACATCGGCAAACAAGTTTCGTGTAAAGTTGCTTGTGTTAGGACAAGAAATGCCATAAAGCTCTTCTTTGACAATTAGCCGCTGTATTTCTAGATAAATTAAAAACGATTAACTTATCTTGGTCAACCGACTACACAGTACTACACTAATGAGGTGTAATTAAAAGTAAATAATACATCCTTATTTAATAATGACAAATACAAGAAATAGAGATACAAAGATATTTTATTGAGTAGCTAAATCCAAAGCTAGGATAAGAACATTTAGGCACTGAATTCGAATTATCTTTTTCTATTTGAATGAAGATATTAAACATAGAAGAATTGATAATCCAGGCAGGGCCACCCCGCAAGGGCTAAATGGGCTATGGCCCCGGGGTGCAGTCTTTTAGGGCGGCAATTTTGCTTGCACTCAAATCAGTTCATCCCGCTCCCCCTTTCACTCCCATGTATTTTATTATGAAGAGCATTATTGTTAATAACCCACGGGCTCCAAATATCTTAGGACGGTTCTGGATTGTTTGGGTAAAACCTAAATAATGTTGTAAAAATACGTAACAAGCAAAGAAAATAGACTAATTCGTAAAAACATGAAGCCTTATAAGAGTGATTAAAGTGATGAAAAATTAAAAAAAAATAATATAGGTGTCCTGATTATCGAGAAACACACAATGGCGTAAACCGCGATCGTCTATCCACAGCCTTCTTGATAGATTAAAGAAGGCTGTGGTCTATCTATCTCGACCTTGATTTCGACTAGTTACATTCTAAAGTGATTTTGATGATTTTCAGATTATATGTTTATATACAGGGTGTCCCATTTAAGATGTATCCACCCTCCTAAAATCTTTATTTGTGAACTGATTTTCGAAATATTTTTTTTCTGGATAGGGCTTAGAAAAATGCATTTAAGCTATAGGTACCTTAAATTTTTAAAAAAGGTACATCATGACCTACTGAGACGTATTTTTTTTAGCGAAATTTCGAGAAAAACTATTAGCGATTTTTTTAGAGAAAAACTAATACCAGAATTAGATTCAGGACCTTTTAAAACCTAAGTGGTGTGAATTTTGCGACATGTTAAAGAAAATGGAGAGGAATTTTTAACGACAAACTTTTTTTTGTAAACAAAATCGGTACTATTTTGAAATTATCAGTAATTTAACATTTTCCACAATTCTCTGTTTTATTTGAAGACGTATTAAGAAAAAATCGACAGTACGGTAACGACTAAAAATGTTGATACGGTTATTGAAAACAAATAAAACATTACATTAGTTATTAAAGCTAATTAAACAATTCACTGGAAAAATATTGCAATAATCCTTTGAAAAAACAAATAGTAAAAATAAAAACAACAAATAAACAAATAAAAAATTATTAAGATTTACTGGTAGCAAAACTACGACAAAATTATTAAAAGAACAAGATTCCTAAAAATAATCAAATTAATCAACTAATAATTAAATTGCACTATTCTCAATGAGTCCACCATTCACCTTATGCATTTTTCAATACCGTTTGTTTTTTTCAAAGGATTATTACAATATTTTTTCCCAGTGAATGGTTTAACTAGCTTTAATAACTAATGTATTGTTTTATTTGTTTTCAATAACCGTATCAACAGAAATTAGATACCATTTTTAGTCGTTACCACTGTCGATTTTTTCTTAATACGTCTTCAAATAAACCAGAGAATTGTGGAAAATGTTAAATTACTGATAATTTCAAAATAGTACCGATTTTGTTTACAAAAAAAAGTTTGCCGTTGTTAAAAATTCCTCTCCATTTTCTTCAACACCCTGTATCATAATGTCGCAAAATTCACACCACTTAAACTCGGGCCAAAAAGAGTAGTCAGTAGAGCAAAAACTCACCGGCAATTCTTCAAAGGACTTAGCTGTTATGGAATACAGAAGCGGCAGCTCGTTTTACCATATAATCCCATATAATTCAGAGAAATATATCCAGTTTTCTCCGCCTACCAGAGATGAAAACCACAACTAGGTCATTATGTTTAATTGGTATAGTCAACCAAATACAGTAAATGCTTGAACGTGCCGCCCTTATACCCAATAATTTGTTCGGCTATTGGAAAGGTCGTCGAGAGGGCTTAGATAGCGCATTCAGTGGCGTCACATATGCTGCAACGCAAAGGATGTGCATTGTTCAACTGCGTTGCTATACCTAATTCGTGGAGATAATGTTGCCAGATGTAAGCATATTATTTAAAATTTAAGACATGGTAACTCATATTCATGCATAATTAACACAATCCGCTTTCATTTGTTCGAATTATGGAATTTATGAAATTCGTAAATCCGTACGCCCCTGGCTCTACTGACTACTCTTTTTGGCCCGAGTATAGGTTTCAAAAGGTCCTGAATCTAATTCTGGTATTCGTTTTTCTCTAAAAAAATAGTTTTTCTCGAAATTTCGCTAAAAAAAGTACGTCTCAGTAGGTCATGATGTACCTTTTTTAAAAATGTAAGGTTAGCTTAAATGCAGTGTTCCAAGCCAAGTCCTATCCAACAAAAAAAGATTTCGAAAATCTGTTCACAAATAGAGATTTTAGGAGGGTGGATACATCTTAAGTGGGACACCCTGTATGTTCAAAACATCAATATAAATATATCAAATTGGATATTTTTGTTATTGTGCTTGTCAGGGCCATTCTAACTACGGGGCTAAATGGGTTATAGCCCCCCGGGACGCCAGCCTTTTAGGGCGGCAATTTTGTTTGCACTCAAATCAGTTCACCCCGCTCCCGCTTCCCCTCCCATGTATTTTAATATTTATAGCCCGCGGGAGCCAAACATCTTAGGACGGCCCTGAATCCAGAGAATACAAAGGATGAAGGACCATTTTAAGATTTTTGATCGTAATAACTTTGGGAACCGATAAAAATCGTTAACATTTATTAGGAGAAGCATGTTATTTTTTTTTTTTTCAGAAGCTTTCCTCAAACTAAGTTGATATAGGTAACAAATAGGACAACCATGTATGTATATTGTTTTAATGGAAATTATTTTGTGTATCTAATCAATTAGACACACGTATGGACATCGATATTTCTTCCACAACGTGCCACATACAAGGATGCCACTTATATCTCGCAGCAAGCATTACGACATTGCGCCTCTTTATAATTCTTTCACTCACCACTTAAAATCAAATTAAAGGATCTAAGTAGGAACGGAAAGTTAAATTTGCTTCATGACACTGGCAAAAATAAAATAGACAATACCTACTCCGTAAGATACCAACAGTATTATTAACAATGAGCAGTGACGTAGTAACTAAAAGTTTAGGTGAGTAAAAGAAGGTACAGGGTTAATTTCATTAATCTGAACCCCCCAATTCTTATTTTTATCTTCGACCGATTTAAAAAAAAAAAAACTGGACTTATACGGTTTTTTATGTAGATTCACTCCTGTGAACGGATTTGGCAGTAGCGTTTTAAATATACAGGGTACGTAAACCTTGTATATTTTAACAAATTTCAATTCCTCCAATCATTCTCATTACAAATATATACACAAATAGTTTTTGGTTTTTGAGTTATTTTTACTTTATTATGGAAACAAAACAAAAGCGGTATTTTATAAACTCATATAATAAATCAATAAATGAAGTAAATCAACCAACAAAACAAAATATATGAATTATTAATAGTACATTAAACAACAAGTTTAGAAAAGCAAAGTTTTACTAATATGGTGTTTGTACGAGCGAGCGCAGCGAGCGAGTAACTCAAAAACTATATGAGTTTAATAAATCTGCTTTTCTTACGAGATTTGTTTATACTATTTTTTCGCATTTTGTGTTAGTAGGTAATTATAAGCAAGTAGTGATAGATATAAAACCATTACAAAGTTTGAAATTTAAAAAATGTCATGGTATATCCGTAACCTAGTAACTGACACGGCTTTGTTTATTTACATAATAACAGTTAAGTACAATTTTTGTGAGTCGAATTGATTTTAAGTTATATAGATATTAATTATAAAAATGAATCTTGCTACTGAAAACAATTTAGAAAATTGTTCTGAAGACATTTAAAATGCCGCTCGAGAAGCAACTTCGAGCTTGCTTCTTTTAAAATCCAAGGAAGAATACGAGAAGTTATATGACATATTTTCTGTCAAACTGTTTTTTATTAACACTGACATTACTATAATAGTAAAGTGACATTTTCATGTGGTAAAGTGCCACTTTATTAAACGATTTTGAATTTAATAAAATAGCATATTATCAGTCAAAATGCGAAAAAACAAATTACGTAACATTTTCAAAGTATCCACCATTAACTTCGATACATTTCAAACAAGGTTTAATAAAATTTGAACGGAGTCCAGACCTGAATCAAGATTATTTTCTTTGGGGAACGCTCAAAGACCAAATTTACAGCGAACCAGTGAAAAATTTTGAACAATTAAAAATCAAATTGAAAATTTAATTTAGCTAAATTTGGATACAGCACATTTTCGAAAAATTCGTTCGAATTTTTTTAAACGTTGTTTGAAATTTAAAATGTATCGAAGTTAATGGTAGTTATGTTGAAAATGTTATATAATGTTTTAATAATTATATGTATTTTGTTCTGTTTGTTGATTTACTTCATTTATTGATTTATTATATGAGTTTATGAAATTTGTTTGCCAATTAACGCTTTTGTTTCGACGTGGACGACGTGTCCATAATAAAGTGAAAATAACTCAAAAACCAGTAAACCGCGCGATCATACAATATGTGTATACATATATTTGTAATCAGAATTATTGGATTAATTGAAATTTGTTAAAATATACTGGGTGTTCCATTTAAAAAACCTAACTTTTTTGCGTACCCTGTATATTTAAAAAGCTACTGCCAATCCGTTAGCAGGAGTGAAATCTACATAAAAAACCGTGTTTTTTAATTTTTTGATCGGTTAAAGGTAAAAATAAAAAAGGGGGGTTTACTTTAATAAAACTAACCCTGTACATGTTTCAGAAAATACATTTACCTCTTAAACATATAATAGTTTCAGCATTAAATATTGCGCTTGACTACTAAATATTTGTGGATATTTGTACATTAATTAATAGTAATCTGAAGTTGTACAGAGTTTTTCCTTATAATTAGCCACACCCTACAGAATTTATTTGAAGAAATACAGAATTTTATATAAAAAAGTTGCAGTATTTTTTCTGAATTTTCATATTTGCCAATAGAACAAACAAAACAATCGTAAAATGGTGAAATTCTATAAACTTGAGGTTTTTTAAATGAAACACCCTATATATTATATATTATATTTTCGAAATCCGTATAATTTTTTGATTTCAAATATATAAGTTTTTCTCATGAATAACGCAAACGCAAGTCGATCGACTGGCCAACGGTGAGGAATCAGCTTAGTTTACATCACATTCAAAGTCCAATACTGTTAAATAGAAATTACATCGGTATTAGTGCCATATCAAAGGTTTCGAGTTCCGACCCGCCCTTCTTTAGGAAGATACCATAAGTTATTTGTCACCACTGTTATTTTAGAGGGTAATAAGACCTTTCAAAGACCTTGTTTATAGATATACCGCTAGTTTACACATTCCCAGAAAATATGGGCATCCGTTGCAATTTTGGAACTCGACTTGGTAAAGTCGGTTAAAATAAAAATATACAAATATAGTTCAAAATTGACCAGTGACAGACAAGAGCAATTTTATACTAACTAGGTAAATGTTTCATATTGAAAAGATATCAGATAATTTGTTAGTAAATAATAAAGTGTTCAGGCAAATTTTGCTGGTAATGTTTAGTGCATGCTTTTATTATAGGGGCAAAGTTAATGTATGCTGGGTTAATTTGTAAAACAGACATGAGGGCTCGGTGTTGAAAAAAAATAAATTACGAGTTATATTATAAGTGTTATAAAACCCTTAAACCATTAACCATATATTGTGTAACTCTAGGCGGTAAATCTTTATAATATTATGATATTTTAATTTTTATACCTAGGTAGGTACTCAATATTATAAACAATCCGATATTTTTATTTACTTAAAATGCAATTTGTATAGCTGATTTGCCACCTACAATACATATTAAAATCGCGTTTTTGGATTGGGTTGGTCAAAGGGTGGCTTAGTCAATTTTAGATCTGCCTTGGCCCACCCCAGGGCCGTCTTAAGATATTTGGCGCCCGTGGGCTATTTACAATAATGCGCCCCTCTTCATAAAAAAATACATGGGAGGGGAAGCGGGAGCGGGATGATTGATGATGATTTGAGTGCAAGCAAAAATGACGCCCTAAAAGGCTGGCGCCCCGGGGCTATAGCCCATTTAGCCCTATTTAGGGTGGTCCTGGCCCACCCTCTGGCAATGTCACATGCCAGAAATATCTGCAGTCATTGCACCCTACCTATTGTAAACATCTTATTGAAATTCATATAAATAACATATATTTTTTAAGAAAACACTTGATTTTAATAGTTACTTATCGTTTGGTCAAATGTAAATACTATCGAATATTTTTGTTTATATCGCAACGATGAACCATTATCTTAGTTCATTAATTATAAAATATGAATATAAACATGTCTCACAGTTCGACCGTGCGATAATAATATTGAAAAAAAAATGTTTTGATGGATTTTTTTATTAAATGTATTTCAAAACATTAAATTTTCATTAGATAGAACTAGAAGTTAAAAATGTGGAAATTTTGATAAAATGAAAAATAAATCGAAAAATTATAATATGATGGAGAGGTAGTTCACCACCAAGACCTATATAGGAGCATAAGAGCTCTAATATTATTTTATTTAAAGGGAAGAAGTTGACCACATGCAAATCGCACAATAATTGGTATCAATTTTTCACAAACACAAATACTTAATATAATTGCATGGAAAAAATATTGTTTCTTTATACATATACCTTCAAAAGAGTTCAAAATTTTTGTCGAATAATTTTCATCATGGAACTTACATGACTATCGAATTCAAGAAATCTTGTATATTTCCTTGTATATTGTTACTGGGCATGCCACAAATAACAAAATGAATATTTTCGAAATATGTATTATATTGTTTATCCATACTTTGCTAAAGCTTTTAATTCTATTTGACGATATTTTGGAAGTTAATATCTTATATGTCACCAGATCTGGCTGTAAGGCTAACCGCCGAATGCAAATAAATAAATCACCGCTTCTCTTTCCTTCTTGTTACTGGCAATTATTTTATATTGCAAATAACATCAAAAAATCTGGAGACGTTCCAGTTACCATGAAAGCAGACAAACTAGCAGATGGAGATAATTCTTTAGAACAAATATTTTTCGATTTGGTAAGGTTGAAAAACGATGAACTTTTATTTCCACTCTCGTCCCCTTTTTTCTGTTGTCGGAAATTGTACAATGCAAATTGTACTATTTAAAATTAATAGCGCTAATGCAAATTATTCCAGTTGGTGCCATATATAAAGTAGAAAATGCCAAGCATTAGAGTTATAACCAGAAATGTTATATCGAAATATGTAGTTCTATGATTTCTGATTTTTTTTTATAAAAATACGCCATAAAATGTAGTCCACATATTTTCGAATCGCCCTGTGAATTACTTTTTAATCAACAGGGTATTATAACTTCAATCTTCAGAAATAAATATAGAATAATTTCGAAATAAGCTGGAACACATTATGTAAAGATCCAGTCTTTCTATAGAATTCCAGTAGTTTAATAATAACTAATTTTTGCATATGTAGTTCAATTATTATGGAAAATACTAATATATAAACATTATTAAACAAAAACAATTAAAGAGAATATTTGCTAAAGAAAATTTACTATCTTAAATATTATTTTATAATAAAAAATAACTTACTTTTATAATAATTATTAAACACTACACTAATTAATTAAAATATATGTATACACAAATTTATTACAAGTAAACTTATTTATTGTTCTTCCTCAACACCAAATCTTCATGTTCCTCCGAGAGGCACAAGTAGACTGAAGGTTTGCGGCTATTATTATCTATTTTGAATTATTCAAAAAGAGAACAAAAAGCCGCTTTAAGTTAAGTTGCGAACATCTATCTGCTATTGTTGTTTCAGCAAGCAATGAAGAGATGGTGCTGAAGAGGCTGGACGAGTAACGTACAGGTCAGGAGTGGGTTTACAAATCTTTTTAAGATAAAAGTAAATACATTTTGGTTCCGTCCGTTTCGTGGTTATTTGAAATTATTGGCGAAATACTTAATCAATTATGTCCTTCCTTTGAATATTGAATAGAAATATTTTGGTTTCAAAACAAAAGCAGTTTAATTCATTTGCCTTGCTCGTCGACGTGTGCTATTTTAAATAAAATTAAACACTATATCTATAATTCTCGAGGCGTCCCACACACAAGGTAGTAATACAGGCCCCTTAATATTTTGCATCCATAAAGCATTAATTATACTGCTTTTTAATACCGTCAGTTTGTGTTAAAACTTCTCCAGTATATTATTCTCTTAATGTTCCATATCGACTGTACACAAAATTAATGAAGAATTACTAGAAATTTTTGAGGTGTTGCGATTGTTCTTGATTGTGTTTTAAATCGAGCCTCGTGAAAACAACCTCATCAGTTAAAAATTAAATTCATATTTCTTTAAAAAATATTTTTATTTCTTATAGAAATTGATCATTTCTGCATAACGTGATTATAGGGTAAAAACGTATTATGGGTGTTGGAACTAAATAATCGATAAACCCCATAACCATTAACCGCGCAAAATTTAGGGGATAGGTTTTAAATTTTGAATTTTTTTGAAAGTGAAAAAACGTTTCGCAAATTTTTTATTACAAAATTTTTTTTTAGAGCAATGAGGTTGACACCCAGCATTCACTACAGATGGAGTTACATAAGTGACATTATTTGGTACATTTATAGACATGGACCATTAGATACTTCCAAGGCAAAGACAAAACCAAAACCCAATTCATGCAAAGGATAAAAGCCACTAAGAAAAATTAAATAAACATTTATATAATTTAATTTGAAACATCCCCAAAAATCTGTAAAAAGTATGAAATTAAATTTCATTTTCAAGAACCAAGATGTGCGGTGAAAGAAAATTAAAAAATCCTGCTAATATATATCAAACATAAATAACATAATATATTTTTGAAATTAAATATTTTGCGTTGAATTCAAATTGACGCTTAAGTAAGATTATATTTTATATATTTTAGCGTCTTTTGGAGATAGATGGTACAATTTTTTTATCATTACTTTTAGAAAATCCAAAGTAAGTATATAAAATTATTTTAATTAAAATCATAATTTAGGATTAAATAATAAATGTTTCTATTAGTATACACAAATGACAAATGATACGAATTATTGTAATTTAAATATTAAAACAATGATACATAAATGGTCATGTTTTATAATTCATATAGGACTTCATTTGTATCAGTTTATTTAGTTTTTTGTCATTCGTGTTTTTGTGTCGATTCTAACAAGATATTTAATAAATATTTACATTTTTTGCAGTGTTACATGCAGTTGCTTCTGAGAATCTCACATGTCATAGCAAACCCAGCTTCTAAACAAAGAAAGCTAAACGTCATACATTGGCCAGCATTTCCATTGCTGCAGTAATAGTAGGCCAGACTGACGATCAACGCGACATAAGAATCAAGAGAGTTATAATTTTTCTTACAACTCTCTGATGTTGGCGTTTTTACAAAGTCCAATGTGTTTTTCATGTTTAAGTGATTGTGTCTGTAGGTATATTTGTTAGTTTAAGTGTTGTGATGTGTTGTGATGTTCCTATTCCATATGAAAATGAAATAGGTGTCGTTTTGGAGACACTATAAGAAGGTACCTATATAGCTTTTAATAATAAATTTGTTTAATTATGTTATTTTTCACTTTTGTTTATAGGTCCAGATAAGGAGAAAGAAACAGTCGAAGATACCCTACGGTAAGATTTTCTGCTCTTTTATTAATATATACCTACCTTATATTCGACAGATGAATTTTCATAATAAGAATAAACTTTTTAGAATTATGAGATATAGATCATATCTTGAACAATAATTTCGAGAAAAAATTGAAGTTGGGTGTATTCTATTTAAATCTCCATATTCCGATTTCCGACTATAGATTGAAATTAATTTAAAACTTTGTGTTAAATACACACTTACCTATATAAGTATACCTATATAAAGAAATGGAAGGCTAAAACAATACTTCCAAATAATTATTAATCATCTCTTTCATCTCTTATGTAACACACAGGAGTGACACAATAAGTTCATATGTCCAATTTATTTTTTTACAAGAACTTTTTCTTACGTGTTTCATAGGCACGTATGAATTTTGACTAATTGTTAAAATAATTCTCAAAGCAAAAATATGAATTAAGTAAGTAATGCTCATAGTCAAGGTGGTAGTACTTTTCATTTTTTTAAAACAGGCATATTTCTGAAAATATAAAATTTGTCTATTTTTCTATTATGGCATATTTTTTCTTGGTCGCCCTCACGCGTGTGCAAATAAATTTGTAAAATAATGAACATTTGCAACACAATAACTTATATAATTGCATCGACTGTGTCACGTTCTATACTGTATAAACACGTTTTATTATATAAAAGTGATTAATATATGCCCTCGGCTTTTCCTCGGCCCTCGATTTTGAAACGTCAGTCGCTGTCGCCATTTTCTCATGAGGACTTATTTTCCAATGCCTTGATATTGGAAATAAATTATAAATGAGGCATCGATTATGGCACTTTGTTGCCTTACCAGTTGTCATTAAAATCAAATACCAATTATTGGTCGTTATGAAAAATATTTTTCATCTTAAAATCTCATTCTATAAAAAATACACCCAAAAATTTTGCCTAAATCCAATCCTGTTTGAATGTTCTGCATCGAGAAATGTTCTGCATTATCGACATACTTTGAGAATGTCATTTGTCAGATGTCAAAAACTCATTAATGGCGAACGACGATAGCACGTGAATGTCAAAATTTTTTAAAAAGTTGATTAGATTCAAAATAATGCCGGTTCTTTAGGTAAAAATAATTATGTATAGGTTACTAAAGCTAAGCGGAACACCTTTACATAAATATCCCAGAGTGTCCTTGAATACTTTTCGCGAAACCGGTGATAGTGTTACCGAAAAAACGTGTATGTTATGTAAACAGTTAAATAGTTTTTCTCGTAGTAAGTATTGTATAATTACATCGTCTATGTGTTAAAGAAACATTGAACACATGGGCTGTCTTTTATATGCAACAATATGCCATGCATTGTATCGTTTACTGTAAAAATTTGCATTTTGTTTTGCTGTTTAATTGTTAATAACCTTCAAGGTGTAATGCATGCGTATTATTGTTAATAATTACTTTTGAGTAACATTTTTTGTGTAATAACTGTTGTATAATAATTTTAGGTCATTTAAGAAATCAATCCACTATTACGAATCCAAACATAAATGCAAAGAAAAGTAAGAAACGAAAAAAAGTGATTAAAAAGTATGCCGAACTATTAGTTGGTATGTATAGAAATTGAAAAGTGTGGCTTTCAGTAAATGTGTAGGTTGGGCATAGATTTCAATATTGTGATTAATTTAATTTAATGTACTTATACTGAGACATATTAATACCGTACATACTGTTTGAAAGTCTACTATGCTTACATAATTTATCAATGAAATCCTGAGTTTGTAGTTATAGTGTAAATTTGAATAAAAATATTAAAAATGTTCCTGCCAAATTTTGCTGCCAATTTCCTGTTCCTTTAGCCAAGTTCTATATATATATTAAATATTTTGAGAAGTCAATTATGGTGTTATGAATGTAGGTAATAAAATTACCTACCTATAGAGTTAACCTTTGCAAATATATTCTAATTAATAATTGGTGGAGAGTATTTTTTGTAGTAAGATGCAAAATCATTTAGCAACACCACAAATTTAATCATTAGGAATAACTGTCAACTCTTGTTACCTCTATGATTTCCTGAAAGATTCCGATGATTTTCCATGTAATTTCAGTGATTAAAGCTTTTAAGACTAGAGATATTAAACACATAAACTAATTATAGTTTTTAAACATACAGCTTCGAAACTATGATGGACAGGAAAAGTTGAAAGGCAAGGAAACATCGTTTATATCGATATTCAAATTATCATGTTTAGTTTTATAATTCCAAAGTAATAAATAAAAAATGCAGCACAGTTTGTTTTTTTAGTGACGGATAATTCTTCCTCTCAACATAAAGCAAGCATACAGAAATTAACGTCCAGTGATTTAAAGTTATTAGCCAGTACCAGTCTTAATTTAAGCGAACTCTACAAACTAAAAGAACTTTCCAAAAATAGTAGGTTTATAGGAGAACACACGTATCATAATTTAAATGTTATAGAAAATTTACCTAATACAAGTAGTAGTCCCCAAGTAGATGATTTTAGTATTTTCAATTTTGAAAAAAAAGAAGAGAAGATTTTGTTTTATAATATTCCTAGTAATATTCCACCGAGTAATCTGCCCAAGGTAGAAGTTAATTCCAGAGATTTTATAGAAATTGACGCAGATAACACTTTAATTAATGAAATACCTGAAATTATGAATATGGCGACAGAGTCGGAAGTGGATTTAGAGGGGTAAGTTTTCAAGTTACAATACTATTCTAAAATAATGAACGTCTAATTTCTAGATGTAAATAATAAATAAATAGTATATATCTATTTCTATGGTGAAACAAGTCTGTTTAATATACTTCTATTTTATTTCAGTATAAGAATAGTAAGTACCTTTCAGCCTGAAATGATAGATGAACAAATATTGGAACTAGAGGATACAAAAGAATCGATAGAAGAAAAACACACTCAGACCACCGTGGACCAAAAATATAGAGACGAAATTACATCAAAAACGCTCGCTGCTTACATCGAAGTTTGTTCTCATTTGAAACATCCCCAGAGAGGTTTTAATGCTTTAAATTTCCACAAGGGTAGAATAAAAAAGAGGTTGCAAGATAAAACTTTTACTCCTATAAAAAATATAAATGTCTATAATGCACTGCTAAAGGGATTTGCGCACAAGGGAAGTTTTCCCAAGATGAAAGAAGTTCTAAAAATAATGGAGGAGGAAAATATCGAATTAAATGTGCAGAGTTATGTAGCAATTTTTGAATGTCTAGGTAGGAGCAATATTAAGAACAATCACTTGAAGGAAATAAGAATTTTTACAAAGGATGCTTTGCTGAAAGGAATAACCTTTGACAAAATGATGAACAAAGGTTCCTTTTTAAATAACGAAAGGGATATTGTATTACAAGCTATGAATAGTTATGACCCAAACTATGTACCGAAGTATGAAGAACCACAAGTATTATACAAGAACCATTTAGTTAATCATTTAAATTGTGAAAAACAACTAAAGCCCAGTGATTTAAAGCATAAAGCGAATGGTGGACTTTTTAGTACCGAAAAGCTGAAAGAGTGTGTTGACAAACAAATTGAGATGGAAAAAGGAGGCTGCGTTACGGTATGTATAATTTTATGTGTTAACCTTATGCTGATCGTCATTTGATTTGTTAATTAAAAGGGTATTTAATTTTAGGTTAAAAGTATTGAATTGAGAGATACTCCTTCTGAGGAAATTTTGAGATACCGTGAAACTCTTCAAGAACATTACAGCTTGTGGGAGGACGCTGCATTGGCAGCTTTTAACAGAGACCTTTCCACTCTAACAGCACAGAGAAGTGCCCTAAATTTAGAACCATACATGCGTTGCATCCCAGTTAAAGATTATGTTACCATAATAACCGATGAAGCCAAAAAACTTGCACAAGGCTCAGAAACTTACAGTCCTACTGTTACTATGCTTTATAGAGACATGGGAAGCAAAGTTTATGCGAGGTATAAGGTTTTGAAAAAGCAAAAAACTGGAGTTTTAAGTAAGATTATGGAAATACATGGTGAATATTGTGACGATTATGCTGCCTGCCATCCGGATCTAGATTTGTTGCCTAATAAGGAAGTTTACCTAAATCCTAGGCAAAGATGGCAATGGATGGAGCATAGTAAATTTGCAAAGGGCGCTACTTTATCTATGGACCATCAAGGGTGGTTTCCTAGTACCCTACAGTCGATCGGAAAGTTTTTATATCATATTGTAATGCACGACTTGAAGGTCGACGTTAATTCTTTGAGAACGAACACCACTCACAAGAATTATTTACCAGCGTTTTATACCATTTTCAGAACGCAGGGTAGAATAGTTAAAGAAGAAGTCAAACCACACCCCATCTTATCCCGACTTTACCGTGCATCCGTTCCGGAAACATTAACATTTCCCACTTACGAGCTGCCGATGGTTTGTCCCCCTGTACCCTGGATATCAACCGACATCGGTGGGTATTTGGTTTCACCCTGTGATGTTATTCGGCTGCCGGCTCAAGCAACTGCGCAAAAACAGAGACTTGCGGAAGTAGGAGCCCAACATCTGTATCCGAGTTTGGATGCTTTAAACCAGCTAGCCGCCGTGCCCTGGAAGGTCAATCAGAAGATATTGGATGTGATATTGAAGGTAAGAATAAAAATTGTTAAAATGAAATAATTTACTATTGTGGTAGTTAACATGGTTCTCAGGTTAAATTTTGACACATCTTTCTGCGAATAGAGCAGCATAACTGAACTCTACCAGGACAGAAATATAAGTAAAGATGAGTTACTGTTATTTATATTATTATATTTTTACACAGTTTATTTTGTAGCCAAAATTCACTTAAGTACTAAAAATTTTTCATCTTTGCTCGTGTCTTTTAAAAATATCTAACGGTTTAGTAGACTGTTTAGAAAATATATAAATCTAATGCTTTAAACACAATTCGAGTCTAATTGTGAATATTTGTAGGACGCTACCTTTATTGTAAATAAGTAAACAGTTCTAAAATTTTTTTAATACCATTGGAAATATTGGCCAGAAATATACTACTCCAAACTCATGTCAAAAATTTTAATTTACCCCAAGAGTGTTAATGATCCTGTTTTAATATCAATTCAGTTATTGAATAAATCTATTTTAAATTTTTCAGGTATTCAATAATGGAGGTTCAGCAAATCTGGATGTTCCCGAACCACCTTCTTCTCTTACCCCACCGACATCTGCAACAGCTGATATGGATAAAGCTCAAAAGTACCAATTGTTCAGACAGAAGCTCCAATATAAGAGAAAAAAAGCCGAGATGTATTCTCTGTGGTGTGACTGTTTATATAGACTGTCTCTAGCCAATCACGTAGGTCCATGATTATTTGAAAAATAACTCTTTTTACCGTCAACTCTTTAATTTCAGTTTCGTGACGAGATCTTCTGGCTTCCTCACAATATGGATTTCAGAGGTCGAGTATACCCTGTTCCACCCCATCTGAACCATTTAGGGTCGGATTTGGCTAGGTCTATGTTGATTTTTGCTGAATCAAAACCATTAGGACCTGAGGGTCTTAATTGGCTTAAACTACACCTTATAAACCTGACTGGTTTGAAAAAAAGGGATCCTGTGAGTGAGAGGTAGGTTAAGAAATTACAGTAAGCAGTTTTAATAATTTTTTCCCATTTGTAGTAATAGTACCCTAGTTGTGTGCTTTTAATATGAATTATCTTACGCCATTATTGTCACTTGGAATTTTTTGTTGTGTTCTGCTTCCATCATTTTAATCAGCTCTCATAAGTATAATTTTAGGTTAAAATTTGCCAACGAAAACATGGATCTGATCTTAGATTCTGCGGACAATCCTTTAACAGGGAAAAGGTGGTGGGCAGAGTCAGACGAACCGTGGCAAACTCTGGCTTGCTGCATGGAAATTGCAGATGTACTTAGATCTCCGGATCCAGAAAAGTTTCGTTCTCACTTCCCCATTCACCAGGATGGAAGTTGTAATGGCCTTCAGCACTACGCAGCCTTAGGTAGAGATAGTGCAGGAGCTTTCAGTGTCAATTTAACTCCTTCGGAGGTACCACAGGACGTCTATAGCGCTGTGGTTGCTTTAGTAGAAGAGCAAAGAGCTAAGGACGCCGATAGTGGAATTGAAGTGAGTTCAGATGCATATACTTTTGTGAATTTTGATTTCAGTTTTGTACTAATTTTGATTAGATTGTATTTAGACTGGGTGTTGTTAATTTTTATAGTTAAAACGTCGAATAATTTGCAGATTGCCAAAGTTCTTGAGGGATTTGTTAAAAGAAAAGTTATAAAGCAGACTGTGATGACTACTGTTTATGGTGTAACTCGATTTGGGGCCCGCCTGCAAATCGCCAGACAACTTAAGGATATTAATGAATTTCCCAAGGAATCTGTATGGGCAGCATCTTCATATTTAACAAGTAAGATGCGTAATACTAGCTGTAAAATGGTTCTATTGTTATTTAAGCATTTGATTTAATTTAATTAACTATGTGCGTGTCTAATATTTTTGCTATCAGTACAATGTTTTAATAACCTAAGAAGTTTTGAAAGTAGGTAAAAAAAAAAAAATAAGTTAGCAAGTGGTTATTCTTAGTTATTTTTTTGTGTCGTTCATTCATAAGTAACGTTAACTAAAATAGTTTGTAATATATTTGCCTTTTTCTAGGTCGTACTTTCGAGTCATTGAGGACAATGTTCACGTCGACTAGAGAAATACAAGACTGGTTTACTGAGTGTGCTCGACAGATATCGGCCGTAAGTGGTCATCACGTAGAATGGGTGACTCCTATGGGGTTACCGATTGTCCAGCCTTATTTCAAGTACAAAAAAATTAACATCTCGTCTGCATATGATTCATACCCTATTGATAAATATGAGTAAGTTTTCTATACAGTGTGATTAACGATAGTACGCATCATAAGTTGTAAATTTTGAAAATTATATATGAATTTGTTTTAATTGTAAATTATCTTCATTTTCAAGAACATTGAAAAAAATTATATTCGAAAAGTTTTTCCAATTAAAAGTAAAATTTATATCTCGTTTTAGAAAGTTATCTAAAAAAATTAAAAATAGCCTAGGTGGTTGAGACTTCATAGTTTTAAATCTGTCTCATATACGGGATGTTTATAAAAATTTTTGAAACATATTTAGCTTCAGTATCAAGAATAAGTTTTCCTGAGAAATGACTAATAAAATAGTTTTTCCCTTAAGATGCAAACTATTGTGGTCATTACTACCTATATGTATACTTCCATGATTCGAAATTGAAATTAATATTTAACTTTTTTTTTTAGAAAGCCAAATGTATTAAAACAGAAAAATGCATTTCCTCCTAATTTTATTCACTCTTTGGATTCTAGTCATATGATGCTCACCTCGCTTCATTGCGAGCGGAGCGGCATAACATTTGTCTCCGTGCATGACTGTTATTGGACTCATCCATCTACAGTACATATTATGAATAAGGTATTCTATTTTCATTAAATGTTATTTTTTACAAATGCTCAGAATTAACCGAATAACAAAATTGGAATTGTGGCTGTTAACTTCTGTAGGTTTTCCAAACATAAATTAATGCATATATGGTTTTTTAGATATGCAGAGAACAGTTTGTTGCTCTTCATTCAGAACCCATATTAGAAGATTTGTCAATATTTTTGGCAGAGAAGTATAGTTATAATGATTGGTAAGAGGATTCATAAACTTTTAAGTTCAAAGGCTAGTGTATGTTTTTTTGCTTTTCAGTGATATAGCAAATGACGGATCCGTGACCAATTTAACAAAGAAAAAACTAAATAGGATGTTAAAACAATTACCAAAGACAGGTGATTTCGACATAAAACAGGTTTTGAATTCTGTTTACTTTTTCAGTTGATGTTGCCAGATAACTTTAAGTAAATACATTTTTTATTATTGTTAGCGTAGTTGTTTTATATGAAATAACCAACTATTACCTCTGATATTTCCAGCTTCAATTTCCTAAATCCTGTACTATCTTCCCATATGAAAGTAGATGTCGAAGTAGTTTTCATTATTGTTGAAATGAAGTGCAATATTGAAATTTGCGTGAAAACTACGTTGATGGAAAATACTAATGAGTTCTTGAGGAGTATATCTAGAAACAATTTTTTGTAAACTTGCAAGAGAAGGCCTCAAAGACTGCTATATGGTGTTCATTAAATAGTTACTGACGAAGCTCTAGATTAAGCATTATTTTGTTCTTTGAAACCGTGGTGTTGCTCTGGAATGCTTTTTTGTCTAGTTAACCAAATTTAAATTTCCGATTGGTATATTTCTTAATATTCAACATTTAGCCCGATTCTAAATATGCAATGTAAATTTTCGTTACAGACTGAATCTTTCCTAAATCTTGACATTTAGAGTGTTGATTTCGATTTTGTGCATAGGTCGGAAAGGTTAATAAATATGCCATAGCACAAGATAATTTTTTAGGAGTCGACCAAAAATAAACTTTTGCCAAAAATTCAATATTTTAAAAACGTTTAACTCCCAAATCTTATAAACTATATATATATTTTTCATCGATGTATATGTTACCGGCAGAACCCGGTATTAGGATAAACTAGAATTACCTAGGCCAAACTGGTAAAAACTTAACGAATATGATCCTTCTTTGACATAAAACTATACTGCACCCGCCCGCCCGCATTTTTATGTCAAAGAAGGATCATATTCGTTAAATTCTTTACTAGTTTGGCCTAGGTAATCCTAGTTTATTCTAATATCGGGTTCTGCCGGTAACATATATACAGGCATCGATCGATGTAAGTTTAAATCATGATATTTTCATTATTATTATTATTATTATTTAGGGCCGTTTGTTCCATCTTCGTTTCATGGTCATTATATTAATGGACAGTGGACCAATAGGTTTTGTGATGTGCCCCTAATTATATCTTTCCTGGTATTAAATAAAATAAACAAATATATATCAACATAATATTTATTAACGTTGTATATACAGGAAAAAATTAAGGCACATTATAAAAATACAATACACTGGCCTACATAATATCTATCGTTATTTATAAATACAATAAAATCTAATATATTTAAGTACAATTTTTGTTTACAAATAAAAAAAATTCTGTATAATTTTTAACTAAATCGGAAAATACTGTAAAATGTACCGTTAAAAACTAATATAAAAAAATATGGCCTATAAATAAAGTCACGTCTGGTGACATATATATTTAGAATATCATACAATTCACCATTTTATTTATTTGAGCAAATAAAAGAATAAACGAAAAACGTAATTAGATTAATATAAGAGTTTTAATTGACCGCTTTTACACTTTTACAAAGTAAACTTTAAGTGGTAGATAAAAGTACCATCTTAAAATAAATATGTAAGGTTTCACAAAAACACCAATGGTTATAAATAAATAGGCTTTTAATGAAATAAAAGTGTGCAAAACAAATATAAATGTCTATAATAGCTATTTTCGATACAAGTTGTGAAATAGTGGTGTTTTACGCACGCGATGTGAAACAAGGCCATAGGCCGAGTTTGACAATATGTCAAGTGCCTAAAACACTTATTTCACAACATGTATCAAATAAGGTTTTTCGTAAAATCGTAATATTTATTTTAGTGCTAGGAAAAAATTTTTGTTCATTTCAAATCACCATGAATAAGTGCCAAATGTGTGATTATAAGGTATATTTTAATGTTTCTGAAATTCTGATATAGAAAATGCAGCAGAAGCAGATTGTAGGTGTTATGAACATATATAATAAATAAAAAATTAAATAATTTAAAATTGGGTTTCTACTATAATTTGTTTTTCTTATAAGTACATGTGCGTAAAAAATGTAATTCTTAAGCACACGTGCGTAAAAGACTCGTTTCAATGTCGAAGTGACAATAGAGATGTGACTATTATATGACAATTTTACGAAAAATTATGAAAAATCTATTAATGTATCAGGGTCGGCTCAAGGCAAAAGTAGCATTGGAATTTTTTGTGTTAAAAAAATAATGGATGATTAAATTATTTCTAATAATTTCAAATTTAGATTGTTTAGTCATTGAACCAGCCCTGATTAGTGTTCAGAAATATCCTGCCTGCTCAGGAGGAGAAATGCAGAAACATCTTTAATTTCTTGAATCAGTGTGCGGGAAGTTCTTTTTGTGAATGACTTATTGTTAATAAAACCTTAAAGTTTACTTTGTAAATGGAAAACCACATTATTATTTAACATCCACAGAACAAACTTAATTTCTTTTATAGAATATTGTTGATACAATTTCTCTACAGTGAGTATATTTATTTGATACTTCAGAGATATAAACAGTATTTCGGAAAAACATTTTATTTCTAAATTTTATAAAATCTTGGCCTAGACGCTACAAATCTCTCTTTTTGACTGACAATGAGATTAAGGTGGGCAAAGCAGAGACACACCCATATTTAAAAGATGGCAATGATATTAAGCTTTAGAAAAAGTTCTAAATAAAAAAATAATTTATATACTTGTAAAAATTATGAATTTCCACACTATTTTTTTTATAGTATCATTATGCTTATATTACTACATCTGTTTCGTTTTCTTAACATCACTCTTACCTGACTTTGTTATTTAAATCAACCATGTTATTTAAATGAACATTAACGAGTTTTGATTCCTTTTGGTATATGTTTAATGATGTCAGACAGAGAAGTAACATCTTATCATTTTGGCAACAACACAAATTCTAACTATCTTTGTCATTGATGGTTTGCGTTCTTTTCGTCGCATTATCCCTACCTTTGTAATAGAGACTTGGCTAGCTGTGTATATATCTATACATAATATCTCAGTTTCTCCTCCATACAGTTCGATATAAATATACTCATAGCAGTAGAGCAAAGATTGTATTAAACGAACAACTATTTATATCACATATTAACAATTAACGAATAATGACTATATTATTTTATAATTATATCAATAACGAATGTAAATGGTGCTTCTTGTAAATAAGTCAATGAAAATCGGGCTGTATTTACATTCTTCAAATGTTAATCCATCTATACAAAATATGAAATTTTTAGATATGTTACCATCACACAATATTATAAAACATATGCACCGATCTATATTGTGTCAAAATATTTAATATCTTGATCTTGTGTATTAAATGATAGTGCTGTTGAAATCCTTCTAAGAATCAATGGATGCATACCTTAATTAAAAAAATATGGAAATATTAGATAAGGTTTTTCATATTTATTCATTGTCAGCAAAGCTTTTTATGTCTCTTGCAAATAGAATAAGGACTAATAATAACAATAAATTCAAGGGCGCAGTTGTCTATGACTTGAAACAATAGAGAATCATTGTTGGGGTCGATAAATTTAATATAGGATTAATTTATAATGAACAGCACTTTTAGTATGCGTATGCTTCCAGTTTTTGAGAACGTTTTTTTTAAATTGTATTTCTTTCTAGTATTCGAATTCTCTTGCATAAGCATTATCATTGGTGTTACTGTTTTCAATAAGTAATGAAAACGTCTTGTTCAACGTTGGTTAAATTGTGGTTAAATTGACTTAAGTAAGAATAACAAGCACTATCATTAATTATTCGTGAAAATCGTATTAGTATAAAATTTAACATAAAAAACAGTCTTAAATAATATATTTATGTTAAGTACAATATACTATAATGGAATGTGATATATTGAGCACTAAAATACATAGGATATGTCAATCTGGAATATGTCGATTTCAAACGTATGTACATCTGATATTCAGGTTGTCACAAATAAATGTTGTTTTATTCCACATGCTAACTTAAGAAATGATACTGATTGCGAACACCTTATTTTAATTACCTTTAATCACATTCAATCTCTCAAATTATTAATTATACAAAAGTCCCAATGACAATCGTCAACTAGAATAAAAAAATCTAATCTATAATAGGTACTAATTTACAGTGGATTTTTATAAATTCCATCAAACCACATTTGATAAATGTAAAACGAATATTTGATGTAGTTTTTGCTTAACACCTAAACACGACTTGAGAGTTTCATCAACTAAGTTTACATCATCGAGAGGTTCAAATTGTCAGTTTTAATCATTTACTGAAGATGCCAATTTGATTGGCAATTTAGTTATTTGGTGTCAAGTAAACACTAACTCGGTATCAGTACATTCAGGTCCAATCCACTTCAAGGAATATTTGTCAAATACTAACTTTATATAAATATTGAACAGTACAAATCTAAATTTCGAGTTTTCAAAATTTGTCATGGTTGAAGTTATTCAACCTTGAATTTTATTTGCATCAAAAAAACGATATGCTATAAATATCCGAGTCTAAACTTCTATAAACCTCTAGAACTATATTATAAGAATTTGATTTTCTTCCGTTTAGCCTTGAAATCATTATTATTTTAATCATCATCCAAATACTATTAACTTTTTTTTAAATGTATTCAGTACTTACTTAGTAGAGTAACTTATTTTGCCAAATTATGGCATAGAATAACTTCTTATCAGGGCCGGCACAAGGCTACGTTTTGACGCCCTTCTAATATAATGTTTATTCAATTAATCTTAGAGGCAAAACTTTACATACATTTTAAATTAATGCCAAAAATGATGTAATAATAATAATTTGCCATTTATTTTAAGAAATGTGATTCAATAATAATTATCTCTAATGGATAGAAAACGGGGAATACGTTTTCAATTTGTTTTTCCAAATAATCAGTCATCACGTCGTGTGGTTAGTTTCTGATGCCTCCGGTGGGTAATATGTCACTGTACTAGGTATTTTCTCTTCGTCAGTCATTCTTTTTTCTTTAATTTTGTTGGCACTCAAAGCAAACTCATGAGTCATTAGGCCTGCCAGCGATATGTATATGAAATATGTAGTGAAATTTGTAATAAATTTTAAGGTTGGTGATATTGGGTTGAGTTAGAGTTGTACCGTAAGTTTTCAAATGTGGTTCGTAATAACTCGCTCTAATGATTCAGTAGTGAAGAAAATTTTACATTTAATTACAATTTTACACAACTTTTATTACAAAATTTTGTACACCGTTAAAAAAAATTTAATACAAGTTCGAGTTCATTTAAATAAGGAATATATATATCTAGCATTAAAAAAATCACAATTTGCTGGCGTCATAATTTTCCAATGACCACTGTTGTCTCTGAGAATCACTGTCGCAGTGTTCCATAATTAGTTTGTTTTTCGCCTCGTTTATGGCTAGACACTTATCACTGCTGCCATGTCGAAGAAGCTTAAGCTCCGAGTCATAATCCCAATACTGGTTCCCTTTGCTACCATGGCATGGGTAGAGAATCACTTCTTGGCCGCTATAGTCCAAACATGCCTCATCTCTACGGATTTCACCGGCCTTGCTGTACATCCAGAACTGGAAAGAAAATATAGTTGCCTATTAAAATATTCTGATAAAAACCTGGCAAAGTTAGTGTTTAAGAAAGGCTTTTTTTATAGAGAAATAAAACAGGAGTAGAATTCGCTTTATGCATGCACCACTTTTGTGATGTTTTTATTGTTAATAATGCTACAGTAGGTTTAAGCAATTTTATTTGTATAATTTAATAATTTGATTTTTTATTAAAGTATGCGGAATAATGGCCAATTTATGATAAGTATTTGTGTTTGTATGAAGTATTAAAACTTCTATAGCAAATATATATACACTGTGGGCCAAATTAAATGGGACCCTAATTCTTCTTGTAATAATTTCTTTATTATTCAACGATTTTTTACCGTTTTTGGGTATGTTGTACTTAAAACTATCCGAAATGAAGGCGTGGTTCAAATGTAGCAATATTCAACTGGCGTGCAAGAAAAGGGGCATTTATTAAAAACTGTGCATTTGAAGTCGTTGCAAATATTGCAGCAGGGTTGGAAAAAAACCGGGTTTTATATAAAAAACCCAGCCCACTGGGGTTTTTTGGGCTTTATAAGTGGGGTTTTTGGGGTTTTTCGTATTAATCGGTTAGTCACAATTGAGATGAAAAAAATAAAATTACAGTTGTCATCAGTCTTTAGTAAAACTCATACGAAATCCGTGTAATGCTTTCACAAAAATGGCTATTTCAAACCTAAAACTTTTTAAATCTTTAAAATCTCATAGGAGTCGTTAGTCTAGATGCTTTTATAAATATCTTTTACCTACTTTGAAAATTTTATACTATTAGACTAATTTTTGCAACAACTTCAAATGCGCAGTTTTAAATAAATGCCCCTTTTCTTGCACGCCAGTCGAATATTGCTACATTTAACCAGGCTTTCATTTCGGATAGTTTTAAGTACAACATACCCAAATTTGGCCCACAGTGTAGGTGTGAAATGCTCTTTTATCCACTCATATTAGGTTATATATTTAATTAATCAACTGGTTTTGAAAAATTAATAGTGTCCATAAACAAATAGCGTTGAGTTATATAGTCGTAAAAAGTCACCGGTTGGTATTCATTGTTATAATCATAGATAAAGTATAGTATTCAACTCGTGGTATTACTAAATAACTCTCTTGATGAATTACAGCACTCGCCTTCGACTCGCGCTGCAAAATTCATCGGAGTGAGTTATTTAGTATATTACCACTTGTCGAATAATATACTATTAATTTGTCATTTTTCTATTATCTTAAAACTATTATTTATTAGTAGATACTCTATTATTGTTATCTATAGCGAGTGGAGGCTTTGATAGTTTAGTTTTATTTTAAAGATTAAAGGAAAATACACTGAATTAGAAATTCGCGTTCTACTTAAACTTTCAGTTTTTAGAAAATATGTTCTATTTTTATTAATATAAATTACCATAAACACATGTTTACCAAATTTAGTTATTTAGTCGATACTACTCTTTTTTGTATGTTTATATTATTTCGTAATAAAACATAAAATAAGCAGGGGCGGCCCCAGGTAAATTTACCGCCCGGGCAAGATCGCCTTTTGGCGCCTCCCTGTGATGACCATGAGAATTTTACAGACGTAATATAATTTTTTGTCTTCAGTTTAGCGCCCCTCCGAGGCAGCACCCTGGGTGGCCGCCCGGCTATAACGAAACTGAATTTTACTGTATTTTAAAACTGTCTATTACCTAGGCAGGGATATATCTACTCTTGGAAGTTATATTAACAATGGCTAAATTAAATTTCACCGGCTAGTTACTTCTTTACTTACACACGGTTAAAAAGATGTAAGTATTGCAATTTTGAACCACTAACTTATGTATAAAAAACCGTCTGTACCTTCTTATTTAGGTACTGAAAGAAAATCGTTGGTTTCTAGACTAATGGTAGAACTTTAGTTACACAATTAAACTAAACTTCGTTATAAATTCACAGTTTGCGAATTGCCTACTACTAAATTCTCACAATTCTCACATGTTTCAAAGGCACATTCCTCACGTGTACCAGTGGAGCGTAGTCTTTCCGCCGCCATTATAAACCAAAAACAATTCGTCAAATGTACGTGTTTTACTCAAACTAATTACCTAAGAAAGTATAGCTCTTTGGGTAGCCTCATAATAAACGTGCTCGGCGCAACGGCTTTTGTTATCCTCAAGGATAACATCTTGTTTAAGTTGTTTAACTCTTTCTTTTCTTACGGAGCGAGCCTTTATTCTCCTTATTGCGGCAGTAAATCCTTGCAGTTTGACGTTTTCCACGCAAACTTTACAATTGTTCTTTTCAGATGGAACCGAGTTTTATATAAAACATATTCCTTTGAACGGATACACAAGTGTTCCGTTTCCGTGGAACTTATAAAACTATTTAATTTCTTATGGTTTGTAACACGTTTTTGGATGGACCAATTACTGGATTCTAAGTTTACTGATTTATTGTTTTCGACTTTCTTTTCTTAGAAAAACAAAGGTGTCTGAAGCACGAACTTAAAACTAAAACTAAACGCACGCTCTCCTTGTATAAACAATTTGTCATCCCCTGCGGTGGTCGCCATGATAAGCTTTAAACTTATTTGAGGTTGGTAAGCATGAAGTTAGCCCAAGGCCGCCCAAGAGATATCTCGTTTTCTTTAAACTGCTATCTGGACGCAATTTTTTACTTTGTAAACTTTAATACTATTCTAATGAAAAATTTGTAAACAATATGAGATTATTAAAATTCATATGGGAAATTTCTTTCCATAAATTGGTTTTGTGCAACGGGAGCTGCCAGAAAAGCTCTGATAATAAATTGTAAACAAAGGTGTAAATAGTTTTCCCTACACCTTTTAAAGTTATTCTATAATGTAAAAGATTTCATTTCAAAATTATTTTCGCCAAACTTCTTTATTTAATCTTGATAGTTCTGATAGCGTAAATCCCATGCTCCAGTACTAATAAGGCTTTAAGTAAAAGGTAAAAAGAATAATAAATTAGCTGAAATAATCCTTCCGTCAAATTTCATAAATAAACACTGTTATAAAGTTGCCGTGGCACTTCTCCATAGTTAAAGACCACCACTTCATTACGCCTCAACATGGGGGTTCGGTTATTTACCAAACAAACAGTGTGAAAACGTGAAAACGCCAGCGCCGACGATGCAGGTCGTTAAAGAAAATGGAAAAAGCGCTCGAGCCGCGTCAGCCTTTCCTTTTCCACGTTTAAAACAAAACCGAAACAGCGGGAATCATGGCATCGTTTAACCACCTCGTCACGGCTTTGGGGTGGCTGAAACACCACGGAGTCTACAGGACATTCGAGTACGTCACGTAGACGGAGGATGCCTTTGCAGCTACAACGTTATATTGGATGTCATGCCCATGATTTGAACAATCAGACAAGAAAATGCTACAGGCAAAATAAACCGAGACAATGCCGTTCAACGTACTTTGTACTTTGAGTGTTTTATTCTTCTTACGTGTGGCTCGAGCATCAAAGATGAACGTAATATCAGCAACAATACTTTTGACAATTTAAAGAAAGGCCGACGCCAACAACGATCCCGGAATACATTTTAAATACGTTCGTATGTCTATAAAAATTAAATGCATATATTCGAATCGCGTTATACACAACTCTCAGGATACCAATATACTGTGATGAATTTACACCCACTTTACAGATGTCTGTAGTATGCCCTATCATAGCAGGTTACTAAGTGTGGTGGTTCAGCAATAGTCTCAGAGATGGCGCCAGTGGTAAGGAAACGAATGAGGAAACTAGAGAATTGTGGAATGATCTAGAGGAGCATTTAGTTTATTCAAGAAGGTATATCTACAGATATATGAAGGTCAAGATGGCCCACTGTAGGAATTGGAAAGATTTTCACGGTAAAAAATACACTCAGTTCCATAAAAAGTGACGCAATCGATTTTTTGGGTAATTTTAAAGTTCTTTAGTTTTTAAACCGGTGGACCGATTTGAACATTTTTTTTCTCAGTTTATAGCAAAATTCGTTCTGTATGAGCCGGATTGGAAGCAATGGTGAGTTCTTCCAAATTTCATGGAAATTAATGGAGAATTTTAAACCTAAGTTTTTTCACAGTTTTTCAAGACACCCTATGGATTATTCTCGCATTCATGCAAAAATTATTCATTCTGCATTCGATGAACCATTTTTTAATAAACATTTTGTTTTTTATTCAGTGTTTTATCGCTGGCACTTTCCGAGATATAACGTTTTTACGTGAACCCTGCTTTTTCGTGTATTGAGAAATGATTCACATGATGAGTGGTCATACTCACTGCAGAATTGTATAGCATATAAACCAATAGAAATTGTCAATGTTTTCAAATACACTCAGTTCCAAAAAAAGTGACGCATTTGATATTTGACCTAACTTTTTTCTTTTTTTTTTTAACCAGAGATTTTTAATTTTTTTTTATTTATTGGTAGGTAATTCCTTTGTCTTTCAAAAAAAAAGTAGAGGTGGAAATTTATTTAATTTATTTCATTGTAGGATCACATTGCCTTTGAAAAAACAATTGCCGTTGCCATAGCAATTAATTTGTTGGATGCCTCCATACTTTGTTGTTGTGTCATTAATTAAGTGTCATTAAAGAAGTTTTACAGACTAATATTACGTAAAATGCCTCCAAATAAATCCTGAACAAGTTTATAAGTTTGTGTTTAATAATAGTATATTATTCAACGACCGTATAATGATGGGTATTAATCACGAGGTGAAGTTTACGGCCACGAGCCGCAGGCGAGTATAGACGTATAATGGGTACATTATACAATAGTCGTGGATAAAATCAAGGAAGTAGTGATTAATGACTCATTAATCACTGCCGTGATTAATGGGTATTATTAAGGTCGAGCAAACAGGCGTATAATGGGTACATTATACAATAGTCGTGGATAAAAATGTTTTTTAAAATTCGTCTCAGTTTATTTCACTATAAAACTCGATAAATTCAGAAAGTTGGAAATACGCAAGGTTTCAGCAAGAAAGCTGTAATTTGGACAATTTTAGAGATAATTAAATCAATGAATAAAAAAACAAACTGTTTATTAAAAAATGGTTCATCGAATGTAGAATGAATCATTTTTCCGTGAATGCGAGAATAAGCCACAGGGTGTTTTGAAAACCTGTGAAAAAACTTAGGTTTAAAATTCTCCATTAATTTCCATGAAATTTGGAAGAACTCACCATTGCTTCCAATCCGGCTCATACAGAATGAATTTTGCTATAAGCTGAGAAAAAAAATGTTCAAATCGGCCCACCGGTTTAAAAATTAAAGAACTTTAAAATTACCCAAAAAATCGAGTGCGTCACTTTTTATGAAACTGAGTGTATATCAATGAAAGTTAGTGGCATTTTTTTATGAAAGAGAATCTTATGTCGCTGATCATTCTGTAAACGTATGAAGCAAACATAAATTGATTACCTCTTGGTCATAAGTTTCATTAGCACTAAGATAAACTAATAATACTTTTTCCAATTTGCTTATGCGAGGTTCTTTAATTTGGTTTGGTTTTGTTATTAGATATGCTATTCCGAGGCTCTCATTCAATTGTAACGTAACAATGCTGAACTATAATGGTTATCCTTTTATGCACGGAATCTTCCACTATCAAATCTAATCTCTGTTTCTCTAATTAAGTTTTATAAAGGCAGTTCTTAAGTAGATATTTTGCATAAGGAAATTGGATGGCAGCATGCATATTGCTGAAACATAGTTAAGAAAATTGGGTTAACTCGCATTTCGCATATTTTGTGTCGCTGTTGTTTAACTACTCAATAATGCACTTTTATAGATTAATCATCAGCTTTATGAACTAGTTACTAACATGGTAGAAATACTGTCCAAAGATTTACGATGAATTTAAATGTGTAAGTCAATATGGTCGAGTTGTCGTTTGAGCTGTGATTGCTTAGTTAGTAACGATGGCATATTTTTATAACAGTAATGCTATATTTTGGAGTACGCTATGTATTTGCAAGTTCAAATTGTCTGCGATTCTTAATCATTTGGTTCCCGTTTTCATTATTAAAGCTCTCCACACACTCTCAACAATTTGTTATTGTCTGAGGCCGACAGGTCGATTTAGATATTTGTTATTGTAATATTTTATAGGGATGTCCAGAACTATGTCACCCTCCATCCATCGCGATCATTTATCAACAGTCATCCGAAATTTGATTTATTGTTTGGAGTCTCGCAAAATCGCCGGGAAACGGGCACTAATTACATTATGTATAATACAAAATTTAATTCAGGGCGTATAAAGCTGCGTTTTGATTGCTTTTTTACGGTTCACCCGTTCTGCCAGATGTTCGAATTTTTTATTGCTACTACTCTCGGAAAGCAGAGCGATTATAGGCTGGCATCGGCCTTTATATCATTCGAACGGCAACAAAAAAGAATGTAATAAAAAACATGTAAACTTTAACTCAATTATTAATTAGGGAATTTAAAAAACTAATTACTCAAAAATTTAAATTTAGTGTACTTTGCATTTTTGAAAATAAAATGATCAATCGATTCAAATTTCTCCCTGTTGAAGGAAAGCACAAAATAAACATAAAACTTTGAGAAGTTACAAATTTTGATTTTACATTTTGTTATTATTTTGTCGGGAAAATTATTGGCAACTACAAGGCGATTTTTTGTAAATTTTTCGCAAACCTAAAACAACAATTTTTTTTTTGGTAGAATTGCTTGATTTTTATTTCCACTAAACTGTTTTGAGGTCTACAGAAAAGAGGAATTATTGGCCTATCTGTTTTTTTGAGGGACAATCTGAATTTTTTCATGTTAATTTTTTACAATGGCTTTGCAGTGACCGTTTTGTTAATATTTATTTATGATCTGATTAAATTTTAAAGGGATATTTTTTCTTCATTTAATGTTTTGTATTCAATTTCACACGTAAAATATTGAAATTTGAAAACGCATTATTTTCAACGAAATTCATTTAAATTTCTCAATTTTCCTCTTGCTTAGATAATGACCAGTAATAAACTGATTATGTGCCATTTCAAAAAGAAAGTACAGCGTTGTTTTACACCAAATTTTCATTGAGTCTCACCTAAGATACAAAAGAAAAATGCCCTTTTTCCTCCTATACACAAATTACCCTTACCTACTTTTCTAAACTATTAGCTAAAGCACCACCCCTCATGTAGAAGTTTATTTCATTCCGTAATAATAATAAAACGATTTATTGCGTAGCGCCAGCGATAGAATTAATTGAACAACTACACTAAATTTAAATTTAAACTTCAAACATAATTCACCGTTTGGTCCGGCGCGCGGTGCAAGGAGCTCGTTCCATAATAATTGGATTATTGAAACATTAGACTTGGCTCGATATTGATAATGTGTATGTGTGTATAACGAAACCTGTGATGTTTTGCGGAATAGCAGTTTTGATCCCGTGTATGTATACCGGGTGGCCACAAGAACAGGCCCAGGCTTTTGATTTATCTTTTGTTTATCAACCAACTGTCTTGAAATTTGGAAATGTATATAAGACTTATTTGCCAATTTAGTGACGTGTACATTTAAAATGGCCGACTTCCGGTTTCGACGGATATAACATCAAATTCGATTTTTTAAATGAAACACCCTGTATATTTTATTATTTTTGGAATCTACGGACCAAACTCTATCTGATCACGTTGCTAAATTTGCATATTTTTCCAAAATAATTTTACAATTTTTTATTTTGTTTTTCAATCCAGAAAGCTGTGACTTGGGAAAAATGTATATCTATTGCCATTCTGTTATTCACACAAATAAAAATTCTTAGTAGTAAATTAATATTAAGTTAATTGTGGGTCGATAAATTTTAAAGTGTTAGTTTTTGATAAAAAAGTCAATGTTTTTAAATGAACTGTGTATGGACCATGGACCATCAGCAACATTAGATAAAACATTTTATTTTGAATATATGATACTTAGGATGTTTAGTTTTATTTCCATTTAACATTTCCATTACACTAAAAAATTAACCTATGTAATTAAAACATTTTAAAATTATTTTTGAAAAAAATTAAAATTTCGTGATCAGATAGAATTAGGTCTGTAGATTCCAAAAATAATAAGATATACAGAGTGTTCTATCTAAAAAAATCAAATTTAATGTTATTTCCGTCGAAATTGAAAGTCAGTCATTTTGATGATGTACCTAACGTCAGTAAATTGGAAAATAAGTCTTATATTCATGTTCAAAATGTCAAAATAATAGCTTCACAAACAAAAGAATTATAAGCCTGCTCCAGTTCTCGATGCCACCCGGTTTGTCGCAGATAATATATAATTTAGATGTGGAGCCTAGCTGTATGACCGCCGCTAGAATAGAGCCCTGATTTATCTATACGCAAAAATAGTGCTTTTAATTAAATTCGGTTTATTAATTTAAAATAACAATGCGCAAACAGCGCATTGTTTATATTCAGTGCAATTTCATTTTATATTTCCGCCAGTAAATGAATTAAATAAAAGTCGGTGATAACACAGTTTAAAAATTAAAAAATGAAACGGAATGTAAATTACAGCCTCAGTTGTTGGCGGATCTTTAATTGGATAGTATCTAATTATTTATGAAATGTACTGGACTATTTAAGAATGATCTTAGATTGTTCCAGGATACTTGACTACAGGTATAAGGCGCCGGACTAGGTCTTTTACGTAGGTACCTAAGTACAGAGTTATCGCGTAGCCTTCTGGCGGTCCTCTCAACCGGCCCTACGATTATCACACAGTTATTATTGTCCTCAATCTTGAAAGATTAAGAACTTAGGAGTCTTTTTATACATATATGTACTAGGTAGTAATTTATATTTTTACACCCTCCCTTAACTTTGTTATTTTTGGAAAAAGAAAAAAAGTGTGAAGACAAAATTAAGTTTTAGTTTTTAGTTATTTTTATGTAGATTTTAAACACGAAATCAAAAAAACAATTGAGTAACGCTAAAAACACTTATAATACAAACTTGTGTTTTTTGTACAGTGACACGCTGTATAGGAAAAGTCAATAGTTCAAAAAAGGTATTTTCATGTTCTTTCATAGTCCGCAAAAACATACAGCATGTTATCAAACAAAAAGCACAGGTTTGTATTATAACTTTATTTGGCGTTTCTCAATTGTTTTTCTGATATCGTATTTAAAATCTACGTAAAAATAACTAAAACACTTTTACACTTTTTTCTTTTTCCAAAAATAACAAAGTTAAGGGGGGGGGGGCGAAAAAATATAAATGATCACCCTGTACATAGAACTGCTGTACATTGAAGTAACTAACAATAACTGGTGTTGAGGAGATTTTAAGATCTTGCCGGTTAAACAAATGAATTGTAGGACTTTCTTTTAAGTCCTTATAACGCGACAGCAGAATGTAATCTTTTGTTTCCTGGCTCGCAGTCTTACTCTTTAAGATGTGCAGCTTCCGTATTTAACACTATCTGGCAACAGGTATACATGTTACATAAAGTATGGTGAAAGCATTAATTGTTTAGTCGTTTAGAAAGCGTAGATAGTATTTAAATAAGATGTAAGTAAGTTATTTTGCAGTAATGGTTCTCGATTAGAAGCAGAAGCAGAGCTATACGATTATTGGAAACAAGCTCTAAAACTTTTTACTTCGGCAGCAACTTGATTTAAATTGTAAAAGATTTCTAATTTTGCAGTTTTGGCGAAGGCGCCAATAGTAAAAATATGCGTTTCGATATAAAATGGCCTGGGTTCGAATACGTTGTTTGATTTTAGTTATATATTTATTATTTTACAAATTATTATTCACTTTAGAGTACTCGAAAGGTTTACAAGTCAGTCGTCACTATTTAACAGCGGATGTTTATGTTAATAATACAGTCACTTGGTACCAAAAAGTACCCAAACTTCAAACTAATTCTATACCTGCTTGGAATTTTTTTTTGCGGATTGTTAAACTTTAGGGTCTTAACTTCAAATATTAAAAAGAAATAGATGTGCTTTTACCCCTAAGAGGGTGAAAACCACCCCTGAAGTTCAAAATTTATTACTGATTCAAATATTAAGGGTTAATTATTAAAAAAACTCGTGTATATGTGTTTGAGGTCACTGATTACGAATCCCAAGTCAGAATTTTAGAATTCTCGATTGCATGCACCCCTAATATGGCCGATATAATAGGGGTACGATGGAAAAACATATTTTGTCTTTTTGAGCAAGGAGAACTTTTTCTATGCAAATTCTTATATTTTAGGACGTAAAACTTATATCTCAATAAGAAGAATTATTGCTCTTACCCTTAAGAGGGTAAAAAAAAATTATCGAAAATTATATTATTTATGTTTTTGGAGTCGCTGATCACGAATGTGGAAGTTAGAGATTAAAAATTTTATTTTGCACCTTCAATATAGCCGATATAAAAGGGGTAAAAATGGATGAATTAATAATTTTTTGTTTATTTTGAGAAATTAGGACTTTCTAGCAGATTGTTACATTTTGAGACATAAAACTCATCCCCTAATAAGAAAAATAATTGATTATTTCGGTCATCTCCTTTGGGAATTAACGCTAAAGAAAGCATTTTGAAGGTCTTTTAATCCTCTTTAAGGTCAGGTAGGTCAAATACAAAGATTGTCTAACAGTTTTTCTATATTCATCTTAAATGTGTCAATTAAAAAAAAACGTTATGAGTTAACTTCAAACACTTATATCTCCTAAGGTATTATCTTTATCAGAAAAATTAAAACATTAGTATTTTCCTTCGTTTATTGTCATCATTTTTTGTCTCTGGTAACATTCAGCTAAGATTCTTCCCTGCTAAGTTATTTAACCTCAAAGCCAAAAAAATTCATTTTTTAAAAAATGTTCAAAATACCTTAGGAGTAGAATCTTTTAGATAATATCCGTCACGGTCAAAAAACTAGTGGTAGAGTTCCTTTTAAGATCTCTACAAAAACAGACATAAAAATGTACCTAATATTAATTATTATGTAATTTTTACCACACCTAAATTTTCTCTGAAGATGGTTTAATAAAACCGAAACGTAAGATAATAGCTTTTTATTTTATCACATGACCGAAAACCTAGGAATTTACACATCAAATTAATTTGATATCAACGGTCAAGGAAAGAAAAGCACTATATGGTATATTAATCAACTGGTTTTTAACAATTAATAGTATCCATAAACAAATAGCGTTGAGTTATATTCGAAAAAGGTACGGGTGAATCTTTGTTTACACCAATCTCTTTTAACTTCATGCCTAGCCTGTCCAATAGAAATTCTTTTCCGATACGGTGAAATAGAATGGTCCATTATTATTGAGGGGAGAAAAGCGATTTGACATTTGAATATTTTTGACGTTTAATTAAGTTAAATAATAATTATGCCAAAAATGATGGATTCGGACTTGCAAAGGTTAATATTTATTATTATAATCGGTAGATAAAGTATACTTAGTACTGAACTCGTGGTAATACTAAATAACTCACTTGATGAATTACAGCACTCGCCTTCGGCTCGAACTGCAAAATTCATCGGCGTGAATTATTTAGTATATTACCACTTGTAGAATAACTACTATTTTCCCCATCTGAATAACCCATTTTAAAGTATTTGGGATTTTGCATAAAGGTCTGGTGGTAAACCGTCAAAAATTATCAGAAATATTTTGTCAATTGTTTTTCATGGCAATATTACGAAGTGTTTTACACAAAGAGGCATAAGTACTGTTTTAAAAACAACCCGAGCAAATGCCAACATATTACATATTTTTGGAATCAGGTAAAAATAATCATTCAAAATATGTAAAAATATACAGGGTGTTCCATTTAAAAAAGCATAAGTTGTGTCTCTTTCTCTACTTTCCGATGCTGTTTTGTTTTATATTTTCTCGGCAAGAGATATTTGACACCAAAATCTACAACTTGTGCCTCTATACACTTTTTTCATACCTATCTCTAAACATAAGGGCTGTAGGTAGGGGTCAAAATACTTATATGAAACTATCCTGTACATATTTAATTTTCCCATTTAGCTTGTCTTATAGTCCTCATACTGTATATGATAAGAGCAAAAAAATTATTGGGTGTATTTAAAAAACATACAAAAGTTTTAAATTATCTCAGAGGAATGAAGGGACAATGATTAAATTTAATCTTGAATTATACACCTGTACAAGAGGGCACAAAATTCACTTATTTAATTGGTTAAATTCAATTTCAATTTGTATTTTTAATTTAAACTTTATATTTCCACCAGAATCTGTTGTCAGACAAATAAACATGAAGTTATGGTTCATATTTAATTGTTTTTAAATCAATTTTTCGGTTACCTCAATTTTAATATGACGTCTTCAGCGACGAAATTATGGACTTTTGCATTTTATTGCTGATGCTCTAGCTAGAGAGACAGCCACTTTAAAAGCTACAACCTTTTTAAAGTTCCAATTCCAATTTTACGTGAGTTTGAACATACTAATTGACTGGGAATTTTTTTCCTGTATCATTTAGAGTTTCTGATGGAAACACTGCCTTCAAATTATATATAAACAAATAGATTTAATGGAATTCACGCAAATTGGTGTGGAAATTGGATTGATAAATGACCGAATCAGGTGTCATTACAGTTAATTGATTTTTCACATACAAACTGCTGTTAAATTTATTCGGCGAACAACCGACGAATGTTTGGCAGGAAAGCAATTTAGGTCACAAATCGCACAAAGGGTACATTTTCCGCTTAAATATTTATTTTATACACAAAAAACTATAATTCGACAAATAGGCGAAGCGACAAATTGGGGCTTTGTTATTTTTTATATCTAGTTACCATACCGGTTTATTTCATATTCATACTTGAGATATTCTCCAAAAGCTGCCCAAGTGGTCAACAAACTAATGAAATAGATATTCCTCTTAAATATTACGAACAAGTTATTGAAATTGTTTATGAGGGTTATTTGTAAACATTTTAGACGCAGCAAGTCGAATAACGTAGCGAGGCGTATCGCAACGATTTCCGACAATATAAAGACGCCATAGCCAAAGGCCTTCCGACTAATTGGGGGTCTTGTGCCGTGATCCGTGATACCTCTTGAGCGGTTCGGGGTTCGGGTCAAGGAAATATACCATGTTTACTATGTTGTACGATTTGATCTAATTGTCAGAAGAGTTTCCAAGTTTTGTTTGAATATCGAGTTTAAGACGTTGTCAAATGTCATTAAAATCAAAGGTTTAATGCCATCCACCAAGGAGTTTATTGGACAAGATAATAAAGCAACGGTTTTACTACTGCCAGGGGTATTGGCTATGAATCCAGCCGAGTTGAATATGTTATAATTATTTCTCCAATTACACAATAAAGTATTCAATTTTGATTTTAATGGAAGTTTACTGGCTTTAAAGTGCCACGTCTATAGCACAGGCATATAAGGTGATATTTTATATAATAATAATAATAATAATAATAATAATCGTCTTTATTCAACTTCCATTATAACATTATTTAACAGAAAGATATCTGAATAATAGGTAAATATCCATACATAAAAGTAAAACATATATATATATATATTTAAATAAAAAAATAAATAGTTACTAGGATATAAGTATAATCTACACAGAAGTGTGAAAGGCGAAGTTTCAGCTTAAAGCTGTTTTTCAACTTAACCAAGAAAAAAAAAATTAACATAAAAATACATTCAGTCTGCAAAATATTTTCAAAGAGATATAAATATATAATGATAATATAATAATATAATGATGCTTTGCTTTTCTCATGCTCATGTAAAATCAGGTAGTAAATACATATTTGTTTTTGTTGTGTGTTAATCCATACTAGAAGTGAGCGTCTCTCATAAATTGTTTTAACCTTTTTTTGAAATTAATTAACGATAAATTTTTTAAATTATTTGGAAGCTGATTATACTGTTTTGGAGCGAGATATGAAAAACTACGTGAAAAGGCAGTGGTATTATGATTTGGTATAAATAAAATATTTTTATTTCGAGATGATCTGTTAACATTAAAATTACTTAACTTGACTATTTTGTTATATAAATAACTAGGTGTATTTGAAATTAAGATCTTATGTGTAAAGCACAGAAAGTGATATCTATACATGTCATCAATTTTCATCCAACCAGTATCCTCGAATTTATGACTAATATGATCAAATTTCCTTATTCCGTAAGAAAAACGTATGCATGAATTTTGAATCATCTGAAGCCTATTTATATCTACTTTTAACAAGTTTGAGCCAAACAGAACGTCACAATATGACAATCTTGAAAATATTAGGGATTCACACAACTTTAACTTTAAGTTCTGATTCATACTATTCCTTGTGTGTATCAAGTTGAAAACTGAAATCTTTAGATTAAATTTCTTTTTTTTTCATTCGCAATTATTACTATTGTTTAAATAAATCGTACAAATCAAAACCAAATTGTGGAAAATTCTGCAATTGCTTCTATATTTTTTTAAATATATTTTAATTTTTGTACAAGATTTAAAAAACTTCCTTGTATGTGCTTTATGAGCATACCCTTAATTTAAATTAATGACTTGCCAAAGATTCTCAATTTCAGTGGGTAAACACTTTCTTTGAGGTGGAATAACGTTTATTTATGTAGATTTTTGTCATCCCTGGCAAACTCAATTAAAAATTTTAAATTATAACTTACCTGTTTGATGTCTTCTAAAAATTTCTGTTAATGAAAAACTAGTCCGATATTTTTGTAAACGATTCATATACACCCTCATATTTCGCTCATCTGATATCCGAATATTTTGTAATTTTGGTGGTGAATATACAGGGTGTCCCTAAATTGCACCAACATACTATAACCACGCGATTCTACGTCAAAAAATAAGACAATTTTACTAATACAATTTTTTCAAAAAATGTACCCCTGCAGAAATACAGCCCTCCAAAGTTGAGGGTTGAAAATATTAATAAATGCTTAATGTCTTGGGAACCGCTGAAGGTTCTCAACGAATTTTGATACGCTTATATTTCAGATATCCTAGAATCGGACGCCTCTGACTAAAAAAAAATGTGGTTACATCTAAATATTCGGATATCAGATGAGCGAGATATAAGGGTGGCTCCATAAAAAGTGGGACACACTGTATATTCTACATAAATTCGATATATGTTTTAGCAATCGAAAAATATTATTTTAGGTACGATATTAATGGTTAGAATTTATAGGTATGTACAATATGTTAATAACGTAGAAAAGAACTGTTAAAAAAAATGTACAAACAGTAAATAAACAAAATTAAATATAAATAATTAGGTACTTAGAAATGATTTATGTCGATAACTTCACATACATGAGAAGAAATAATTTTTTTCCAGTAGGAAATAAGTAAATAAAAGCGGAACGATCCATATCGGCCTAGAATGATAACCCATTGTTATTGATGGAAAAATAGGCAAATGCTCGTTTCAAACTGGTCAAACTAAAATACCTTTCGAATGAGGTAAAACTTGCCCCACTTTGCAATTTAAAAATAATAGAACCCCTGGCGCCATCTTTGAATTTTCAAAAACCAATTCAGCACAAAAAATTAGTTCATTCAAAATGATTCGATTCAAATTTTCATCGGATTTCTTTATTATTTATCTAATTTAATTAAAGGAGAGATGGGCACTGTATCTTGAAAAAGTAGTGCCTACAGCTGCGCCATTTAATGTTTGCATTGTGAAATTTGAAAATATCTGCCACAGTTAAATTTTTTAATTTCTAAATTTGATTTACGTGCAAGTAACACGGTTCTGACCAGCTCAAAACAACCACACCATCACTTTGACCAGTATCAGGGCTCCGTGAAGACAGCATAAAAGAATGTTAAAAAAACCCATTTCCTTGAAACCTCAACCAATATAACGACCACAAATTTTACCTGGTTACCCCCCTGCCCGTGACAAGGCCAAAGCCCGACCGGTTTGTGAATATCCTCGGGCTTACAAGCGCTATCCACGCAGATTTCTCGATTGTATGACGAGACCTGTAAGAAGAACAACTGTAAGTAAGGTTACTGGTATTTACCTGATTTCCTCCTTGGCGATGGCAAGGATAGAGCCCGACTGGCTTGTGCATGTCGCTCCTTCTCGCCGCAGAGTCCATACACGTCTTGCCGCCATATCCGAGATTGCGCACCTGTTGGCAGATTGTTTTAGTACATGGGAAGGGCAAGTGGTGTCAGTTTGAAAAATACCAAGTTAATCATATTCTATTTCCACAAGACATTATTGAATTTCGTGCTTTGACTCACATATCATGCATGGCCACTTTAAGGAAATTTTTAACAAACATCTGATACGTTGTCATAGAAACCTTGTTCATTATACACTGCAGTGAATAATGAAATCATTATTCACTGCCGGGAATAATGGATAGCATTATGCTTAAGGAAGTACATACATACATTATTTAGTAGTCGTGGATAATAGTAGTTTATTCCACAAGCATATAATGGCCTGTTTTATACACGGCGCGAGCCGAAGGCGAGTGTCGTAAATCACCCGAGTAATAGCCCTTTTATATGCGAGTAGAACACCCTATTTTATCCACGACTATTAAATATTTTTGACTAAATCTTTTACTGAAGAAATTTAAAGCACCGTTTATTTTTAACATTTTTTATGAGCAGGCCGTTATGTGTCAAAAGAACGTCCTGTCATAAATTAAATTTAAACGTCAACGTTGTTTACAATTGATTTCGTGCTTTGACATGGCCACTTTAATGAAATTTTTAACAAATATCTAATACGTTGTCATAGAAACTTTGTTCATTATTCACTGCAGTGAATAATGCTTGAGGAAATACATACATAATGCATACATTATTTAATAGCAGTGGATAAAAATATTTATATAAACAAGTGTGTTAACTGCTGGGCAAAAGATAACAGAACAACTGAACATCAATTTAAATCACCATAGTTCAATGATTTCTCATATTCCGTGCATTTTTAAAGAAGGAACCCGGAAAACTAAATCCCTCCGTTTTGAAACATATTTTTTGTTTCCTCCACGTAGAATAAATGCCCCTTTTGAAACGCCAGCAGGTTATTATAAAAGGGCCTTTCCAACGCATCTTTAAAATGGATAGCTATACATACAAAATATATATCACGGCTAGTTATTCGAAATCTGAATGAACCCTCTCATTTTTTATAAAAAAAATATAATGCTATACGTCCGCATGGAAAAGTTATCGGGGATATTTATCAGAAATATCGTGCTTTCAGCTCCTCGATTTTTCATAAAACGCTGCCGATGCGTTCTTATATCGTCTCTTTACGTGATAGCCGGCCGTGAATTTTTAAGATTATATATCATTTATACTGGGTGTTCTTGAATTTGAGTTATTTGACCATTTAATGGAAGTAGTCATAAAAATCAAAGACGAAATTTGAACACGTTATGTTCTCGTGTTATATTATTATTATAATTGATACAAAAAAGCTTTTTTAAGAAGACTCAAGAACGGTTCGCGAATAAATGCATTATATGTTAATTATAAAATATACAGGATGAATGAAAAAGTCAATTTGAGATTGATAAAGTAATGGAAAAACTTATTTAAAACATCACCACCAACATATTGTATAAGTTTCCCAATGTTTCGAACGTACTTCATTGCAATCTTCATACAAATAATAAACAATATAAATTCTACTTTGACAATAAAAAATCACGGCTAAGTTGCTTTGTACTAGCTATTTGTCGGGAATTTTACTGCTAACATTGCCAAAAACAAAAATTTGTCCTTAGTAAGATTCAAACTCTGCACTAATGACATTTCCTAAAAGACAGCTTTGGGCCCGATAGAAAGTTGCAATTTCTTTTCATAAAAACAGAATCGGTATATGACAATAAAATCTCGTCACGTTTCCGCCAAAATGTCGAACGACGCATCTGCAATTTTCGACCACGACATTAATAGATATTATCTACTAGTGGATGGACATTGTTTCGCCCATGCGAAAAGGCGACAAAGTCCACACTCCCGCTATAATCCAGGACTATGCCAGGGATTCCGACACGTCGTTGGAGAGGTCTAAACGGGCAATTTTCACGCGACGGCACCATAAATGCAGACCGAATATATATAACATTGCTGTTTATTTACGCAATGTTTACATAAACAAGCCGCCAAAGTAATTTTTATTTTCATACCTTCTCTATTACGAGTCTGTTTTTTGTAACGGAATTTGTACTTGAATATACGTATCTGTAATAGGGTACCATAAAGTTATATTGTATGAATTATGAATCAAATTTCTAATCATTTTATTATATAGAATATAACCCGTGATTGTTTATATTATGATAAAAAAGGATAAAGAAGACATTGTAGGACTGGGGTCTGTTCATAGCCAAATTAATCAGGCAGATCATTATCAACTAAATCGTAGGTGTGTTGGTAAAAAAAAAAGAAAAATATTATATCGGCGTTGGTGTCCGCTAGATGCTCCATTGTTTTTTTTGCTTGGTTATTAGATTGACAACTACTAACTGTCAGACGTAAGATTGAAAAACGATAGGTTAGGTTCAATAATAGCTATTTAGATTATAAGTGCGTCTACAAAACGAACCGAAGGTGAGTTTTGTAAACAGACGAGTACTATAAAATACAGATATGGCACGTATAATATACGTACCATATTATAAGTATATAAGTAATGATTAAATTAATAACAATAGCTGTTTGTTGATATCTCCTTAGCAACCGGTGGTTTGCGTGCTTTTGTTTTATAAAATGCGTGCGATAAATATATATCGCACTAGTGCTATAAAAAACGTCATTATGACATTCAAAATGAGTGTCATATTACTGTCATTGTATAACGCGCGTAGATAAAAATTATTTAAATAATTTTGCCTACTTGGACCCTTGATAAAATCGATGCATAGGTAGAAGTATTAATTTAAAATAACTTTTGAAGTAGACGAATTATGATGGTCCCTTTTTAAATAATCCTGAAGGGGTAGAGTCATGTACTCAATTCACAAACACATATGGTTAAATGCGTAGCAACTTAATATAATATAATAATAATATATAGTAACCACAATAGAATATTCAGCTCCATTTAGCCATTATATTGCAGTAAATTAAGACATAAAGCAAGTAGAAGAGTTAACTATGATTATGGTTCTACGTCAGTAACATTTTATTTTAAATATTTAAATAGAAGTATTGTACATTATATTTTAAACCGGCTGATAAATGGCTATATTCTCAGTTTTTCATTTTGTTCGTTTGTCATTCTATAAAAATATGCAAAATATGCAACACTGATTTTCCGAAATGAAATATTTTTATCAGTTTTATAAAGTTATTTAGAATTATCAGAGTTGGATTTTTGTATGCTTTATAATTTACCTAAATAAACTAGTGTACAATTAAAGTGGATATTGGAAAAATGTGGGCAATATTTGAAAGTCAATATTTTTTAAATTAGATGACTAAACTTGATATGGCTTTTTGTGATCGTTAGCAATATTTATTGGCCTTCGTCCACCGTCAATAGATTTTTAAATTGATGGTGTTTCTTTTATCTCCAGGGTGATTATCCATGCTCTTACGTTTATGATTAAGTTCATCGTACTCCCAAATCTCTAAGAAAAATTTAGGGATTTCTTTAAACATGATCATTAGGATTTATAAGTAATTTATTCTACTACCGTGCGTAAAATACTAACTTTACGCACTAGTGCGTAAAGTAAAAAAGTAAACAATTGCATATTAGAACACCTATAATAATCATCTTATTTTAAAAATGTTGAATATGGTTATTTAATTTTATGTAGTCCATTTATGTATTATCACGGCATATTATTATAAAATATACCTTATTATTCTCAGTATTATTAACAATAATGTTTGAAATTTTTAATAATTCTGAAGTTTCATTTATATTCTTAAGACTTTGATTGTTTCACTCATTTAAAATTAAGTATAGGCTATTGCAATATTATGATTTTTAAATGACATTAAGTTTGACGTAATAGATAAGTTTTGACATTTTTAAATTTTCACATTATTATTAGATAATTTAGGTCCCGTTTGGTAGTAAAAAAAATGTTGTATACAATTCGTGCGTAAAGTGAGCACTCGCCTACGGCTCGTGCGTAAAAATTTCCATTCGTAAAAGAAGCTCACCTTACGCACTTGTTGCATAAATAACTATTAAAGAACCAATTTGAGGATTTTTTTCATAGATTTGTTATTTCTAGCCAAAAATATTTTTTTAAATATTTGTGGTGGCAGTACAACTACTCGTGGATGCTATAAATTTACAAAACATATTTTTGACCCCTAGAAAACATTTTCAGTACACCAATGGTCAAAAAGATTGACTTATCTTAATCATCTCCTCAGACTGCGATAGTACCAAAATTAATAAAATATTATTTTCAAATTTTTGGGGAAGTGTCGAATATAAGAAGATTGGTGAAATTATAAAAACTTTTAATTAATTTTTGTCAATTAATTTCCTATTATGCGATATACCTATAATAATTTGTTCAATTTGCATTCGAAGAGCTGGGAGCACTGAATATCGAAGAAAAAATTGTTATTGGCAATATCGTATTAAAATGCAAAATGCTGCAACTAAAAATTAAAAAAAAAATTATTTTTCTATAACAAATATCTCTAAAAATAACAAAGCTATGAAAAAAATATCTTCAAACCGGTTCTTTAGAATTACTTGTAAATTATAATGAACACCCTATAAGGTTATACACATTTATTTCTTATTTAAATAATTTAGTTGAGCAAATTATAATTTTTTATCTTTCATTTTCCCATTCGCCAAATTCAATCGCTTGTAAAAAAATCAACAAAGGTGCGACAAAAAATCTGTTCACATGCTTTTGTTTATTGATGTATTGACTTTTATAATTTCCCATATAATTTGAAAAAAATATTATACAGGGCGATTTTCTCTACAGAAATAAAAAACTTGAATTAAAAGAGTCCGGTCCTGGAATTAAATATTAAAAACGGCATTATATCAACTGTTATAAGTACACAAATTGTATAAAATTTGAACAGATTGTGACAAATAGTAAGGAAGTTCTGGCCAAAAGAATTATTGGCCATAGGTAGTTTATCACCCTGTATTTCAGTAATTAGCAACAGACAAATTTCTATACCCATTCGCATGAATAGTCAGTGGATCCTCTATCATCCTGAGAAGTATGTGCATTTCTTCATGAAATACCCTGTATAACTGCTTATTCATTTCATTTTTGACAAGTTAGATACTTATATTAGGGAAATTCTAGAGCGTCCGATCTAAATTTAAATAAAGGTTCAATTAGTGCTTCTCTAGAAATACCAGATTCTTTATATTATCGGGGAAATGGAAACTCTACGATTATTCAAGATCCTTATTTAAAAAAAATAATTTAATCCAAATCCTTCCGTTAAAGAGCGTATATACATAACTAATATATTTAATCGCGTGCATTATTAATTCACTTTGGTTTATTCAAGCGAGACTTTTTAACGCCGTTAATTCAACGTCCTATAATACCCAATTCCAGCGGAACTCTTTGTTTATCAGACGTTTTTACGTCAAATTTAATTGGATCTCCCTAATTAACACATCTTATTTAGAGCACACCCGCTAGAGCGGCCTTTTCTTCTGGGATAAAGTATTAACCCATAAAATAACACAAAAGCGTCTCGGATCAGTGGCGCACCGATTAAACGTTCGTAAAATCACCGAATTTGGCAAAATTGACAAAATTATTTGCATTCAATAAAAAATATTTACCACATTTCAAAAAGATCTCATGTTACGACAGGCAGACATACAGACAGACGGAGTGACCCACGAATAGGCTGACGAATAAAGATTTCTTTATAATTAGTTTTTTGCACTTAGTAAGATATAAAATGCGAAATCCAGCTTGTCAAAGGTAAAAACATAAAATTTGACAGATCCTATTTTTTTATTAGTGTTTATTTTTGTGCTTTTTTGGATATTTTTATTTCGCCAGTGGTGTATTGCTCATGTGGCATTTCATTACCATTCTTTGCTACGCCAGTTAAAAAATTTTTTTTCGACGTACGTATTCTTGCTAAATTGATGGAAGCTGACAATAATTTTTAGGCTCGCCTGAAAGCTGCAGTGAGTGCAGTGACAAGATCACCAGTCAGCGTTCTCCATGCTTTAATCATGCTAAAATTATAGAAATAAACATATGTAAATATTGAGCCGAACCATATCTTCTTCATCGTTACTGGAGTTAATTTGAAACCCGTTAAAATCCTTGTAACAACATTAAATGTAAATTACTTTTTATTAGGCCACCGAAAATAGTAATTCGTCACGATTTTATTTTAAAATTCAAAAACAACTCCGAGTAATCCAACCAGTTCTACTCCTTTTGCACCGCTTGAAAACTATTTGCTGAAACAGACCCGTCTCTAATCAAGATAATCCTCTTAACATAAATTTTCGGATCCGCTCAGCCTTATTTAAGCCACTGTGTGATTTTGCATTACTAACATTATGCAAATAATTCATTATGTTTATCTGCGATCTGACTTTAATGGTAAATAGGAAGCGTTCAAGTCGGAGTTGCATCTAATATTGCCGGTGATAAGGTGCAGATAAGAAGTAGCGGCTTGATAGGTGCGCCGCTGCAGTATAAGCTATATTGGATTGCATAAATTCGCATACGGCCAGTAGCAATAGAAACTACAAAAGCGGGCAATATAGTTATCTCGGGAAATTTACGAATAAAGGAATAAAGTGTTTGTGTATTTGAAACGTTGCAAGTAGAATTAATGATATTTTTTTTACCATCTTAATAATATAATTAGTGATTACACTACCTGATAAAAAACATATTTATTGATATATTAAATATAAACCAATCATAAAAATGAGAAATTCAAGCCACAAAAAATATAAAATGTCAGTTGCATACGAATATGCCATATTCCTGGCTTAGGTTTGGGTCACTGGCCTACGTCACGCTCGGCTCGTCTGGGGATGCGTTAGGCACCTTTCCCATGTGATAACTTTGAGCTTTGCTAGTAATACGATAATATAATTAAAAGTTTTCTTCAATATTTGTTCGTAACCATTCTCTTTATTTTACTTTTAGTAAGTATTCTTGAGTATATTGGTTTTATACAGGGTGTCCCGATTTTAAACCGTCAAACTTCGGGTACAGAAAGTTCACATGAAATTATGACATACCCCTTCTAACATTTCTTCTCTATCGAGCTTCCTAACGGAGATACAGGGTGTTGAAAATTCAATTTATTTTTTGTTTTTCTTTAATAACTTTCACAATATTAAAGATAAGGAAACCAAACTTGGTACACATAGCTATGGTTCAGAGTTGAACTGAGGCGCGCCAGTGGCGTGCGGTGTGGTCACGTCGACATAATTTTAAGGAAAAAAGCATGTGCACTAATTTTTTTCGCAATTCTGATCAGATTTTCATAATTTACGGTTAATTTTCTAAAAAAACTTGCTCATGTAAAATTTTGACTGAGGCATTAGTTTTCGAGATATTTGCGTCTGAAAAAAACGATGCACCAAAAACACAATTATCATGTCGGGAATAGTTCTGATGAAATCACGACATATCCCTTCTAAAATTTCTCTATAGCCATTCCTAACGGAAATACGGGGTGTTGATTTTTTTTTATATTTGGATGTTGATAATTTGTTTATGTAATTTCGTAACAAACAAATTTTTCTTTTGACAGAAATAATATTGACTTGCAAAAGGCCTTAAAAACGCCTCATTGCAAAAGAAGAAAAACATTAAAAACATTAAATTGACAGTTCAGTTCAGTATATCCCTTCGAAAATCAGATTGAAAATAATTTTGAAAGGGCTATCTTAATTAATTAATTGTGTTTTTGGTGCATCGTTTTGTTCAGACGCAAATATCTCGAGAACTAATGCCTCAGTCAAAATTTTACAAGAGCAAGTTTTTTTAGAAAATTAACCGTAAATTATGAAAATCTGATCAGAATTGCGAAAAAAATTAGTGCACATACTTTTTTCCTTAAAATTATGTCGACATGACCACACCGCACGCCACTGGCGCGCCTCAGTTCAACTCTGAACCATAGCAAAGATGGACCCTCATAATATTTATTACATAATTAATACAAATTTATCATATTATTTAATTTTAACTCACTTTACTAAAAACTTCTTAACTATATTATCTCTAACATTATAAATTTATTTTGTTCTGATGAACTATTGCCTTAACACTTCCATTTAACGTATTTATGAAACATTTTTACTTTTAATATTTGATTTTTATTAAAATACTTGATATCTGATTGATTAAGTAAAAACGTAGTCCTCCCGGAGAAGAAATAAATAAACTGTTTTTAGACGATCCATAAGCTCTCAGCGTAGATTTTAACCTTACCTAACCTGTTTTACTTTAGTGCCTTATTTACAGCAGAGCACTCGGATCCCTGAGTGCCCCCCACCACTTTGGAGTAGGGCTACAAGCTGCTCATCATTCGCCATAATTTCTTAACGGTCTTGATTTGACCAGTCGGAGCGCAGCATTATTCACCACTCCAAAGAGGTGGGGGCGAGCAATTCCATAATGAACTAACATTTACGTACACAAATAACACCACAATGCCTTAAATATAATAATCCAACTGGATCTCGTAATAAAACTTTCTGATGTCCAATTAAATATTTGAGAGCAAAGGCTGGACAAAAGGTACACGGCGGAAATAAAACAGGATATGGAAGGGATATACAATGGAAATATTCTGTCTGTGGTCAGTTCTCAGTCTAATGAAAAGCGACACTTTTGCCCTTTGAACTGGACATTCAGGGAATATCAAAGGGGAAATACAAATACTATGTGACGGAAACGCCACATTTGATTTGCAATAATGTTGTATATTCCTTGGGCGTTGGAACTTTTTTAAAGTTTTAATATTTTAATCCGGATTTATGGTTAATAGTAGAACTAAATTAGCTGTATGTATTTTCCCTTTTTATCGACATCCTAATATTTGGTAATAAAAAATTATACCTAAGACTACAGCGTACGTTAACTTTGTGAACGTCCAGAAAGTACAAATATCAAAGCAAAACCGTTCTACTAAAGTGGCCTCGAAAAGCAGGGATCTCCAGTAACATTGGATGGAATAAAACCCGCATTTGTTAGTTACAAAGTAGAATAACATAATTTACATAGTAGTTAACACTAAAGTTAGCGAGGATTACGGGCAACAATTTCCCTTTATTGAACCCAGACGAAAATGTTGATTCAATCTTACTGCATAGAATAGTAAAGTAAGAACAAACGATAATGTGACAATAAAACTATACAGGGTGTCCCGATTTTAAACCAACAAACTTCGGTTACAGAAAGTTCACATGAAATTATGACATACCCCTTCTAACATTTCTTCTCTATCGAGCCTCCTAGCGGAGATGCAGGGTGTTAAAAATTCAATTTATTTTTTGTTTTTGTTAATAACTTCCACAATATTAAAGATAGGGAAACCAAACTTGGTACACATAGTTATGTTGTGAGGATCCATCTCTGCTATGGTTCAGAGTTAAACTGAGGCGCGCCAGTGGCGTGCGGTGTGGTCACGTCGACATAATTTTAAGGAAAAAAGTATGTGCACTAATTTTTTTCGCAATTCTGATCAGATTTTCATAATTTACGGTTAATTTTCTAAAAAAACTTGCTCATGTTAAATTTTGACTGAGGCATTAGTTTTCGAGATATTTGAGCCTGAACAAAACGATGCACCAAAAACACAATTAATTAATTAAGATAGCCCTTTCAAAATTATTTTCAATCTGATTTTCGAAGGGATATACTGAACTGAACTGTCAATTTAATGTTTTTAATGTTTTTCTTCTTTTGCAATGAGGCGTTTTTAAGGCCTTTTGCAAGTCAATATTATTTCTGTCAAAAGAAAAATTTGTTTGTTACGAAATTGCATAAAAATTTATCAACATGCAAATATAAAAAAAATCACACCCCGTATTTCCGTTAGGAATGGCTATAGAGAAATTTTAGAAGGGATATATCGTGATTTCATCAGAACTATTCCCGACATGATAATTGTGTTTTTGGTGCATCGTTTTGTTCAGACGCAAATATCTCGAAAACTAATGCTTCAGTCAAAATTTTACATGAGCAAGTTTTTTTAGAAAATGAACCGTAAATTATGAAAATAATCCAATCAGAATTGCGCAGAATTGCGAAAAAAATTAGTGCACATACTTTTTTCCTTAAAATTATGTCGACGTGACCACACCGCACGCCTCAGTTTAACTCTGAACGATGGCAAAGATGGACCCTTACAACCTAACTATGTGTACCAAGTTTGGTTTCCCTATCTTTAATATTGTGGAAGTTATTAAAGAAAAACAAAAAATAAATTGAATTTTCCACACCCTGTATCTCCGTTAGGAGGCTCGATAGAGAAGAAATGTTAGAAGGGGTATGTCATAATTTCATGTGAACTTTCTGTACCCGAAGTTTGTCGATTTAAAATCGGGACACCCTGTATAGAATTATACTTCTATTATGTCAACAAAAAATGTAAAAGACGAAGACCAGCAGAAGATTTATATTCCGATTTTCACAGAAAGAAGACTTTAATTAGGAACATTCTAAGTAATGAAGAATTATTTATTTTCGTTGATCAAATTTCTCAATATTCCGTGTCAATTGTTTACCATTTTTTCCATAACGCCAATAAAAAAATTAAACTACTAACTTTCGTCTTCACATTTACCAAACTATTCTTAGCATTTAAAGAAACCAAACATTTAATACCTGAATACTTTCAGCGGATGCGTATATAAAGCATGGTTAAAATAAAATTACTTTTAGTCGATCCCGATAAATTAAAATCTCTTCGTACAGCACAAAGTTCTGGAGGAGGAAAACCGACAGTAGCTATTTTTTGACGAATTTTTTATAAGCCCATAATCCCCTAAATCTTTTTTTCCATTATCCATGTCGAAGATATTTTTTCAAATAATAATCCGATGTGACAGTTTTGCCGGAGTAACTCTAATGTTGCAGCGACTGGGTCCAAAACAGCAATTATTTGAGGTATCGATTTTTGTTTCCTTTTGTGTGGCAGCCGGCAGACATGAAAAGAGCGGATATAATGGGATTACGGCCTTTTATATTTCTAATAATTTCATGTTTGAGTTTTTTACTGTCTTTGAAGTGGATGCTTCAATTAGTTTCTGGGCGAGTATCGATTTCATTATAGTTTAATTGAGTTTCGGATTCCAACAGGTAAACTGATTTAACGAACTGGATCGGGCATGGTCTTATATTTATTTTATATTAGCGTGCTGACAGACTTTAATTAATATCTGATTAATTTTCTAATTCCAATCGCTGGAGTTTCAATATTTGTTTAATATAACATTTCGTACAGCGTTCCTCAAGATATTGGCGCTGGTGTTGGTTCAATAATGATGAATTTTTAATTTTAATTGAAACTTGCTTAGAAGATATATTATAAGAGTTCTGAAGCAAAATTCTATGAATTTTTTTTGGAATTTTATGCAGAATTTTGATTTTGATCCGGGACTTGCCGACTTGCCAAACGTTGGAATGTTCATGGCATTTTTAATCTCCAAACGTCCGAATTTCCATTATTTACAGTTCCATCTATTCAGGATCAAAATTTGGGAAAATGGACCTCCATAAGAAGTACGTGACGGATAATTTAAATCATACTGTAAAAGTAGAATAATTATGGCTCACTGGCGTTAGGAATACTTCCACAGCCACAGATTGCCACAGAATTGAAGTACAATCATTTTGTGGAAATAGAATATTTTCTATGCAACTTTTAAGTAAGATTGCAAAAAAAAAAATCACCACTTAAACTTCCTAGTTAAGTAAACCAACAGAACAATAAATATGCATCTTACCTCGCCGCTGGCAACAGCCTCGCCGGGAATGAAGAGTTCAGGATAAATATTGTCCAGGTACCACTTGAAGTTCTTGCAGCCTAATTTCTTACGCAAATCCTTCCGGCTGCTGACGTCACCGAAGTCGCCCTTGTCATTCCCTATCCTCTGATAATAATATTTGGCGTATTCGTCCAGCCAGACTTCAGCCAGACGGACGGAGTTCCTGCGGAGGACGTTGACGCCCGACCTCCATTTGTAAGGAGATCGTTTCCTGAAAGAACATAATAATAATTTTATTACTTTTATTATTACTTGGATCGGTTACTTGTTGTTTGTTCTCATCAGCATGAAATAAGTGGAGGCGAAAATTTCGTCATATTTAAATATTTAGGTGCTTCCAAAATCGATGAAATAAAGAAAAAAGTATAATTGTATTTCCCTCCTTGGGCATATGTTTATTATGGAACCTCCATTTATTTTGCAATTATTTAAGGAGCTCTGATTTACACCCAGTATAATTCGATTATAAGAAATATACATAATTTCCCAATCAGTTTATCAAATGTTTTCAGACAAGGATTACTGCAACGGAATCTATCGATTTTATGTTCGTACCGGATTAAACATTAATAAAGCTAAAAGGTTTTAAAGGATTTATAGAATAATTTGGAACAGAGTGTTTAAAACCTGTTTAAATGAGCGAGTTTAATTTAACTCAATAGTTGTAGTGGTTAGATAGAGCACTAAACTTAAATGTAATCATTTTATTTATTTACAAGGTGTTTACTTCGGTAAAAACGTAACCGATAAAAATCCAATAGCCGAATATATTGAATACCTAATTTATCGTAATCCAATGTGGATGTTTACCCGTGCTTAATTTTAATTTTGATTGCTGTCTTTACATTTATTACATTAAATAACTTCAGAGCACTTGAAATGCAGATTTGATTAAACCAACGGAAAACTGGCATATAAATGAAATGGGGGTGAACGAACATTTATAAGATAATAAAGTTAAATGAGTAACAATACAAAAATTTTAACATAAAAACTTAATATTTAAAACAAAATAATAAATAATAATAAAACAAAATAATGTGGTCTAACTGGCGCCTTCGCCAGAATTGCAAAAATTGCAACTCGCAAAAGTGAAAACAAAACGATCAAATATACATATCTTTAAAATTTTTTTACTTTGTTCTTACCTGAAAATATGGCCGACGTGGGAGCATGGTACTATTTCTAACGTACCACCACACATCCATGTTTTGAAGGATATTTCTAGATTTTCACCGCCCCAGATATCGAAACCGTTGTCGTATGTTCCGAGTTTTTCGAAAAATTCCTGCAACAAATGAAAAATTTTATAAAACATTATAGGGGTGGTAATACCTACATTAGAATTGAGTTTTTTCTTGATTGAAATGATGGAATAACATCAAAATTAACGAATTAAGTTTGTCTCGAGAAACTGTACCGTTGGTGTTTGCTATAACTGAATGTTTTGTACTTATTACATATTTAGCTTTAAATTAAATAGTAAGTAGGTGCTTCACACAATTTTACCAATTTTCTACGAGGGATGCTTCGAATTTGGTGTGTATTTTGTACAAATTGTCGTGTTGCGATTTAACTGTTACCTAGTAAATTTATTTGTCTTCTTTTAGCTTGCAGGAAATATGCGATATTTCAAATAATATTATTAGTAAAAATAAAACAAGTCATTTCCGTTGCAGCATTAACCAGAACGCGATAAAGGCTCTGAGCTCTTAAACCCTACATTTTCCATTAGTGAACGTTCTCTTTCGTTTTCCTTTTTAGGTCATGTGGTTATTTTGCAGTTTCTTTGTGAAATATATAGAAGTCTTTTTCTTCTAGTTAACTTCAACTAATAAAAGTTATTATTCCCTCAGACTATTATACGATCTCCACGATTCGAGAAAAAGCAAGAAATATACTTCATATAATATAGCCCTCTTGTTTCGGATCATTTATCTTGCCGACTGGATTTGAGTTGCTTATGACTTTTTCATTGTTTACTGGAGATAAAATATGGCTATTTTCATGGGCTTAGGGCTTATATTTTTAGGGCGGGCGAAAATAATTAAAACGCGCGTGACAACGTGTATCTCCTATTTAGACTTAAAAATGTAGATTGATGGGATTCTAAAATATTTCCTAGATTATGAGCAAATTTGGTCCTTACAAGAATTATTTGAAAAAATTATTTTAAGAAAAAAAATGAATAAAAAAATATTTTTTGTGTAAAGCTAATTTCATACAAATATTTCAAGGTTTTTTAACATGCTTTTCGAGTCCACAGACAATGCTAAGAAAGTACTGCCCTTAGATAAGCGGATTTTGAAGATATGATTCCTAATTCTGTCACAAAAAATTAAAAAAAACGTCATGCGATATTTTTGTTGCTAATGACGTGAATAAATACACTATTTTTGAAAACTCCCCGTATAGCTCTTGAGCTTAAACAATGTATTTAAAAAAAAAAATAGGAATAAACTGCCACAATTTTTTTACAGATGCTACATTTTATAATTTAGCTGAAATGCAATCGGCGCAATACTTATCTAAAAATAAAAAAAGCATGTACAGGGTGTTTCCTATAAAACTATACCCCCCTTATTTCGGTCAATTAGGACCACCGATATTAATTTTTCAAAAACCAGTCTAACACAGAATTTTCCGTAGATTTTGAATATGCTATTATTTTTTTCCCTACTTCAACCGTATACGAGGGGCAGAAAAAAGTATGTTTTTTTTAAATGGAACACCCTATATATTTTTACAGATTTGGATTCGCCTCGTATTTCTGATTACAAATATATATGACACTTATATATTTGCTATAAAAATGGCGTAAATAATTGAATTTAAAATTAGGGCGTTTTTTTCGGTCAATTATTAACCTACACATAGAATTTTTCGTAGATTTCATATACGCTATTACTTTTTTTCTCCCTTCAACGGTATACGAAGGGTGGAAAAAAGTATGGCTTTTTTATGGAATGCCCTGTATTTTTTTTACATACCTATAAGTATTATATATATTTATAATCAGAAAGGTAGGGAGGATCTAAATATGTAAAAAAAATACAGGACATTCCATAGAAAAAAACCATACTTTCTCCCACCCTTCGTATACTACCGTTGAAGGAAGAAAAAAAGTAATAGCATATATGAAATCTACGAAAAATTCTTTGTAGGTTTTGAAAATTTTGAATCGTTAATAATTGACCAAAATAAGGGGGGTATAGTTTTGAACGAAAAATTTAAATTCAATTGTTTACGCCATTTTTATAGCAAATATATACTTAGGTGTCATATATATTTGTAATCAGAAGGACGAGGCGAATCCAAATATGTAAAAATATATAGGGTGTTCCATTTAAAAGAACCATACTTTTTTCTGCCCCTCGTATACGGTTGAAGTAGGAAAAAAAGTAATAGCATATTCAAAATCTACGGAAAATTCTGCGTTAGACCGGTTTTTGAAAAAAAAAAATTAAATTCGGTGGTAATTGACCGAAATAAGGGGGGGTATAGTTTTATAGGAAACACCCTGTACAGGGTGATTCCTATAACGTTGTCATCCCAGTTTTTCCTTTGCCTTTAGAAATAAAAAAAAATGTTTAACGTAACTTATAGCATTTTTCCAAGGATTCCGAAAATTTCAACAACAAAACAATTGCAAATCAAATAAAACTGGTAAAAAAATAAGGCAAGGTTTTTTTAAGTGGAACACCCTGTACCTATATTTTTACAAATTTTGAAAAAAGATTTAAGTTCTTTCCAAAAATATACATTTTCCTTCATATTTAGTAAAATACCTATCTACTGATAATAATTGAAATAATTTAACACCAAGTTGACTTAGAATGTTTTTTGAACCCAGTATTTTACTAATTATGAAGGTAAATATATACCGGGTGTAAACGAATAGTGGGCCACCCCTGTAACTTCCTTGTTTTTAAAGACGTCAGGGTAAAATTTTGTATGGTGAAATTAGGTAAGATTTCCAACTCTTTGAGACCTATTCGCCACATTTGTCACTTCCGGTTCCACCGGAAATGGCCCCAATAGTCTTTTCTAAATGGACCACCATGTATGTTTTCACATTTTTGAAATAAAGATCACATTTTGGATACATTTATACTATTTTAAATAATTTATACAGGGTTGCACGAAAAATAATTCGAATTTTAGTTGTCAATCTAAATGGCTGCGAATATGTTAAAATAATTTTTGTTCCAATGTAATTCATACACAAAATACGAAAACGTCAATATGTCCACTAATACATCATACAGGGTACTCAAAACTCATTAAAATCACATTTTTCAAAATCACTCTTTTTTTTAAATATTATGATATGGGCCACCCGGATATTCAGAAAGCTCTATTTAGTAGGGGTTAAACGGTACCAAAAGTTCCGTAATGTGTAGTCGTTACCGGCAGGAATGACAATTTTTCTTAAGAAATTTATGATTTATATCGAAGTTCAATTAAATTTTGATCAACCCTGTATATTTGTGTTAATCAGAATGGGCTTCTGGCTCATTCTTATTGAATATCATAAAATATTAACACAAATATACAGGGTTGATCAAAATTTAATTGAAGTTAGATATACTTAAATCATAAATTTCTTAAGAAAAATTGGCATTCCTGCCGGTAACGATTACACATTACGGAAGTTTTGGTACTGTTTAACCCCTACTAAATAGAGCTTTCTGAATATCCGGGTGGCCCATATCATAATATTAAAAAAAAGAGTTATTTTGAAAAATGTGATTTTAATGAGTTTAGAGCACCCTGTATGATGTATTTTTGGACATATTGACGGTTTCGTATTTTTTATATGAATTACATTGGAACACAAATAATTTTCACATATTCGCAGCCATCTAAATTGACAACTAAAATTCGAATTATCTTTCGTGCAACCCTGTATAAATTGTTCAAAATAGTATAAATGTATCCAAAGCGTGATCTTTATTTCAAAAATGTAAAAACATACAGGGTGGTCCATTTGGAAAAGACTATTGGGGTCATTTCCCGTGAAACCGGAAGTGTCAAATATGGTGGATAAGTCTCAAAAAGTTGGAAATCTTACCTAATTTTACCATACAAAATTATATCCCGATATATTTAAAAACGAGGAAGTTACAGGGGTGGCCCACTATTCGTTTACACCCGGTATATTATGTTATATTTTTGGAAAGAGAATTTAAATCTTTTCTTCAAAATTTCAAAAATATACTCATTTAGAAAAACATTGCTTTGTTTTTTACCACTTTTATTTGACTTTCAATTGTTTTTTTGTTGAAATTTTCGAAATCCCTAGAAAAAATACTGTACCTATAAGTTACCTTAAACATTTTTATTTTATTCCTAATAACAAATAAAAAATTTGCGGTGAGAACGTTACAAGAATCACCCTTTACATTAAATCACTTCCACGTTCTAACGTTTGCATGGCCATTGGCCAATTACCCGCTGAATATGCCACAAAAAACGTATGTACCTTTTACGAGTACAAATTTTCCTACGGCGATAGCTTGCGGTAATGAAGGAGTTTACGAGTGATATTTTACGACCTTACGATCTTTTTTCTGCACGATGTTGCTCCCGATACCGAAGAATAATAACATTTACCTGCGTCTCCAGCATATGCTCCCATAAATAAATTTATAGCAGTTTAATCATAAACAATATATACCTCCACCGTATTCTACGTCTATGACCCTCATAAGTTTCTTAAACGGCGGGCCATAATGAGTTTTCACGGTATAGGAAATACCAGGAAGGATAATTCAGATATCGAATATTAAGAAAGGTATACACGAAATAGGAGATCGAGTCGAGAATCAATTGATCGCGCTAAATAAATAAAAAATTATTGTGTGATTGATGGCTAGATGAAATTATATCCATAACATCAGAATAGAGATACAATGATTAGAATCATTAAAAAATAAATAAAAGAGGAAAAGAGGCCATAATAGGCCGAAAATTCTGCAAAGGGCGTGGGCAGGATTATATCGCCGTTTTGTAAAATAGACGCAAATAAATGCTGCACTGAATTTTGTAGCAGTTTCATTATTGTATTTAGTTTGTTTACAATTTGGGTTCGCGGTTAAAAGACTGATTTACTATCTATGAAAAGTGTTTTTTTCGCATGCCCCCGTGCACGGCAGATTAATTGTCAGTTAACATGTAGCCTGCAGAAATAGAAAAAACGGTGTAACTACTTAATTCGTTTCAGATAGCCGTGGGTAAAAACAGGTGTATTTAGTTATAAGGAATATACCTCTGCGATACCTCCCAAATCAAATAAACAGAACATTGTTTAAAAGTCACTTTTATGTGAAAAAATCATGAAATTTGAAGTTTTTTTAAAATTGCAGTAAGACTGCAGTAGATAAATTTTTTTGAATGTTTCTGTTTACTAGGTAATTCCAAACCGGTTAATTTAAGCCCCGGTTGAATTCATTTCATTGATTATTTATTTAAATAATTGCCGAAAACCATCGAAATTTTCGAAAATTTCCAGCATTTTTTACTCTGAAAGGAAAAATGCTAGACTCGTTATCAAAAATAATTCAACCACAGCTCATTTTTTTCGTCAAGACGTCAATTTTACGAATCTGTTATGGGCGTATCGATTTTCAATAATTTTGACCGTCAAAATGGCGTTAACAACATTGCTACTTTTCGGAGCAGCGTTTTTTGCAAATAACTTTACAACAAATGAACGTATCTGCACATCTGATGTAACATCGTATATTGTTTGATGGAGAAATAGTTTGTGCATACATTGTTACCATTATATAATCTTTATAAATTTATATTTAATACATTAGCACATTATAAGTTGCATAAGCCCAAAAAAGAAAAAATTAAAAAAAAAAAAATTGTTTATAACAATTATATGTTTATTATTTGGATATTGCAAATGTGCCCATTGTTATTATTTTCGTGAGCTACTCCAAATTAAAAAAAAAAAACGTCCAAATTGGCCGGAAAATAACGGAGATATGACGAATTTTTCTCGCTACCCCAATTTGAAACTCGTTTGATAAAAAATTCACCTGTCCCTTGAGCCAAACAAATTGAAGACGCTCTAAAATCACTAATTATTAAAAATTATATTTTGACCTCAAAAAGGGCCCGTTTTCAATAGGACTTGATGAATTCACAAAATTCAAGATCTTATAACAACCAGTGTCAATTTTGGCCATAAATATTAATAAATAAACGTTTGGCGCATTAAACAATTTAAAAAATTATCTCGGCTCCTACATGTCCCAGAGCAACAATTTTTTTTTATAAATTTGTAGAAAAATACCAGCAACTCAAATATGAAAGATTTGCGCAGATACGTTCATTTGTTGTAAAGTTATTTGCAAAAAACGCTGCTCCGAAAAGTAGCAATGTTGTTAACGCCATTTTGACGGTCAAAATTATTGAAAATCGATACGCCCATAACAGATTCGTAAAATTGACGTCTTGACGAAAAAAATGAGCTGTGGTTGAATAATTATTTTTGATAACGTTAATAGGTCAATTTTTCATTAAACATTTGGGACGTTTTTAATAAACAAATAGAATTTCTCGAAAACTAATAAACATTTTGAAACGAAATTTTTTTTGTAAGTTGACGGTAATGAGACACATATTCCACCAAAGTTTCAAGAGTCTAGCATTTTTCCTTTCAGAGTAAAAAATGCTTGAAATTTTCGAAAATTTCGATGGTTTTCGGCAATTATTTAAATAAATAATCAATGAAATGAAATCAACCGGGGCTTAAATTAACCGGTTTGGAATTACCTAGTAAACAGAAACATTCAAAAAAATTAATCTACTGCAGTCTTACTGTAATTTTTAAAAAACTCCAAATTTCATGATTTTTTCACATAAAAGTGACTTTTAAACAATGTTCTGTTTATTTGATATGGGAGGAATCGCAGAGGTATATTCCTTATAACTAAATACACCTGTTTTTACCTACGGCTATCTGAAACGAATTAGTTACAGATTCCCGTTCACATCGTCTAATTCTACAGGCCTAATGCTGGATGGGCGACGCGACGTCACTACTCACAAGCCGGTAGTAAGTATGAACAAAGTTTAATTTAATTCATCGCATTGCTTCACAACGTAATTTGAACAGAGCCAAGCAAAACTAAATAGGATGTCGTACGCTAGATGTCTAAGAATAACAGTTTTAAATCGTGTCGAATTATGTGTGGGAAAATTACAACAAATATTTAATAAATTAACTTCGACCATATGCTTCAGCAGGAAATGAAGATCCGACGAAGCCGTAAGATTGTGATCTAATTTGAATACCGATCCTACGATAGTAACCTGATTATAAACTGCGGTCATTATTTAACGGAAGGCTGTTATTTTTAAATGGGAAGTTTTTAGTACATCAAACAATCAACATAACGTTACTAAACACTTATTTATATATCTATTTTTGGTTTAATATTTAATGTAATTGATGCTCAAGGGGCAAGCGCACCTACAAGAAAGATAATTATGACGTTTTCCATTTTTTCAACCCCCAAATCCAACTCGTGCAAAAATTCTTAAAAACCAAATAATAGATTCATCTTCGACGTAACTAACTCCCTTTAGTTCTAAAATACAGGGTGGTAAATAAAACAATGCAAATTTTTACAAATTTCACTACGCCACCATTTTTTTCAACTAAATAGATACTCTCTAAATTCTGGGATAAGGCAACTATTTTTCCTAAGAATATTATATACTGAGTAAGTTAGAAAACGTGTACAAATCTAAACAAGATACTATGGTGAAATTTGGAACAAATCTCGTCTCACCGATTTTTGTTTTATATAATCTCTGATAATGAAGGATTCGAACCTGAATAATATTATGCAACGCAATGACTCATCTTAACTGCTAGTATTTTTAAAACTTAGAATCCGCTGCACTATCGGTACTTAGGAAACCAAATGTAATATATCCAATTAATTTATGTAACCAACTTATAGGGCTTAATCTATCGAATCAGGAACATCATACGCGAGTTCTAGCGAGAATACGTAATTATAATACTTAACCTATCCCCGCAAATACCTCCGGCATCATAAGTATACTTTGTAAGGAATGCCGTAAGTAATAACCTCATAACTTCCATCATAGAGAAAGACGTAACCGAAAGACTCCAATTTGCCATTGTAAATTCAAACGGGGCTTCAGATTAGATTCACTTTGTGTCTTTACGGGAACAGCGAAACTGTTGGAATGGTATAATTACGGGTTTGTTACTGCTATCTATAGGCTGCAACTCCGGACTGTAATTCGTGCTTGAATGTAAAGAATCAAATCGAAGAATTACTTTATAACTTTTGAAGTTGTACGGTTAATGAATTGTCTACAATAAATGAAATGAAACGAAAAATTTGTTCTTTGGAATTTTGTAAACAATAATTTTTTCCACCCCCTCACAAATTTAGCCTGACATCCCTCAAAAAATTTGTAAATAGTTTTTAGAATTATTATTTGAATTAACATTAAATTAACATATCGTTGATCTACTAATAAACGTTTAAGGTCTATCACTATTACAACTTTAGTATTTTTGCAGTACTAACCTTTTCTGCTTACAATTATTGTAATCGCACGCAGTTGTATGTGTGGAAAAATACGGTAAAATTTGAATTTCTAATTAGATTTAATTAAGGATATTAGCATTTATTTGTATAATACTCCTCTCTAATTACTGTTAATTCGTTGTGTCTGGAAATGTACGCTAAAAGTTGCAAAACCGCATTCGCTTTTAAATAAAAACGGGGATATTTTACAGGGTAAAAACCACCTTCGTTTTAAAGTTCTACGCGTCTAGCTGCAGGATATCACACATTTAAATATTTAATATCTTATTCAGTTACGCCAGAGCCGGGCTGGTATTATTTGACAGACTGACGGAACGTTCTTTTTTTGCGCCTAAATTTATCTTCTCTCTCAGAGGGTTTGAAAATATTTTTTGTCAAAGTATACCTACATTGACGGGTATAAATAAAAAACAGGGTAGTAGTATTTATAAAAATTCGTTGTGTGCAAATTTATTGTTCACGAAACCGGTCACGTTAATAAAGGGAATTTTATGAGAATTGTAACGAAGTGATTTTTCCAGTCAAGGAATGTCCGTTTTTGCTTTAAATATTACCGTCACTTGGGTACACCCTGCCGCCGCTTTTTAGTAAGTAAGTCCTGTTTTAGTTAAGTTAGTGTTGAGTTGTAAAAAAACCCGCTGGTAAACAAGCAGTCAAATAATTAATTGATTCATTTTCGATACTCCCCGGTATAATTAAAATCCGTGAATTATTATAAATAATGACCGAGTCGGAAACAAAAATCATTAGTTACTAAAACCGGTTAAAATATTAATCCGCGTCCGTTTTAATCCGTTTCTTTTTGCAATATACTCGTAGTCTAGAAATTGCAAGTAACCCATTTCCGGTTATTGATGCTACGAGTCAATGTTGCTAATTACATTATACGCTCGACCTCAGTAAGTAACGTTGTGAGTACGAATCCTTCGTTTCAAGTCAGTACGCCCCTTTAACGCGCCGTCTGGATACGTCATAAAAGTAATAAAACGCGGGAGGAACGTCCAGTCCGTATCAGTTCAAGATCAGCCCAAGATCAATTCGAAGCAGTCCGCATCAATCCGAAACTGTCACCGTTTTCACTTCCGTCCGTAACCGCCGCTCCGACTTATAGTAATAATTTTCTTGAAAATAATATTGGTAAGAATACACCGTGGTCCGCTACTATCCATCCGTACCGCCTTCAGTTAAGTATACAGTGTGTTACAATTTGATCCGGAACACCCCTGAAAAATCTGACTCAGCAGCGCGATTTTGGTGATATTTTTTTTTCATATAGGACCGTCCTAGATGTACGTGAAAAACATATTACGGTGTCCAGATTACAAAGCCATGGCTAGCTATCATTTTTTTTCGACGCCATTTTTTCAAAAATTATATTAGCGATTTTTTTATTCAAAATCTGACAACGTAGCGTTATTCGGCATCCTTCAAAACGTACTCTCCCCCATTTTCTTGAAATTATCACTGTCAATAACTCTATTGTGAAGCAACGAAAATTGCAAAATACAAGAAGAAATGTTTTACTTCGAGCATCTAGGAGGCTTTGGAGCTAAATGAAGTAGATCACAAGCGGAACTTCATAGAAAAAATTTATTTAGTAACGTCTTTGTTATTTATACGTGCATTCTTCAGGCAAGAAATAACATAAGACGCAATTTTCGTTGCTTTATAGAAGAGTTATTGACAGTAATAATTTCTCAAGAAAATATGGGAGATTACGTTTTGAAGGGTGCCGAATAACGCTACGTTGTCAGATTTTGAATAAAAAAATCGCTGATATGATTTTTGAAAAAATTGCGTCGAAAAAAAAAAATCATAGCAAGCCATGGCTTTGTAATCTGGACACCGTAATATGTTTTTCACGTACATCTAGGACGGTCCTATATAAAAAAAAATATCACCAAAATTGCACTGCTGAACCAGATTTCTCAAGGGTGTTCCGGATCAAATTGTAACACACTGTATATATTCAGAGATCTTATTGTTCGTGAGTACCGCTGTATTATACTACTAAATCAAACTAGAGCTAATTAGTAATTCCTCCGTTGGTCTTTTGTTTCATAAAATATGCATCGGTTGGTTAGATTTGCTCGCTCGGGCAATCTTTAAGGCTTCAGTGCATAAAGTTCTACCGGAGAACTTAACTTACGAAAAATAGTCCTTGTTAAATAGCTCTACGTTTGTGGCAGTAGTTCGCCGTATTGTAAAACCCTTTGTATAGACAAGAATATCTATAGCTATAGCTAATCGACTGCCCGCCGTTCATACTATATCCTGTTGGAAATTCCTTTTGCTTGCCGTCCGAAATCGTTTCAGCCGCAAAAACAGACACTGGTTATCAAAGCTCACGGTTCCGAAAAAAAATCATATTCACGCGTATATACTCTTGATTGCCAGTCCGCATATTTCTTATCGTTATCAATTTTGTACATACTCGACTGCAAAGTCGCTGAAATATCCTGTTTATTGATTTATTCATTACTGTTTTAATAAATAAATACATTGGTATACATAGGCAAAATTCACGAGTTATTATTTCAGTTATTTATTTCTAATTAACTCGTTTGAGAAATTGTCCAAGTCCAGTTGACAAGACAATCATCTTAAGACACCTGGACAAACAACCGTATCTCCATCTGTTAGCTACCCCTAAACGATCTTCCCTCGGAGAACCAAACAAGTGATGTTCCTTGCACTTAAAAACTAAAGAACTGGCGCTCGAATTTTCGTCTAAAAAGTGTTACAAAGCCAGAGAGTTCTGTTTGTAAGTAGCCAGTTACAAACATTACAGGTTACGTAAGTAGCCTACCTACATTAAAAATATATTAGTTATTTTTTTAAAAGGATTTAAAAAAAGCATATTCTTATTGAGAGTCCTCAAAAATCACTGCCCGTCAAATTCGAAGAAAGTTTCGAGACCATAATATTTGCGTGTGTATCAATTAAAACAACGACAACATAGTATTGTTTAACGCCAAATTTTTCTACGTTCGGTTTTCAAATAATTGATTCCAGATTACTGCAGCGGGATATTAGGGATAATTATACAATTTGAATGTGTTCAATCACCGATTTACGCTAAATCGTGCAGGCTATGTGTCACTGGCATTTGATGGGTGAAATTAGGAGCTTAAATAAAACACGTCAATCTGAGCAATTTCGATATGATTGAAACAGGTATAAATAGTTTTTTAACAGTTAAATTAAATACCGTATTTAATTTACATAAGCTTTTTTCGCTATGTGGGTCGATCTAAACGATATTTATTTTAACTACATAGGAATATCTGTATACCGGGTGACACAAGAAGTAGTTACCCCCCCATTTTTGTTGGCATTTTCATAGATGAAAATTTCAAAAGTTTATGGTGAAATAAATACACAGATTCTCATATTTTGACATAAATCATGTGTTAAAACCACTTCCGGTTTAACCGGAAGTGGTATCAACTTTCTTATTTTAAATGAGAACACCCAATTTTTTTTCAGTATTTGAAATCTACATAAAATTCCCTTTCTAATGATGTATAACACATTGACATTTGCTTTCAAGATGGCGGCGAAACATTATTTTTATACTAAATTTAAGTTGGCCATTGATTCGCCGCCAGAAAACAAAACGTGGTTTGGAGGCTGTGGAAACAAAAAAATTATTTATTGTTGCTTTGCTGATAGCATTATTTGCAAACATTTGACATGCATAATGTCTATTAGGATCATTTTCTTTTTTTCGTGTATTTGAAAACAAAAGCTGAATGTTTCACATTTCTTTTAAATAGGAACCTATGTTTTTTTATCTGATGTGTGAATTCTACATCAAATTATCTTCATGATGATATACGACATGTTCCCTTTTATTTATTCATTAGCAGCCAAATTCATCTTTGTCTTATTAGAATTGTGAATTTTAGTTTCAATTCTATTAAGACAAAGATGAATTTGGCTGCTAATGAATAAATAAAAGGAAACATGTCGTATATCATCATGAAGATAATTTGATGTAGAATTCACACATCACATAAAAAACATAGGTTCCTATTTAAAAAAATGTGAAACATTCAGCTTTTGTTTTCAAATACACGAAAAAAAGAAAATGATCCTAGTAGACATTATGCATGTCAAATGTTTGCAAATAATGCTATCAGCAAAGCAACAATAAATCATTTTTTTGTTTCCACAGCCTCCCAACCACGTTTTGTTTTCTGGCGGCGAATCAATGGCCAACTTAAATTTAGTATAAAAGTAATGTTTCGCCGCCATCTTGAAAGCAAATGTCAATGTGTTATACATCATTAGAAAGGGAATTTTATGTAGATTTCAAATACTGAAAAAAAATTGGGTGTTCTCATTTAAAATAAGAAAGTTGATACCACTTCCGGTTAAACCGGAAGTGGTTTTAACACATGATTTATGTCAAAATATGAGAATCTGTGTATTTATTTCACCATAAAATTTTGAAATTTTCATCTATGAAAATGCCAACAAAAATGGGGGGGTAACTACTTCTTGTGTCACCCGGTATTGTAATGTCATAAAATAAAACATTTTCAGCAATTACAGTTTATTTACAGAAATTATAATTGAACAAATAAATATACAGGGCGTCCCATTTAAAACGAAACACCCTCAATAACTTGAGAACATAATTGTATGAAAAATTGCGAACACACGTCGAATTTTATTTTTGGGGGGACAACTTTTGTTGACAATGGGGTTATTTCACAATTTATATTTATGTTAAATGTACAATCAGGAACACTTAAAAATACTGTATATTTGGAAAAAAAGTATTTTTTTTGCTCCTACGTATTTTTAAACTCGGTTTGTAATTTGAAAATATTAAGTTCCCGCCAACAGTCGTGACGTAAATGTTTACGCATGCGCAGTATAGCGTAGATGAAATATCTCAAGAAAACTAACCTCACATTTTTCACGCTCTTAAACTCGACACTGAAATAGTCCATATTTTTCGCAAAGAATTCCTGAATCATAACGTAGTTCACTTCAGGTAAATTTTCACTGCTAGCTTTAACGAAATTAGGCTCCATAATAGTAAAAAATGATGAACTAACACAAACTAAAGCAAACTGTCAAAAGTGTCAAATGCTACTGGACTCTTAACAAAAACAAATCTTCCTAGATTTAGTTCTAAACCGTGACGTCAGAAGTTAATAAAATTTGAAATTATTGACGATACTTTTTATTGATTTATGAATAATTGACAAATAATAAAGACATGGTATTTACCAATACATTATTCTTGCATATTCTACTATCCAAATTGATAGGTATTTTTAAGTTTTTCTTTAACATGAAATAACCCTATTGCTTCCCCCTTCCCTGTAGAACCACCATTTTAACAATTTTAAATGGGACCATGTGTGGAGGGATGCATCATTTGCAAGGTACTTAAATTATGATAACGAATATGGTTTGTTTTTGCATAGAAAGGGTTAGTGATGCATGGCATTAGTTTAAATTATTATTCTGAAAAATACTGTAAATTCTGGCAATTAAGCAGTGACTTTATGACTTCTGTACCTCAACCTAGATATTTAAATTTGTAGATTGCTTGTGCCCTATTATTTCAGTCAAATAGTTTGTATAATTAGTTATTATTTTTGTTACGCGTGTACTAGTGTAATTCAAAGGTATTTTTTAGAGTGCACAGCTAAGGACACAGATTCACTGCTCTGCACGCTTAGGGGCGAAGTTCGCTATAAGCTTAGGGGAAGTCTATTATTTTTATACACATCTGAGACTAAAAGAACTGAGTACGTTGAGGCGTTGTGTGAAATTTCGAAGTGTCGGTCGGTGAAAAAGCGAGTGTGGTTTTAGGCTATGTGAGAAGCCAACAAAGGAGCCGCTGGTAGCTCTTCTACTATAAGTAAATATCAACTTCACGTTTATTTTGTTTAATGTATATACTAATAACGGGAATTGAATGTTACGAATTTATAAAAAAGTTATACACGCGTCATTCGAAATAGAAATTGCACCTTTTGTATGCATCTGTAATTAATTTAATAGTCTTTCAAGTATTACTGTAGCGAAATAACAAAAAGCGCGTTCTTTAGGCCAACATTTCGTAGTACCTCAGTTGAATAATTTAAAGTAGAAATACAACAGTATGGAAATGTAGTCATAATCGCGTTAGCAAATCGCATCCAGGTGGAATTTTATTATTAAAATAATCAGCGAAATGTTGAGAGAAACTTGATATAATCCTGAGCTTTGTTCTAACTCTTATTCAATTGTAATGCGAATTTCAGCACAAGCAATTCGCCAAAAATATATGTAATTTTCATGCAAGAATAAATATAGTCGTTTGGCGAGTGTTTAGTGATCAGCCATATAAATTTTTCAAATTCGGACGAGGTGGAGAGGAGGGCGGAGGGTCGATAATTAAAACAATAAACTGTTTTTTTTATTGTTCAAGAAGTAAATGGTGGATGTTTTCAAGATCTACTAGCTTACAATTTAAGCCATAATGGGCAGTAATTAAATAAAAATGACGTCTACCAATAACATCCCTAATAACATCAAATTCTACCAGAAGAAACCTTGCAGATAAAGGTAATAAAGGTAAATTTTATTATTAAAATAATCAGCTAAATGCTTAGAGAAATTTAATATAATTCAGTTTTTTTCGCTTTAATTCGCTTTAATATGGATTTATTACAAGAAATTTCTGAAAAACACATATTCTTTATTGAAATACATAAACCGGGTGAGCCAAAAAAAATTGCACTTTTTACGTTTGCCCATAACTTTTTTGTTTATTAACCGATTTTAATAAGCTAGGTGTCGTTGCCTAGAGAAAAGAATGGACTATCAACGAAACATTTCAAATTGGCCGATTTTTAAATACAAAATAGCGAACACGTTTGATAATAGCTCTTTCTTTGGTATTCAGATTATTTAAATAAGCACCTACAACAAAATAGTTATTGGCCAAAGAAAAAAAGTGCAATTTGAGTACTACAGCTTAAGTAACAAAAAAGACGCTAAATATGATTACGTATAGCTCCGTTTCCTATAGACCGATTTTTCCCATCGATGTCACAAAATGTAGAGGAAGGTCCATTTCATTGTTTTCTGTACTGGATGCGTCATTTCGACATTGTTTTTTTCAAAAAGAATTAGCCCAAAGAAGGGGCTATTTTGAAACGCGGCCGCCATCTTGGATTTAAAAAATAGGTCATTTTGAAATTTTTCTTCATAGTCCGTTCTTTTCTATAAGCGACGAAACCTTTTTAATTTTTTTTTTTTGTATTGGATGTGTTATTTCGACATTGTTTCTTTAAAAAAGAATTGGTCTAAATAAAGGCTATTTTCAAATGTGGCATTTAAAAAAATTGCTTATTTTGAAGTTTTTTGTCAATAGTCCATTCTTCTTAATAAATAAAAAAGTTATGGGCAAACGTAAAAAATGTAAAATTTTTTGGCCCCTCTCGGTATATTCGACCAGAATCACACCGAACATGTTTATACCACAAAATTTTTTATTCCAATGGGTAAATATTTTAATTTTTAATCTGATAATATTAAATATTCAGAACGTGCGTATTTTTAAATCGAAACTGAAACAGAAGCTACTTGACAAAAATTGCTATGAAATAAATGATTTTTTAAAATAATTTTCTTTCTCTGTCTTTAGGGTGTCTCAGGTTTTACTCGGGAAAACTTAATAGGCGATCTCGCAAAAATAAAAAGAACACTTAATGTGTTAAAACTGTTAAAGTTAATGTAAAAAAACCTCCTTAATTTTTTCAAATATTTGCCCGATTTTGATAAAACTTTTCACGTTTTTAGTAATAAATAAGGAGCTTAATAAGAATTTGATAATACAATTTATCTGTCTCTTCAATTTTTTATTCATTTTTCCAGAGCGGGCGGATAAACAAATTTTTGTTTTTTTCTCGAAAAGGAAACAAAATAGACAAAATATTCAACACACAAAAAAATTGTATTTTTAATTGCTCAATCTAAAAATATAATATTAAATTCATAAAAAATCAGTGACGTGCCCAAATTTTGCTTTAAAATATCTAGTTATGATGCCCCAGCGCCGCTCCTGGAATAATCAAATTAAGCTCCTTATTTATGGCTATAAACATATCAAAATGTATCAAAATCGTTCAAGTAGATTTTAAGATATTTGAAGAAATACATTTTTTTTTAATTAACTTTTAACACCCTGTATCTCGAAAACGAAGCTTTAAAACATACAAGTTCATATAAATATTTATTTTTATTTTTTCGAGATCTATCGTCTATTAAATTTTCCCGAGTAAAACCTGACACACCCCTGTACGTTTTACACTAAATTTTGTTTTTAATTAAATCATCAGTGTTTTTTTCTTAGCATTGAGGTTATGCTATTTTTTTTTAAATTTATTTGATAGCTTTCCTAATATACAGAGTGTTTCACTTTTCATAAGTACACAGTAGGTACACTGTAAAAAACTGATTCATTTCAAATTTAGGTGGGAAATATATACTGAAAATGTGATTGTTTCGACGCAATAAACTGTCATTGGCGTGCGACCCTGTGGATTTATAAAAGTCGTCTTTAATCTAGCAACGGAACGTGAAGATTGTTTTTCCGTCTTGTAATAACATCATAAAAATATTATTTCTAACAAATTTGTTTCTATTTTTAAATACGTATACACATTTCAAAAATATGTAGACAAGGAAAAGTTGAAATTTTAAAATTTTTAAAAATATACAATGTACAGGATGATTCCTCACCCCAATTTTTTGGTTTGTCTTTGGAAATAAAATACCTAAAAATATTTAACGTGATTACTATTTTTTCCAAGGATTTAGAAAATTTCAACAAAAAAAAAATAGAAAGTCAAATAAAAGTGGGAAAAACCAAAGCATTGTTTTTTAAATGGAAAGCCTTGTATATGTTTACAATTTTGAAAAAAGATTTAAATTCTCTTTCCAAAAATATAACATAACATATTAGTTATCTATATGAGGTATTTTATAATACGCGTCTGACAAAACGAACCGAAGGTGAGTTCTGTAAACAGACGAGTGCTATAAAATACAGATACCTAAGTATGGCACGTATAATATACAAGATTATATAAAATTGGGGTCAATTTTTCAAAAAAAGCTATTAGCGGTTTTTTATAGAAATTTTGATTTTAGTATTCGTATTCGGTATCATAAAAACCCCCTTATACAAAGTTTGAACAAAATATTTCATTGGCTTAGAGTAATAATTTTTTATGTTCTGTTGTTTTATTTGTTACAAATTTCTCGTTCTTACAGTTATCATTCATTAATATGGCACACTTCAACGGGCTGAAGGAAATAAAGACAAGAGTTTTTAAAATATTTTATTAAAAAATGCGAGCTCGTATCTCGTCGTGAAATATTTTGTTCAAATTTGACATAAAGGGGGTTTTTAGTGCACATAAAAAACATCGGCGTCGTTGATGACGATAAGAATTTAAAACACGTCGACGTTTTTTATGCGCACTATAAAGATGTGATCTACTATATTTGAATTCCACTATAACTGATATAATTTACAAAAAATTATCCAACTACATAAAGTTTATACATTTTGTAGATATACAGATACAAATAAACTTAATATAAAAAAATTGTTACAACACCCATTTATAACAATTTATTTGATCCCCATATTTTCAGCAATCCTGCGTCGGATTGGGACCTTTATTGTGACACTAATTCTGAAATAGTATTATACCAGGATAAATGGGCGTAGACAACACAACTGGTATGTGCGTATCCGGATTACGTTCGTGAGGTTTGCATTGCGAAATTTGCCAAATAATCGTTTAAAAATGGGTGGAAAGGAAACGACTCAAAAATATTTCAGCACATAATTGAGCAAATTTTATAGCTCCACGCCTGATGATATCCCTCATTATTTTTAGTGCATATTGGCACAGCGTTCGCTATAAATCTCCCCTTGCTGATGCAGGCGACAAAATAGAACGGATCTAAATTAAAAGTTTTGAATTATAAGATTTGCACGTTGAGGCTGAAAATAAAATCTTATAAACTCAATTTATTATTCTAGCTTAATTTCAGCCAAGCGTCAGAAAGACGTGTTATATTGAAAGTTATTTTCTAATCTGGCTGTCTCACGTATTGAGATGTAATATACACTGCTGCGGACTCTGCTGCTTATTGAATTCCTGATTTAGTTTCTTTATTTCTTTGAACATAAAAAGGCTTGTAAATCTAACTGTACGTGTACAGTTCCTGCTAAAGTTTTATATTTTGATATTTATATACAGGAAATTATTTAACACTATCCAAATTAGTAGTAGCGCGACATAATCCTGTGTTCTGTTATAGCCCAGTCATTATCTGGTTTAGCTCGGAATATGCGACGAATTTATGTAGCATACTGGAATCAGTCCGACATTTAATTTTCACACAAGGTATAAAAATATAGGCAATCTAGACGCCCCTTAATATTTATGTCCCACTATCTGAAGACATGTGAATTTGAAAATGCGTAAAAAACCTAACAAACAAAAGCCAACCAAAAATACGATCTTATGGCGCTGCACGTCCTGGATACATTTCGGCGTCGATATCCTAATATATTGGATAAACAATATTATCAATAGGAAACCGTATCTCAACAACAAACAAAGTAAAACTGAAAGTCACCCGATACCCAATAAAGTTAAATTTACGATTGGGACTGGTGTAAAACCGGTATTCATTCGATTTTTCCATTGTGTAACGCAATAGCGGAAAATGTACCGCTTTACTAGGGGACAAACGATCCGGCGATCAAAGAATACATATTATTTTTTCATTCTTTCAATTTGCCGGCTTTGAAAGCATATACGTAAGTTATTTCAAAGAGAATATAATTTCAAAAATGGATACTATCGCACGGTGAGAATGTTTGCCAGAATGATTTTTATTACGTTGTATGTTGTTGAAATTTACAAGCGATGCGATGTTCAGAAGCCACAGAAAATAGGCGATTTGTAATAAATACTTCTGTCCTGTTCAATGATACTATTTTCACCTTTGGTGCAGACAAATTAATTTTTTTCTTAATTTTCTTAAATATCTCGAGAATTACACGTTTTAGACTATGATATCCTGATATAGTATATAGAGAAATTGATAAAGAATTCAAATTTTCAAAAATATATAGGGTGTTTTATTCAAAAAAATTGATATCTATAGCGCCCCGCTTTCAAACTAATTTTAAAATGTAGCCATTTTGGTCCTCTACAACTTCCTTATAAAACTTATGTATTGGACTTTTTCGCACCGTTGATCCACCCTGTACACTAAAACACTGAATACTTAATCATCGACGCGAGTTTAAATTTCACTGAATATAGGCAACACATAATACATTGGCATCTGGTTTATTAGTTCGAAATTCTGCTACGAGAGGCATTATCGTTACTCGCTCGATTATGTTACGCAATTTTCTTAATTGAGGCTAGTCTTGTTATCCGAAAGGGATATTAGGTATTCGTCCTAGTTCTCGGTCGCAGTGTAGAATGCTTTAGTTTATAATTAGAAGGGAATATTACTGAAAACGGAATTTAATTGCGCCTTGAATTCTAAGCTGAATTCTATTTTCTTCGGACACTCGCTATCCAATCCTAAGAAGTGTCTCCAACTTGCTACATTCCTGCGCCCAGTAGGTTTAAGATCACGTACCCTAACCTCTAGATGTAGAAATGAAAAAGGGTTCAATTCATTACACACCGATTTTAAAAAATACGCATCGCGAATAAACTAAAATAAATAAACTAAAAAAAAAAAACGAATAACATATTGTTATGTTATGAGACTTTTGGGGATTTATTATTATTTTTTGTTAATTTTTGGTTTTATTAGATTTTCTATCTTTTGGGCCCCACGTTGGGCGCCAAGATAAATGTTAAGTAAGGAGGAATTTAGGGGATAGAGTTTTGAATATTATTTTATTTGAATTTTGGTAATCTATCGATACAATTTAAGGTAAGTTTAAATTTAGATTTTATATTTGCACGTTCTAGATATTAATTTTACTTTTATTTTAATGCATGCTATTGTAATTAGTTCTTTAGTTTTGAAATTTTAATTTATTTTTCTAAAGTAGTTGTAAATAGTTTATTCAAAAGAAATATTTTTTTGTTCTTGTATACAGTTTTTGAATAATCGACTTTATGGCATACGATCAGTCCGCCACTGGGCAGAATTTTTCAATGTTTTATTAATAAGCGACAGTGCGTATGATTTTATGAAGATTTTACGTGAAACTTACTATAGGTTTGCTATAATTACTCTTTTTCCTTTAAGGGCCTTTGGGGGTTCGCTTCTACCATCGAAGAAATATCTTACCTATAAATCTGCTGTTGTACTGTTTTGAATAACGGTTATTTAAAATTCGTGCTGGTTTGTTTTATTTGACTTGTAAGGATTTAGAAAAGTTAGAGATCTTTATCAGAATGAATATCACTTTGCCATTTGACAGCTAGATGTCTCTGAGTCTACTGTATTTTAGATATCCAGCTGAGATGAATTTATATGCTTTAGTTATTTCAATTAAATATAGATGGAACTCAAAATGTTAGGTTTATTGCAAATATCAGATAAAAAAAAAATTAAATCTACAACAGTGTCCTTTTGGATATTAACAAAATTAATAAACTTCAGGTTTTAAAATTTCAGTTCAGAGTACGCTCTGCACTTTCGGGTTGCCGCGTCGTTTTAATTGCACTTGAATTGGCAGACCTGTTTTAAGTTTTTGACACTTGTGGTCCAGATATGGCTGACTGTTTTAGAATTTATTGCACCGTTTACTGGATTTGTGTAAACCAAATAGGCCTTGGATGCACTTTTGGATTTCGACCAATCAGGTGGCTGCTCGTTAATTAGGATAATTTTTGCCCTTATTCCTGGTAAGTTGAAGCTGCTTTTCCGTTACTTTTTCGCATTTGACCTTGGCCCATCAGTTGAAAGTCCTGGGAATATTAATTTTCAGTTTAAATTATATTTTTCTCAAATTATTTCAGGAGCGATCTGGACGTGGGTTTGCTTCTTTCACTACCCAATAACAACTCAACTTTTGTTTCGTTTCTAAGGAACATTCAGAAAATTTGCCAAACCATGGATTTCTTGATTCCCAACTGTCATTATGGTTTGTATTTTTGCCTTTTTTAACTTTATTATATAATTTTCCTATGAAGTTATGGTATTTTTAGCATCCTTATTTGAAGACGGATCTGTGGATACCCATTTGTTGATATTACGTGAGATGAATTTTTGACCTGCCGTTCACTTTGACGACCCATCACCGAATCTTTCGAAGATCACTACACAACACTTCTTAGGATCTAATTTACATTGTGCCTAGTCATTTGACTAGACTGGAAGTTTCACAGGTAAGTCTTATACTATTTAATTACACTTTTAATAGAGATTTACAGAAATAAAGTCCATCTTTGTTTAACTGTTATGTTGGAAATCGTTCAGACTTTGTTTAAAGCATGTCACTAACAGCTGTTCTGTTGTTGATTATTTTAAAGAAACATAGCACAATGCATTTACTTTATTTTCGCCGCTAATTTGTTTACGTTTGGTTTGTTTTAGTGTAGCTGACCCTTTGTTTACATGTGGCTCGTTGACCTCTCTCGCATCAACAGGTGTTCTACAGCAGATTTATGCAGATGGTTCTCCGATACGATATCCCTTTTTTTATAAACTTGTATTAATCTATTGAGTATACCATACGTAAGTTTCTCGTTATTTGTTTTATTAAGAGGATTATTTCATTTTACCCTGGTTTGATCTGAGTTTATTTTTAATTTCATTTATTTAATAGTCGGGTTTTGGTTTAAAATACATGACAATATACTAACATATTCCAACACTTACCCTGTCTATACTGAACAGTCCTCCAGCCATCGTCGGACTCCAAACGGGCTCCGCCGGATTCTTATGCCTCTTCTTCTCGTGGTCGGGCACCGCGTGCCAATTGAACTGCAGATTCCAGTCGAACCCTCCTACGTTGACGCCGCCACTGTCGTGAAAGTGGTATTCCAAAGTGGAGTCGTCAATGACGTCGATCACCGGACACACGACTGTCGTAGGATCGCGAGCTATCCGATCCAGCAAAGGCTCCAACCAACCAGTCGTGCACTCGCAGTGAGAATCGAGGTAGGTGAGCACCTGACCCTTGGCGCCGGCAGCACCTAGAAAAATAGGCTGTGTATAAGGAAGGACTATAAGGAGCCACTAGTGGTTCTTTAGTAGGTCGTACTAAGAAGCCGCAAAGTTATGGTGGACGTAGACAACATTTCGAAAGAATATTCCAAAAAAGGATTATAAAAGATCGTAACTAATTTTAAAATGTATCCATTTTGGTCTCCTACAACTTCTATATAAAATTTGTGTTCTTATTATCGATAATAAAGGAAGTGTTGGACCTTGTTGACTCACCCTGTGCAATTACCTATATTTCCTTACCTAACAATCTGGCCCTAATAAGTCCTTCCCTCTTCTTCGCCCTGACAATTTTAACTTTGGGCTCGTTCTCCCAATACTCCTCCAGCTGGCGCTTGGTGTGCTCCATGTCGGAAAAATCGTCCACCAAAATCACCTCCTCGATGAGGTGCTTCGGCGATCTATCCAGCACTGAGTGGACCGTCCTCAGTAATACGGACCAAGCCTCGTTGTGGAAACAGATGATCACAGAGGTGGATGGCAAATTGTCCAAATATCGCCCTGGAGCTTTGCACCTGCAAAAAAACGTAATATTTAGAAAATCGCAATATTTATTTGAATTAGCTTTGTCACACCATTATCTTCAAATACATGAAATTGCCCTAAATTCCAAAATTTTGTGTAAATCGATAGGATAAAAACAAAAATACTTTACACCTATACAGTAAAGACCGAGGAGGTTCGAACATGGGTATTATTTTGCGCGATTTACTTGTGCCCGTTGTAGGCAAGCGGACACAGTGGTGGGAATCGTGGATCTCCGAGCTGTAGCCGATGGCTCTCGCGTCTACTGTTCCTTGTTTGGATTCATTTATAATAATTTTTATTACACCTGCAACACTCGAGGTGCAGCGACAATTAATTTTATGTTGTAGAATCACTTTTTTGTTGCGAAAAAACAAACAATGGAAATATTTAAATGTGTTTTGAGATTTTTTTAAAATTACAATAATTAATCCTATCTAGGATGAATTATTGAAGTTAGAAAAATTTCGAAACGTTGGTCCAGAATACGTAAATCAAATTCCTTTTAGACATGAGTTTTACATCCCAACATGGTTAATGAGATACTAACAAACAACACGGTCTACTGACTGCTGAGCCTGAGCAGTAACGCAGTGAGTGGTTACAGCGCACTGCCGCTCCCTTCTCCTAATGTACAAATTTCGAACTGAGGCGAGTTGTCGGCCACTCGTATATTCGTCCCAATCCCTGTCGTGTTCGAAGCCCCCTAGACTTATCTGTATGTATATACTTTTTAGAAATACTTCTTTTCGTAAATATTTATTACGCCCGTGTTTGTCAATTTCCTAAATAAATAAGTACGGTGGCATTTTATATCAATTTTTGTTCCTTTATTAACTACTTCATGTTTTTGTTTGCTTACTATAACAACTTATACCGCGTGTACTAGGCCAAGTTAATTTACCTAAGTGACAATGACTTGAATCAACACTGGAAAATAAAATGGAAGTACCAAGCTTGAAATAACTATTCCGATATAGGCCAGTAGAATTAGACGGGAATCTGTAACTAATTCGTTTCAGATAGCCGTAGGTAAAAACAGGTGTATTTAGTAATAAGGAATATACCTCTGCGATTCCTCCCAAATCAAATATACAGAACATTGTTTATAAGTCACTTGTATGTGAAAAAATCATGAAATTTGGAGTTTTTTAAAAATTGCAGTAAGACTGCAGTAGATTAATTTTTTTGAATACTTCTGTTTACTAGGTAATTCCAAACCGGTTAATTTAAGCCCCGGTTGATTTCATTTCATTGATTATTTATTTAAATATTTGCCGAAAACCATCGAAATTTTCGAAAATTTCAAGCATTTTTTACTCTGAAAGGAAAAATGCTAGACTCTTGAAACTTTGGTGGAATGTGTCTCATTACCCTCAACTTGCAAAAAAAATTTCGTTTTAAAATGTTTATTAGTTTTCGAGAAATTCTATTTGTTTATTAAAAACGTCCCAAATGTTTAATGAAAAATTGACCTATTAACGTTATCAAAAATAATTCAACCACAGCTCATTTTTTTCGTCAAGACGTCAATTTTACGAATCTGTTATGGGCGTATCGATTTTCAATAATTTTGATCGTCAAAATGGCGTTAACAACATTGCTACTTTTCGGAGCAAAGTTTTTTGCAAATAACTTTACAACAAATGAACGTATCTGCACAAATCTTTCATATTTGAGTTGCTGGTATTTTTCTACAAATTTATAAAAAAAAATTGTTGCTCTGGGACATGTAGGAGCCGAGATAATTTTTTAAATTGTTTAATGCGCCAAACGTTTATTTATTAATATTTATGGCCAAAATTGAGACTGGTTGTTAATAAGATCTTGAATTTTGTGAATTCATCAAGTCCTATTGAAAACGGGCCCTTTTTGAGGTCAAAATATAATTTTTAATAATTAGTGATTTTAGAGCGTCTTCAATTTGTTTGGCGCAAGGGACAGGGGAATTTTTTATCAAACGATTTTCAAATTGGGGTAGCGAGAAAAATTCGTCATATCTCCGTTATTTTCCGGCCAATTTCGACGTTTTTTTTTTTAATTTGGGGTAGCTCACGAAAATAATAACAATGGGCACATTTGCAATATCCAAATAATAAACAAATAATTGTTATAAACAATTTATTTATTTCTTTTTTATTTTTTTCGTTTTTGGGCTTATGCAACTTATAATGTGCTAATGTATTAAATATAAATTTATAAAGATTATATAATGGTAACAATGCTGTAACATCGTATATTGTTTGATGGAGAAATAGTTTGTGCATACATTGTTACCATTATATAATGTTTATAAATTTATATTTAATACATTAGCACATTATAAGTTGCATAAGCCCTAAAAAGAAAAAAATTAAAGAAATAATAATAAATTGTTTATAACAATTATTTGTTTATTATTTGGATATTGCAAATGTGCCCATTGTTATTATTTTCGTGAGCTACCCCAAATTAAAAAAAAAAAAACGTTGAAATTGGCCGGAAAATAACGGAGATATGACGAATTTTTCTCGCTACCCCAATTTGAAAATCGTTTGATAAAAAATTCCCCTGTCCCTTGAGCCAAACAAATTGAAGACACTCTAAAATCACTAATTATTAAAAATTATATTTTGACCTCAAAAAGGGCCCGTTTTCAATAGGACTTGATGAATTCACAAAATTCAAGATCTTATTAACAACCAGTCTCAATTTTGGCCATAAATATTAATAAATAAACGTTTGGCGCATTAAACAATTTAAAAAATTATCTCGGCTCCTACATGTCCCAGAGCAACAATTTTTTTTTATAAATTTGTAGAAAAATACCAGCAACTCAAATATGAAAGATTTGTGCAGATACGTTCATTTGTTGTAAAGTTATTTGCAAAAAACTCTGCTCCGAAAAGTAGCAATGTTGTTAACGCCATTTTGACGGTCAAAATTATTGAAAATCGATACGCCCATAACAGATTCGTAAAATTGACGTCTTGACGAAAAAAATGAGCTGTGGTTGAATTATTTTTGATAACGTTAATAGGTCAATTTTTCATTAAACATTTGGGACGTTTTTAATAAACAAATAGAATTTCTCAAAAACTGATAAACATTTTAAAACGAAATTTTTTTTGTAAGTTGAGGGTAATGAGACACATATTCCACCAAAGTTTCAAGAGTCTAGCATTTTTCATTTCAGAGTAAAAAATGCTTGAAATTTTCGAAAATTTCGATGGTTTTCGGCAATTATTTAAATAAATAATCAATTAAATGAAATCAACCGGGTCTTAAATTAATCGGTTTGGAATTACCTAGTAAACAGAAGCATTCAAAAAAATTAATCTAATGCAGTCTTACTGCAATTTTTAAAAAACTCCAAATTTCATGATTTTTTCACATACAAGTGACTTATAAACAATGTTCTGTATATTTGATTTGGGAGGAATCGCAGAGGTATATTCCTTATAACTAAATACACCTGTTTTTACCTACGGCTATCTGAAACGAATTAGTTACAGATTCCCGTTCACATCGTCTAATTCTACTGGCCTAATAGTAAGTAACTTAAAGGTTAGCGGTGCGATGTAAAAACGAGTATTTGGTTAAGTGTGTCAGCGGTTGTTTCTTTCAAGAGCAATTTAACCAGCGCGTAATTAAACAGCTATTATAATAGGCTTGCTTCTAGCATTTAGGACATAATTAATTGTTCGAAACTATCCATATCGCGTTCGTCTTGCATCGAATATTAATTTAATTTAACGTTTCTAGGGTATAAATAACAACCTAAAATTAACCTATACGCGTTATTGGGTCGATACACAAAACATGAATTATGAGATTTCCTTGGTAAACACATGAATTATGTACAGGAATTACTCCAGTTAAAATTTCTTTGCGTTGGGGACTGTATAAATTAATGTAACGAAGATTAATGGCGGCTGGTAATTGAATGTTTATTTTTTCTTGTTTTCCAGTGCAACGTTATTTTTAACCGCATTTCAAAGAGGGGTAAACATTTTAATGATGCATCAGGCTTATAAACCGAGTTCAAATGTGACGGGATATTCAAGATCAATAAACTATTTCTGTCGCAGAATGCAAAAATTGCAATTCGTCGATAACATCCACAGAACCAGGGAACCAGGTGTTGGATAGTTGGACTTATTTTCGCGGCTATGTTTGAAACATAGTACCAAAAAGGTTTTGGTTTCAATTTAATTGTTTCTGGTCTTTTACAATAAAAGTAGATAGTATTATCAACAAAAATCGTCTATTAATTAAGAATTAAATCTGATGTTCTCAGTGGAAAATCTGGAGCGCCGCAAGGGTCAGTTTTTGGGACCTACAGAAAAACAAATATAATTTTTTTAAAGGCCAACACCAGTTTTCTGCTCTGGAATTAGCATATTTTTCTCCATATGATACTTAATTTAATTAAATTAAATTGCATACTGCACATTTTTATAACTACATGTATTATAATCTGTTGTGCTGCTTAGCATTTCCTTTTAATGACATATATAGTAAAATTATCTTGTCATTAGTTCATTTAATATATTTGTTTGTACTTCGCCGCGTAAATATTTCATATTGTTTTGAGTACCAGGCAATTATATTTATCTATTTATCTATCTACCATCACATAATTATTGTTTATTCAACTAAACAAATCCATTTACAACTTGAATATATTTTATAAAAATCAATTCAAGTTCACAATCATTAGAACACGAAAAACTACCGGTAAACAATGAATTAACAGGCCGCAAAATTATATGAATTTATTAAAAAAATAGTTTTGTGACTGAGACCGTACGTCGTATGTCAATCCCTATCAAAGCGAAATACTCCTTACAAACAACGCCATGCCTGAAGGTATGTATTTTGAGGGCAGAAGAAAATGTGACATCACTTTGAAGGAACAGAATATTTACAGAAAATAACCCGACAAACTCCTAAGTCCCCTTTGCGAAGCCAAAACGGCATTAAGTTGAGTCAAACGGCAAGAAAGGGAGCTTCCACGTTGTTTATTTTAGATGAACTTTTGGGAATAAATAATCTGTGCCGTCGTCGAATTCACACACTGCTCGAATGCCGCAGGATGTATGAAGTACAGCGGGCTGGCCTAAAAGAAAATATTAGGGGTGAAGTTTTCTTTGGGTTGCTCGTCGGTTGCGTATATTTCTATATACAGAACACCCGCAACTTTAATTTCTACCGATGATAATGGCTGACATGCAGCATTTCTTATTCATAATCTCTTTTGGTAAGTGAGCCCTCGACCAAAATTTCGAGTTATCACGACAAGGGTAATTTCTTGTAAAAATGTTTATGAGTCAAAAGAAACAAGTTTTATTTATGAAGGAGAATCCCAGGATGTTGCGGAAATGGTGATCTGGCAGACTCGCTCTAATTTCGTGTGTTTTTTTATGTACTTGCCTCAAAGGCTTTTTTCCAGGCGAGTGTCGGCGCGTGGCGTCGTATTTTATATATATCTTCGTATCGCGATGAGGTCGAAAATTTTGGTCGAGAGCTCTCCTACTATTATTAAAAACGCTAAGCAGAAATAAAATTATTAACTATAAAAATGCAGTTTCTGTACAATTTATTGAAAGTGGTAAGTAGACCAAAAATAAGATATTAGATAACAACTTAATTAAAAAAAAAACACTATTTAGATTGTATTTATGTAGTTTATTGGATCATAGGTCCTTATTTAAAGAAAACACTAATTTTTAACAAAATAAAATAGTAAAAGAAAATGTTGCTATTTACGTCAAAATCTGAGTCTACATCCTCTAAATAAAGTCTTAAAAAGACATAAAACTCTTTACAGAGCTTATTTGCAAAAATACATTTAACTGATGAAAATCCAGTACTACGAATGTAGAAAGCAAATAATTTAATATAACAATAATGAAGATTGGATTGCATATAAAATACAAAGGAACATTGTGGTATACCAAATAAGAAAAAATAAACATTTTTATAAAAATAAAATTGACGAATCTGTTCATGATCCTAGAAGTATGTGGAAAACGATTAAACAACTGATTAAAGGTGATTTAGAAGTAGTTGAAAATTTCATAATTTTTAATGGCGTAGTGCATGAAGAACCCATTGTTATAGCAGAAAATTTTAATAGTTTCCTTTTGCAAAGTGTTCAAGAAATAGTGTGTTCTATTAATGGAACTAATAATTATAATGGTTTTGAAGATATTCAGTTATGTGAACACAAATTTTCTAATTTTAAACAAATAGATTTTTGAGAAATTAATGATGTGAGAGATTTATCCATAAATAAAAGTACTAGCGACGAAGTAAATATTAAAGTTTTTAAAATGTCATTTTTAAAATGTCATAATAACATGTGATACAAGTCTAGTTACTAAGTGTGAGCCTTTCAGCATGCATATTACTGACCATGAATTAATACAGTGTGAACTTAAGATATTTACTACCAAAATCGATAAAATCCATACTTATAGAGATTTTTCTAATTTTAATTACACTCAATGTCAGTCAGATTTGCGTAGCATTCTTTGGCCTAATATATATCATATAAATAATGTTAATGATAAAGTGGAATTTTTGAACTCTAACTTAATAAAACTGCTTAACCTTCATATGCCTTTAAAAACATGTAGATTTACGCGACCCAATAATCCTTGGTTTACTGAAAATATTAAATATCTTGTATCCCTACGGGAAAAGGCTTTATCTAAATACAAAAAGAGTAAAAATGACAATGATTGGAACTATTATAAAGAATTGAGTATTATGCGACAACAGCAATAAGACAAGAAAAAAGAGCGTTTTTAAATAACAGACTGACATCAGGTAATATAAAAGATACTTGGAAATGCTTAAAAAACTGTAATATTGTGAACACGTCGAAAACAATTGAGATTCCTAATACCATTTCAGATCCAAATTTGATAAATCAATTTTTTGTGCACTCAGTTCCTCTAATAAATACTGACCAAGAGATAAAAGATTTTTATTTAACAAATAACATTAAGAATTTCTCAGAACTATTATCATTTAAAACAGTAGACGATATTGAAGTAATGAATGTTTTATCCAGCATTAAAATCAAAAGCTGTAGGACATGATGGAATTTCCTTACAAATTTTAAAATTATGTTGTCCATTTTTACTGCATCATTTATGTAACTTAATTAATACTTGCATTGTTTCGAACATATTTCCAGACACATGAAAAAAATCTGTGATTACTCCAATGCCAAAAAAACAACAACCCCACAGAATACAAAGATTTAAGACCATTAAGTGTATTATCTGTTCTGTCGAAGCTTTTAGAAAAAATTTTGGATAGACAGCTGAGAAATCATCTTGATAAATACACTGTGATCCCATTTAAACAGTCAGGATCTCTATGGGTGTGTTACGGCTTTAACTTCTATCACTGATGATATTATTGAAGCAGTTGATAACAAGAAAATTACAATTCTAACATTATTAGACTACTCCAAGGCATTTGACACTATTGACCATAGTCTTCTATCAGAAATTTTACATGATGTTGGCCTTTCAAAAGATGCACGTGATTTAATTAATAATTATATGACTGATAGAACACAAGCAGTGGGGATTGGTCAAGAGGTGTCTAATAGTTTAGAGGTTAATAGAGGAGTGCCACAAGAATCCATTTTAGGGCCATTACTGTATTTAATTTATACATCAAACTTTTTTAATATCATTACTCATACTAAATTGCATATGTATGCAGATGATTTTCAGTTGTATATCTCATTTAATTCTGAAGATATTATTTTAGGGTGTAGTCAAATGAACTCAGATTTGAACCAGTTTGTTACTTATTCTGAAAAACATGGGTTATTAGTCAATTCGTTAAAGTCAGCAGTAATGATATTTGGTCCCAAAAGAGAAAGAATGAACATCCGAGATCGAATAATAACCATCAAAATCAAAGTTACAAAATGTATACAGAGAGCCTTTTCCAACTTGGAGCTGATATTTAACAACAGACTTGTCCTGAATAAGAAAACAAAAATTCTTCTTTGTGAATCATTAGTTTTATCCCATTTTGGATTTTGTGACACTGCTTATGGCTTTTGTTTAGACAGCAGTGATACTTATCGGATTCAAAAAATTCAAAATGCTTGTTTAAAGCTCATATTTAGTATCAAACGGAATGAACCAATCTCACACAAACTCAAAGAAGCTGGTTGGTTAAATATGAAAAATCGGCGTCTACTACGTTCTGCTACCTTTTTCCATAAAGTACTAGTATACAAACAACCTCAATATTTAATGGAAAAAATAACATATAGAAGTGACGTACATAACATTAATATTAGGTTTAGGGGTCTGTTAACACCGCCATCACATAAAACTGCATTTTTCGAAAGATCGTTTAGCTACAATATAGGTTATGAATAAACTCTATAAATCTGTAAATTTAAATATTTCAAGTTCCTCATTTAAGACAAAAGTTAAACAAATATTATTTGGTACTTGATAATTCTGTTTGTTATAGTTACTATTTAATTAAATAATAATAAAAAAATAATAATGTAAGTCTTGTTAGTAATTATAAAAATTTAATTTATTTATTATCCTTATTCTTGTGTTCTTTTTAATTTAAGATTGGGATGTAAGTTAGGCATAATTATCAGAGGGTTGCAGTTACTCAATTGCTACTTATCTGAGTCTCGCCTTATGCGACTATAATATGTAGCATTAAATTAATATCATGTATTATAATTATTTGTCGCACAATTGTTTTGTTATATATTATGGTGATTAATAAAAGACGTTTATTATTATTATTAATATTATTATTTAATGTAACTGCAGATCAATTTTTGAAAATTGTAAATACCTCTTTACAGACAAGTATATTTCCAAATTCTTGGAAAATTTCTACAATTAGTCCAATAAGGAAAATAGAAAAAACTGTTATTTGTAAGAATTTTAGACCAATAAATTTATTACCTGCAGCAGAAAAAGTTATAGGATATAGGATATATTAATGATATTACAAACTGTGTAAAAAAATGTAAAATTCAATTGTTTGCTGATGATACCTTAATTTCTTGCACGGGAAAAACAGAATTGGAGATTATTCAAGCACTACAATACGATTTAAATAATATGGTAGATTGGTTGAGATATAATAAATTGAAATTAAATAGTAATAAAACAAAATATATGATAATCTCTAATACATATAATAGTATCGATCTTAATAATTTTCAGAGATTGAAAATTGAAAATGATGAAATAGAACACGTTAAAGAAATGAAATATTTAGGCATTTTTTTGGATTCTAATTTAGATTTTAATAAAAATATATTACATGTCTATCAGAAAAAATTGCGAAGAAAATAGGTTTATTGTCAAGAATACCAAAGAATATTTCAAAGAATACAAAATTTAAAACTTTTCATTCTATTATTTTACACCACATTTTACATATTGTTCCACTGTTTTGTTTTCATTGAATAAAAGTCAATTTAGCATACTTCAGATCAATCCAGAAATGAAACTCTTCTTTCGGAAATTTGTGGGAGCAGCCGATCCGTAGGTACAGGGAATATGCGTCCGTGGACCGTGTCATTGATCTCGCCGTCTGACAAAAGCTAATTTTCATTCCTGCATGTGTGATCTCAAGTTAAACCATTTTGTCCGACCGAGTGTATCAAATTCCAATAAGTTTCTATTAGGACGGCGTTATTGGAAGTTTCAAAGGCGACTTATGGTTCATTCGCTTCACGAAACCCCCCAGAAATTTAGACTGCGTCGAGTTTATTCCATTTTATTTAGACATTTTTGATACAGAGTGTTCCTCATTTAATGGATCATACCTCAGATGCTTATGGAAAAAACAGAACAGTTTCTTTGTATCGCGTACTTTAGACGGTTTTTCCTCTGTATCTTTTGAAATAAACGTTCCAAGTAGGCACTGATTCAGTTCCCTTAATATTTGGACGGTAGCCACCCTTCCCAGATGAACTTGTTTAAATGAAAAATATTTATCAATGTACAGGGTTATTCATTATAAATTACCCACCCCTTATCAGCGTTATTATTGCCTATAGAAAAAAAAGTTTTAAATAAAAGTTGTGTGGTTATGACTGAATTTCGTTAAAATGCCATCAAAAGTACAGTGGCGTGCAGATTTCAGGGGATACAAAAAAATAATACATTTTTTTAAATGGGATACCCTGTATATTATTATATTTTTGATATGCTTTTTTCCTGATTTTAAAAATATACCATATGTTACCCCTACCATATACCGTTTTTGAGTTATTAAACGTCGAATATCTTAGTTAAACTAGTTACTGTAAATATGGAGAAGTTAACATTATTAATGTGAGCTATGAAAATGACACTGTAAACCATTTTGATAATTTCAGAAATGTCATTTATCAAACATAACAGTTGTCATTTTCATAGCTCACTTTAACAATGTTAACTTTTCCATATTTACAGTAACTAGTTTAACTAAGATATTCGACGTTTAATAACTCAGAAACGGTATATGGTAGGGGTAACATATGGTCTATTTTTGAAATCAGGAAAAAAGGATCATTCCAAAAATGTAATGATATACAGGGTATTCTATTTAAAAAAATGTATTATTTTTTTGTATCCCCTGAAATCTGCATGCCACTGTACTTTTCATGGCATTTTAACAAAATTCAGTCATAACCACACAACTTTTATTTAAAACTTTTTTTTCTATAGGCAATAATAACGCTGATAAGGGGTGGGTAATTTATAATAAATAACCCTGTACTTATCTCTTTTTGTATGGTCACCATGCATGCTTGTTATAATAAATATATAATTACACTGTCTAGATTAAGTCAAATAAAACAATAATTTTTCAACGTAATCATCATGACATGGCAAATATCCCTAGGGAAATTAGTGTTTTCCAGGAGGGACACAATTAAATTTTTATGTTTACAATTAGTTATACTGTGGCAGCTATATCAGTTGTTTCCTTATTAAAAACAAATACAATTATTTACTTGAAGATCAACATCATTAAGTGGGGCAATTTTGTCTACCGATTAGCCAATAATATTGTCTTAGCCTTCCGTTTCGTAAATACATGGGTCCTCCATGTCCATGTCCTCCGGTCCAAATGAATACCAAAGCATTTCAGCTCGTTTTTCTGTGAAAGATGTTGGTTGTTTAGTAGCACTATTGGACAGGAATTCTTTTTTAGGGTGCACACTTTTCACTTCATTTGTTTTAATCTTCCCCAATTCTGTGACTATATTTGGAGGTTTCTAGACTCTGTATTTGGAATATGGTGTAATGTCATCGACAAATATTGCCATGGTCGTTGACATCTTTGTCGGTAGGTATGCTGCATACATTAAGTACAACAGTGGTCCAAGAACATTGCCTTGCGGAACCCCTAATTTAATTGGATAATGAAGAAGAATCTGTCCATCAAGTATTATTTGACGATGTTATTTAAATTGATGTGGTAGTAGTTTCTTTCATTTGTACTGCAAATCTTTGGGCCACACCTTATCGAAGGTTTGGCTTATATCCAGGAATGCGGCGAATCAGTATCTTTTCTTCTCAAAGTAATTGCTGATCTGCTCAACAATTTTCTGAACTTCCATGTTCTTGTCGAAAACCAAATTGGTAGTTGGGTATAAGCTGCTTCTCCCATCCTTTCAAAAACTTTGGAAATAACTGGTAACAGGTTTATGGGTCCATAAAAACCTGTATCCTGTATCATTATGATTTAAGCAATCTTCTACTGGTGTGGAAAATACCTTTGTCTCAAGATGGCGTTAAATATTTGTGCTACCACAGCCTCTGTGTCATCTTCTAAAGTATTCTACCGGTTATAAGGTCATACAGAGGCCTTTTTGGAATAGATTTCATTGTTGTTGACTGTCTTTAATTCTTTAATTTTTGGATAGGTAAATATCCGTTTGAAAAGATTGTTCTAAAATGTTTCTTATTTCTTCCGTTTGAGTGAGTACCTACCGCTGTATTATACTACTAAATCAAACTAGAGCTAATTAGTAATTCCTCCGTTGGTCTTTTGTTTCATAAAATATGCATCGGCTAGTTAATTTGCTCGCTCGGGCAATCTGTAAGGCTTCAGTGCATAAAGTTCTACCGGAGAACTTAATTTAAGAAAAATAGTCTTTGTTAAATAGCTCTACGTTTGTGGCAGTAGTTCGCCTTATTGTAAAACCCTCTGTGTAGACAAGAATATCTATAGCTAACCGACTGCCCGTCGTTCATACTATATCCTGTTGGAAATTCCGTTTGCTTGCCGTCCGAAATCGTTTCAGCCGCGAAAACAGACACCGGTTATCAAAATTCACCGCCGTCCGAAATAAAATCATATTCACGCGTATATACTCTTGATTACCAGCCCGCATATTTATTAGCGTTATCAAATTTGTACATACTCGACTGCAAAGTCGCTGAAATATCCTGTTTATTGATTTATTCATTACTGTTTTAATTAATAAATACGTTGGTATTATACATAGGTAAAATTCACGAGTTATTATTTCAGTTGTTTATTTCTAATTATCCAAGTTCAGTTGACAAGACAATCATCTTAAGATCCCTGGACAAATAACCGTATCTCCATCTGTTAGCTACCCCTAAACGTTCTCACTCCCGGAGAACCAAACAAGTGCTGTTCCTTGCACTTTAAAATAAGGAACTGGCGCCCGCGTTTCCGTCTAAAAAGTGTTACAATGCCAGAAAGTTTTGTTTGTAAGTAGCCAGTTACAAACAGTATAGGTTACGTAAGTAGAAGTCATCACAAATGGAAATTCAAATTGGTCTAGTGTTCTCCATTCCTAAGACTTAGGTAATGCGTATAATAATATTGTTGAAAACCAAGTAAATTTTTATATAAAGGCAGGTTTTTATGATGACCCTGTTCATTTTCTTGTAAGTAAATGCTGCATTGTTAATATTTTTTGTTGTTTTTGTTTTTGTATACTGTATAAATGGTCCAAGAACTGGCCATTGAGCAACTTTAAAAGCGTGCAGATTTATATCACTACAGTCCGCCTTGTTATATTAATTATTGATCGAAAATATTCATAATTTAATAAAAAGCTGATGAAATTCCTCCCCGTCCGTCGTAGCTAAAATCAACACTTGTACCACGTTCATTCTCAAACATAACGGAAATTAAGCAAATACCTATGCTAATTTGAACGTATAAATCACTTTTCGGCTGTGCACAACCAAAAATAAACAATAAACAGCAGAACCTGGGGGTGTATAATCAAGTATAATTCATCAACAAGCCAATGCTACATCGATATCAAAAGGACGAGAAGAATCGGGCGCATTATTAAACATTCATTATCGAGCGGAAATTGGACAGCAGCTTTAGGGGATATTCAATATGTAGGTAGGTGATCTGCATCGTTATTAAATTATTCGACTCTGGTACAATGTATTCAATATATAGCTATTATAAAAACAAAACAATTCAAGATGAATAAGCAAGAAGGTTTTATAAAAAATGAGGGGTGCGTTTCTTTACCCAGATTTTGTCAATGCGGACAATCATTTTAATGTTCAAAAATATATATTGTTTCTTCCTTCATTTTCTTCAATAATTTGATAAGAGTGATCAGCTATAATCTTAGAAAGTGTTTCCTCAAACAATAAATTTATGGTGGATTTATTCCCTTTTAGTTTATTTTGAATAAGTTTTGAATTGATGAAATCTTTTATTTTCTTTCATAGAGAACTTGCCTTCACAAAGATCATACCGGTAATTTACCTCCCTTCATAAATGAACAGACTTTCTGCCTTTCCTGTATATAAATTTTTTGGAAGAATTGATTTTAAAAAGTCATTGGCGTCGAGTTTTTGTTAATTTTTAAATAGTCTCTTCTTTTCAATCGAATATTCTTTAATCTTTGTCCAATATTTTTTTAGTTGAGAGGTTTTTTATGATGCCTTCATATTCTTCTTGATTTGTGAGGCAAATGTACCATGCCAAGTCAAGATGAAAATTCTAATTGGTTCCATGGAATATACCCACACCAAAATGTCGAATTTACGACCATGCGGTTTATTAAATCAAATTCTTTATCATTTAAAGTTCTACTGCACCCAAATCTTTTTTGCGAATAAAAGAAACCGAATGACTTACGTAAATCGTAAACGTAGCTTTGCAAAAACTAAGTAGCCCAGTTCAGTTTTTGCACACCATACTGTTTATCGCTTCCCCGCCCCGTTCAGTTATTTAGACTAAGCCGGGTGCGTGTAAGCAGATTTATTGACATTTTCAATGCTGCTTTAAAAGTTTCATAAAAATGTGCACGAATTAATAATTAATGTGTGTGCGTGTGTTCAATGTTTTAATGACTATAGTGTCATGAAACGTGGTACTAATTCATTTAGGGACAAGGGGTAGTTTTAATTAAGAGATAAACTAGAATATTAGTTTAATTTTCGTTTGTTTTTCAGAGGCATGTCCAGATTGTCCAGGCATGGTTTATGGAGATATTTTAAAAGGTAAGAATTTTGATTATATGACGCAAAAATATATGAAATACCAAGATATAATTTGTTCGGTGAAGGCCAATTTGTAGCTAGCTTTTTCTACGAATGGCCTAATTAAGGTAGTAGAATTTTAAACGAGACAACGATTTATATTAAATTTAATATACACACAGGGTGGTTGGAGGAAAATATTGTACATATGCTATATTATACTAAAGAAATATACGTGTGCAAATTGAACGGGTTTGCCTAAAAAATATTACCAAATATTATAAAAGTTTAAAATAAATTTATAGTAAATAAAAATCTGTACTTTACGCTGTACTTTATTTTACTCGCCATTTTTGTATAACATTGTACATAATAGATAATCCTATAAATATAAGTACTAAATTTCATAAAAATATCTCGAAGAACTAAGTATTATGTTATTATGACATACAGATAATGAACAACAATTTGGAACAACCATAATATGCAATAATTAATTAAATCCTTGTTTATTTTATACATTTAGGAATTTTTCTCAACACGAACACTCTTACTAATGTTACAAAAATGGTTGCACTTACGAAAAAACGTCCTATGATTTATTATTTTTTCGTAGAAAACTGATGTTTTTAGATTTTTATTTAAGGTGTTCTATTGCACCATTTTCCAACCTATATAAAATTGAGGATTCGATAGATTTTTTCAAAATAAACGGTTTTTGTGCTATGAACTTTTTTTCATAGGCGCGTAGTTTCTGAGAAATTCTGAGTTGAAATTTTTATTTGAATAATGTTCTCGTGGTATAACTTTTGCGTTTGTGGTAACTGGAACCTGAAGAAATGGCAAAAAATATGTGTTAAAAATATCACCAGTGGCGTAGATAGAGGCAACATGACCCTTTATTTCTTTACAACTTCTACGCCAATGGTCGATTACACCGATTTATTTTTAGTAGTATTTTTAAATTAACCACAATTCTCTACGAAAAAAAAAACATTCTTGCAATTTTTTGATATTTTGGATAGTTTTCCAATAAATTGAGTTAATATTTTGCTATGTGATTTCCATAACGTCCTCACCCCAATTTTTCGATTTGCCTTTGGAAATAAAACAAAAATATTTAACGGAACTTATAACTTATAGTATTTTTTCTGAGGATTTCGAAAATTTCAACCAAAAAACAATTGAATGTGAGAAAAAACAAAAGTTTTTTTTAAATAGAATGCCCTGCATATTTTTACATTTTCGAAAAAAAGTTTAAATTATCTTTCCAAAAATATAACATAACATATATTTACCTGCATATTATTAGTGAAATACTGATAATAATTGAAATAATTTAACGACGAGTAGGCGAATATTTTACTAAATATGAAGGTAAATTATATTATGTTATATTTTTCGAAAGAGAGTTTAAATCTTTTTTCAAAATTGTAAAAATATTCGTTCCATTTTAAAAAACATCGCTTTGTTTTTTCCCACTTTTATCTGCTTTTCAATTGTTTTTTTGCCGAAATTTTCGAAATCCTCGAAAAAAATACTACTTAAATTAATACTTGTGAGAACTGTCAAACCACCATCACAAGTCACGTTGTAAATAGTATTTTCATTTATTTGAGGGTAAAAAAATTCAGCAAATTTAAGAAAATTAATAAAGAAATTAAACAAGTCACCTATTAAAAAATGAGCTTAAAAGCAAAACAGAGATATGGAACAAAATATGAACTCAATTCACCGGAAGACTACTAAAAATATCAAATATTGCAAGATACGCTTTTTTCGTAGAGAACTGTGGGTAATTCAAAATTACTTTAATTTACTGCAATCGACAATTGGCGTAGAAGTTATAAAGAAATAAAGGGGTCGTGCTGCCTCTATCTACGCTACTGGTGATATTTTTAACACATATTTTTTACCATTTCCTCAGGTCCAAGTTAACATAAATGAGTGCCAAATGTGGAATAAATAATTGAAAAATGCAAAAGTTATGCCACGAAAACATTACTAAAATAAAAATTTCAACGCCCTGTATCTCAGAAACTACGCGCATATGAAAAAAAGTTCATAGCTCAAAAACCACTTATTTTTCAAAAATCTATCGAATCCTCAATTTTCTGTATTTAAAACGGTTACACCCTGTATAGTCATGTTAATCTTCTAAAATGGAAAAAACGGAATTATTTTAAAATTATTTTGGAAATAATGTAATTTGGGTAAATTTTCGAATAAATCATCAAGTAGGTAATTATAAAAAATTGTTAATTTGTTATTTTCTAAATAATAAAAAAGAATAGTTAAAATAATAGAACAATAAACATCATTAATCATTATGCTTCATCGTCATCGATGATTTATGTTTCCCTTAGAATTTGCTGTATTTTTTTTTTTTAAATCTTTATTTCTATTTTCTTCTTTTAATAAAAACATTCATATAAACGCTTGTAGATCCACAAATATCATGCATCGGAGCAGGTAAACGAAGACCGCCATCTCAATATTTCTCCTATTCAAAACTAGTTTATTTTATGCCGAAAAATCAAGTACAAAAGTATATTTTCTTAGAGTTATGGGAATTTAAATTATTTACACATAGAATTATGCTACCGAAAAATATAACTTCAATCTTAGATATTATATAATTCCTTTTCATGTCATCTTATAGTTTATTACGAGGTTTATGATTAGCGAAATTATTACATTTTCATTCTTAGAGCATACGCAATTTCAAGAGCCAATGACTAGGTAAACTGTTCCGTCCGTCCCTCATTTTAATCGAAAATCATTGCAGCTATGAAAAAATGGTTATATAAACGATATTTTTTTTACTAACACAACATAAAATGCCATTATAGGTATGGTAAACCTTAGCGATATAGTGGCTTGAACAAACCATACAAAAAATTTCTATTTCTCCCTGAGGGGTAAGTGGAGCAATAGCGCATAGGTAATTTGAAACCTAAAAATTGTGCTGGCACCTTAATTTCGCTGGGAAGTATTACAGGATGGCTATATTATTGTTTAAAAAATAATAATTACATTGTACAGCGAAATACTCGATGAATTCTTCGTTATATTTCTATGGCAAGACTTAGTAAATAATAATGCACATGTCGCACCGATTACTGCTGGAGGATGGGGCTTCCATCTCGTTTGTGCTTGCAATTGTTTACGTTAATTGCTGTTATTGGTTCAAAATTAATCGTCAATAACAACTGAAGCCAGCCATGACCTATTCTCGATATCTCTTTAAGAGTCTTATAAGTACCCATTTAAATCGTAGTTTTCGAGTATCTCGTTTAAAACACATCCGATTTGAATGCAATTTTTATTAGATTAATCTAAAATATGTAAAATTTTGGAAGGTAATTTTTTTCTTAAAAAAAAATTTTTTTTTCTTCAAAAAAAAATTTTGCAAGCATTTCATATTTTTTCTGGACAAATTTACAACTAACTTTCCAACATTACTCATTGCTTCTAACTTTTATATTCATTGTCCCCAACTCTTGCTGTAAATTAATTTATTTGATAAACAAAAAGTTTTTGGGCAATATTGCGGTTCAGGTGAGATAAATATCTGAAAAAATCAAAATTTAATTTAAGAAAAAATGGTTTAGATGTAAATGTAACGTAGAAAATATATAAAATCGTTCTTTGTCGCTATTTTTCAGGTTAAAAATATACATCGGCGCTAAAGTTTTAAATTTAAATTTCGAAAATTAAAATCTGTAATACCTATTATGAATTATATTAATGACGTCCTCAATAATATAAAAATTCTCCTTATTAGTTATTTACGAGTTATTTACTATACGGGTGATCTACCACGAGTGTGCCAAACTTCAGAGGCTGGTAATTTATCAAAAATAAATGGACTTTCATTAATAAACATATGTCCTAAAACGCATAATAAGGGAGCTACAACCCCTTGAAGGGGGTTGATGAATATCAATTTTTCGATTCTAAGTCCGATATGGTGGTGATTAAAATTTTTGTTGACGTCACTTCCGAAGCAAAACTTTTACACAACATTATTTCCCATGCAATGACTCAGAAAAAAGTATTTTTCAAAATTTCTGTCACACCATGCAAAACTTAATTCGTTCAATCTTCAAATCAAGTGGCTTGAAGTCACCTATGTTTAAAAACAATTGATATTTCTGATTTGTAGTATTATGTCATTTACATTGCTTAAGCGAAAAATTGATATTCATTAACCCCCTTCAAGGGGTTGTAGCTCCCTTATTATGCGTTTTAGGACATATGTTTATTAATGAAAGTCCATTTATTTTTGATAAATTACCAGCCTCTGACGTTTGGCACACTCGTGGTAGATCACCCTGTATTTAACACTATTATCTGGTTATTCTGTCATTTTCTTCTCCTTTTTCTTCCATTCTGTTTTAAATGCAAACAAAAGTAAACGTGGTCTTTTATTTATATATTTTTTTGATTTTTATTTAAACTATGTAGTAGGTATTCTTTGCATTTGCTTTAAATGCAATAGGAACCTTAAATAAAGACAACTTGCGATTTATGACTATCAAATTTATATCAAATGCAAATAATTTCCAAACAGGCACGAAAATAACACAAATAAATGCATACAATCGCTACCATTCTGATTTTTGCAAAGCATTTCGGCGTTATTATTTTTAACGACCACGACTTCAACTGTAGGCAGATTTAAAAAGATAACGGTCTACATGTAAATAATAATTTTAACCGATAAATCATGTTTCCTGGTATGCGCAACAAAAAGTATACGACGGACAACACCGCGGTATAATCAACTATAATTCATCAACATATACTAGATGGTATCGAAACACAAAACACACAAAAAGAATCTCGCATAAAAAATTATATTAAATATTCATAACCACCGAACGGATATTAGACGGCCTTTCAGGGAACATTCGATAATTTCCTGCATATTTCAGTTTTTCAGGAATATCAAACGTGTTGTGTAGGTGAACGGATACCAGAGCAAGGCAGTAATTACTTTATGCCACACATCCTGCACCGAACAATCGGTAGTCGTTAGTGAAGCCGCGCGATTAATTTTTTATGACTTTTTTCAATGAATGTATTATACATTTTGTTCGGCAACGGTCGAATATTTTTGCATTTTGTATAAAGAAGACTTTGTATGCATACGCTAATATACTTTAATCTTTATATTCAGGTCACTGTCAGCTGTTCACCTGTCGCTTTATTTATAATCAAGTGTGCTATTCCATACAATTTTGTGAATATTATTTGATAGTGATTTTCACATCATTTATTCGGTCAAAATTTTAGTAGCGACTGCCTTAAAGTAATCTAGCGACAAAAGAAGTCAACCTTAATTTTGGGCGTTCCAAGCAAAAAAAGGAATTCACCTTTAGTCGTAAAAATATTGCTCTTAGACATAAAACGTCCTGCTGCTACCAGTCATACTTATGCCTTTATCTTTTGTGAGTGGGCAATAAAATGAAGTTTTCTCTAAGCAAGGAGCAATAAAAGTAAATAAAATAAGAGTTGACAGAACGTGCTACAGGAAAATATATAATTTATCTGAAATGATGTACCAATTCTACAAACAACCGGACTAAAGTTCCCTTTCATTATTTAATGCTTGACATTTATTTCACTTTCTTGCTGCTTTTCGGCCTATTCGCATGGCTTGTACGATACTTTATGACCGAAAACAATATATTCTTGATCATTTCGGACCACAAGTGTCACTACCAATAACACAATAAAAAGTTTTATTACATATCAAACTCAGTTTAATAAGTAAAAAAATTAAAGAGCCCTCAAAGTATTGGGCAATATTATCAGGTTGTTGGTGCCAATTTTTACGTAAGCACTGATGAGTTTTTCTTTTGGTGTCATGTTAATGTTAATATTTTTAATTGTCCTGAGGTCGACTAAAGCAGTTGGTTTTCTATAAGTTCCTGGCCTGTTCCCATCAAATAACATCATCAACATTATCGACAATTATAAAGCAATTATTGTACTGGAAATCGATATCTATTTATTACTCAAATAATCTGATATAGGTAATGATAGGATATCAAAACGTAAATAACGTACAAAGGCGTGTTTCGAATATGAATAAATGTATTGCTTGAGTAAAAAAGAGATAAAGGGCTAGAATACGTTTTAATTATTATAATAAAGACGATACACCGACGTAACTGAAAACGTGATTTAATTCAGTATTCCATTCTGAAAATGCTCACCAACATTTTAATGATCGTTGCGCCAAAATGGATCGTGCATTAAAAAATAGACGAACGCGAGTAAAACGACGAAAATATAAATTTCATTTTAAAAGCTTTTACCATCGACTTTATTATTCCTTACAATGACAACAAAATGATTTTTACTTTGTTCGTTGTATAATTACAAAGATTAGTATGGTATGTTTTGCAGCTTCCATCAAGTTTAATTTTAATTAAACGATATAATATTTTGGCAACAATTTTTTACAAGAGATCCTCTTACCCATAATATAAGTACAAATTATTATGAAAAAAATTAGAATTTCCTATAACGGTTTGACAAAGAGAATATCTTAATTAAGGAGTAACAGTTACCACGTAACTTAGTGGATCGACTAATAATTAGGAAACGTACATTTAAAGAGATCCTTTAAAATCCTTCCTTTTGAACTGAAAAAGAAATCGCAGGAATTAAACTGCAATAACTCAAAGGGATAAAACTGAAATAAATGAAAAACCGCTGCCAATTATGGCACCAAAAGTAATTTTTGACGCATTTTGTTTTTTTGACATACATACAGGGTGAATCTTAGAGTGGCGGCCATATTTTTGGGGTTAATAGTACTAGTCGTCATGAACATGAATCCGATTTTTTTTTTTGTAGGTTGTAAAATGACCGAGTTATTAATTTTTTAAAAAAATTCGCGATTCTTGTATAATTCTTGTAATTCTGGCGCCGCTGCCAAGCACTTGCTGCATTACGTGTGGCTGGTCGACAGTGTTGCCAAGTGTAGATGATATAAAACCAATCGATTACATTTTCACTTTTCATTAATAATCCAGAGATACCCGATCACGAGAGAGAGATAAGGGTACCTAGTGAAAATGAAAAATTAATTAATTCAATTGGATAAACAGGTTTATTGAAATACGCAGTTTTAACTTCTATAATGAAAATTGTAATACAAAACAAAATGAAAAAGCCGGCTGCATAGTCTGCATAATTTTTATGACACAAAATGAAAAAGATTTTAAAAACAGAATTAGCTCAGCTGTTAGAGTCGCTGAACTCTTTACAAACTATGACACTGACCTAGTTACAAGCAGGTGCATTAACAAAAAATGGCGATAAAAAACGGCATACGGCGAAGCATGCCTGTTCGTGGTCGACGTTTTTCTATGTTTTAGTTTTAGTGTTAGTGACCAGTCAGACAGCAGCTAGTGTGGTTTATTGTGATTATAAAATTAAATAGTTTAAGTTTTTAGTGAAATTTTGAAATTTATAAAAGTGGAAGTTTTGTGTTTGTGTTTAATAATTGAGTGAGGTGTACCTTCTACGTGTGTGTAGTTTTATTTTAGTGGTGTTTTAGAGGCGACCTTTATCTGTGGGGGCACATGAAAAGTTTGGTGTACACGACTCCTGTCAACAACGTTGAAGAATTACGGAAAATAGTAGAAAACGCTGCGAATCACATAAGGCAGAATACGGACTTCAATAAAGTTAGAGATTCTATGATGCGGCGAGCTACAGCGTATTTGGAAAATAACGGAGGACAGTTTCAACATCTGCTATGAGAAATGCCGATCCAAGATAAGTAAAGATTTATTGTTATTAGAAAAAATAATTTTCTGTTTATTATTTGTTACTAAGTATTAAGTTTTTTAGTTATTACTTTTTTTATTGTTACACTCACGGAGAATAGTTTTTACTTTGTTATTGTTTAGATAGTTCATTTTATTTAGTTTCTTGTTTGCTTTACTATTAAATTCCCCGCATTTTATTTCAATCGTGAAGTTTGGCAACAACGCACTGTTCAAGACAGGCGTGTGCGTCTCAGTTGTTAGACGTTACTCTCGCTAGCGCATTCCACTGGCGGGGTACCCAAATTCAAATAAAAAGGGTTTAAACAATATTCATTTTTCATAGCGCGTTAAAAAAAAAAAATTGTGGTTTTGTGTTCCCATAGTTGAACGGAGTCGCCTCCTGTAAATATGGCCGCCACTCTAAGATTCACCCTGTATTTTGTTTTTTTGACGTATTTTGTTTATTTCAACATTTGGACACAATGTTATAATGGGTTCGTATATCAGCTCTTATTTATAATCTTTCATCAAGAATAAATTTCTTTGTAAAAATGCAATAGAAATTTTCAAAAATTTTTTTACGAATATACTTTTGGTGAGGAAGTAATAATGTAAAATATGTTGGAAATAGCCAATTCAAACTAGGTTTAAAGAGCGTATGGCAGAACTGAAATTACTGCAGAAGCAAATAAATAAACTGCTCAACAACTGAGATGTTACATCATTTTGGAAATATTTTCAATTTTCCCCAAGCACTTTAATTGTTAGAAAAAACATTTTACTCTTCCATTTCACTGTTCTAAGGGACGTTAGATAACTCGTTGTTCTAATTTCAACCCTTGAATCGCCGACAGCGAAAGGTTGCTCTCAAGTTCCTCGTACGTCTTACAGCTTCTTAACATCCTGTAGAACGGGACGGGGATAAGGGCATTAAATCCGTGACCGCAATCAACAACTTGAAGTCGGTGCGCCTGGATAATAATTAATCAGGGACGCGGATTCTGGCAGATTCCCGGACCTCTCGATAAATTCCGGGACGAACCACAATCTAGTAGGCTACGGGTCCAAGTACGGAGCCGGGACAGTGCGGTGTGTGAAGACCCTAATAAACCTTTTTGTAACAACCACCGAGACGGTTACGGAACGCGACTAATTGCCGCTGGGGGAGATTCCCGGACGAGCCGGTCGTTTGGAATTTTATAACGGAGGTTAAAAAAGACTTTTATTTTGCTCCTTTACGCGATGACAAGGGAAGTGAGAAGTTTTACGCTCTCGAGTTATATTGTACGAGTGGTTATTAATTATCATGTTATAAATAAATCTTGTTTGATTACTGTTTAAGTGTTTGGTTCTTCGTAACCAAAACCTTGATTTTTATTTATAAATATTTTATTTTAAAATACTTATATCGATTTACATTTTTTTGTGACTGTCGGCGTGAATCAGCTGGGAATAAGTGGTGATTAGAAGATGTGCATACTTAGTTTTCAGGCCCCACAGTTATTTGAAAATGCATTTACTCTGACGTAATTAAAGCAAAACCTCCCTAAAACGAAAAAGTTCTAAGGGAGTCCATCAATTTAAATAATGTTTGTGTTGGGCAGCATAAATAATTATTTCACTTTTGTCACGTCACGTCACGTCACGTCAACGTTTTTTATCTTCCAAAGATGGTGCTTAATCTTTTATCAATTAGCGACATTAGCGTTACTTTGAAAAATATGAAAAATGTTTTTTTGCCATTCTTATACAGGGCGGTCCGAAGTTTACCTGACAAACTTGGGCAGGTGATAGAGGGACTTAAAATAAGTGGAAAAGTTCCCATCAACTTATGTCCTTAGGTGATTGCTAACAAAGATACAGGGTGTTAAAGTTTTGTGAAAAACAAAGCATTTCTTTAATAACTCTAAAATTATGAAAGCTATTGACTTGAAATTTTAGGGGCGGCGATGTTTTTTAAGTCTCAATTGTTTTACGGAATCTTGCCTTTGTATTGTGTCCAGTGGCGCCGTCACAGGGTGGGGGAGTTAAATTTTTTCGCCGAAACCATATAACGCCACTGCTTTGTACAGTTGTTTTAAGATTTTCCGAATCTCAACTCAATTTGGAAGAAAGAAGGTATCTTTTAATTCATTCGTACAACGCTCACTTTTCGAGTAAAACGGCTGTTTTTGCTTTATATCTCTACTAAAACACTAAAACCTTTACTATAATAATAATAAAATTAATAATTCTAGTTGTCCATGGTAAACAATGAAACAGTATTGTCAGTCAATGTTTGACCGGTCACCCTGTCAGTTTTTATAGTGTTAATGTTTGGGTATCAAGATGCCAATATTGTTCAGCAATGTAAAATAAATGATAAATTTGCAATAAAGTTTAGTCATAGAAATTCTTTTTGCTATTTTACTCGAAAAGTAAGCGTTGTACGAATAAATTAAAAAGATACCGTTTTTTTTCCAAATTGAGCAGAGGTTCGGAAAATCTCGAAATCAACTGTATGAAGCAGTGGTGTTACATAGTTTCGGCGAAAAATTTAACTCCCCCACCCCGTAACGGCGCCACTGGAAGCAGTACAAAGGCAAGATTCCGTAAAACAATAGAGGCTTAAAAAACATCGCCGCCCCTAAAATTTCAAGTCAATAGCTTTCATAATTTTAGAGTTATTAAAGAAATTGTTTGTTTTTTGCAAAGCTTTAACACCCTGTATTTTTGTTAGCAATCACCTAAGGACATAAAGTTGATAGGAACTTTTCCACTTATTTTAAGTCCCTCTAACACCTGCCGAAGTTTGTCAGGTAAACGTCACACACTCTGTATGTATAACACGTCTATAAATTTGAATTTTTGTAAAAATTAATATCAATTGATGTTTTTACTGAAAATTTAGTTTTAATTTAGTTTTTAAACGACATTTTTATACCACTAATCCAATTATTTTATCTCAGTAATAATCTCTCTTATTTTTTGTGACTAGTTTAAAGCTCTCATTATAATAAACTGCTGGACAATTAAAGCGGACCAGGCGAATTTTTAGGTTAACTTTGAAGTCAAATATTTTGCAAACGAATAAAGATATCGATGCGCGGTTTGCAGATTTTAAAAGAGAATTTAATTCTGAACACACCTGCCTGTTCTGATTCTTCTAGTTTCAACCATCTCTCTATCTACAGGGGGTAATAGAATAGTATGTTTTTTTAACCAACCGGATTTCCACAAAAAAATAAAAAAATTTTTATCGATATTTTCATGGTCCCTTGTTTATAAGGAAAAAACGAATTACTCAAATTTTTGATACCCCTCTTCGTTCATGAGATTTCGATTTTTTCCTAAAACCCTGTAAATTTCAGGTAAATTTTGTATCATTGAACGATCATTTGTCGCCTGGGAAACATTGCAGTACATTACTATGATAATTATGGAGATGTCATCAAATTGTTCAGGAGTTTTTGGAGGAAAGCAATATCAACCAATTAAACTTGCCTTCAAAATCTCCTGATTTAAACATCATTGAGCTTGTTTGCTAATTCCATCCAGTTATTTAAAGACGAAATACGAAATATCCAGGGCGAACCCCAACTTATTTAGTTGCTTTTAAGGGATGGTAGGACCGGACGGTTAATTATAAATCCATATAAAAAAAATGAGAGAAATACACGCAGCAATTTTGGAGAAAAACAAAATTAAAATACGTCAATATTTTGAGAACAACTGGGCTATCTCTACCGAAAACAAAATAAGATAGGTCGGGTTGATCTTGTTTTTTACATTGGTTGCCTTTAACGCACCACTATCAATTAACTTTGCACGGAAGTCTGTGGAACGCATATTTTTTATACCATTTGTTTACACAAGCACATCAAACGCGCTAACTTTATTTTGTGGAGTTTTTTTAGACAATTAATTTATCGTTCGAAGTACATAAGAAATAAAACAGCATAAGTAGTCCCAAGACCACTTTGTCGGTGATTTTATGGTGTTTCTTTATATCTTTGGAATTTGTAATAAACTTAGATAAACAAAGCATGTTGTTCACCTCATATGTGGATCGGTAAAGATATGCAGTGGTCCTCAAAAGTTCAATAGATTTTTACGTAAGGTAGGTCAATTTTCAACTTTCTTTTTTATATTTTTTTACACGTAATTCGCGTTACAAATGTCAACAGAGATCACCCCTTAACAGTAATTAAATAAGTTGGGGTTCACCCTGTATAACAATTATTTGTATTTATAAAGGGGATGAAGAGGGCTACCCAAATATCTAAAAATATACAGGGTGATCCATTTAAAAAATGTGACTATGTGGCGCTCCCTGTATATTACTTAAGATAGATGCAGACTCGTAACAAAAAATTAGGTAAAATTTGTTACAAATCCATTTTTTTTCTAGCTATATTTTTAAGCAAAATAAAAGGGTTTAAAAAGTAGAATTTTCAAATGATCACCCTGTACATCCTGTATACAGGGCGCGTTTCAAATGAAATACTTTCAAGGGTGACGTTTCAAGCAACTCGTGAATGGACACCTACCGATTATGGGTACGCCACTGGTCACCACCAAAAAACTAAAGAAATTAAAATGTACTCTTTGCAAAAGAGGTGCAGTCCTATAGGGAGTTACAATCACACAAAATACAATAAAAAAAATCGAAATTTCATGAACGTAGAGGGATATCCAAAATTTGAGAAATCAGTTTTTTCCTTCTAAACTTCTATGTTAAAGTGCTGGAAAGATATTAAATTTCTTTTTCGAAATTTGGAGGCGGATGTCTCGTCAGGGGTGCAACTTGATAGATATATGGGTAAGTTATGTTAAATCATTCTATTTTGAGTTCCTTTGTATGCATCTGATGTGTCGGTTAATTCACGAATCACCTGGTAGATTAAATAGTTTTGGTTTCAAATATGTAACTAACTCTCGTCCCAGAGTTTCAATTTCGATTTCCTGGCCGAGGACCTAGGATTTATTTAAGTATACTCGGATACTGAGCGTGATCCCGTTGTCTCTAAATAATAATAACAGTAATAATAATTGTTTGAAACGTGAAACCAGACCTGGCAAGATTGGCCTCGTTAAGGGTCCGTCACGCATGCATACGAGCTATAAAACTCAAGTAATAAATTGCACACGCAAATTATAAAGTTTGTGAAAGAATCGAAACGTCCAGTGGGCATTATCCAACAATAGGTATTACTTACCCTTACCCTTTTAAGGGCCCGCTTCGCTGCGAAATAAGTGTTTCAACGCCGTATTAGAAGTTTTGACGTTGTAATTTATATATTTATCTTATGATAAAAAATGTTACATATAATTGAAGAAAACACAATTTCACATTCCGCAACAAAGTAGTTTTCTTAATTTTGTTATTTAATAATAAATAAATAATAAATACACCACGAAAAATAATCAATAATATATCGGCTTAGTATGCATTTAAATAAAAAAATCTTTTTGTAGCGCAACTTTATGATCCTTACTACATAAAACTGTGAAAGAAAAAATTAAAATTGTTCAAGCATCTTTTTTTTATTTCAATACTTCTATACCCTTACCAACGAGAATTGTATTACTGATAACTGGTGCCACTTTGCAATTATAAGTAAAACATATTGTTGGATAACGCCCAATAGACACTTCGATTCTTCCACAAACTTTATAATTTGCGTGTGCAACTTATTACTTGACTTGGTGCATTGTTTCCCAATTATTTTGATTGCGCGTCTCTATAGCTCGTATGCATGCGTGACGGACCCTTAATCAATCCGATCAGCCGACAGTAGATGCTAACATACGGCAAATCAATGGTGTCGTTTATGCTGCCACTAAAGAACTTGTGACAGATGCCTGGCAAGCACAATAGGTGACGATAGACAGTGGCGAGGAAAATGAACGGCGCGCGTAAGTAAAATCGTGGCAAAGTTCGATCGGGCCAGACCACGTTTAATCTAAGCAAGCAAATGTAAGTTGAAAACGGAATCCAAAAGAAAATGTGTTTGCGAGGCATGCCTCTGCTTCATAGCAAGTAATTTATACAGAGTGTTTACTGTATGTTAGAAAACTTCTTCGTTACATTGTGATGCTCTTTTTTACTTTACGGGGGCTGTTTGCAACTTAGTACCTACAAACAGTCCCTGCCAGCTTTTTAACACTTTTTTAAACGGAATCCCGGGCGCCAGTTCCTTATTTTAGAGTGCAAGGAACGGCACTTTCTCTCTCGGTGGTTTTGAGAAAGGCTAGGGTAACTGCAATGAAGAAACGGTCGTGTCCAGGGGTCTGGTGGCCGATTATGGGTTTTCAGCAGACTGGACAATACGGGTCTACTAATCTATCAGATACTAGGTACAAATAAACAATAATGCGGGCTGGCAAACAAGTGAATGTTACTTACAAAGTCGTGTTAAAGTTGACTAGCGTGACGGTACGGTAGGATACAAAAATCGAGGAACGTTGGTTTTTACTCGTATTACGATGTGATAATATACTTTGTAATTGGTTTCGGCGTCCGGCGATTAGTTGAAGTGCAGAGGCGAAGTCACGGCGGCTGGTCTAAAGATGGGAAGATCGGCAACTCGACAGATATTTTCTTTCCTGCTCTCAGCGAATTTATTACCAATTTTTCTGTCGTTTGCGTTGGCGAGTCAGTTCCTGTTTGATCCTTTGTGCGCGTTGTTAATAGTTTGGTTCATATCGGTACCTCACGTCTTCTAACCAAGCTCTAACGCGTTGCATAACTAAATCACGTTACTCGGTAATTCTGAGGTCAGAAATAGTTTTCTTGTAATTCTGCAATTATATTACAAAAAGAACCGGATTAAAATAGACACGGATTAATGTTTTAAAAATTTTTAGTGGCGAATAATTTTTACTAGGTACTTATTTAAACATTATTTTTAACAAATCGCGGATTTGAACCATACCATTAATCTATTAATTTACTTTTTCTTTACCAGCTGCTTCTACAACTAAATTTAAACTAAATTACTAATAACTTCAACCTTAACAGACTTTACAGGGTGTACCGTAGTGACGTAAATATTATAAACAACTGATGATCCTTGACGGAAAAATCACTTCGTTACAGCGTAAGACATTACTGATACAAATAATTTCTTGCATTATAAACAACGATATCAAATATGTACCTACTTTAAAAAATAACTTCACTGGAGTATCACTTGCGATAGATAGATCGATTCCAATATCCAACACCTTCCTTTTTACCAAGTTTCATCTATATCGAAAATACTTTCGAAATGCTGTCACGATAAAAAAATACAATCTACATTACTTCCATTTTAAGTGTTGAGATATACACGTTATTATACGTAAAACTTTCCTACGCACACCCAACAAGGCCCTGCCATGAACTCATTATGGGCTGCGTGAGTTATGATTTTTTTTTTTACAGCTCGTCATAAAAATACCGCATATTATTATAACATTTTAAATACATAATATAATGTAGTTTTTATTCTTGGACATAAAAACGCAAAGTATTCCATCACGACAAATGATAATAATATTTTCCTGGAAATATTGCCAACGAATTGTGAAACAAAATTTTCAAGTATACCGCAGAAACATGTTGAACCCCGAGTCGACATTATGATCAATAACATATACGCCTCTTTTAAATGCGAATAAACTTTACATACACACATACAGGGTGTTTCTAAATTACAATTGATACATCTGGAGAGTGATTTTCAGTTAGAGAACATGAAAAATAATCCTTGAAAGGTTGATGATGGTTGCTCGAAAACAAAACGTCGAATAAAACATTTGATAACATAATCTTTAAGTTCATTAAAAGTTGCTTTTGTCAGATTCGCTCTAACGCCAGAAAAGAATATAATAAAAAATTCAGTTTTTTCGAATTAACTCAAACGAAAAATTGTATCAAGGATTTGTAGGTGTTATTTTGTTACCCGATTACTAGCACTTCTTATCTTGGCTACAGTGTATACAGAGTTAGGTACTATCTTTGACGCAGAATCACGCTGCAAATTTACAGATAGCAATTTAACAGCGGCCTGTATTCCAATTAAAATTATTAAATTCGACGTCTCCATTTCGAAAGATAGTGACGTTACAAGAGCCAAACTATTATTTTACTGTAACAGTAACCGCCACAGGCTGCTCCTACATACCCCTAATTAATGCGCACACATTTATTACATTCCCACAAAATTGGAAAATCCGTTACCTACGCCTACGGTGCATTTAGATCGTCTCGCTCAATCGCTTTCTAAATTGACTTGAACCCCCTGAATAGGAGTTTAATTACGAAGTTATTCTTGGCTTGTATGTCAAATCGCACTGAAATCTAATATATTCCGAAAAGGAGTAACGCCGCAAACGTAACCCAAATGGTGCCGTTCTAGAGTTTCCCCAATTATCTTAGGTGTTAGTTAAACAGAATCTTGAAACAAAGCTAGCCATTCTAAGTCTCCGTCGTACTTATTTTTTTTTATCTGAAAATGGCCACGTTAACATCAACGTAAAAAAAATCACGTCAGGAGTGTGACCCCTTGCGGCCTTCGCCGCTCCTTTTAAATGGCCCCATACAATTTTTTTCGTTGACTTGAAATTGAGAGAAAACATAAAAAATCTGTATTCTCTGTAATTTCATTATACTCGTAGTAGAAGTCAAAAACCATCGAACAAAATTTCGAGTTATCACGACACGGGTAATTTCGTCAAAAATGTTTAGTTTGAGTCAAAAGAAACAAGTTTTATTTATGAAGGAAAGTCCCAGGAAGTTGCGGAAAGGGTTGAAAAATCTTTATTTATTGCGCGATTTTAACCAGATTTTTTTTGAAATAGTAGAGCTTGATGAACTGTATTTCTGGAGCAAAAAGCGCCACATTTCTACAACATCCAAGGCTTACTACGTCAGTTTTTAGAAGTAAAATAGAAAAAATCTCTGCGCACCATTGGATTCACCACCCCTCATAACGGGCCTGTACCAAATTTTATCGAAAACTTTTAAGTAATAACGATTTTGTAGCTAAATTAAAAATGCACAATATTTATCTACCATTGCCATAAATTTACGTCAAGTTATCCATGAAACATTGAAATAAAATTAAACTATAGTAAGATGGTATTATTCTTATATCTAGTTTTGACAAATCAAAAAAGAAATAGAAACAAAACTGAATAAAAAAAAATAGAGAAAACCGTTAAAAAAACTACTAAATCTTCTACCAATCCACCAATTTGATAAAATTTAGTATAGACTCGTTTTGACGGATGATGAAGTCAATGGTGCACGGATTTTCGCAAAAAAACAGCTAATGCGAATTCTCAAAATTTTAGTTCTAAAAACTGATGTAGTAGGCCTTAATTTTGTAAGAATGTGGCGCTTTTTTCTCCAAGTTCGTCAGTTCTATTATTCATAACAAATCCGGATAAAATCGCACAATAAATTAAATTTTATAGAGTTACCCGCAAACAAATGGGTCACCTGTATATGAAGTCGGACCATAAAGAGATTTCCAATGAAATCGGTAAAAGCTCTACCATTTCTACAATGTGTAAGACAAAAACCTTGAACTTTCACATATTACTCTTGAAGTAATGTGTAAAAAGATCCGATGAGTGAAAAAAAATGTATATACCTACACTTCCAAAATTTTTAAAAAGTTATAAAATTTGATATGTATAACTAACTTCTTCTACAACCGTGCGTAAAGTATTAACTTTACGCACGCCTTATGGTGCGTAAAGTTAAAATTTACGCACTAGCGCGTAAAGTGTTTTTACTTTACGTACTAGTGCGTAAAGTAAACAAGTAAACAATTGCATATTAAGCACCTATAATAATCATTTTATTTTAAAAACGTTAAATATGGTTATTTAATTTTATGCAGTCCATTTATTTATTATCACGGTATATTATTATAGTATATACCTGAGTATTCTTTAACAATAATGTTTGAATTTTTTATAATTCTGAAGTTTCATTTATATTCTTAAGACTTTAATTAGTTTCACTCATTTAAAATTAAGTAGGCTATAGAAATATTGTGATTTTTTAATGACATATTAAGTTTTGACGTAATAGGTAAGTTTTGATGTTTTGAAATGTTCACATTATTATTAGATAATTTAGATCCAGTTTGGTAGTAGAAAAAAAGGTGAGCTTCGTTCACTCATGAAAATTCCCATTCGTGAAAAATTTCACCTTGTTGCATAAATAACTATTTTCTACGATCGTGCAAAAAGAATTAACTTTCTGCACTATTTACAGTGCAAAAAGTTTAACTTTTTGCACTAGTGCACTTATTTTTTGCACCTTGCTTTTTGCACTAGTACAGAAAGTAAGTTTGTTACTAGGCAATGAAAGTATTTTTATAGTTATTTATGGATGGCATTTGACAGTGACAATTCCTCTAGTTGTCAGTTTAATGTTTGACATTTGAATATTTTGTGTTAATGTAATATTCTGTTCAATAAAATTAAAAAAAAATCAATTTAATTCGATAGTAGAAAAAATGTTGTGTGCAACACTTGCAAAAAGTGTATTTTTGCACTCAGCATGATTGCAGCTCTCGCTTCGCTCGTGCTGCAAACTTCATGCCTCATGCGACAAATATACACTTTTGCACTAGTTACACAAATAACTATTAACCACCTATTACTCTGGCTTAAACTGCGTCATTAGATTTCTGTAGGTAGGGGATTTCCCTTAAAAATTAAATTAACCTTTATTTTACGACAATAAAAATAGTTATTTATGCAACAAGTGCGTAAGGTGAGATTTTTTACGAATGAGAATCCCATGAGTGAAAAAAGCTCACTTTTCGCACGAATTGCATACAATATTTTTTCTACTACCGAAATGGACCTACATTCTCTAATAATAATGTGAAATGTCAAAACTTCATATTATGTCATTTAAAAATCACAATACTGTTATAATAGCCAACTTAATTTTAAATCAGTCAATGTCTATTTGCGAAAATCATGGAGTGGGCGACATCTATATTTTTAGGCGTAATCTCAATATGATGTGTCATTCATATTGAACAACAAACCGCTGTCACTACTGTCACTGTCAGTTCGCGGGTTTCTTAAATTTATCTTGTGATTTTTAAAATTAAAAGTGCCTTTAACGTGTTATTATATTTATCTAGTTTATAAACAATATAGCAATGGAATCAATTAATAAAGCGGTAACACGATACTTTAATAAAAAAAGATTGTTACTGGAATTAACCTCAAAATTTATCGTAAATGTCAAAACACTGTCAAAGGTTTGTTGTTCACCACTTGGTTCATAAACACACTAAATTTTCAGTGCCATCTCGAGGTTCGTGATTTTCGCGAATTATTTCTTTGTCTAATGTCAATGTCAAGAATCTAAAAACTTCAGAATTGTAAAAAATTCAATCATTATTGTTAAAGAATACTGAAAATTAGGTGGTATGTTTTATAATAATACCGTGATATTAAATAAATGGACTAAGTACATAAAATTAAATAACCACATTTAACGTTTTTGAAATAAGATATGTTTATTATAGGTGCTCTAATAGGTATGCAATTGTTTAGTAAGTTACGTTACCTAGTGCGTAAGGTAAAAACACTTTGATACGCACTAGTGCGTAAAGTTTAACTTTACGCACTCTACAGCGTGCGGAAAGTTAGTGCTTTACGATCGGTAGTAGAAAAAAATCTTTTTGCACCAAAATTCGTGATATTAAGGGTAAAATAAACGTTAATAACTTTTATAAAAAAATTATTTAGCATATCTATCCAGCACATATTTATAATAGGACCTCAAAATAAGTACCTAAATCTGATGTAAAAAAAATTTTTGGAATACATATATTTAAACCTACACTTTTACCTCGACTTTTACCGACATATTGAAAAAATCAAGTTTTTTAAATGAAATTGAAATTTTTATCTAAAAGTCGGCCATATTGGATCAGCCATTTTTAATTATTATTTTTTGACATCATAATCTGTTTCATCAACCTCGAAAACCTCTATGTGAATTTGAATTAAATTGCCTTAAAATTTCTCAACTCAATAATTAATTTTGTTTTAAAAAAACCTTTTTTTTTTGTCTAAATAATTAACAAACAATTTCCTCACAATAATTATATGTTTATAACTTTTTATTTTAATTTATGTAAACGCAACATCAAAAGGCTTTCGGAAAATCGAAGCTTCCCGTAATTATTCCGAAATAATGCATCCTCTATTGACAGAAGAAAAATTAGGAGGAAATCAACTTATTTTAAAGTAACATTTAGGGAAACCAACAGTAATAATGCTTAGTCGTTAATCAAGGAAAATTAAAATAAAATGTTGATACTATTATTCCCTCTCAATTTTTCTTGCGCATCCCCTTCCAGTACCCGACAATATTCGGGTGACGTTGTGGAAAATGACATTTATGTAATGTCTACCGTATTTTTTAATAAAGAACATTTGCAATTCGACAGAATTTTTGGGGCTTGGCTTGGGCATCTTGGAAAAATGACAGTCAAGACAGTCTTTCCCGAATATTTCCTCTCATGTCAGTTCTATCCTAAATAGTCATTTTGAAGACGATGCAAAAAGGTACAAATCTTTTTTTTTTTAAATTACTCTACTTTCTTTGCTTGATACTTCTGAACATACAAATATAAAATCTGTTGGACGTAAAAATTATTGAAACCATTTTAGAGCGCAATTATTGTCGAATCCTTTAAAAACAAGTACTTTTTATAACTATATATATGTTATAAAATATTTGAATATTGCTAAAATCGTTGTTTAAAAGCTGACTCGCCACATTACACTAAACCGCGCACATTCGCTATTTTCACATTAAAAAAATGCGCTGTCTGTCTTTTATCTTAATTCCACCGCTGAGAATTCCCAATTTTTTCAAGCACCCAACTGGAATGGAATTAGGCAAATTATACGCCGTCTTTCCTGCGACGGTATATAAATTATAACGCTATAAAGCCCTTTTGCCGCCCCGTCGTTTCACCACCGCGTTGGATGTGCGTTCCTGGGGTGAAATCCCGTCGATTAGACAGGAATTAGCCGTGGGCAAACGTCAGGGAGCACCCGGAGCCACGTTTTACGGTTACGTACGCCGTAACCACCGAATTAAGAAACCAAGGGTATATTATGAGATTACATTGTAAGTATACGTGTGATTTACGTCAGGTCAAAACTTTTGCACGCTTACCGGCCGGATTTGGTGTTTTGCAGGTGTTTATGCGCCCGATCAAAACTAATCACCGAGAAAATGGGCGTTTGAATAACCGCTGACGGTGGAGATAGGTTTTTACATGTATTTTGATGTTAGCTGATTGTTTTCAAAGGGTCACCGTTAAAATGCTTACCACCAACGGAAAACTGCTGAAGTAGGAAGTTTGCAGCTATTGGCAATTAATAAAAAGATAACAAATGATAGAGGAAAGGATAGACGGGCGTAACATTTACGGGATATCTACAGGGTGTTTTTGAAAATATTGAAACATTTGATAGAAAATATAAACGTTCTTATAATATTTTTTTCCTATTGACAAGAAACAGAATAATTCTCACAAAATTTCTTTATTATTGTGACCGGAAATTTTGTGAGAATTATTCTTTTTCTTGTCAATATGAACAATTAGGCGTCGGTGATTGGCCTCCGTAGTGGAAATAGGCCGACGTTAAATAAGTAATTAAAAAAAAAAAAAAAACAATTACTCACATGGGATCAATTTACCTACGTTACAATATTTTTTTCGCTTTATGGAGAAAAAATTTCCTTAAATGTCGTCAATTGCATTCAATATTTGTGGTTCCAAGACTGAAATGATGAAATGAAATGAATGATGAAATAATAATCATACTTCTTTTGGTTTTTTTTTTGGTAGACATTTTTGTTCTTACCTGGCGATAAATTAGAAGCATGAAATTTTTAAATGGAAACGTTTCTGTTGGGTTGGGGTGGAATTTTAAGAGAATTTAAAATGTTCTGCATTACTAAAAAAATATGTGAAAAAACATATTATATCATTCTGTCTGTTTGTCTGTCTGTATGTTTGTCAAGAGCTGAAATGAACTGCCTTGGAAAGTTTCATTATTCTACATTGAACTCCGTTTTCTGCTTAAAAAAACGCATTTAAAATTATTTTCCCACTATCGTTCCTGCCCTTTTATTCCTACTTCTCTGTTCCCAACTTGGCACTCCTGGAATGCCTATTATGATCGCAAGAGCACGCCGCGACCGAAATATGCGTACAAATAATAGGCCTGCAGTGATTTTGTACTGACGAATCGAGTTATTAACGTTGAAATATGTTTATTACGGTCGCCGGTTACCAATTTAAACTATAAAACTTGCGTTAATTAGGTCTGCAACAGAAAATTGATGACTAGCAATTACAGCAAGGTTGGAGATTAAACGGGGAATCGCCGAAAAACGGTAAACTTTTGCATCTAATATACGAGTAAAATGAATATGCGTCAGCAGTGTGTGAAGTTTATAACGGACAGGTCGGAAGTTGTTGTACACCACTTTCCGGATTATTAAAATTGAATATGAAATAATAACGTGTTATTACCGAAATTTTATAACTTATAACAGAATTGTTTTTGTATTTTGTGCAGGCAGGAAACTGTTTAAAATTATTAGCTATATACCAAATATTTCAAATAGTACAAAATATTAATCTAGTCCGCTCCTTCAGCCAGTGAAGAAAATAATATCCCTGCTCTTAAAAGCAGTCACGTCGATGTAGGTCTCTCCGTGCTGATGAAGGCCAAAAGGCAGAAAGCGGTTCCCTAAATTTAACGATTTTCTTTATTATTCGGATTCAAAAATTTTGAGAAGAATTTAATTTGGATTGAAATATTTTGAAAAAAATTTGGATTTAAAAATTTTGAAACAAATTTAAATTAAAAAATTTCGAAAAAAATTTTGAAAAAAATTTAGAATAAAAAATTTTGAAACAAATTTGGATTCAAAAATTTTGAAAAAAATTTGAATTCAAAAATTTCAATTGAAAAATGTAAAAAAAAATTGAATTGAAAAAAAATGTCAAAAAAACTCGTAATGTGTTTTTTTTATTTGTTTAATTGTGTAGTCTACTTTAAGTATTTTTACGCATGCAAACAATAAGAAATAGTACTTTCCTGTTTTGGCAAGTCCAACTCATTTTCCTCTTCACTAAAATGTCGTGTTCTGGCACTTTAAACATAATTCGATTCTGATTATGTAGATTTGTAGCTAAAATACCATCCTACAGTATTTATCCCATCTTCCGGGATGTTCATCTCATGACTTTGTGATTTCTATGTGACCCAAAACTAGATTTTAGTTAAACACCGGGATACGGTCTCGACCCTACGGGAATTACTAACTTTTCCCCATTAAGAGGCTATGAAAACAGTTGTTACCTTGAACGCGTCATCAACTATTCATCAAGTGAGACTTGACATTTCCGAACACACTAGGCCAATTTTAATGCGATTTGCTTTTGACAATAACATGCTTTTAACAGGAAAGAAAGTGATGTAAATTACCACACATGCGTGAGAATATTTGCTGTTTAGATGGATTTTATGACCTCTTAGATTAATTTGAAAATTGAGAAATAATATCCAATAAATAAAAGCAAATAAATAAGCAATGAAACCAAAAAATGATTTTGCTCCAAAAGACTTTCATTAATAATCAGATCAGAGATGGTTATAAATGAACATTTTCTGCTGTTCTGTTAAATCCATTTCTAATGACGTGTGCAAATTAACCAATCAAAACAAGATAATGATAAAACTGTTTATATGTTCATGCCATGAGGTTTGACAGTTTAACAATTTATAATTTTCATTGAACTTAATTCTGGGAATCACGCCAAATTCTAAAAAATAAATAGAAATAAGAAAATTGCCAAAATATGTCAAGATAAAAGTGTAGTATCAAAGGCAAACCTCAACAGTTTGCCCCAGGAAACCACTGTATATAGTTCTAAATGAATATAAATACAATATTGTTATCTAAAATTCGTATCAGTGGTTTTCTAGTATTTTACACTAGAAAATATAATAACAAAATGTATATTATATAAAACGTTAAAAATTACCAAGTTGATAAATCTACACTGGCACAACATGCTTGGAGTAATGGCCACAGATTTAGTTGGACACAGGCAAAAATAATTCAAACGGAGACACATTGTAATAAACGAAAACTTAAAGAGAGTGCCTGTATTCAACTAAACAGTACCGACTGCGTCTCTACTAGTTCAGTGTTACTAGACGAAGTCTGGCTACCGATTCTCCAAAAAGAAGTACGTGACGGAAATATCAAAATAAATTAGAATTCTTTATCTAGTGATCTATGCATTAATTACTAATCAGTGTCAAGTGTCAAAGTGATCTTTTTTGACAAATCATTTTTTTGTAATCACAGTTGAAAAAGGACCTAGATTTTGGTTCGAAACGTTCTGTTAAGATAAGTTATTGTTTTATAATTATTGTTTTTTACATATCATATAAATATATATATCTATATACTATATAATATACATTTTGTTATTATATTTTCTAGTGTAAAATACTAGAAAACCACTGATACGAATTTTAGATAACAATATTGTATTTATAAGTATTCATTTAGAACTATATACAGTGGTTTTCTGGGGCCAACTGCTGAGGTTTGCCTTTGATACTACACTTTTATCTTGACATATTTTGGCAATTTTCTTATTTCTATTTATTTTTTAGAATTTGGCGTGATTCCCAGAATTAAGTTCAATGAATATTAACTATCCGCCACAAATAAGCTACAAACAAAATTTATAATTGTTTGAAAATGTCATATTTATGATTTGGTGATGAAAATAGAACTATTGAAGAAAATACACCAAGTGTACTTGGAAGGTACTTATGGACTTTGGTAAAATCAGCCACAAAGCAAAACGCTCGTCGACAGAAAACTTTAATGGATTCATCCTCTTGGCTCGGCTAAATCTGTACCGCGTGCATCGCGCAAACGTAATGGCTTGGCGGTTTTCATAAATGAATTTACTTAAAACAAACGAGAACTCCAACATAAAACAGTAAAAAATTGAAATGCATGAGACTTAAAAAACCCATCGTACACGCCAAACAACAAAGCAAAAAGTAAAAGCTCATTGAGGTTTCCATTACGTATGCATGAGCTGTCGCTGAAACGTCGCATAATACCTTGCGCGCCCCTTTCGATACATCCGTGTTGTGTGTAATCGTAGGGGTAATCCATTCCCTTTTACCACATACCCACCCCCAAGAGTGCTACGCTGTTCGTTTTGTTTCACGCTCATAATTTATCGGGTTCGTGATTTTGTTTTGCACATGACGATTCAACAAATACCATAAAAGCTGTTCATGTCCTTGTTCTCCTTAATACGAGCTTTAGGGTTTGACATGATATAAATGTTTTATGTCGAATGGTGTGCACAATCTAAATAATAGTTTCTCGCATCATTTCGCATTTTCTTCTTTTTTCGACAAAATGGGCGGAACAAATAACCTTTTATACTTTAAATATTTGATATACGAAATACGAAAAGATTAGGCACTCGCAAATGGTTAGGTATAAAAAAAATTCACAGTCCTTCGCAAAGATGCAACATTGGAAATGACGAAGTAGAACGCAAATCTTGTGATATTTCGGATGCGATAACAATGAAACTTTGTTGCAGAGTAGTAAATACCTATTTCATTAACACAAAACCTTTTTAAAAAGTAAAATCTTATTATCAGTAGTTTTATTTAGAAATTAAAATAAAAAGTTGTTTTATTAACAAAAACATTCTCATAATGAAAACTAAAATGGTATTATACAAATTTTGTTCACTAACAAACATTTTTAATGTTAAAACTGAAATAATTTAATATAATTTCGGGAAGATGAAAAGTGATTCCTAACAATTACAAATACCGATATCGATTAATCGCAAACTATTAAACGTAGCTAATAGTACATAGTGAACATAGTGAATTCGTTGAAACTTGACATATAAGTACGTTTAAAAATATATACCTATGTTTCAAGAAACTTAAGAGTCCCGAACCGTAAGGGGTGTGTCGGAGCTGCCTACTTGAAAAATCGTGGGATGAACTAGGTTTTTCACATGCTTAATAAAAATTGGCAATTGAACCATGAGAAATTTTCAAAAAATAAGAATATTTTCATTTATAGAGAAATATTAATTTTTGACTTTTTTATTAAATTTTTTTACCAATTTTACGTTTGTTTCCTTCATTTTCTGCTTGATTATCTGTGAGTATATTCTGCAAAATGAAAAAGTACATAATCATTGTACAAGTGAGGATTATCCAGTTGTTTAAAATTTTATATATATTGAATGAAACACACTTTGTATCTAAAGAAGATCGGAATCGATAGCATCTAAATCTTCTGCGTCGTTCAGATCCTCGATAATTTTATCCATGTATGAATTTAGACATCGCACTCCCTGACAATTTCCGTAAATTTGTGAGCATCTTCAACCTGCTTTTCTGTTGCGGTTGCAGGAGATAAGCTGCAATATTGATTCTGCTGTTAGCACAAAAAGTGTTGTCACAGTTTGTAAGGAGCCGTTAATTTTCTTCTATCCCCACTGTTGTGGATTTTTTTCTTGCCAAGCCATTTCTGAATTTTGGAGAATACTCGTAATGAATATCAAGCGACTGCCTCTGAAGTTGGTGGTAATAATTCCAACTTTGATTTTTGTTTGTGCAGCAATTTTTTGAATTGATTAAAACTGTATGAGTTGAGTGAGACATTTGTGATTTTCCTTGCACCGTATACAAGTAGAAAAAGTTGCTAAGGCGTTGCTATCTACGAAAGTAAAACTTATGCGGCCAGGACAGAAAAGTAGAAAAACAAATTTTAAACGAAATTAATTCGTTCTATTTGAACAAATTAATACAACTAAACAATTTTGTATTAATAAAGAAAGGTAGGAAGTACGCCAACATTTTTGTCGACATGTACGTAGTACCTACCTACTCCATTTTAAAAACGCTTCATAAGTTTGCATATACCTTGCTTTGGATTTCTTGGGGTAAAACAAGGCACAAGCAATATTCCCATTTATATCGCCACAAAGCATATGTATTTGTTTATTTTAGTTTGAAACCACCAGAAATTAAAACGTGTAATATTTCGTTGCCATGGAAACAATTTTCACAGGCAGCCTCCTAAACTATAAAATTTATTAAAAACGTCAATTAATTTCATGAAATAATTAGTTTTAAATTAGTTAATCCCATAATTGTTTTCGGTATAGTAGAAAAAATATAATACATTTCACAATGCGAAAACCCTTTTAAGTATTCGGTGTTTTTTGAAAGGTCTCGGCTTCGCCTCGACAATTCAAAAATCACCTCACACCTTAAAGTAACCTTTCGCATCTAGTAATGTAAATAACTATTTTTATACGTTCTTGTCATTTCTGGATTTCTGACGAAGAAAGAATTTTCCATATAATTTTTCCTGTTCCTGGCCTTATGAAAAGTATATCTTTTTCTTCTGGAGTTAAAGCGATTAATAGAACAAGGAGATCAACTAAGTACAAATTTCAATTGCTATTTTAACAATAGGTGAATCCACATCATCTACAGCTTGTTTTACAGACAATCCTTTGTTTTAAAGAATTTTTGGCAACATTGAAATTAATCGGATTTCGTTTATATCATTTGACAAAAACTTTTCTTGAGCGAGGGCTACGATTACTGAATTTTGCCTAAATTTGGTTTTCACGTAATTAACATACCTACGTCGTACAAATGTGGATGCAATAAAAATCCACCTTCAAATTACATAAATAATAAGTATAGAGTTACAAAGATTTCGCAATTTTCTTGCTTATTTGATTAATTTCGGTACATTTTGCCTGTACTGTAACCGTGTGACATATCATTGCTTCAGGCATTGAGAGAGGAGTTGAACACATATTTTATTTTCCTTCAAATCACCGCTATCTTTGTAAATTGCGAAAAACGACAAAATTTTAAGTTACATATGGTTTTCGGCTATACATATTTCGACGAGACAAAAGGAAATAAGCTGTTCGACGTGCTTCTCGATGTTAAGTTGTCTTGGGGATTGTTGGGCGTGACTTTTCTAACGGAGCGATAAATTCCCATGTAATATTTTTTTGTTTACTTTTGCTTAATCTACCTCATGTTAAAGTAATGGAACTCAAACCTCTAACACTCCGTAATACGTACAAATCAGGTATCGGCAACCCGCCAGAGCAACCCCGATCCTAAATCCACCCCTATGATTTGTCAAATTGCAAGTCATTGACAAAATTGAAAACATTGCAAAAACACGAAAACTTCAAATACTATTTCCAAACGAATTTCCGAGAGACTGTTTTGGTAAGAAATTCAAGGTAGAGGGTCGAACTTAGAACTACATCGTGAATTGCACGGTCACGCTCTGATTTTAGGCTCAATAGGAGTGAACGAAAAAGTGTAATTTTGACGTCTATCGTTCTGAAACCGATGAAATCTCACGCGATACGTCATTTTGCCATGAAACTGATTTTCGACCCCCTACTAGGAAACTAAAAACATTTGTTTAATCCTGCTCTTGAAACACGCAGTTTCTTACTTGGATACAATACTCGATACAATTAAATGTCAAACTGAAGGAAAGGCACTATCGAGAAACAGAAAATTGTTTCGGGGTCCCGAAGTCGTCCCGAGTCCGAATCTGTACTCGGGTTCCGTCCTAGGACCGATATTAAGAAATCATTAAATTTCGCCGGATCGACTATAAGGTGTAATCTATCGGACGCACTATGGATTTTTTGGCGAATTGCGAGAACACGAAAATTTTAAACCTTATTTCCAAACGAAAACAGGCCGCCGGGCCGCCGCGCCGTTCTGGCAATGAATCCAAGCTCGAAAGTCCAACTTGAAAGTACATCGTGAATTCCAGCTGCGATTTTGAGGTCAGCAGATCCTAACTAAAAAGTGACATTTGTGACGTTAACGAAAAATTTTAAAGTGTTAACAAGTCCTGCACGGGTATGAAATTTGGAGGGATCTGCGCGCGCATTCGGCCTTTTTAATTTCGCAAAATTTACAAAACTCTTCGACATGGGGTATTGAAACGCTAATAACTTTTTAAACATTCAAAGAATCGCAACGAGATATAGCCGTTGGGATTATCTCGACAAGAAGACGCCTATAAAAAAATAATAACATAACTGCCGGTAGCACGTGATTTAGACAACCAATCAAAAATTGGTCACTCTGTTGTCGCCACTGTTTCTATAAGTCATACTTCATAATATGCAACATGAAACTGATTTTCAACCCCCTATACGAAAACAAAAACATTTCCAATGTTAAAATTATATTTGCCTCGTTTTTCATTGATAGAAATCTAATTTCTACGAGGTATCTTCGATTACCACAAAATGACTTCAAACCTCATATTAATGAACTTATTTCTAACCTAGGAACATGGTTACAGTATTATGATCGCATAGTGCGTGAGGTTTTTTTGCATATTGGAAGAAGGGGTGTCATCGAACGATCAACAAGTTCACCTGATTGAGAACTTCTTGAATTCTTTTTGTGGAGTCGTGTAAAAACTCGTTTTTACATAAATAGGTTCAACAGCCTGAGATGAAACAGGAGTATTAAAACAGCTAAATTATTTTGTCATAAGGACATTCTTCTTATAAGATTTTAATGTCCTATCTTGAATGTTTCAGTATATCGTCATATCCAGGATATTACGCCAACATGGACAAAATATAAAAATTGTTAAAACAGCAAATATTTTAATCTATAAGAAACGTATTTAGGAAAATTAGGGTTTTTTGCCAAAAAAAAAAACAAATAAAGGAACATTTAGAAATATATAGTTGGCAATTTTTTTACACACACAAGACTTCCTGTTAATTTAAAGACATTAACTTTGCATCCATCTCTTTCTCGCCGAGTATCTGATTGAATGTTATGTTCGCAATCATTTATCACCCGCTTTTGTTATCTCCTTTATGTAGTTCACTCACATACAATCTTAAAACACCCGGTGCCAAAGACTCCCAAGAATTGCCTTCATTTTATTATTTAATGGGATTTTTATCTAATCTATTTTTCACATCTGCCCTCGAATATACAGAGTATATTAATAGGTGTACCATTCAACGCTTGGATCCTGACAAGAATCGCAATGGGATGGAAGCGATTTCAGTATCTGCGAATATACAGGATATATTATTAATTGATGTTGAACCATTTCGGACTTCTGTCGCCCAAATTTTATTCACGACTCGCATCAAGACCGTGACAGAATCGTTCATTTGTCTTAATCAAGTATTCTAATCGCACACCAACATTTGCATTCCCCTTATTGAATCATATTTCCATGTTTTACATGTATTACCTTCGGAATCCGTTCCTTCTGTCATTCCAAACATATTATTTAATATTCCAACTCAGTTGGATGTTCGGCTAGCAGCGCAGCATTATATGCATGCAAAAGTATGCCGAGATTTACGTCTTCTAACGTGACAGCCGCGGGAATATGTAAAAGTAAATTTCTGCGTCTTGTGATAATAAGTAACTTTTATGCTAATATAAAAAGTTACTGAAATGTTTCCTTAACGTATAGGTCAGTCATATTAGGTCTCAAGCTGACCCCATAAATAATTCGAAACTACCAAAGAGGATGAAATTAATTTTGCAACCAAACGTTCCACATATACGTGGAAAGTGCTCAGCTAAGGAAATATGTGACCCATTTGAAAGCGGGACGCGTCTGTATAGTGGCTATTTTTGGTCCGATTTTGATCGACTTTTTTTTAGATTTTTGCTCATGGAAAGCGGCATTTTGAGGCAAATTGTCGTTTGATCTAATTCCGACGTTCCGGTCTCAAAAACGCTCGATTTTGAAGTTATTTCGATTTTTATCTGATATTCTTAAAGAATAGTCATCCCTAGTACAGGATGTCCAACCGACAATTCGCCTACTTTAATTTAGTAATTTTTATAGAATTTTTAAACATTAACTGTATGGTATTCAGCAAAAAGTGTCATAAATTAAGAAGAATCTTGTAGGTATCAAAAATCTGAAAAAATAACATGTATTTTTTTAACTGGAACGCTCTGTATATATTATATAATTTGATTTGGCGGTTTTCTATGATTTGAGAAATATGAGTTAAAAAGTCTGATGGGGTTAAATCAGGATAAGTTGGTGGTCAGTGAGGTGCTCCGTAGACAGAAAATAGTTTTCATTTGTAAAATAAGAAATAGTTTGTGTTTTATAACATTATTAAGTTCAATCAATATTGTTAAAGAATACTAAGGTAGGTATGTTTTATAATAATATACCGTGATATTAAATAACCACATTTAACGTTTTTAAAATAAGATGCTCTAATTAGGTATGCAATTGTTTAGTATGTTACTTTACGCACTAGTGCGTAAGGTAAAATCACTTTACGCACTAGTGCATAAAGTTTAACTTTACGCACTCTACAGCGTGTGGAAAGTTAGTACTTTACGATCGGTAGTACAAAAAAGTTCTTATAGGTAAATGAGAGTCCGAAAATGCTTCATTTTCGACAAATTTTTGTCAAAAAAAAATTATTATTAATACGTTTTTTTTTTTCGAAAACGATTTACGATATTGAATTGAGCTTTGGTATGCACTATACTGGTGCGGAAAGACTCCTTTTCGATTCAACGAATTTTGACAGTTTCACCAGTGCTGTGCGTGATAGCAAAAAACCAAATTATTTTGACGAAAAAATAGTAGGTACGCCACTGCTTTTTTTCAAAACAGGTATTTTTTCTTAATTTCTCCCTGTTTCCTTAATTTCTCTCGCCTTTCGAGTTTTTCTGGTAGGACAGACCGTTTTCGAGTAATAATAATTAAGAACTGTTTTCTGTGTCACTGTCGTTTGTTTCCAAAAAATATGGTTGTTATTTAAATCTCAATGTTTTTGGAACTAAACTACTGTGCAAAAATTCCGCGACACCTATAAAAAGCACTATCTACATTTAACAAGCTGTAATTTTAACATTTTTTTGACAATCTTAAATATTGACCTAGTGTCGTAAAGACCCATCTTTGGCGTCTTCGCTATTGACGTTGAGTAATTTTTTATGGTTTTTTTCTTGTTGTACAGGGTGCGAGTTTAAGCGTCTTACAAAAAATAATTTTTTTGACCAATAATGTATCAAATCTGAGAGATTTTTCAAATTTTTCCCATATTTTACGTTGTTATGAAAATATAGTAATTTCTATGAAATACCTTTTTTTTTTAAATTGTCCTCTTGGAACAAAATTTTCCAATGCAATAACGCAGATTGTGTTTAAAATAAGAGATACATAAATATGACGTAATGAAAAACGCCAGCACCAGTGACGTGTAAAATGGGGTTTATGGACTTTAAAAAACGAAAACTTGTTAGTCAACTTCACTTAAAATGTAACTCGTATATTTGTCAAATTCAGAGGCGTACAAAAGGGGTTTCGCGAGTCTCAAAAATGACGATAACACCCTCAGTGGCGTGCAAGAATGTGGTTACTGGTCATGACTATTAAAAGTTGAAAATATGGCTAATATAAAATACCATTTTTGGCTTTTTTTTGACATTTTGTTTTTTATGTAAATATAGAATTTTTGTAAAAAATAATATTCTTAAGAGTTCGTTTATTGTTTAAATAAGTACGCTTTTTAATTTTTTATTTTTTTGACTAAAATAAAAAACAAATAAGAAAATATTCAAAAGAGAACACGCGTCCCCAGGTTGCATTCGGCGGTGTTGGGTTAACAGTTTGTAGCGGCATTCAATTCAACGGAAAGACAATATATCTGGTGGCACAAAATATTAACCGATTGGAATTGCCCTCCAGATCACCAGATTTTAATCCAATTGAGCACGTCTGGAGCTGGATAAAATGATAGTATTCTCGAAGAGAATATCAGTCTCAAACTGTAGAGGTACACGAAGGGACACTTTTGGTACTCTGGGAGTCAATTCCTGTGGAGTTAATTAACGCATTAATTTCGAGCATGCCAAGGTGCTATCAGACAGTTATTCAGGCTAGAAGGGGGCCAACTAAATATTGAGTTTTTAAGTTGTTATTCTTGTTGTAAAGTTTTTATTTGTAATTAAAAATTTTACTAAGATTGAATTTGTTTTTTATTTTAATAAAAAAACATTAAAAATGAAAAAGCCTACTTATTTACACAATGAACGAAATCTTAAGAATATTTTTTTTTAATAAAAATTCTATACAATTTACGTAAAAACAAGACGTCAAATAAAAAATGGTGGCGTTTATAATTACCCATATTTTCAACTTTTAATATTCATAACCAGTAAACACGTTCTTGCACGCCACTGAGGGTGTTATTGTCATTTCTAAGACTAGTGAAATCCCTTTTGTACGCATTTGAATGTGACAAATATATGATCGAGTTACATTGTGAGTACCTTCAGAATGGCAACCTTCGATACATTTATAGAATATTTAAAGTTGGCTAACGAATTTTCGTTTTTTATACGTCACTGGTGCTGGCGATTTTCATTACGTCATATTTATTATTATCTTTTATTTGAAACACAATCTGTTATTGCATTGGAAAATTTTGTCCCAAAACGAAAATTTTTTACAAAAATAGGAAATTTCATAGAAATTAGTATATTTTCATAACAACGCAAAAAAAACAAAAAATGTTTTTTTTGCAAGACCTTAAACTCACACCCTGTACAACAAGAAAAAATCGCAAAAAATTACTCAACGTCAATGGTGAAGAGGCAAGGGATGGAGCTTTACGACACTAGGTCAATATTTCAGATTGACAAAAAAGAAGTTACAGCTTGTTAAATATAGTGCTTTTTTTAGGTGTCTCGGAAGTTTTACACAGTATAGTTTATTCAGGGTCCTGCAACAGTGCGTCGGGCTTTGATAGCACCTATACCATACAAGTTAGGAAATTCATTCGAGTACAGTGCTTAACTAAATGTGAAGGAGCACTGCAGGAAAATATTTCATTCTAATGCTTCGCTTGGAAGTAAGAAATTAAAAATGAAATATAAAGCAATTTACATCGCTAAAGAAAAACGCTCTCCAGTTTTCCGAACGGAGATTTGAAAACAAAACAAGGTTCAAAACTTTTTGATAAAGGTCGTAGGATACCGTATCTAAAATTGTTTGTGTTGAATCATGTACAGGGCACTCGAAAAATAAATTCAAATTCCGAGTATTTTAAATTGATTTATCTCAGTTTCCTCAAATGGAACACCCTGTATATTTTTATATGCAGAATTTGAATGAAAACATTTTTAGAATATGTGTTACTATTGGAATTTCTATCCGTTTTTGAGATAATTGGCAAATATTAAACATGGGCTGATAGAACGGCTTTCCGTTTCCTTCGCATTTAGTTAAGAACTGTACTCGAATGAATTTACTAACTTGTATGATATAGGAGCTATGGAAGTCCGACGCACTGTTGCAGGACCCTCTATAGATAATTAATCTGGATACGGCATTTTGTGACCGTTAGCATTCATTGACCATTGTCCACTGTAAATCGATTTTTAAATTGTGGGTGTTTCTTTTATCTACTGTATCTCGAAAGGAAATCATTTTTGGACTCTTATTTATAAGAACTTTTTTCTTATTTTGACCGCTAGAATACCTCCTCAAAATAGTTTCCTTTTCTCCCGGAAAACCTGCATATAACATAATTCTCTGTTCATGTACTTCTTGGTCTCTAACGTCAATATTTGTTTGACGTTATATTAAAAACTTTAGGCACAATTTGATAGAGCTCTCAATTATTTATTCTTCCATGAAATTCAATTGTTTTCTTATTGTCTTATCATAGCCAACTGCTAAGTTTCCCTTTTTATATTTATCGGCATCCACGTAGTAGTGACAGTCGTCTAACAAGTTGCTGTAGTTTTTATAGGTTTTTCTTTTAACAGAGTTATAAAAGTTAATTTTAAGAACTAATAACAGGAATTACGTGAGCCGCTGATAAATCGATTTGTTCTTAAATTATACAGTGTTAGGATCACTTTGGAAAGGGGTTGTACTCAATAAATTGAACCAAGAAGTTTTGTAAACTGATGTTCATGTTCATATGTCCTGAAATATTCGACATCTATGATTTTGGTATCACATAGAAACTTGGAACTTTACTCCAATATACTCTGACGTTGGTCACGTGACAGTTGTTTTATGTGAAGCTCTCTCATCCAATAAATCAATAAAATCATATTCATTTCATTTTATTAACGTAGTATTAATAATTTATGAAGGTGAGAGAACTAACAGAATATTTCTTTTCAAAGCATGTTGAAAACCAGAACTAAAATTACTATAATAAAATCACAACAGCAACACCGACACGTCGACACAAACTCACGGTCTTATTTAAATAAAACTCTCCTATGTCACTCGCCTACATTATAACTCTAACGCCGGACGTGCGGCACTTTATCAGACTCTTTCAAATTCAATTTGGCACAAAGAGATAGGTGTTTATGCAAACCCTCATAAAATTCAGGTAGTGTTATCCGAAACCTCGTTTCCATGATAAAACTTATGATCCGTGCAGTAGAAGGAATATCACCTTGATACAAATTGGTTTACTAGTAAAATCGTTAATATGCAAACAGTAGTAATTTCATACTGCTTGTGTCGACAAAATTAAACTAAATACTGGACAACGTCGTCGACACTTAAAAGTGGGATACAGTTTCTATACCTACATTTTTCGTTAAAAGTTCTGTGGGCTTTTTTTTGCAATAGTTGAAAAATGCAATAATGCTTTACTGCCGACGAGTATATGGCCATAAAACGAATTTACTTCGGGTTGAAATGACTTTTATTACCGGCTCCGCCGCCAAATTTTAGATTATTACACCCATGCGTGCATGCGTGGTTAACCGACGAGCAGGGAAATTTACATTGCTAGCCATTTTAATGCGTAATAAAAAGGCAATTTTGCAAAATCAACATATTATATCATTAATATTTATGTGGATGTCATATCAACTAGTTTTCTTCCTTGTAAAGAATAAAATTACCTACAAAAACTATATCAACTTTTACTACCAAGTCAGTCCTTTAATTTTCAAGCGCCGTCAAAGCCCGATGTCTAATAATATTATACTTATTTTACAATTCTCTTTCTTTGCTTGATATGCATTGTTTATAAATGAATTTTTTTAGGCTTTATAATAATATAATAACATAACATAATAACAAACATATCTAAATTGATATACTTATATTGATGTTTCATCTCTAAACATGCTATTATTAAATTCATTGGACTTTCTTTAATACATGATGAATATTGGATTAAAAATTATAACATTCAAAACGTCTAAAAACAAATTATTAAAAAAATTTTTTTACCTCACACATTCAACATACCTAATTTATATTTGCATGTTCAGAAGTGGAACATCAATAAATATATTAGATAATTTTGTTATTATTGGGCCAATATAAGGCTTGAATAAGGTTGTTTATAGACAACAAGTCTCGAATAGGGAGAGGTAGAGTATTTTATAAGAAAGCATGAAAATGTAGGCGGCATTAATTATAGAAATTTGTTCCTTATGGTTACATGACAGTTTATTAATTGAAAAATGTAAGTTCAAGTAAATAAATTTGTTTTGCGAGATTAATCGTCCACTTGATGAGCTACTAATAGCGGAAGAATATGTACATCTTCTTGTGGACTTCGTTTTTTAATTGGTGACCAATGAATGAATTTTGTGGCGAGTTAAAAAATTTTTTTTAATAATTTGTTTTTAGACGTTTTGAATTTTATGATGTTTAATCCAGTATTCATCATGTATTAAAGAAAGTCTAATGAATTTGATAATAGCATGTTTAGAGATGAAACATCAATATAAGTATATCAATTAATTTAGATATGTTTGTTATTATTATGCTTGTATAAAGTGCAGAAATCAATATTGATTTTAATGAAAACATTTGTTTAACTTCTTTGTTTAAGTTCTAGCAGTTTTAGTGATTACCTAAATCCTCTTTTTGTCCTTTACACTCACAACCGTTCGTCAGTGTGATAAATCGTTCTTTATTTTATAGCGGGGGAGAATTTGGATTCCTTAAAGTTGATTTTTCAAAAGCTATACCGTGACAACGAGGATGAACAGTAATCACAAAAGAAAATTAATTGCTTTTAGATCGCAGGATATCTACAGGGTCATTAAAATGTAAACCGTATTATTTAAAGCTCATACAAAAAAAAACAAAAATATATTAACATTGGCGAGAGAGATTCGAAATTATTTGTTAACCGACTTGCAATAAAAAAACATCTTATGTGCAGTTAAAATTAATGTATTCCTGTAGATTTGCTCAAAGCGTTTATATTAATTTAATTTAAAACACCACGTTACAGTTATACTTTCGATAATCTCTGTGATTTATCAGTCCTAATAACACTCGCATTCAATGAAGAGCGCCAGCGGCATCTTCCAATTTACAGCTACAATTTTATCGACTTATTATTTTCATGGATCCATATCCTGTTATTAGACATTAACTACTATGCATGTATTAATATACATGACATTTTGTGAATTAATTAAGATATACAAGGTGGTCCGAATTAAGTCAGGAAACTTCGCCAGCGGATACTACGCCTAAAAATAATAACTTTTTGTCATATAAACATATATCAAAAAACGAATGGATTTCAAAATACAAGGTGTTGAAGTTGGCGGGAAAAAATTTTTTCTTTCAATATCTCAATAACGAATAAAGATTTTTTATTCAAATTTGACGTACCTACAGGTATAATTAAGACAAGAACACCGGCTAAAATAAATTTTGTCCAAAATATTACACTGGGTGATTATTTTTTCTGATCGATTACCCCTTAAACCACAAGAACTTTTTGTTTGTACGTTACTGGTCAAATTTAATATAAAAATTTTATTCTACTTTCATTTTAGAGCAAAAAAGTATTTTTGGCTTCCTTTCGAAATTCTTATGGTTTTTGATAAAATTAACATATTCTGCAACCATAAACGACGGGACGAAGCAATAATTTTTTTCATCTGGACAAAAAAAGAAGTAGTGGGGACCGACTAAAGTGAATCTCACGTCTCACGAGTCGAAAAAAAGGGGCGCTGCAGAGAAAACGGGGAAAAAATTCGAAAATGTTTTTCGCTATTTATCTTCATTTTTCGACGACGTTTACACTTAGGGGGTCGAAAAATTTTTTGGGGCCCGGCCTGACCTCTACACTGAACTAAAGGACCCAAAAATTTTTTTTTTCCAAACCGAAAAAAAAGTATGGAACAAGACTAAAGTGAACCTCGCGAGTCCGAAAAAGGTACTAAAAAAATTCCAAGTCAGTGGTGTCGAAAAAAATGGTAGTACCTTTTTCGGACTCGCGAGGTTCACTTTAGCCTTGTTTCATACTTTTTTTTTGGTTTGGATAAAAAAATTATTTTTGGGTCCTTTCGTTCAGTGTAAAGGCGGCTTTTCGTTTGGAAATAGTATTTAAAGTTTTCGTTTTTTTCCAGCTTTTTCCATTTTATGAAATTTTGCAAACATGTTCCCCTTCCGAGGTTAATAACTGGCGGCTCCTTCGAGATGGATCGGCGGCGTATTTTTTTTTGAAAACTAGATGTAATTTAGAAAATCCTGGGGCTTTTCTCGATTTAGAGAGTTATGATTTTTTGAAGATGGGCGATTTCGTCGGATTTTTACCGTTTTTCCCGACAATGCCCCCTTTAGAAACGCGCCACAGCCTTTCCCTTTGGATCCGGGGGATACGCCCCCGGACGACGGACAAGAAGAAGAAAAAAGGACGAAGAGGTTTTTTTATTTTTCACCTATCTCCGATATTATCCGAGACACGAATTTTTTAAAAAGGTCGATTTTCACGAAACATGGCACTTTTCCGGGGGCCCTGCTCCCTCTCCCGGAGGAATTTTTCGACCAGCTTTTCAGGAAACCTAGAACCAACCTTCGGATCCCTGAACATTTCGTTGCTTAATATTCATCCGCAGACGAGCTGTGAATTTTCAAACGACCGAGACGCGACTATGTCCTCAATAGTCTATAATACTGCCATATAAATTTCCGAAACTTATTAGGACCTACGTCCTCGGTTACGTACGCGGATTTGCAGAAAATAAATTTTATTAATTTTCGATCCCAGGAGGATACCGATTACATTTTCGGACTCGGGACGACTTCAGGATCCCGAAACTATTTTTAGATTTTCGATCGGACCTTCCCTTCTGATATCGATTTTTGACGGCTGAATTAAAAAAATTGGAAAATGACCAATCATGAGCGTTTTATTATAATTTCCGAGATAATTTCGCTAAAATGGCCATTTTCGAAGCGATTTTCGAAGGGGGATCGGTAGAGGCCGTCTTCGAGTGTTCGGCTTCCTCGGACCCCCCCGAAATCATTAAAAAGCGAAACATCTCAAATTTTCGGTTATATCACGCACAGCTAAATCCTAGAAAAAATGGAAGGGCGTCAAAATTTTTCCCAATGGGGTCCAAAAAAGGAATTTTTAGTGAGCGGCTCGAAAATTTTATTAAAAAGGGGCGGAAAAAAGTTTCAAAAAAATTTTTTTTTCGTTTTTTGCCTCGTTTTTGCCCTCGCAAAAAAATTTCAAACAATTTTAATTTTTTTTTTTTTTTAATTTTCACCAAAATCATTTAATTCATCCGGATAGCCAGCATCTTTGATTTCTTCATTTTTTTTTGTAGAAATCCTAAATTTTCTTTCTCTTTCTACCCCGAAACTGTGTCGGACTTTCTGACCGATTCTAGACAGAAAGATTTTCTAAAAAAATTACGATAGCAAAATATAACTTACACAGAGTCTGTGGTTGGCCTCGCAGAGCTAATTTAACCAAACCTTAAAATATATGGCCGCGCAGGGTTGTTTTAAACTTATTATGAAATCCAGTCATTCCCCATATATTGACACCCCACTTGCAGCAGTTATTTGATGAGTTATTAAAAAATAGTAAACACAAAAGATTTATGTTCTACTCTTTATTTTTAGAATTCGTTGCCAGAAAAAACAAATGAACATCGGAAATGTAATATTTCTGCATAACCTTCAATTTTTTAAATGAAACACCTTGTACGTGGATGCTCTCGCTGCGGATGCATTATTATTATTTTTATACAATAAACGAAGAATATCACACTTTTCGTCATCCGTGTAAGGCATTTTTTGGCTTTGACAAACGTCAATGAAGTCATTTGTTTTTAAAATCTAGACGACGCGGCCATGATGATTCATGGCTAGTATGTTTTACTTATTTTATATTGTTTTCAAAACTTTAGGACCCAACATCTCAAAAACGGCTTATCCAAACTAGGTAAACTATATATTTTTAGAATCAGAGAAATGTGCTCTTTAAACACGTAGATCCATATATGGGGTGTTTCATTTAAAAAAATGAAGGTTATGCAGAAATATTAGAATTTTCGATGTTCATTTGTTTTTTCTGACAACGAATTCTAATAATATAGAGTAAAATATAAATCTTTTGTTTTTACAATTTTTTAATAACTCATCAAATAAGATATTCTATTTGAACTGACTCTAGCTCAGGTTTATTCAATGCTTAATGAACCCATTTTCTATAAATCGAACAACATTTGCCTCAGCTCACAATGACATTGTTACGATTAATAATATATTATAACTTTGTGAAATATTCGTGAAGCCATAAAATAAAAATACCAAAGCCGCATTATCCGAACAAAAGGGAATTAACAAATTATTTCGTGATTATTGGCGTGATTTGTTGCCGCCGAATATTGAATCGCAAAAATCGAACGGCAAATAAACGGACCGTGAGCAAAACAAAGGAGTCGAACATAACGGAGAACTTGTGTAAAAAAAATCTCAATATACAACAAGGGCGCTAAACACAATTCCGTATTTTAAATTACGAGAGCTCAATGAAAGCCATTTGGGAGAGCGGAAAGTTTTTAATTGTTTTCCATTTATCTTTAAACGGATTCGGTAGAATGTGTACGGACTTTCGGACAGGGCGCAAAAAAAACTTCGTGAAATTCCATATAAATGCTAAAACATCTTTACAAACAGTGGGGAAAGTTTGTGAATTTTGATAGAAGTAAATTTGCAGTAGACGCTGCTTTTCTGGTATAAATAGGGGTTTAAGAAAAGTTTTAAAGCCAAGTTTTTTTTTTGCAGATTTAATGTCCTAGCGTAATAGACGATTCAATTTAAAGTTTTATCGCATACAGGGGAATAATCGGATAACTTACCACTCATCTCTGGGGTCGGGCAAACTTCTATGAACACTTATCATATCACTAGCATATTGATTAAAGGCATTGTTCAACCACCCATCATCAACCATTTTCTTTATGTCCGCTAAAACAATAAAAAAGTATTAATGGAAACTAAAATTATCAAGAAAGTATATTACTATCTACGAGTAATATTTATTACTTGTACTTATTAGACATCCCACAGTATGCATAAAAACAAAAAAAATGGAGGAATGTAGTAAAAAAATAGACTGTTAGTCCAATAAGTGAAAACAATATGGCATACAAAGGAGTCTATGTAACAAATCAACACCCTGTACGCCTGTACAAACTGTGGTATCAAACTTCTATACACTGTCTGAGTTGTATGATATATGTTGCTCACCCATCTATAAGATCTTAACAAAAAAGGACGTATCTCATATTTAAAAGCAAAAAGTAATAAATTTTACTTTTCCAACATTTTTCTCGGTGCCCGTTCCCCTGGGTACGTCCTCCTGGGACAATCACTCAAGACTGGTATACCGTATCGGCTCCAGTTGTTACTATGTTGCCTGCTAGATTCACCGAGACGCTTTCTTCCATCCCCCATTCTCAGTACATCCCATGAGTTTTACGCAATTTTCGCAACAGCATTATCTAGGCTCGCAGATATATATGTAGGACAACTTTGAAATAGGTTTATTGGGGTGCAAGGGCGCTGATCGAGTTAGGCACAAAGGGAAGAGGAATTAGGGGATGTACCGTCTTTCTTCGTTGGGGCGTGATATCAGCTTTTTTATTTATTTTCGTCAGTTAGCCCGATCTACAGGGTGTTTTCGTTCAAGATCAACAATCAAATTTGGAAGGAGGAAGTTGCGTATATCTGTTCATATTAAGGGGGACGCATCTTACAATTTTATTGGCACCACCAATGGAGTCTATCATTATATTGTTGAATAATATACTATTATTTTTTTAGCGCTTCAGTTTAGTAGAATTAATAATTATTATTAAACAACAATAACAAAGTTTATCGAAATTCCTGCAATTTAAAAGTGAAAATTGTATATATTAAGATACGAAACATATGTAATGTATTTGGTTATCAGGAAATTAACGTTCCAAAGCGTGACTATCTATTGCGTGGCCGTGATATCCCAAAAATGCATGCAATGGGAACGCAAACATTTAAAATCTTTGTGACATCGACAAAACATGTAATAAGTAGTTTGTCACATAAGGTATGCAAAACATAAATAAATGTATCTATATAATTTATTTTATTACGCAGTAATGTTAACGAAGTTACGGTTGAATAAAAAATAAACGCTGATTAACTGATTTATTACCAATTTAAATACGCTTCTATATTTATGACGTAAGCGGTGAATTTTTTATTTTGTATCACAGTTTTTCCACAAGGGAAATTACTTAATAATCACATTAAGGCCGCATTCGACTGCTGGCCACTGGGGAATATGCCCACTGTAGTTAACCCACCTATGGTATCGAAGGCATACAAGTGCTTACTTTAAAAGGTAACTTCTTTCCTAAAAATCCTAGGTTTTGCTTTGGGAAAGAGAGACGAGCCACCACAATTTATGGCGGAAGGTATAAACATCACCCGTCTTGGACACTCGGTAACCGTGGCCCATGACATCAACTCTTTATTTACTGACATCCTACATACTACACATCAGAATATATCAATTATTGATTTAAGGCATTTTAAATAAAACTAATAATAAAAATGAGATAATTATTTATAAGTCAACAAATTCCTAAATATATTTAAACAAACCACCTTTTTCGCTTTGAAGCTTAGGACATTTATCTTACTAAATATTTTTTCTAACTTCTTAGTTCCTTAGTTTCTGAAGGAAGCCTAATTATTTTTATAAGAAATATATTCGATTTGGTTGTAAAAACTAATTTCATTTAAAACGCATTAAATTACACACTTTGCTCCAAAGTTATGGAATATGTAAAAAAATTGATTTACCTCATACTTAAGCAATTTCAGTAAATTTTTATTTAAGGATTACTAATTTCTTCTACTAATTTAGTAACGAAATATCTAGGCCATTTGTTGATCGATTTAGATCAAATTTGGTATACTTCTTTTCTTTCAGATTGTGTTTAAAAACATATTAATAAAACAAATTTTCAAACTTAAATACGCCCACTATGATAAAAAAAAATTGGCAAAAATTAGGAATTTATATTAGAGATTGAGATAGGGTTTTTGTTTTTACAGATTCTTGTTCAGCATGACCTAAAACGCCTGTAGACCAAATTTCGTTAAAAAATATAAAATCTTAGATTTTTATTACTTTTTTTTTTTTGAAGGAATGATTATTTTTTAACGAAATTTGGTAAACAGGCGTTTTAGGTCATGCTGAACAAGAATGTGTAAAAACTAAAACTCTATCTCAATCGCTAATATATTTTCCTAATTTTTGCCAATTTCTTTTGATCATAGTAGGCGTATTTAAGTTTGAAAAAATTTTTTATTAATAATTTCTTAAACACAATCTGAAAGAAAAGCAGTATACCAAATTTGATCTAAATCGATCAACAAATGGCCTAGATATTGGGGTGTAGGGGTGAAAAGTGAGACACACTGTATAAACAGACGATGTTTAATTTTTATATTAAATAATGAAAGTCTGAGGGGAATGTGTCTAAAACCCACGAAAATCGTCAAAACTATTTTACTGTATGCATAAATTAGAGTAATTTTTTTCAATTAAAATATTACTTAATTATTTACCTTTCGATGAAAAATTTCAGTTCTTCCTCTAGCTACTTACAGTTTAACTTTCAATTCGATCGGACGTTCTATTCTTGTATTATCATACAAGTAACAAAGTCAAAGTACAAAGCCAAAAAAAAAAAAAAATTAAATATTTTAGTTGCATATAAAACTTGGTAAATAATCTTGATGATTCACGAGACAGACTAAAAATACGCTTGTTAAATATATATTAATAATTTATATGTTTAGTAAACAAGCAGTTAAAACTTATATCTTTGTTAAGATAAAAAATATTTAAAATTAATCCTTTTTATACGAACATTTCGGTGTCAGTATATACGAAGATTACTTCCTTCGTGGAAATAATTTTACTAAGTAAAAGTATTTTTAGTCAATGACACTATAATTTGTCAAATTACATGAGAGGACATTTACCTAATCTTAAACGGAGTAGTTTGAGGCTATTAATAAGAGAAATTGGCTTTCGGTGAGTAAATGAACTTTTTATTTCTTCGTGTTGTAATGCGATTGTGTTTGGTATTATAGGTACTTAAAAAGGTTTTTTTCGGTGGAGAAATAGGAACCGCTCGCCGGTAGTGACAGTTCAGTGTAGACAGTTGTAATAGAACTTTGTGAAAATAAAGAAAAAATAGGTAGGTATGTGTTGTTTTATTTATTTGGACAAAACTTATAGTTAAGTTCTCGCCTTCTAGCAAATGATAGGGTTTTTAAAGATTTTTCTCAATAAAAATAAAACAAGATGTAGGTATATAGTTGGTATAGTTTTTATTGCTTGAACATTCCACGACTATTCGTAAAAAGAACCGAAATTAATCTTACGATAGATATTAATAATTAAACATGTACATTTCATCGTGTAAAACTGACCATTGCGTACACCGTTCTTCGCTACTATAAAATTAATGGGGCGGAGTCTATTTATATCTGTTGGTGAGACAGATTATAGATATGCTATGATAGTTCTGCATCATAAACCCCATGTAAATCTCCATAAGAGGGGAAGTTTTTGTCAAAATTTACCCCCCTCCATTCCACTAGCTCCTCCCACTCCAGTTAAGCTGAGAGCTCTCTCTGATTGGCCGAAACCTGACTGGGGGTGGAGCTCCTTCTGAATGACATATGCTCTGATTGACCGAAACCTGGCTGGAGTGGGGGCCTCTCTGGGCGAGGGTAGCTCTCATTGGCTGACTGGGCGGGGCTTCGCTGGAGTGGGCGGAGTTAATGGAAGTAGAGGGGGTAAAATTTGACAAAAAAGTCCCAATTTTTCTCTTATGTAGATTTACATGTGGTTTGTGGTCGGATCGGCATAGCATATCTACTTTTCTTGATATTGACGTTTCATTTTCTTAATGTCTTGGTTGAACCGCTCTCATGGCTCTACACTGTAATGTTCAAGATTTTCAGCAAAATAGTCCACACGACAGTGAAGGAATGCAAGAGATTTAACAAACATCTCAGTTGTCCAAAGTTGTTAATCATTTCAGCAACTATCTCCTTCGAGATCTCCTTGTAGTTTGGACTTTTACTGTTCCATAGAAAATTTTCAACAATCTTTTGGAAGCTACGCGATGCAACTCTCTCGACCTTATTTATTTGGCTCATAAAAGTTTTATTCCTCAATAGGGTACGAATTTGAGGTCTGTCAGAAAATTTCTTTCTTTAGCGATTGAGATATTAGGAAATTTTTGTAGTATTTACTTGGAGCATGGACCTTTCCTGTTCAAAGCTTCGACGAACTGCTTTATCAGATCGAGTTCAATGAAGGTCCTCACTGACGTTTCTAGATGCAGAATTCAGCGTTTTTCTTTTTGACTAAGCTATTTTCTTTTAATAATTTAGTTGGTCTGTGCTATCCCATTAAATAGGGGTGTTTCATGAATTCATAACGTTGTCCTGTCCCATAATCATATATAAAATCTTAAGATCTTTACACAATGATATGTCATTTGTGTAATCTCTGAAACTGTTCTTATATTGTTGGTGCTTTCTTTTAAAACAGTAAAAAGACTCATATTCGTTAGCGTTATAAAATAGAGCTGCCTCAAGATATCGTTTGGACCAGTCTATGATTAACCTCCAATCCTTATCATCATATACGCTGGGTTTTAAGGCATTCAACACGGAACAGTAAACTAGATTCTTTTTTTGTAAAGAATTCCAAAAACTATTTTTCTCTTGCTCACTTTTTCTCTTGATAGGAATGCTTTTTGTTTGAGTGTTGAGACCAGAAATTCGCCTTCATCCTTGGGTAATCCCAAATCGTGTACAAGGTCATTCAATTCCTTTTGGTTAAATAGTTGAGGGGGTCTTAGAATCGTATGAGGAACCTTCATTTTCACTATCAGCTTCATCGCTAACACTTTCTTCTTCATTCCTTTTCTCGTTATCAATCTGTTTCTTCTTTGTGATCACTTTTGCTTATTACAATAAACTGCAGTAAAATGCCAAAAAAAACTCGAAATTTCTGGGCCTCGTTCGTTCCTTATTTTCTCTTAAAAATTTAGTCGATACGAGAACTAACTTTTTGAATTAAAATTTTAACATTAAAAACAATAAATTGCGTCAAAACATTTTTACTTCAACTGTTTTTAAAAAAAAACCCATATGACATTATTAGTAAATATAGGGGAACCGGAACGCCCTTCTGTATTATGATTCCAGATTTGGTTTCCGCATATATTTCCTGAGATTGCTATCTGCAAAAGTCGAAATTCGTTTTAAATCAGATTGATACGAATAAGATACAGCCATTTATTTTCACATTTGACATTTACTTTTCCGGGAGCGTAAAATTGGCAAGGCATAATTTTGCATTAGGTAGCATAATCAATTGTTTTTGTAAAGATCTCTTTCGTATAAAAGATTCCACACGGCAATTAATGGAGCACGATTAAAGTGCCACTCTACCAATCGCTGACCTATCATCAATCATGAATTCAATAAGAACAGAATGCACGCGAGGAGCTTGGAATGTGGATTACAGTTTTAGTTTAAAACAATTTTAGAGTTATGCAATCTAAGAGATATAACATACCGGAAGCTACTTTTGAAATGCATCATTTATCATACTGTCATGTCGTTATTGTTTTTAAATTTAACGGAATGGAATGTCGGTGCAATTTAGTCGCATTTATTTTTCAATAAAAAAATGGAGGCAAATATTTTACAGTAAAAAAAAACTATTTTAGTCTTCCAGTCCATAAAAACGTAATATACCGGGTGTAAACGAAATTAGGCTCACCCCTATAACTTTTTTGTTTTTTCAGATATCATTTTGAAATTTTGGTAATTGCAATAACAAGTAAATTTGAATTAATGCATGTTAATAAAATAATTCTAGCACTTCCGGTTTCACCGGAAATGACCGTAACATCTGTTTTTTAAATGGAACATCCTGTATATTTTGACATTTTTGGATTCAGGGATGTATTCTGCATACGATGGTATCAACTTCGAGGAAGAAACATAACCTCAAACATTTCTTTAGGACAATTTAAGTTAGCATTAGGGAGCCATGACTGCTGAAAAACTTTTCTTTCTGAGTCATTGAGTATTGGAAAAATAAAATCAGGATATTAAGTGAGCTAACTTTGCTTTTATAGCCATTTAAACATCTCGAAATGGTTTTTTCGATATAAGTATTTTTTTTTAAATGGCATCATTATGCCTCATTATGCTATTTTAATAGAGATTTTCTTTACCTACATTTCGATACCAAACACGTCACTATTAGTTCATAAATAACTTACTAAAATACTTTATGACCTTAGTTCAAATTTATTTTAGTAAGCTCTGACCAAGTTGAACATTTGATATGAAATTAATCGGGAATGCCTTGAAAAAAAAAACAAATTTACTAAACTAAAATAAATTTGGAGCAAGGTAAAGTATCTTTTGTAAGTTATTTATGAACTAGGTAAAGAAAATCTCTATTAAAATAGCATAATGAGGCATAATGATGTCATTTAAAAAAAATACTTATTTCGAATAAACCATTTCCGAGATGTTTAAATGGCTATAAAAGCAAAGTTAGCTCACTTAATATTCTGATTTTATTTTTCCAATATTCAATGACTCAGAAAGAAAAGTTTTTCAGCAGTCATGGCTCCCTAGATGCCTACTTAAATTATCCTAAAAAAATGTTTGAGGTTATGTTTCTTGTTTAAATGTTAATTGTGGCATTTCATAAATTATTTCTCTTCCTTTTCTTTTTCGCGATTTATTACCACATTCCTTTTATATTTTTTAGATAAATCGAATTTTTTTGGATAGGAATCTCAAGGAATGCGGTAATAAATCCCAAAAAAAAAAAGAAAAGGAAGAGAAATAAGTTGTTTCTTCCTCAAAATTGATACCATCGTATGCAGAATAAATCCCTGAATCCAAAAATGTAAAAATGTACAGTGTGTTCCATTTAAAAAACAGATGTTACGGTAATTTCCGGTGAAACCGGAAGTGCTAGAATTATTTTATTAACATGCATTAATTCAAATTTACTTGTTATTGCAACAACCAAAATTTCAAAATGATCTGAAAAAACAAAAATGTTATAGGGGTGAGCCTAATTCCGTTTACACCCGGTATACGAAAAAAATGGTTAGCATTATTTATGTTTGAATTAAGGAACATTAGGACGGTACCTATGCCATCCATGGCCGGTTTCTGACTATTGGTTTTCATTGGCACGGATCTGACATTTTTTCGACTTTTTCGGTTTAAACGGATGTGAGATTAACTTTCGAATTTTCAAATATAACACTGTAGTCTACTATAGGGGGTTGGTGAGCGTGATGTTTCATTTACTAAAACGTTTCATTTCCATCTTAAGTGGAATACCAAAATTTGATACGCAGAATGGAGATATTTCTAATTTAATATATTGGCGAATCACTATGCTGTATATAGTAGCTATAGTTTCCACTTTTTGTTTTGAGTAATAGTAGTGTGTTACATCGCTAGACAGATGACATTCAAATTAACTATTTGCATAGTCCAGCTGACACACGCTAACATTTCGAATATTAAACACAAGCTTAACTCGAATCACGTATATTTAAACAAACACAACATACAGTTCAGAAATCTGTAGGTAGATGTAGATATACATTTCAAGTGTACCAGATTAATACACACTTCACATTTGATGGCAATGTATTTTTGTTAAATGTGTCGAGTATATTACGAAAATAGATTGATCGGAAATAAATCAGTCGCAAAACTTATCACGACATACTATAAATTTTATATTACACAGGATCGGATGGGTTAATTGTGCGTCTCACTTTCATATCTCAAGTTCTATGATAGCTAGAAATTCAATTTAAAATAAAGTAGATAAACGAATTTATAACCGGAAATTATTTTCGACAGTACATCTACACTGCACATTATAAACAATCACAATAATTATGGATTTTAAGAAAAAAATATGTTTATATCACTTATAAAACAGCTGTGTGGTGTCTCTGAATCAATTTCCTTTCCAAAAAATATACAGGGTAGCCGAAAATAATTTTTAAATTTTCTCAATTTTGCCAACATTTTTAGACGTTTTAGACCTAAATAAGATATATATAGAGAAATAGATGTTACATTCTCGATGTCTTTTTTTGAGAAAAACTCAATGCGAAAACCAAAATTAGACTATCGTCTTTTGTTTTTGAGTTATAAACAAATTTTTCAACTTTTCGATACATTATCTCGGTTATTAGTGAAATTAGAAAAAGTTATTTGCATGTTCTTGGGGCACTTTTATTTAGGAGAATGTAATATCTTTGATAAATTTTAAATATCTGCATTAATCTTCAAAAACATTAAAAACTTATTTTATAAACAAAACAAAATCATCACAGGCACCTGACTCATTTTTCGCATTTTCTCCTAGGAGGCGTGTGTCATTGAATTATTGTGTTTTCATTTCTAAATTTTTTATTTATATAAGTATTATTTCTTTTGAAAAGTAAACTGCTTTACGAAAACTACGAAAAATATGGTATGTTATTCAAAGTAATAACAATTTTGATATTGCATCCGAAACATATTTCAATTGTTATTTAGAAAGAAGACAACCTCATAAATCCATTTTTGCGAGATTACAAAAAAATCTCACCAATCATGGGACAACGGTTTTCTGGTGAATCTACATTTGAATTAAATTGGACTACTACCTGGATTTTTAATATACCAATTTTTATCGAAATATCTCAGTTATTACTAATATCAAAGTTCATTGTGTATACATGATCTTTGCTAATATTTTTTTCCCACTTTTTATATCATACACATGTAGGTGATAATTCTAATTCCGATGGAAATTACTATCCTTCCAGTATTTATACAACAGAATACACACACATCTACATCAAAACGTAATATAACACTTCCTTAATTTTTTTCCCTGTAATTACATTAAAGTTGTTGGCACGATATTCGCCGTGGGAAATACTACTGAGATCACAGCAATTTAATGCTCTTTAAACATGTTCTAATATAAAATTCTTACCAAGAAGTTGCCATTAACCTTATTCTTAATATGGAACTAAGTGTCGTTGGCATCTGAGAGTTAGTTAACGTAGCAATTTTTGTTTAATTGCAGAAAATCTTCTTTCTCAATAAATTTCAACAAGCGCCGCCCATACATCGTATAGCTTTTAACACAGTCACCCAACCGCTTAAATATTATGGATCTGACAAATTAATTACAAGTTTATTCATTGCTTTAGTTTGGTATGAATGCACTAGTACTAATTATAGTACGCATTTAAAAAATAATAACGAAGCGGTCAATAAATCAAATAGAGTGATTGCGCAGTTTCTTATTACCTCAGATCAATTAGAAATCTGACAAGCTGTTAAATTTGCTGTTGTTCGTTAAGTAATAACGGCATTAAATACTAGTATGTTGGGCAGATCTTAACAAATTCAAAAATTGTGGATGGTGGTCGTCAAGTGGGTATGATATTTTTTTTTGTAACGGGGACGACAGAAAAACGTCATAAAGAAGTAACAATGGAAACTTTGACATGATAACTAGTGTAAACCAAGTAAGTCCAAGTGGATGGTCTTCACTTTTTTAACCCCTACCTGGACTTTTGCTGAAAGATAGAGATGGTAACAGAGTAGTAGTAATAAATCCGTTTTATATGTCCAAATTTTCTAATTCTGAGCAAAACACGCACACACGAATAAATACAGTGGGCTCTTACACCTTAATTGAATTAAGGGTTTTTAATAGATTTACGTCAAAGTTGAATACATATTAAATATAATAATGCAATAAATTCCAAAAATATATCATTCTTACAGTTATTACAGTTGCTTTAAATATTAATAAGTTGTATCAATTTTAAAACTCCCGCCAGTTTTCCGTTAATGACGTCAAAAACGGACGGTCTTGCTATTGGTTGAACTCCAAACAAACTCGTTTGTGCACGTGACGTCACAATATTAACCACCACATTTTTCCAAGGCAAAAAATTCGTAATAAAAATACGTAAATTACGTATTTTTTGCCTTGGAATCCGATTCCGCAATAAAAAATAGGGGTTTCCATTTGAAATTTTAAAGTTGCCCCCGCCCCACTCACTGGGTGGTTGGTGGGGAGGTCATTTTTGGTATCAGTAGATAGTTTTTTGAAAAATTTTTGACACGTATTTTTTTATTTTTCGATTTGATGCAAAGTGTTCGAGATTCTTCACCGTTCCCATACTTTTCTAACACCCTGTATATGTACTGTCTGCGAGAGTTTCTAATCTAAATGTTATAATGGACCCATTACTACAAAAATTTAAATTAAAATTGAAAATAAATCTACAAAAACAAAAAATTTAAGGTTATGTGAGTCATATGATGTACACGACCTATCCCAATGACTATCCGTTTTTGCCGTCACAAAAGTTTAATAGATTAATTACCACTCTTTGAAAATTTTTTTTTTGGCCTTAAATGAAAAATACTAGTAAAATGAAAAAATACTCTAGAGCTATTTTAAAAAACACTATTATCTGGTATAATTTGCAAAATTTCGAGGAAGAGCTCATTCTTGTAAATCGTTTAACACAAAATCCAAACTCAACAAACAATTTTGCATAAGATGCTGACACCACAGACAGAATTTTTAACCTCACAAAAATGTGGTTCTGATATTTAATTAATATTAATTATTTTCATTACGTATCTTAATATACATAAATGTGCGCCAAAATACTGAAAAATATTATTTTATTAGATGAATGGGAATAACAGCAAATGAAAAGGACGAATAACTAAACAGTAGTTTCTATACAAAACAGTCAAAACCACAGAAGCAGAGGTTACCAATAGAAACATTATATTCAAGTGGCTTAACTGTTTGTGTTCAGTAAATAGAATATAGCCGAGCAAGGTTCCTATTTGTATTTATGCATTTTATAGTATATGGAAAATATCCCGCTTAGAACCAGTAAAAAAATTAGTACGTGTCTCTTATACAATTTCAATTCTTAATTGCAATATTGTCAATTTCGAAGAATGTAAATATTATTAAGAATTACAAATGATGTGAAAATAGAAATATTATAAAATATGAATAAAGCAATATTAAACTCTTATTAATTAATATGAATTAAAGTATAAATAAATAAAGATACCTCAATTAATTTTTACGGTGTCTCGCACTTAAGAATATGAAACACCCTCATAACTGCTTTCATTTTTATTTGAACCAAAATTCATTCAAAGATAGATCACATTAGGATCTACTTATTGCCAAAAACCATTTGCCCCCTACTAATGTAACGCCACCTGCCTGCGATACCAAAATAAACGGAAAAAATGAAAAAAGCTTATCAGGCATTTTTATCTGAAAATTTTACCATAGAAATTTGTTGTTATTTATTTATTTGTCTACTATTTTTGTTTATAAATGCATTTAGTACTGAAATGACAGATATTTGGCAAATTTTAACCAATATATGTAGTTCCAAATGGTCTTAATTTGTATATTTTTTTCTGACAGATCCAAATACCATGTAATTCTCAAAAATTAAACAAATTCAAAAAATACAAATTTTTAATATAATATTTTGAGTACCTAATTTAGACGATTTGGCAATAATTATAGTATTTATTTTATTTCGAATAATATAGTATTTTACCATTCAAAAAACACTTGAGATCTAATTTAAAAAAAAAGGGTAAACGTTTGCTGCATCCTTTAGAAGACAATGTTTTCTATCAAATCGATAAATAAGAGGATAAACAAGTACATTTCTTTATACAACAAGCCAGATCATTTATACAAATATAGTGGTTTTAAAACTAGAATAAATGTTTTTTATAACTAAATTTGTATACTATAAATGACTTTATTTAGGCTTTATACAAGCATAATAATAACAAACATATCCAATTTGATATACTTATATTGATGTTTCATCTCTAAATTTGTATTTTAATATTTCTTTAAGTACTTGCATTTTTTTTAAAACCGTGGCTGGTGTGACCGTTGCTGTTTTCACACCCGTCATTTTTTTTTTGTAATAGATTCTGTTTGCCTCGATAAACAATATAGTATTTTTATTTAGCAAACTAACTGCCAAATATTAAAAAAATACAAAACAGTAGTACCTGCTACACCTTCCTATGTTTAATATAGGAATAATTATTTTAATGGACAAGCATTAATTAGTTCTAATTTCTTCGCCTAAGATGTACACGTATAGTGCATTCTGTGAGTCGGACGAACGTACAAATATTTGGGGAGTCAACCAAACTACCACTCCCCCCCGTTTTCGAGGATACTGAGAACGATGGTGATGTTAGTTCTGCTCCCCGAGTTGATCCTACCCCCCCCTAAACGGCCAAAAAACCGCCCCCAAATGGTGAGAATCGCGTATTCGACGTCTTCCACCGGCAAAACTTATGTCATCCCCCGTTTTCGAGGATGCTAAACACGATGATGATGTTAGTTCTGCTCCCCGAGTTGATCCTACCCCCTAAACGGCCAAAAAAACACCCCCAAAGGGGGAGAATCGCCTATTCTACGTCTTCCACCGGCAAAGCTTATGTCATCCCCCGTTTTCGAGGATGCTGAACACGATGGTGATGTTAGTTCTGCTCCCCGAGTTGATCCTACCCCCTAAACGGCCAAAAAAACACCCCCAAAGGGGGAGAATCGCCTATTCTACGTCTTCCACCGGCAAAGCTTATGTCATCCCCCGTTTTTAAGGATGCTGAACACGATACGATGGTGATGTTAGTTCTGCTCCACGAGGCAAACCAACCCCCGAACGGCCAAAAACCACCCTCCAAGGGGGTCAAAAATGTGTTTCGCGCTACAAACGAGAAACCCACGTTACCTCTCGTTTTTTAGTATGCTGGGCAAGAGAAAAATATGACCAAGTCACCTCGACCACCGTGAGCCCCTCCAGCGGCCAAAAACTACACCTGTTTTGGGTTTTTTTTTCTAATTAACTGCAACGGATGAGAGAGTCTAAATTATTATTATTATATTTTGTAAGCTCATTGAAGAGGAGGGTCTGAGGAACGTGGAATCTGGTAGCAACTCATGTGCTCACGCATACACGGGATCGAAAAACTTTTATTTGCTTCTTTGATCTTCGGAATGGAATAAAATGCATTCAAAATTACGCGAGCTTGGTCGCCTAGTATAATAACAAAAACGTGGTTTCTGTTAGGGCCGGATTATGACTCAGAGTAGTTGTGATAAGTACTTTTAAAAAGTACTCCCATTACCCAGCACAAGTAGGCAACATTTTTATCCCAGTACTAAGTGCAAGTACTTTGAAAAGTACTTAGAGTATTAAGTAATTTACTTGAAATTTAAAATTTAAGTACCCAGTACAAAATAATTACTCAGTGAATTACTCTAACTACTGAAAGTACCTAGAGTACTTTAAAATACTCTAAGTATTCAGCATCCTTAAACACGGGGGATGACATGAGTTTTGCCGGTGGAAGACGTGGAATACGCGACCCTCTTTGGGGGTGGTTTTTGGCCGTTTGAGGGATGGGATCAGCTCAGGGGGCATAACCAACATCACCGTCGTGTTCAGCATTCACGAAAACGACGAAAACGGGGGGTGACATCAGTTTTGCCGTTGGAGGACGTCAAATACGCGATTCTCCCCCTTTGGGGGTGTTTTTTTTGGCCGGGGGGTAGGATCAACTCAGGGAGCAGAACTGACATCACCATCGTTGTTCAGCATTCTTAAAAACGGGGAGTGAGTAAGTGGAAGTTTTGCCGGTGGAACACGTCGAATACGCGATTCCCCCTTTTTGGGGGTGGTTTTTGGCCGTTTAGGGGGTAGGATCAACTCGGGGAGCAGAACTAACATCACCATCGTGTTCAGTATCCTCGAAAACGGAGATGACATAAGTTTTGCCGGTGAAAGACGTCGAATACGCGATTCTCACCATTTGGGGGGCGGTTTTTTGGCCGTTTGGGGGGTTGGGTCAACTCAGGGAGCAGAAAAAACATCACCATCGTTCTCAGCATCCTCGAAAACGGGTGGAGGAAGTAGTTTGGTTGACTCCCCAAATATTTGTATTTTTTCAAGGTTTTTTCCGACTCACAGAATGCACTAGTAATGGGAGTTCTATCAACGTTTAGAAAAATAAACTTTTTGAACTATTAAGGTTTACACTATTGGCCATTAGAACAAAAATATTTCAATCAATTCAATTATTTCATATTTGGCGTTTTTGAGATGATACTGTAGTCCGCGCCCTATAATGTAACGTAGCAATAAGTACTGTTTTATTCTCAAATGATTTGTAGTTAACGAGGAATTTTATCTTAGAAAATGCCACTCGAGTGTTTCTCTTTAAATCACAGGGCAACCGCACGTATCCGAAAAAATCGAATCTTTTATAATCCGATATATTTCATTTGGCGTCAACCAAACCATAAAGATAACATCTTCAGATTCTTAATTTTATAATAATTATAGTCTTTATAATGGATTCCAATGATTGATAGCTTCCGTTTTTATTTATTAACCGACTCGGCTTTATCAGATTTCAAATACTAAATATAAGTACCGAATTATATGAGAAATGATGTGGAATATAATTGCCAAAACCATTGCGCTATTTTATAAAATCACAAGACTAGGTTTTGGATAAAACTGAGATAAACACAGTTGTTGTTGCAATGTTGTTTTTGATATACATATCTAGAAATTAAAATACCTCTACACACCTTTCTACTTTAGTACCTACTTGCATGGCTTTAAATTAATTTCAACATCAATATGTCAAATTGACATTATAATTTTACATAACATGTAATTTTTAACTCATGGTTATAAATAAAGAAAAAATTATCCTACTTAAAACTTTTTGTGCAACATTGAAATAAACAAATAGGAACCTACCTGACATATTCGCCGGCAGCACTACGGGTTTCCCCATCTCGCCGGCCATATTCTGCGGGGGTGCCAAGAATCCGTTGTCTTCCTCCTTTTTCGGCTGAGGAGGCTCCTCCTTAAACGGCAACACCCTCTCAGGCACATCCTCCACAATGTCATTCCTCGACCGTTCCCTTATCTCGTCACCTTCCAGAGGCAAAGCTATCCTATTTTGAGTACTGCCTTCGTCGGTGTACAGCAAAAACGCTATCGTAAACCAGGCGGTGCCGACGATGACCACCAGTTTCAACAGGAGGGACCGTTTACGCCAAAGTACCCCCATCTTTTGTCTAATATTCCTCGGTAAATCTAAAACTACGACCGACACGTACACGCGACACTAGCCGAATGATGTGTAACTCTTATCTAAATTTTCGAATCAACATTTTGATAACACTTACTTTAGATAACGTATTTAGTATCACAGCGGTTTAAACATTAAATATTTTTAAGCATTGTTGGCGACGATATGCGATATGCTCGGTATTGCTGGTGATATGCAGAAAGGTGGATTCCTTGGGTTTCCTTGAGTTTGCACATGCCTGAAACAAAACAATCCGATAAGATTTTTTTTTGATAAAACCATGGGGGAAACAGACATAATTGAGTACAATAAACGATAATGGCAAAGTAAAGTCTGTTTTTTTTCTATAATACCTGTCAAAGTGTTACAAAGTTGGTAGAAATGCTGCTTAAACCGTAGGAAATTTCGGTATTTACTGTTTCTATATTTATAGGTTGGAATTTCAAATGTTATTTTCACTAACTTAAATTCAAATTCAATAAACATTATTAAGGTATTGTGCAAGAACATGTAACCTTCTTGATTATTGTTTTGTATATTGTTTTTAATTTAGAAATGTAATATTTAAAAAAATAAACAATATTGACATTGACAACATTTTGACATTTATGTTATTATTTTGACAAGAATTTATCTAGTGTGAAAACATGGTTGAAGAAAAAACCCCTGTGCCAACATAATTGGAGTTGGGGACTTGCCATTGGGGTATTTTCCATCAATCGAAATGAAAGTGGAAATTTGCATTTCCTAAAATATACATATTTTATAGTTTACAAACCAAAAATTATTGAAAACCAATCGGTAGATTTTTTTTATTTAATTTTGAAATTTTAATATATATTCGTGACGTCATTAAGCGAAAATAAGGGAATTATTGTCTCAAATGTTACCGCAGATAGCAACACTAAGACAACACTGATCTGCCTATGGCTAAGTTCATGTTTGTTTGACATATTTGTTTTGTTGATTGTTTTCATTGTAATAACAACGTAAATAGAATTCAACAAAGAACTTTTGCCAAAGTTAAACACAAACAAGTGAAGTATGAAACGAGCGTTGACATATTTTTAGCAGCGACACCAACCACACGAGTAGAAAGATCCTAGAAATTACTAGAAACTGGCGCGTTTTTTGAATTTTCGCTTAATGACGTCACATACATATGACACACTTTAAATAATTAATTTTTGAGACACGTGTCTCATCTTTTTCTCTCTAATTTCCATATCTGACTTTAAAAAAAAGTAGAAAAATACCCCCTGAGTAGGTATGAAAGGAGTGATAATTCCGTTTATATTACAGTACGTGAAGCAAAACGGTATTTGAATGTGCCACTGAGTGCCGACAAGTAGATCGCTGCGCTGAGGTGCCTGCTCTTCAGCTTTTCTTTCTGCTCTGCCATTTATTTCGAATCGTGTTAAAGTATCATCTAAAAATAGCCATTGAGTAGGTATGTATTACACGCTCACTTTTCGCAAATCGTTCAATAATAAATGCACGGTGGGGATTCCAAACACGAATAATTATTGGCTGCTTAATTGACAGCTGTCAAAACTCACAGATGCAATTACGATTAACTAGAATAGAGTTCGCCGGTTTCATCCTCATAGTGCAACTGCTGCTTTTAGATGAAATATAAATTGTTATTATTTAATGAAGATAATCTGGCAACACGTTTTAAGAATAAACATAAAAAATAAACTAAAGTGTTCCTCCCAGTAATTATATACCAAAATAATTTTCTAAACAATTTATTTTTAATATTTGTTATTTGTGTCAGGTATATTTAAGTTCTTTGAAGGTTTGATTTTTTATCTTGTCTTTCCTTGTTTTGTTTTCCATCTTGCTCAGGAAGCTCATTTCAGTTGCATTGATTTTTTCTTTGTCTCTCCACGTTTCACATCCAAATGTCAAGACCGGTTCTATTGTAACCAAATGGCCGCCATTCTAATTTGAATAAACAATAAGAATTGCGACCGTTAATATTAGTTATTAGGATTTGATTTCTAGTCCTACATGTGGGCCACCCGATATATTTAAAAGAATATTATTTCGCTGCTAATATGCTGTGACGATAACGAGCTTGGGATTTTAGAATCGGTATAGTTTTTTATGACTATGTAATTTCCGGGCTTGGGGCTAAGAAAACAAAACAATCCGTCACCAGAATTGAACAGTCGAGAGATTAGATTAGGAAATGCTGAATCGGTGGGAATCGCTTCGATAGAAAACTTTGCGAGCTAAGGTCTGGAGGGTGGAGCGAACACCAAAATTTGATAAGCAATAATGATAAAAATAAAGTTAGTTGGGAAAAGCGGGGGCTGTGGAAGGATAGTCACTAGCGGGCAGAGTTCGACGGAAGAGTTGACGGGCGAAGGATCGTTAGCGTCGAGCCTGAAGAGTAATTTGTAAGAGCGTCGCGACGGACGTAAAGATCGTTAGCGTCGAGAGGTAAATCGAGGAGTAATTTAAGAGAGCAGCGTAACGGGCGCCGAGTGAGCGACGGAGTTTGAGTGATTTATACGTGGGAGAATCATATAATAATTTAGCGGGCCGTTTACTCACTAAAATACAGTGCGGTGAGTGAGGTTTTGTTGGGTTATAAAGGCAGTTTGGTGGCCAATTTGGCAACAAGAAAGTGTAGAAAGTTTTGGTGTTTTACTTTGGGATTATTTCGTCTGTAAGGAGTAAGATTCGTTTTTTATATACTAACATTTAAATTAAGCAAGAGGTAGCTGGGGGCCATAAAAGTTTTCTTTGTTCTGACCGCTTTTAGGAAACCACGACAGGCATAGTCTAGCTCGTTACCGACGGCGACGGAATATTAGTACCTAGGTATATTAACCTACTAATAAGTAATTTGCACGTACCAGGGGGCCCAAATATACTTCATGTAGGCATTGAGCCATATTTAAAATGTTGGTTAATATTATCGCCTAGTAATAGCGTCTTAGGTTAATATAATCGTCAGTTTTATTGGATTAATTTTTTTTAATTATTCATTGTTTATTTTGGAAGAGCCGTCAGCTAAATGAGTCATCAGCTAAATATAATTGCCGGGTAAAATTGTGGTGATTTTTTTTATTTTTGTGTTAATACAGTAAATTTAGCGTTTTTATTGCAGTACATATATTTAATCATAAACGCCACTTTGATTGGGTTGTTTTAGTATTGTATTTCTTTTTTTAAATTTTGTGCAAAACCTTTAGGTCAATTTGTATGGTCTGATCGGTTCTTTCTTTTTATTTTAATATACTCTGTATAATCGACAATCGTGTACTAGTGTTTATTTTATTCCTGCCATGAAAACCACTTACTAGCAGGCAGTGCGTCTCGCCGTGGTCGAATTCCAATGCCAAAGAAGAGCATCTGAGTGTAGAAGAACCAGTAGCTACTCAGCCGTCAGACCGGGGTAGTTATTAATTAAATTTTTTCTGTGGTTGTGCAGAAGTCAAATAATTCACAACCTGGTGGCAGCGTATCATTTTGTTTTTTCGTAATAGCTATCCTTGGTCGAGTGACGGAATGTGCAATCCCCAATCGCATAAAATACCATAAGGGTTAGGGGTTGGTAACACTATGACTTTCTTCAGAACTTCTACTTTTACTAACTTCGGTATTTCTTTCTTTCCAAAAAATTTCGTTTTCATCATGTTGTATGGCTTTCCCGTTTTCGACATTCTTTGGTTGATTTCATCTTCTCCAGATTTCTTCTATTGTTTATTACACCTCCTAAGTATGTGAATTGTTCTACCTGTTCTATTTTGTGGTTTTCTATTGTTATATTACGTGGTCTGTTTTCTATGCTATTTATCACTGTCTTGTTTTCTCTGTATTTGTGTTCTTTGTTCATCTAGTATTCATTTAAAATGTTAACGTCTGTTTATAAAAAATCGTCTTCGGTGTTTCCAATAATTATTGCCAGGTCATCCGCGTAATGTTAAATGTCTGCAATTTCCAATGTCCCACTCTATATACTTTTGTGTATTGTTTTTAATTGTCTCGTCCAAAATTATATTAAAAACGGTTGCAGCCTGGTTCTAGTCCTGTTGTATTGGTTAACTTTTCTGATTTTTCGTTTCTTACTCTACCTACATCTTTCTTTTTTTTGGAGTTGTCCATAGTTGGTATCTCTTTAGGTCCACAAAAGATGTATGTACTTCTCTTCCTGTTCTTAGTGCTTTCTCGTTTATTTATCTTATTATGAATAGTTGATCTTGTATTCCCCTACCCTGCCTGTAGCCTGATTGTGACTTAGGTTTCTTTTGCAGTATTCTTGTAGGTATACACTTTCTCCACGCAACTTGTTAGTGTTATGTCTCTGTAATTGCTTCATATTTTGCTATCCCATTTTTTATGGATCGGTGTTATTATGCCGGTTGTCCAAGTCGGTTGGAGTTACTCTTTCTTCTGCGATCCAGTTTGGCAGGTTTAATTCTTGTCTTTCGTTTTCTCTCACGTATTTTATCATTTCCCCAGTGTACCAGTGATTTCATCTTCTCCTGGTGCTTTTCCTATTTTTATTTTCGATTTTGCCTCTTCTAGCTCTTCTCTTGTTATATACGAGATTTCGTCATGTGTTGAGTGATTTGTGCTTCATTGTTTGTGTGTTTCTTCATCTTCTAAGAGATTTTAAAAATATTTCTTCCATCTGTTCATGATTTCTTCTTCCTTATCAAGTATGTTTCACTGTTTGTCTTTTGTTTTTAAGAAAATTGGCTTTAGGTGTGTTTCATTTGCCCGTAGGAGAGCTTTTGATTTTCTTTAAATGACTTTCCTATCTTATTTCCTTTCTGTCCAATTTCGCTTTCTTTTACTTGATTTTTTACTATTGTTTTTTTCTGTTCTGTTCTGTTCTGCAACTTTCTATGGCTGCTTGTAGTTTTTTTTAAATTTTGTATTTGTTATGATTAAATTGTTCGCATTTTCATCTCTTTTTTCAATCCTATATTGTCATTTCCAACCCTCCCGTTGATGTCTCCTATTATTATTGTGTTACTATTTCTATTGTTATCATTTTCTATTCTATCTATTTACCGACTCGGTGGCGCAGTGGGCTAAAGCGTGAGTGACAGACATGGCTCTGGCTACACTGCCTATCGAGTCCCGGTTCGAGACCGGGCACCGGCAAATGGCAATGTCGGTGGGTATGGATGTTTGTCTGCGTTTTTTCAAATGTGTAGCCCCCTTCCGGACAGCCTTTGGCTTTGGAATTGGGGGTTGTCTAATTTCTGTGGTGTGTTTTTTTTATATGTAACAATTCGAAGCATTTGTCTTTTTAATTTACTACTTCGTCTTCTGTAGGTGCATAATATATGTAACTTCTTCAATTTTTATAACTATTTTTTAAATATACCTACACAGCATAATTCGTCTAATAGGTATAAAAGGTATAAACTTCTCAAGGCTATTTCTTGAATGATAAAAGAATAATTGTATTCCTCATTTCAGGTCACCATAAAATAAGCGTAATTTTGCTGCACCTAATTTAACTTACTTCTAACCGACCTTATTAAAATTAAGTAAATCAATTCAAGGCATTTATTACTCTAGCTTGGACTGCGTCGTTAAATAAAAAACTTGAATTGTCTGCAAATATAACGAATATAACAATACTAAGTTGCTATATAATATCGTTAAATAATACAGGTTTTGGTACAGACTCTTGAGGTATACCATATTTCACTACATGGGATACCGAATAATTTTTCAAAACTCTCTGTTCTCTTTAAGAAACAAATAAACATAATGAGTAGTTAGACAAAGCAATATCTGTGAGTTGATAACCATGTAAATGGTTTATGTTTATATGTATGACGTTTATTGATTTTTGCGTAATGGGTAAATACCGAGGTAAATACAAAATTGGACACACTTTCAGTTTAGTGAAATCATTTACAAAACATTAGCACCTAGAATGGAAAATATAATATTTCGTTTTGCAACTTGTTTAACCTTGATGCATGTATATACATCCAACTGCTGACTGAAACAATTAGCAATTTCTTCAATCCGTCATTAGTTGAACGAACCTCACGACTACAGTTATTTTCCTTCAGTATAAATAGTGTACCTTATCTCTAAAGCCCAATTTGTCAATTTAATTTACCGATCTATTAAAAGGCGTTAGTCGTATGGTACGTACAAGTTCTACACACGAAATGTGACAATTAATCATACTTAATTATTTCTGCGTTACACGTAGTCTCCATTTCCACGTAATTAAAGATCCGTATCGGAAAAATTACCTATTGTGTCTGCTAAAAATTAATATGGGGAAAAATGCTCATAAAAAAATAAAATATGGGTGGTAAAAAAACGGAAAGTAATACAAATGGTTTCTAAAACGAAAATTTTAATCTCTACGAAAATTTAATTATTTTAAAGATATCTACAGAATTTAAGGATTTGGACGAATATTTTGTCACAAAAAATTCATGATTGAAATTACTAAGAAAAATATAGACATGATGAATGAAATTTGTTCAACGTTTGATTTTGGCCAGGAAAGTTTTTCACACCCTGTATTTTTGTAGTGATAATTCCACGCAAAAAAAAACACTTTAAATAACAGGATTTGGAAAAGATTGAGTATGACGTCACGGAAATCCTGTCGCTTATTTTGAATCGGACTCTACGTCTAATCTAATTTTAATTGGTTTACTACACAAAGAAAACAAATTCTGCGGCAATGCGAGGTGTAAAAATAGAGCGCATGGATCGAATTTCGTACCTCGATGTGGTTTTCAACCGAAATACAGGGTGAATTTGAAATACACTGGATAATTTTAATCCGTTAAGCTCTATGGTCCGTAAAAATTCTTAAAAATAGTCATTTGTAAAATAAATGAAATACAGCCAAGAAAACAATTTTTGAATATTTATTAAATATTCACGACGCTCCTGCCTGAGCAGAATAGCTGATGTGTGTAGCGACATAAATGCCTGTACCCCCACTCTTCTTAGCTATCGTGTTGTTTGTTGTGTTGGCGTAGTTCAGCCTGTGCATCCATGGTGTCGAGTGTGAATTTTTCCTAGTGTTTTAGATTTCAGTTTTGTGTTCGTAGCTACCACGTTTCCCGCGTAGTTCAGCCTGTCCATCCATGATGTCAAGTGTGAGTTTTTCCTAGTGTTTTATATTTCAGTTTTGGTTTTACTTGGTAAACACTGCGAATACTGCGTAGAGGTATTTGTTCGTAACCAAGTCAATGTCAAGTTCACCGGTCAGTGTATCCCCAGTGGGACGAGTTTAGGGTTTTTGTGTTGAAACATTATCTATGAAATTTTGAAATTAAAACACTGCGAATTCATTAATTATGCTATAAGAAATTACAGATTAAAAATATTCAGTGTATTTTAAATTCACCCTGTATAAACCATAAACAAAAATACTATTAATAATAATTAAAAATATAAATCGGGAATGGTAATTACAATAATTTATATTTTCATTGTTGTCGTTATATAAGGCACGCCATGTATTTTCTACAAAACCGCACTTGCAAGCTTTTGAAAAATAGTTTCAGGAGCGCCGCGCCACCGTAAAAATGGAGATGCAAGACCTCCTCAACTAACTTGTTAGACAGCCACTTTAGAAACCGTAGTTTTCAATAAAGTTTTAATGTTCACACTGCAACAGGAACTTTTAAATATGACCTAAGAAGTGACAGAACAGCGAATGCATTTGGATATCACCATCTTCATTCTAACCGGTAGTGTTGAAAAGTCTTCAGTCAGCATCAATTCAGCTATTTTATCAGATAAGGTGGCGGTTGCTATGAAAATAAGCCCTATGAAGTAAATGAAACTTTCGATGCAATTTTATTTGCGGAGACACTATTTTAAGAGTTGCTACGACTGGCGTCGATCTAGTATTAAAAGAGGAGTGAGGAATAAAAATGAGCCGGGGCAAAAAATTTAATGAAAATATGTGCGGAAAAATCAGCGCGACGCAATAAATCTTGCCATAAAAGTCGTGGCTTACTCAACATTGCAAAAAGTTAAAATTATAAAGTAGCATATAATGTCGTAACGGGCAATTCATCATCACGCCAAGGCTTAGCCTGTGTATACGCAGTACATAGTAATATAACATACATAAAGTTAATGCATTTTTTTAAAACAATTTCATACGGCTGACAACACTAGGGTATACTGCCACTCTAAATATTATTTATTGTAGGACAAAAAAAGATAGAAGTGGATGGACAGTCGTGATAAATGACGTCATTATGTTTGGAGAATGTGAAATATGGTCGAGTGGGAGATCGCCTCTCATACGCGTTACACCAGGGAGAAGAAGTACGTGTGCCGCATAGCTCGTGATTCCGTTGTGGTCGCGGGTGGAAAATGTGCGAAATGCATTTTGTAATTAGTACGTATTGCAGGTAGCAAAGTGGAAAATACTGCGTTTATGGAAATACCAAAAAAACAAACAGATAAATTGTCAGGACGGTGGTTTTTCTTGCTTAAGACTTGTGGGTAAAAAGTATGACAATTCCAATGAAAAGTGTATTAAGGTAGTGGCGGCATATATGGCCCTCTTAAAAAAAATATTTTTTTTCTAGAAAACTTTATTAAAAAAAATAACAATGCTTACAGGAACTTAAGCGTAAACACCTTCGCTTTCAGGAAAAAAATTAAACTTTGTAAAAATCAAACGTAAAACAAACAAAAACATTTTTTTTTTTAAATGCAGTCAATGGGCCTTATTCCCAACCAGGGTTGGAGTTATGGCCCTAGAAAAATTTATTTTAATTGAACGGTTCATTAAGAAAATTGAGCTTAGACATAATAGACAAATAGACTGACAACAAAAAAAAATAAAAAAGATTGCAAATTTAAAAATAAAAAATAAAATTGTAGAAAAAGTCAATGGGCCATATCATCAAACCCATCTGAAAATATGGCACTTACAGAATTAACATAAATCTGAGCCCTTTAAAAAATGCAAAATAATTTTTTCCACTAATGTAAAGTAAGTATTTTCTATCAAGATAAAATACTTAAACAATGTGACGAAATAAATGCATGGGCCATATGACCAGTTGAGTAGTGCACATTATGAGCAACAAGAAAAAACTCTTTCACTTTTAAGTAAAATAAATATGTCACTATGTAACACGTAACTTAGAGTGTCGATCCTCCAAAATCTAGGTTTGTTTTTCAATGTTTCCCGATGATTTCACCAAAACACTTTCATTAAACTTTATTATTCGAACACCTGTTGTGACGCCATAATCTAAACTAGCCGGTATTGCCGATATTGCCGGAAGTTCTGCTTGTTATTTACAGAGGACGCTTAAACGTATTGAAAGAAACTGTGAACGTCAAGAAGTTGGGTTTGAGGCGGTTAGTTTAAAATTTAAGGGCATTGGGCCATATGACCGTCCGGGCCATATCTACCGCCACTACCTTAGTAGTACTTTCCAAAATGGCGATCTTTTCCGCGACATGGAAATTTTGACACGCGTCTTCTTTGCCGAAGAATACGAATTTTTACTACCATATTTCTTTTTATTTTATTTTTTCGTTCTCTCTCTTTGTGTGTTTTCTCTGATATTGTTTTTTCTTTTGAACCTTTTATATTCGCTTTTAAGTTTTAATTTATATAATTTTTTTGTATATGATTTTACTTTTCATCTTTTACTGGAATAGCACTTTTATACCTCAAATTTCAAAACAATTTTTTTCAATATGTTATTTTAAATTGTTGTTTCTTTTTATTTTGATTTTGCCATTTAATTTATGTATTTAATTTGTTTTCTATTTTTTTTTAAATTGCTTATTTTATACTGACTTCATGTTTTAAAATCATTTTATTAAAGGAAAGGTTTGTTTTATACTCGATTGTTCTGCTTGTTATTTTAAAAATCTTGTTTTCTGAATATTTTGCGTTTGCTCTCTAATTTCTATGTTTTTAATTCTATTTTCTGTTTTTCTTTAGTAGATATTTGCTGTGTAATTTTTCTGCGAGCAAGGTTCTTCTATCTGATTTTTATGTAGTTAATTTTCTATATTTCCTTTTATTTTCATTTTACACTCTCATTTTTATATTCTTATAAGTATTTTCTGTTTCCTTGATTCTTTCCTTATTTTTAATTTTACCTAATAATTTGTTTTTGTTTCTGCTTTTTATATATTCGGATTCCCTGCTCATTTTTGTTTTCTGATTCAATTTTCTTTTCACTTTCTTCATCTTTCGGTTATAATTTTTCTTTTTGAATCAGCATTTTCCTTCCAATAAAAGTATCACGATATTTTAACGGCACCGGAGGTCTATTTCCTCAACCCTCGCCTAAGTTTGCATCGCTTCTGTCCATACGCTGGCATACAAGAATTATCCATCCAAATTACTGATTTGCGATTGCTGTTGTTTAGACATACGATTTAGGTCTAAGTCAGATTAGCTTTAGTTCAGAAATCATATCAGATTTTCCATAAGCTCTCAAGGTCGCGTGAATATTAGAAGAATCATGTTAGTAACACTTGCAAGTTGTTATTTTTTGTTTTACCTTTTCTCCTTTTCCTTTTTTATAATTTCTATTTTTTCTTAAAATCGCTCAAACCCATGTTTTAAAATCATTTTATTAAATGAAAAGTTTGTTTCGTACTCGATTTCTCTGCTTTTTATTTTCTGTATATTTTGATTTTGCTCTCTAATTCCTATGTTTTAATTTCTATTTTCTGTTTTTCCTCTTTGCCTGTTTTCTCTTTTAGTTTTCTCTAATTTCTTTGGTAATAGCGATTTTGCTGTCTAATTTTTCTGCGAGTAAGGTGATGTGTTATACCTAATTTCTCTGTATCTTAGTTAAACATTTTTATTTTCTTTTATTTTCATTTTACACTCTAATTCTTTTATTCTTATAAGTATTTTCTGTTTTTTATTTCTTTCCTTATTTTTATTTTATCTAATATTCTGCTTTTGTTTTGGCTATACATATAATGTTTATATTTTTGGATTTACTGCTCGTTTTTCTTTTATGATTCTTTCTCTTTTCTTTTTCTTTTACTTTCTTCACATTTCGGTAAAATTTTTCTTTCAAACTTACTATTTTCTTTGCAAATGAACCACCACATTTTAAAGGCGGTATATTTCTATAACCCTCGTTTAAGTTTAGAGTTACGTTAAAAGTCTGGTTTTATATCATTTATAATATAGTGGTAATACAAATTTAATGTTCAAATTGGTTTTATATCATTTATAATATAGTGGTAATACAAATTTAATGTTCACATCGTGGTTCAGATTGATTTTAGATTATATTTATGTGACGGTTAAAAGTCAAACAAACGTTGAGAAACAGCTGGCAGAGAACATACGTTAATAATTTTAAACTAAAATTAATCTGAGCATTAAATTTTTATGCCATTATAAATGATACAAAACCAGACACGACGCAGGCTTATCAAAAACAAAAGCATACTACGCGAATCACAGGAATGCCAGCAACTGACTGATAATCTTGCAGTCAGGGTGCGCCTCACATTTTACCATTTGCATTGCGTATCTTCTTTATTCTTTAATCAATGACTTAAGTCAGATTAGCATTAGTTCGGAATTCAGATTCAGATTTTCCATAAGATATCAATGGCGCGTGAATATTAGCAGAATCATGTTAGTAACACTTGAAAGTTAGTATTTTTTGTTTTTTTTTTATTTTCTCTAATAATCTCTTTTCCTCGCATCAACTGAAAGGGCGTATTTTTTTATATCTGATACTATAAAGGTAGCATCTTGAAAAAGGTTCTTTCATTTTAACACAGGGTAGTACTTTAAAAAAATATATATATTTATTTCTTTTCTTTGTGTGTTTTCGTTAATTTGTGTTTTCCTTTGATCCTTTTATATTTACTTATATTCGTGTAATTTATTTTGTATATGGCTTTACTTCTCATCTTTTATTAAAATAGCACTTTTGTACCTGAAACTTTTAAAACATTTTTTTTCAATAAGTTGTATTACATTTTTTTTCGTCTTATTTTGATTATATTTAATTTATGTATTTTATTTATTTTTCTATTTTTACTTGAAATCGCTTATACCCCATGTTTTAAAATCATTTTTATAAATGAAAGATTTGTTTCATATCCGATTTTTCTGTTTATCATTTTCTGTATTTGTTGATTTTGCTCTCTAATTTCTATGATTTTAATTCTATCTTCTCTTTTTCTTTTTGTCTACTTTTCTCTTTTAGTTTTCTCTAATATTCTGTTTTTACTTAGTCATCGTTTTTGGTGTGTAATTTTTCTGCGAGGAAAGTGATGTCTTATACTTGATTTTTCTGTATCCTATTTAAAATTTTGAATTTCCTTTTAGTTTCATTGTACACTCCAATTCTTATATTCTTATAAGTATTTTGTTTTTTGCTTCTTTCCTTATTTTTCATTTTATCTAATATTTTGTTTTTGTTTTGGTTATATAATGTTTATATATTTGAATTCACTGCTCTTTTTTCTGTTCTGGTTTTATTTCTTTTAGAGTTAGCATTTTCTTTTCAATAAGTGAATAACCATATTTTATCGGCGGTCTATTTATCTAGTCTATCATGTTAATAACACTTGCAAGTTGTTTTATTTTTCCCTTTTCTCCTGCTTTTTTTTTAATTGTCTCTAATAATTTGTTTCATCGCATTAATCGAAAGGACATTTTTTATATACGAAACGGCATCAGATTTTCCCCCTTTACCTTAATTTAAAAACACTGAACATAAATCGCGTTTATTATTGTTACAGCTACCTAATTTCTGTCAGTTAACGTCACTGTTCGCAACAAATGTTTTTGAGTTAAAATCCGACACGCTTACTATGAAGTAAATGGGATTCAATGTGTGGTCCTCATATGTTGCACCACTTCAACATGGTTATAATACGAGTAATTGTAATGTATTTAATATATGGTTGTGACAGTGCAGGTTGTACGTCTATTTGATTTGAGTTTATGTTGTTTACAGTTGTCAGCGATTTGTCGACTAGGTACGTGTTATTTTCAATGAAAATAAAACTAGTCGTTGCAACAACGTTTTTAGTAATAATTATTTGTCATTTAGTCCTTTCCACTATCCACCCAGAGGATTCGACATTTCCGTTTTCAACAGGGATGACGTTTTGATACGTAGTTATTTGGTTGCGAAGATCGAATCCATCCCGAAGCAAATTAAAAATTTATTTGTGATTTGCTTTGGACTTAGATGGGAGAGAGAACTGTTGATGCCCTAGATAAGGTTCGAACTCCACAATAAACACTGTAGAGCTTTGTTTCTCTTTACTTAACACAAAATCTTAGGATTTTCCGGGGGTTATTTTGACGACTTGAGAGGTAGTTAAGGAAACATTTCAAAAGCAACCACGAGCATGTCAGTATAAATAGCGAGATAAATAGTATAATAAACACAGTACCCAAAATAAAATAAACTATAGTTAAATATAAATCCTTCTCTTATTATTGGCTTATTGCAACAAAGATTTAATTTTGCGTACTGAGTCTGTGATACTAATTGATATCACCGGTATGCACGTGACTGTTTTTAACAGCCCTCTAGGGATCTCTGTATTTTAATATTTTTTATCTAAATCATTAAATAAATATCGAACACTCAATTACCTGTTATCCAGGGTACTAAAAAGGATTTAATGGCGGGTTTAGTTAAAAAAATAGTTAGTTTTTGCTGCCTAAAATATGCCAGTCACAATGCGGGCCAGGCCCTGTAATATGGAAATAATTCTGAATACATAATGGATTGGATTTTCCAAACTTTTAACTTTTATTTTACTCGCACTCGCAAGCCAAGCAGGTATGGAATTTAATTATACTTAATCGTTTATAAATTTAAAATTTTAGACTTTTATATTTACTGTTTGCGAAGTTTAAATTAGATCGTTAATATTTAAAGGTAACATCTCTCTCGCTGATTTCATGCTACTCACTTTTTTGCTCCCAGCATTCTTAATTATAAAAGATGGGACTGACATAAAGGAAGGATTTAATACACCCCGAATGAATTTAAGATTAGTAAGAAAGCTATCTCTTGTACGAGATTTTAGATAAACAGGATCATTCTTCCTGCTTCCTGCTGACTAGTTATTTTCTTATTTAACATACTCTTAATGGATCTCGCAATAGAAATACGATTGTACGATGTAGAAGTGTGTCTAGCTCTAGCTGGCTAATTATGTTTTTTTTTTGTGTTAAAGTAAGTCAGACTGGTCAGACCGGTCGACAGTGTTGCCATTTTAATTAAAGCTTAAATGATATAAAACAAATGCGATATATTTAATCAAATAAAAGGCATTTCAGCTTCACTTAAGGTTGCGATTTACTCCTCTGATATTAACCGCTATTTCTTTAGGAGTAAATTTTGCAGAAACTAATACACGGATTTTGAAAATTAATGTATCTAATTTTGCAGAAAAAAGTGTAAATGGCCGTGAGGTATTGAAATTACCATTCTTATCTATAATTGAGAAGGAAAAAATAAGACTGTACATATTGGCAATACGTAGGCAACTCATTCAATCGCTTGTATTTACAATTTTGTATTTTTTTTGTAAAAAGAAATTAGCTTACGGCCGAGTACAAAGTGTTACTTAAAAGCTCTCCAAATATTGTCGCTCAAATTAACGTATCTTTCGTGAAATTGACCCTCAAAGGAGAATTTTCACATTTGCATTGCTGAAATAGCGCCCGAAACTAGGTAAATTACAGAACAATATTGCATTACAACTTGGTCTATCACTCTGGAGATGTCAGCATGTAGTAGTAGTAGCATTATAGTAGTACTTTATTAGTCCAAAAGAGCACAAATACAGGCTATAAGCATTGAATAAAGGAATATATTCCTTTATTCAATGCTATAAGACAAGTCATACAACAAACATAGTGGTATAATACACAATATTATAAACACGTTACGTGCCGGCATCTGACGGCGAGTAGCGTGAACCCTCAAAAAAAAACAAAAATTTGTTATCTGCATTGTCTTCCAGGCCGGACCAGCCAGTGATCGTCTACCCGCGTTAGGCAACCATACAAAGCATATTAGACTATTAAATCCTAGCCTTAAGGTGGATTTATGCAGTCTACTAACATAATTCGATTATAGGACCTTTTCCCTATATCACTTGTCAGCTGTTTGATTTTGTCACTAAACTGTGTACTAACCTAGTTTTCAAACGCAGCAGATGTGCGTTAGCAAAAAATAGCGTGAAAGAACAAACAAACGATGGTGATTCGGGAGTCGGACATTGCCGTACACGAGCCAGTTCGGGATCGATGTTGGGGGTACCGACTAGAAGTTTCTAGTTTTTATTATTTAGGTTCTCCTGGAAGACGAAAGTCACGCGTGAATTTGCGATATGTACCTATTGTGATTGTGTATGATATTAATAGTTTCAGTTTTTAGTGAAATTTAAAGTGTAAGTAGTGTTTGTATAGTAATAATAAAAATTGAGAGAGGTTTATTCTGCGGCGAGCTGCAGCGTGTTTGAAAAATAACGGGACACTTTCAACACCTGCTATGCGAAAATGCAGATCTAAGGTAGGAAAGGATTTACTGTTATTAGAAAAAATACTTTTCTGCTTATTATTAATGTCATTTCATTATTAAGTTTTTTTAGTTATTACTTTTTTACTGTTACACTTAAGGAGAATAGTTTTTTTCTTTGTTATTGTTTAGATAGTACATTTTGTTTAGTTTCTTGTTGTGGATACCTGTTTTGCATTTTCTTTTTATTTCTGTGGGAAAATACGGCTCCCGGCGAACACCCACTCAAAGAAGTAAATTTGCTTTACTATTAAATTCCCCGTATTTTATATAAATCGTGAAGTTTGGCAACAACGCACGGTTCAGGAATCGTACAAGACACGCGCGGTCGCCTCAGTCAGTAAGTACTCTCATTAACACATTCCACTGGTGGAGTACCCAAGTTAAAATAAAAACGGTTTAAATACTATTCATTTTTCATAGCACGTTTATAAAAAAAAGTTTCGTGTTCCTATAGTTGAAAGGTGTCACCCCTATAAATATGACCCCAACTTAAGGATTCACCCTGTATAAATACATGCTCTACATTTAATATTTAATGATAATACTAATAAGCGTTAACAGTTAAAGCTAGTTATGTTATTTCAGCGATACATGGAACTACAAAGATAATGAACGCAATATCTTTGATGTAGCCGCAAAATTGATGGGTATACCTAGATGGCGACAAAACGGTTTTACTAGTAGCGACACGAGTATTGCACAGACGAACTATATGATAATAATTGTTCATATATAGGATCGCTTTGAACGATGGTAGATTGGAAAACTGTAGCTGGACTACCGACATGTGCATCTAACCGCATTAATTATTCTACTAAACTATAGATGTCGCGCCGCTAAAAATAAAAATACTAAAATATCCGTAACGTAAGAAAAGTTGCTCTAAATATTGGTGCAAATGAATTGAACTAAAATTCAAGCTACAAATTTTAAATTATGGAGCATACCTATCCAATTTTTTTTTCATTTTATTAATATATGGCTTTTCTAGATGCTATGATGTATTATTAAACAATTAATAAAATATGTAAAATAAAAGCGGATGAACGTTGGTACAAATATGTCCTAAATTTAAGAATTGTTACAGTTTTGACTCATTTTTCACCGGTTATCAGAGCAACTTTTCTTACGTTATGGACCCTCTTTGTAAATTCCTTATTTCATGTTTATTACATTGATTTGTATGTTTTATTATTATTATTATTTAATTAATACAAAAAATTAAGCACATCAAATAATTAAGCTGAGCCAAGTCTCCCGCAACACAGTAGCGTCAGTAGCTCGTCGACTAGGAGGGCTCGGATGGTTTCGAGTACACATCGCGTTATCGCCCGCGGCCCGCTTTGTTTTAAGTTTTTGTTTACGCGTTCAATACGTTGTTCTAGGTTGATGTGTAAAGTTATAATTTATAACATGGTTGAGTTCTTATATCTCAACCATGAATTTGTAATAAAATAATTGGGGTTTACAAAAATTTACTCCGTGTACCCAGATCACTATTTCTGTCTTTGTTATTCTTATAGTTTTAGAAAAAGAGAAGGGTATTTGCAGATCGCTCAGATTATCGTAAACCCCAATAATTGTGTGTTCACATAGGGACACACAAATTTTCATTTTAAATTTTCTAATTAAAAAAACATTATTTATAACCATTGAGCTATTTTTTTTATTTATTACCAATACAATCTGCTTTTTTCCATAAAAAAAATTTACTAAAAAGAGTCCCAGAAAATGTTTTAGAATATTATAAATTTTACTACGCTTGCGTCTCAGAATTCGGACGTGCGACGTAGTTTTCTCCGAGACAGATGTCATAAGGAAATAATAACCTAACTTTCTTTATTATTGTTGAAATTAAAGTACCAAAAGTGCGTATGTTTTACAGTTATTGTGTTTTGTGTTGTTTATTGTCTAAAAAGATGTCTGAGAAGCCTGTCTCTTGGAAACTTAAAGAGTTTATAACTTTGTTTATGACTATGTTTACAGTCTGGTATCTAGCACATCAACATATTTGAGTCTTTTTTTTAACACACTTCATATCTTACAAAGTAAAATTTTCACAAATTTTTCAACATTAGAAAAACACAAAAACAGACGCCAAATCAAGTAAGGATGAAATTAAATTGAAATATTTTTTACATCATGAAATCCAACCTCAACTAACAACTTCAACAGTCGAGTCAGCCGTCACGGTAATTAATCCAAGAACGACGTTCCAGCCTTTCATTCTCGTGCGCATGCGTAATCTTCTATAATAAACATTTTAACGTTTTTCTAATTTATTCGAGAAATAAAACATTTTTTACTTATAGAACATTTATACAGATTAATTATAGTTCCCGAAGAAGACGGTTACAATTGTTAAACATGGAAAATAACACCAAAATATCGATATTTAGAAAAGCACCTTTGATTTTGACCCTTATGTTACGATTATATAAGGGTCATAGCAATATGAGCTTGGAAACCTAATCATATTTACCGCATAAGAATGACGTCACAACTTTTGTAGTCTATTCGCGTGAACCGCGCAGTAGGGTCTTGTCTACTGCTGTCACAACACAAGATCAGCAGACAAATAAGAATAGGAACAATTAGCTGAGCCACCATAGGAGAATATTCGAATCAATTTAAATATTTATCAGCCGGGATGCTTGATAAATTTGAAACTTTTGAAACTAATCCATCATCATCGCTTTCCTCCAAGTTGTTTTTTAATTTATTTTTGTACAAAATTTATTCGTCAGATATTTATTATTTATCAGTTAGCTATATATTTTAAAAATATATATATTTACGCAAAAAAAAATGTTACATATGAATGAGCCATTGGTTCGACACGGAACAAATAGTCCGCGACTAAATGATGCATACAGTAAACAATACAAGTGAGTCGAGGAGTCGACCCCTTAAACCAATATTTCCAATTTTACCAGCTAGCAAAACACTAACTGCTTGTACTGGCGAAACAATTACGTGGGTGGTTTGGAGACATTCGAAATATTTGAACTATCATCAAGTCAAAGTGTTGATGTTTGTGACCGATGGTGCCGCGACAATGCGTTGCTAGGCCGTTCTCTTCAAAAAGACGGTTGTAGTTTTTTACATGTACGTGTAAAATGCATGCGTTAATCATTGATCGAAAAATGTTTTCCAGAGGTAGATGCATTTATAGCAAACAAAAAAAGTATTTCTTAAATCTCCTAAACGACTTCGAGCATTACATATACAGTGAAATACAGTCAGTATTGTTAAAATTTATTTTCATTTATTGCATTTATTCAAGTATTAAGATGCGTACGCCTCTGCGGGGCGGGAGAGTTTGGCCCAGCTTAGACATTCCCAACATTTTTATATTCGTTAATCGTTAGTCAGAAAATATTATTTGTGGTAACTAAGGTAAATTTTTTTCCACAAGTTGGCTTTACGCATTGGCCATTCACCCACGAATATGAACATACACACACAATACGTTTAGTATTATATTAGATATACGATAATAAATCATAATTCATAAATTAGACTAAGATAACGTCAACATAAGGTAAGATCGTAAGATCACAGACTCTGTGGTAAGATAAGGCAAACTACATATTTCTAGAGTGCACAAAAAACCTCAAAGATTTGCCGTTTACACAATGACGGGTGAGCGGGACATACTTTATTTTTCTACAGCATATTAAATAATAAATATAATGTATTACTTAATACCATAGAAAATCATTATTCTCATGTAAAATAATTCTGGCATGATTAAAATAAAAATTAACGGAAGGACTCCTGTTTCAATTATACCAGCATTATATTTTCAAATTATTTTAAATTAGTTACCCGACTCACTCCTACCGAAGCAGCTTTACGACGGAAGGGTTTAATTTATGGTCGATTTTTATGGCCTTTTTTATATACAGACAATTTTAACGTCAAATACTTGTTCATTATGCCATATTTATGGCTTATTGCATTGCTATTTTCAAATCGTCAGATCTACTTAGGTTTCTTTATAGTTTAGTAGCAAACCAATGTAATAATAGTAATGTAGTAATGCGCCCAAAGGTACCATCACTTCCTTGATATAAATTTCGCTTGTATATTTGGTTGCCTAACTTGAAATGTTGCTTCAACACTTTCCATTCGGTTAACTGTCTTTGTAGTTCCATATGTCACTGGTTATTTGTAATTATTGCTGTTTTAAATGTATTTAGTGTTGCCTATCCTATGCCTTAAAACAACAATTTTGTTATTTACATTGGCGTGGCTATTTGTTCTCTGAGATAAACCTTGCGGCCTATAACTTCAACCACACTGTATTCATTGAATTCTACCTCAATAAATTTAACTTTGTGGCAACACAAAGAAAACCGACCTTCCTCTACAACTTAGTTTTGTTAGACACGACCACGTGCGCCGGCTGCATAGATGGGACCCATTAGCCTACAAATAGTTTTTAACGGAATGCAAGTTTGTGTAATATGTGGTTCCCGTGATAAATTTTATTCATAGATATCGTAAAGTGGTTATCTGCCTGCTATTGACGCCGGTCATATACATATATATATGTGGTAAAAGAAACAAATATTAGTCATTTTGATTTCGTTTGCAAACATCAGAAATAAACCCTGGTTAAATCCTACATTTATAAATTTTTCAAATCCACCCCTGGCACTCGTGCATCTCTTTTTTGAATTATTATTTTGTATTTCTGGTTTTATATTTATGGTTCTTTTCATTTGTATGATCTAAAAAATATTTTTCTTAGTAATGTACTCGTAAAGTTCCATCGATTATTCAACAAAATAGTTCAATAAAAAGGTAAAAATAACATCGAAGCGTTAAATATAAACATAAATAAGTATATTAATAAAAATCTAAATATTTGTCAATGACACATCAGTATATCCGCATGAGTAATAAGCGAATTATCGAAGAAATAATTGAATTGGCATTTGCAGTTCGCAGATAAATATCCGAATAACAGGTACTAAAATATATAAAAAAATGTAAAACCGCTTGTGAAGGTGAACGGCGTCGTGAGAAGAATAGGAAGATGGCCACCATTATGTCTTGGGAATATAAGCATAGGCTCGTAATATTTTATTTATAACTAGTCAATATTTATTAGATAACCTGGGAAATCGTGCCTTCGGTAAAGTGGATTCATGTTTTATTTAGTCGATTCATCGTATTGTGCATAATGAATAAAATCCACCTACACAGTCAGAAAACATTTGATTTCATTATTAGACGAATCAAATAACAACTTGATTATGAATGTATCCTAATATATTGTTTGAATAGAAGAATATCGTTTTCAAAATAAAATATCTGATATTTAAACTATGTACTGATTTTCCAAATTTTTTTCACTATATTATTACGGAAATCGATATGGTATATTATTGTGCTTATAAAGGCATATGCCATTCATACATCTAACTTCCGGTTTAACCGGAAATAGCCAACATCCGACAACATTTTGGCAACAACCTGCATTTTATGAAATAATCGAAAAGTATCCAATCTCCATAATTTTGTCGGATGTTAGCTATTTCCGATTAAACCGGATGTTAGATGTATAAATGACACATGCATTTATAAGCACAATAATATACCATATCGATTTCCGTAATAATATACAGGGTGAAAGAAATTTGGAAAATTAGTTTTTGACAACACCTTGTATATAAGACGTTCTATCGCCTATTCGATCGTACAATCGGATTCCTCGTAAAAAAATACTTGAGCATAGAATTTGATTTTTCATTTTACCCCAATAATAAAGCCAGGAGATCCTGTGAGTCTCTTACGTGGGACACCCTGTACAGCTTCTTCACTTGCAATTGATTTTAGTTTCTAATAGTGTGGGAAATTTATAGGCCCTCAAAAATTGTTTTACTAAATTTTTGTGTTCAAGTGAGAAACACAGGAAAAATGGAGAACACAGGAAAATCGAGAACAAAAACATCAGGGAGCATGTCAAAAATGTTGATCTATATCGTAAAATTCTAATAAAAAGAGATGTTGGATTTCTTTGAAGTTTCATTGGTAATTTTTAGGTTTACTCTTGCTCCAGTTTCTCATGGCCCTTTTTTGACTCTGCTCTTGATAAAAATCTCAATCCGATTTAGATATCATCTTATTAGAGGCTAATGTTTTTAATGCGGACTATAAAGACCTACCTGTTGATTCACACACACTTTTTTAAGTTTCCACGTACACATTCAAGTATAGTGAATACTTTTGTCTGGTATGCAGTGGAATATGGACCAAGAGACAGAGTTATCCTCTTCCTTGATCTTCTTCTATGTGTCCCTGCCTCAGCACCTATTTCCATTCTAGACTTATCTTAGTATTTAAGGAGCTTCTGTTCACCATTCCTTTTTTTCTTTCTAGTACTTTCCTGAAGACATCCATTTTCTAAAGTTTCGCCCATTGTTGTAAATACCACCTTGGCATCGATCTATCTAAAAGTGTCCTCTACCAGTTCTGATAATGAGTTGTCGAGTGTCCTCTAAATGTTCACAAAAGCAAACAAAGTCATCTCCTAATACTATTAATACTAATTAGGTTGAAGTGCTGTTTCTGTGGACATGCCTGAGGCCTTGCAAATTGAACTTGATGTAGAGGACTTGTTACAATAGCAACATCCTTAATATGTCTGTCAATCATTTTCTCTATCGTTTTCAGTTGGAATGACTTGAGATTCATCGGTTTTTAGCTTGGGCCCAGGCTTTGGCATGAATACCAGCCTAACAGGTTTCCAAATTTTTGCTCATTTAGATTTTGAGAAGTTGCCAGAATTTAAAAGGGTATAAATATAATGTTTACCAAATTAAACTCTGAACCCCTAGCACTGTACTCAAAAAAAAAAAAATGTGGCCAAAATAAATATTTCCTTTTTCAATTATTTTAAACACTGTCAAGAAAGTATTCACTGATTTCTATGACATGATTGATATAATTTATCCACGACCACTATATTAGGAAAGTTTAATATGTCTGTTTTCCGTGGATTAAAGGCCCTATAATAAACTACTGGATTAGAATTTATAATACCACGCTTTTATTTTTTGCTTAAAATTAAAAGATTCCTAGTCAAAATAAACTTGTGAAATCTGACGTTTTTCAAAATCAGAATTTTTCTCCTGCTCTCATACGGCTTTCACGGTCCTAATTTGACCGTGGTCGTGAATCAAACGTTGAATTAATTACATTCGGGGATTAACATCCTTCAGTCCACTCGAAAAAATGTGACTCTCGGCTGCGCCTCGAATGCACATTTTTTCTCGTAGATTAAAGGCTTGTTAATCTCCTTATAATTAATAACTACACTACACAATAATAATTTAAAAGTTTAGTTTTGTTTGTTTTATGTTATTAATTTTTAGTTAGTTTTTAGTTACTTTAGTTAGTTAGTTATTAATTTCAGTCCCAAATATAAGAAATAAGATCCTGTTTTAAAAATATATAGTGTTATGTTTGGCAAATATTATTTTGTTTAAAGAGACTAACAAGAAGTAAATATCTGGTCATTGAATTAAAACTAGATATTGTCTAAAATTTGGTGAACATTTATTATTTTTGAGAATAAAATTGTTTTTTTATTGGTAAATAATATAAGAAAATGACGAGAAGAGAGAATATCTGGTTATTACTTTAAGATTTGGTCTAAGATTTGGTGAACATTTAAAATTTTTGGCAAACGAAAGTATTTTTTTGTGTGCATATTTTCATTAAATTTGGTAGGCTGTTAAATACAACCCAATATAAAATGAACGCGGAAGAGAACCGGGAAAGTATTCCACAAATACTTAGCTCGGCGATGGCCTTAGAATTAAAATTAATTAAAAAAAACAAAGAACCATAATCCTGAAATCATGAATCTCAATTAATAACATGTTAATTTATAATTCGTAATAAATCATTAAATAAAAAATATTCAATGGGAAGTTTGAGATGATTAATAAGTGGCAATTAAGAAACAAAAAAGTAGTACATATATTTAGGTAGCCTTGCTGGCGAGAACAAAAACTAGTGCTTTCTCAGAATGCTATGTTAAGAACGATATTTAGCTGGTTTCTTATTCTGTCGTGAGGTTTATTTACATCTTCAGGATATTTAAGATCTGTAAAAGTGCTGGTAACATTTTGAACTGAAATGGATTAAAATGCTTCTACCACAGGTTTCTTGAGGATTTAAATTTGCAAATTTATAATTTTTCATAAAGACAAAAACTAACAAAAAATTTAAAAACCTCCTCTCCGGGTTGAATATTTTGATGGTGGTCTCAGAAGATGGTCGGAACGTCAAACATTCAAAACATTCAACGCAAAAATCGAATCGATTTTTATTTTTGAAAAACAAAATAAAATATTAGATACTCAAATTTTACTGGCTGTTAACACAATTGCAAAATTATAAAAGTGATGAAATCGATAGCGAAAATTATTGCTTAACGTAATATTTATCCATCTGAGTGATTATAATTTTATGAAACTGACCTCTTAAAACGTATTATTTACATAAACCTATGAATGCGTGTCTATTGCAAATAATGAATGCGCTTAAAACAAGAGAGAACTGACATATCCCATTATAATAAAGGTTCATTATAACATAATTTAAAACCGGTCCTAAATCAACGACTGTATTGACTAGACAATAAAGATACTTTTGTTGCAGACAATAATCCACGAAAACGCAACTCATAAAAAATAGAAAGCACGATTTCTTTGTTGTACTTGTGATTAATTGTGTTTTGAAACTGACAGAGCGACAGAAGATCTCGCCTTGATTTAAACCGAGGTTCATGGTTAGCTATCACAAATATCAAAAAACGTAACAAAACTGTTCGATTATAAAAAGGAAAAATCTTCCAGCTCATTGGCACTGTTTCGGCTTTTAGTTGTAGAATCTTTTATTCTTGGCTGCTCTAAGCTTCATGATGGCCAATAAAGCAAGGAACAGGTCCATGATGTTATTTGCCTGCATTTTTAAATGACTAAGAATACGATCTATGTTGAATTGTTCTCAACTAACGAATTTATTCGGAGCAACCCAAAAAATCTGCCTTCCTTCCGTTTATAAATCACAACATCCTTTAAAACAATAAGTATATTTATGGTAGAATGTACACGTGTTCGACTTGATTTATATATTTTTTTTTGGGTCGGTGATAAGAAGATAAATTACGATAGAGCTGATTTAACAATTCCATTTTTTGACGGTATATTAACTTCTCTTCTCTTTAGCCGCTGCCGTTCTCATTTTTGTTGATCACTGAACTGTTGTGATTTATTTATCTATCTTAGTGCAGATTATCTTTCCCTTCTTTCCAACGAGCTACATACCTACGTGTCAAAAAAAATTAGTTCCGAAATAAAGACGCAACCATTTTGCCCGTATAAAAATATGCATTCTCGTTTTCATGAAAGAAAGTCGGGTAAATTTGTTTCCCTGAAATTGCCACCCAGAGACTCACTTTAAGGGAATGCAGGCAGGGGTGTTTCGATGTATTCGTGAGGGTTTTCTAGGGACCAAATTCTCGTATTAGAACTATTCGCGTAAACGAGCCTCGTTGGTGTCAAATATGTCCGGGATATCATATTTTAAATTGTTTAGGTATCATTCGCAAAAAGTACGGAAAAGGAATTTCTCCTTTATGTATGATGGAGTAAATTCAGGAAAAAAAACAGATTTTTTTTTATACAAGATGCAGGTGTCATACGACAAATTGGACTGTTAACTGAACTTTTTCAAAGATTTGGATGATTTATCATACGATTGTCAACCAACTTTCTTTGTTCTTTTACTTTGTCTTGTAAGATATTTCAATCGTGTTTGATTTGTGGAATAGGAATAAAAACGTGCCAGAAAACGTTTGTTTCCTCGCTATGGGATAATAAAGAGATCTAAAATTTTCCACAATTTAATTGCTGGGTCCTGCCCATCACAGGAATCTGATATTGTTATACCAAACAATTTTTAACGGTCGCCATGCCCTGAAACGCAAGGCTTTGTTGTAAACTTCGCATCGCGTGCTGTGAACTGCAGTTGGAAGTTATGGGGACAAGGTTCGCGGGAGATAAGGCTAAAACATCCTAAAGTATTACGACAAACACTTTCTTCAAGGAATATATTAAATATAACTGACTGTATGGCTAAATCTGCATTCCTCAGGCTGACTCTTTGTTCTAGGAAAATTTTAAACAGGTATATAAATAATCATAAATGGATTAAGACCACCAGAGAGGTACGCATTATATTCCTTGAACCATAGGTACATTTTTTTAAAAGTAAGACTATCCTACGCTTGGACCAGATCCGTCTACTAGAGATATTTGCAACGGTTTTATTAAAATTTTTAAAACGGAAGTGTAAGAAAATATAACTTTCTAGGCAAGTAGTAGAAATATACTTTCCAAACAGCAACTGTAATTTTGATACTTCAGTTCAATTAATGCTTGCATATTCTTCAGATTAAACGGATTAAAAGTAAAAGTAATACAGTAACATCATTAAATCCTTGAGAAATATGTACAACGCATTTGCATATAACTGTAAATATAACTTTTGAAACAAAAACAAATCTTTATACTACCAAATTTCCGTAATAAAAGTACATGGTACTTCTAAGACGCCATTTCTTATAAGCTAGTTATTGGCTTTATTTGAACTCATCTGCAATTTGAAACAACCAGCGACAACATGGTGTTCATAATGAATTTTTAAGTCATTTGTAAATGGAAGAAAGTTGACGAAACTCATTAATAACTTACCGAAAACTAGAGGTCCAAAAGTTGAGCCCTGGAGCACACCATACGTGGCTACAAATTCATTAAATCTAAAACCTTGATATTTTAAATAATGGCACCTGAAATGCAAGTATGACACAAGCAAATCTGTCGATCTTTCGAAAAAAAAAAAAGAGATTACAAAGTAGGTTAAATGACACTAAAGTAGAGCTTATCAAGGCTTACTATTATGTGGAAAAATATTTTAGTAAAATCAACCCATTTTTGTTTTAAAGGCAAAAAACTGGTTTTTGTCATTTTTATTTTTCCACTATGACTTCTTTATTTTTTTTTTACATTATTAGTTTTGTTTCGTTTTGATGCAGATTTTGAAAAAAGTATAATATTCTTGCTCATTTAGTTTTCGAGATATTAACCATCAAGTTTCGTTTATCATATACAAGCCATAGCTGCCATGGCTTATTAAACCCCATTTTTTATTTTCTTTCTCTCTTTAAAATGACATATCACAACAATACTTTATTTTTAGAAATACATAATGGAGTTATCGCCATTATTTCACTTCTTTGTTTTCCTCCCTAATTTTTATGAAATAAAACAAAAAACACTCAAAACATATTTCCATTTCATTCAAATAATATTTAAAAAACTAAGAAATTAAAAATTCCTATAATTGTAGGCCATGTAAAAAATTGTTTCAAACAGGTATATCTGTCAAAGTTTTGTTTTTGTTGAAATAATTTATCTTTGTAGTTGTTCTGTAAATAAACAATAAATTATTATAACAAATAGTCGGGAATCAGGAGTCGCAAATTCGTTCATAGGGGGTGAACTCAAAGATATAGTTTTGAAAAAAATGGTACCTTATCTAGAATAATCTTGCGGATCTAAATGTGAAGGGCGCCATTCTGTCCGCGATTGCAAAAAAGGGTAAAAAAAAAAAATTTCGAAATTTTTTGTATTACTGAAAATTGATTAATTTTATGTTTACACCTCGTTTCTGGGCTTATTTTTTAATATTTCTTAATGGTTTTCAAACCAATCAAAAGCTTGTTATTTCTAGATTCATATGCTACCAAACTATACTCGAAAATGTTGTTAACAAATGCTGCAGAATTTGTTTAAACAAAGCGTCCCCGAAAAGTGTAGTGCAAATTTCAGTACCGGGACATTTTTAAAACTATTACAGATAGATGCATACATCTATGATATGAAATATGCAAAAAAGAATGGAGCAATTTTTAGTCAAAGAATTATCTACATTGCTTTAATGTTATAAAAGATACGAATTTTTTTGCACGGCGGCATTGCGTTGTTGCGCTGAATAATTGTAACATACCTATCTCGCGCGCACTAACCGAATGAGTACCTGCCTAGACACTAAGGCCATAGTATCTCTAAGGCCGCACTAAGGCGTTGATATATGAAATTTACCACCAACCGAGGATTCTTTTTATCAACAAATTTTAAGAGCCGCGTATCAAATAATTGTTTGGAAAAATGCGACTGAGGTAAATCCAGAAATTCCCAATCCAAATGATTTTGGTTGGGAGTTGAAGAATAATGTATATAAGTATCCCTAAATTAATAACTATAAATGGTCGTCCATAATAGGTTGCTATTGTGTTTTTCGTATTTTGACCCATAATATGGTATTCTACTAAATTCAAAATCGTTTAATAAAGTGGCACTTTACCACATGAAAATGTCACTTTACTGTTATAGTAATGTCAGTGTTAATAAAAAACAGTTTGACGGAAAGTATTTCATATACCTTCTCGTATTTTTCCTTGGATTTTAAAGGAAGTATGCTCGAAGTTGCTTCTCGAACGGCATTTAAAATGTCTTCAGAATAATTTTCTAAATTGTGTTTCAGTAGCCAGATTCATTATTATAATTAATATACATATAACTTAAAATCAATTCGATTCACAAAAATTATACTTAACTGTTATTATACAGGGTGATTCATAACTAATGGTACACAGACCAACAGCAGATTTCGAACGTAAAAATATTGCGATTTAGCCAAACTTACCTTAGTCCAAAAGTTAATGGTAACCAAGATACAGGGTGTCAATAAAACTTATTTTTTAATTTTCTCTTGCAATTTAATGAATTTTTGTATTTTTCTTGTAAAAATCTATAAGTGGGGGTTATTTGGGGTGAGGAATCATAATACACCTTTAATTTTGGTATAACTCCTAGAGGGCGCTACGTACGCTGCGTTTAATGTGTAAAAAAGGTCTAACTTTTACCCGCACCCATACGGCAGATTTCGCTTAAAAATTATTTTCTTCTATCATTTCTTAATAAAAGGGTATACTTGTTTTAAGTCTCTAAATACAACAGATTTTCAGAAAAGTGCAAATCAAAAATTCCATGCAAATTCACTATGAGATGTGAAAAATTATTTTTATTATTTTGGCGGCAAAATTCGACAATTTTTCGTTGAAAATGTAGTTTTCTCTTATGTAGTTAATCCCGTTTAAGTGGTTATTGGCGTTAAACAATTTCTCAAAATTTCAGACATTACAACAAAACAATTTTAACTAGTAGGCATAAATAATTTTATTCCATGGTAAACAATGTATCACAAAATATAATAACAACAACATATAACAACAAATACTACAATAAATAATCAACTTGATCACTTCTCTCTTTTCAGAATTCGAAAAAAATATGTGGCGATCAGTTTTTAGGTATTAAAAAAAATTTAGAAAGAAATAAAAAACACAACACTTCTACAACAATTAATTAATGTTTAAGAGATTGGTTGTTTGACAGGTACTTTTTGTTTTTATGCATGCTTGATAAATATTATCTTTATTTACTCTGATAATGCTGTATCTCAACGCCTACTTTTAAAAATAATTTTTTACAGTGCATATAATGAATACGCACAGAATTTTTGATTTGCACTTTTCTCAAAAACTGTTGTATTTAGAGACTTGAAACAAGTATACATTTTTTATTAGGAAATGATAGAAGAATGAAATTAATAAGTGAAAAAAGTTACGGTCACGGTCATCTTTACACATTAAACGCAGCATACGTAGCGTCCTCTAGGAGTTATACCAAAATTGAAGGTGTATTATGATTTCACACACCAAATAATCCCCACTCATAAATTTTCACAAGAAAAATATGAAAATTCGTTAATTTACAAAAGAAAATTAAAAAATAAATTTTAACTTTGACACCCTGTATCTTGGTTATTATTAACTTTTGGACTAAGGCAAGTTTGGCCAAATCGCAATATTTTTACGTTCGAAATCTGCTGCTGGTCTGTGTACCATTACTTATGAATCACCCTGTATAAATAAACAAAGCCGTGTCAGTTACTATGGTTACGGAAACAAGTACCTACTAGACTTTTTTAAATTTAAAACTTTGTAATGCTTTTATATCGATCACTATTTGCTTATAATTAATTAACTAACACAAAATGTGAAAAAATAGTATAAACAAATCTTGTAAGAAAAGCAGTTTTACTAAACTCATATACCTAGTTTTTGAGTTACTCGCTCGCTTCGCTCGCTCGTACTCAAACACTATATTCGTTTAGTAAAACTTTGCTCTTCTAAACTTGTTTAATGTACTAATATTAGGTGTTAATTCAGATTATTAGACACGCATAATGTATTGTATATTACTTCTATATTGTCATTTTTCTAAGCCCACCCAAGTAGTACATTTAAGTTCATTTAGTTGTTTTCTTACATACCTCTTACCTACCTAAATATTTTAAGTTCTTATAATAATTTTTGTTCCCAAGTAAATTAATCTTTAAATGTCTCTGTTTTATTGTCCATGTTAAAATGATAATATTTACGAAAAAGTAATAGGTACACTAAGAAAGCATTGTAAAGGTTTTGTAAACACAGTGTATATCGTCAATAGTCACTGATCCAGAGCGCGCGCGATGCGCTGACGTGACGTGAGTGACTGGATATTACACACACTTAAAACGGTAGCGAAAACAACGGAGCGCTGTACAAAAATAATCATATTTCTTATGAGGATAAAGCAAGGCAGATATTTCTTTGACTAAAAATTGCTCCATTCTTTTGTGCATATTTCGTATCATAGAAGTATGCATCTATCTGTAATAGTTTTCAAAATCACTCAATGCTGAAATTTACATTGCACTTTTCTGACACGCATTGTTTAAACAATTTATGTAGCATTTGTTAATGAAAATTTCGAGAATAACTTATCAACACCTGAATCTAGAAAGAACAAACTTTCAATTGCTTTGAAAATCATTAAGAAATATTAAAAAATAAGCCTGGGAATGCGGTATAAAGACAAAATTAATAAATTTTCAGTAATCTAAAAAATTTCGGAAATTTTTTTTTACGCCTTTTTACAATTGCGAACTAAATGGCGCCCTCTATATTTAGATGCGCAAGGTCATTCCGGACAATGTACATATTTTTTCAAAACTATATCTTCGAGTGGTGGGTGTGACTTTTTAGGAGCGTCTTTCGAGATGCTAGATTCCTGACTAAAAAACAAAACTTTGACAGATATCTATTTGAAATAATTTTTTACATGGCCTACTTGAAAATTAAAAGAATTGTTAATTTCTTAGTTTTTTAAAAGCCTAATAATATTTGAATGATACGTAGGCACCTGATAAGTTTTTAATTAATTAATCAAAATATGTTTCGAGTATTTTTGTTTTATTTCATAAAAATTAGGGAGGAAAATAAAAAAATGCAATAATGGCGATACCTGCATTATTTTTTAAAATAAACCATTGTTGTAATATATCAATCATATTAAGTGAAAAAAATTGGGTTTTAACTAAGCCATATGACTTGTATTTGAAAATATAAAAAAAATAAAATTGGTGTTAATATTTCAAAAATCTAAAAGAGTCAGTAAAAATATTAAAATTATTTCAAAATCTGCATTAAAAAGTGGTCTAAGAATGATAAAACCGCAATAAAATATTTTCTTAAATAAAAGAGTTATAAAGGAAAAATGAAAATGCAAAAATCAGTTTTTTGCTTATGAAACAAAAACGAGTTGATTTTACTAAAATATTGTTGAACATAATATTAAGCCTTGGTAAGCCCTACATTTTGTGTCATTTAATCTACAACCTTATCATTTCCAAGATACCCATGGTGAGCACGATCAGTGGGACACCCTGTAGATGGCGTCAACTGGGCTTGAGAATCCTCAGATTCAGATTTAGAATCGAAAAATTTGGTACAATCAAATCCTTGTCAATTAAAAACTTCATCTTGTTACGCCACTGACATCTCACTCACGCATTAGGAAAATATTTAATTCTTGTCCGTCCAATTGTATTCCAGTGATCCAGTGAAGGACATAAAAGATTATTTTCTGGCCATTGTGCGCTCTATTTTATTAGATAAAAGTGACAAGGCAGATATTAAATATTAAAGGACCTCGCTATAATAGACGTAGAAAGATTTAAACCGAGACGAGGCGCGACGTGGAAAATAGAATAGCACATCAAAAATCTAGTTTCAACCGCCATTACCGACATATAATACTACTATCGAGAAAAACTCTTTTAACAAAGCCAACAGCCGAAGAGAACTTTGTCGTGTGCACGTATAGAAGTAAAATTATTAAGGATTTACGTATATTCGAATATAATAAATGACCAAATAAATATTTATGTTAAAAGGGAAACAAGGGTTGTAAAGATTAATGAATCGAAAAAGTAAATAGATAACTTTAACGATATCTAAAAAATAGAAGAGTTAGCGGCGTTAAATAATAACAATAATAATAATGTTATTATCTAATATATGTCCGTAGGTGCTTCATGTTTCTTTTCGAGATTTGTGGCACTAATTTGTATTTTTGTTATTAAAAAAAAAAATTAAATAAATTTAAAATTTTTAATCCTTACTCATATAATATACAAAGTAGATCTGCTAATTATTTTCGTATTATTGTAAAGAAAATCTGCTCTTCATCATTTGGTTAGCATATCCTTGTCCCCGGTGTCCCTATATGAACGTCACTGCCCAGAAAGTCTGATTTGCGAAAATGGAATAAGAGCGTCAACACAATTTCTATTTAGGTTCGATTTACCTAATACTTTCCGCCTGTTAGTCACTGTGGATATTGCGGATTACAGATTAGTAAATATTTCTGTCTAAACAGTGCCAGTAATAATTAATATCAACATCTCTGAACTTGAAGGGTAAAGCAAAATTCAGCTAGATCAAATATTCGGATAAGCAAATAAGGAAGGAAAAACAGTGCAACAGAGAGTAAATAAGAAATAAATCGAAAGACAGTTTTCGGTTTATAAAGTATATTAGCCAAAGAAGAGCATCGTGCATTTTATTGATAGAACAAGTAATAGAGACTTGACAACAAAACACACAAAAAAAATATCTAAAAAAATCATTACCAAAAATGCAATGCTACCCGTATTAAAAGAATCCGCCACTTTTTTTTATTTAGCAATCTAATGTGGTTTTCACGATCAAAAATACTTCCAGTTTATATACAAAAAGCCCGTCAGAAATCTTCGATTACTCGTATAAACTGCCTTAAATTAAAACGGACATGCCCGAATTGTTATGTAAAAATTGCTTATTAAAAAAATTATCTCTTAAATACAGGGTGTATTTTAAAATCACCGACAAACGGAAACTGGAGATTCTTTGTTCCAAAATACATAAGTCGAAAATTGTTATAAATGTTTTTCCGAAAATGCACTCTAACCCAGCTACAGGGTTTTGGGAAAAAAATATTTTGCAGTTTTTTTTTAGTTTTTTTCAGAAACTAGATAAGATATTATGTTGAGATTTGGTATATTCGAATGTCTTACTGAACACAATTAATCATGTGAGTTTGAGTCGACTTGCTCAAGCCAGTGGTGCAAAATGGTTTAAGTTAGTTACTCGCTTAAATTATGCAAAAACGAACCCCCTGCAATTTTTTTTTGAAAATGTTTTTTTTAGATTAATTTTTTTATTCTGCAAATGAAATCGTACCTTGTGTTTTTTCGATTAGGCACTTCGTTTTTGAGATAATTTCTATTAACGAAGTAGCTCAGTTAGGAAGCATTTTAAGAAAAACATTTATATCAATTTTCGTCTTACTTTGGATCACAGAATCTCAAGTTCGTTGGTCGATGATTTTAAAATACACCCTGTATTTAAGAGATAATTTTTTTAATAAGCAATTTTTACATAACAATTCGGGCATGTCCGTTTTAATTTAAGGCAGTTTATACGAGTAATCGAAGATTTCTGACGGGCTTTTTAGAGCTCAGCCTAGACTCCACTTTCCTGTGTTTGCTCCTTATTATGTTATACACTGTTGGCAAGCTTCGACTTTGGAGTGCGAAATCTGTAATGCAACTAAGAGATAATGTACATAGAGGCAAAGCCTTCAGTTAACAAGAGATGCCTAACCATTCCTACACTCCTACTAAAGAGGGGATGTGCGTGTAGCGCGCTCGACAGGTGACCTGTGCCGCGACACCGCGGCCGTTCGACACATTCGCCCGATTCCGTCGTCCCCTTCGACCGCGTGTTGTAAAGAATGGAAGGTGGGAGTTAGGGGATAGCGCGTTGTCTGTTTAACTTGTAAATGCTTTAAGTTATCTCCGTCTGATGCATTTATATCGGCTACCAAGATTAAACGTTACCAATAGTGTATAAGAAACTAGGGCTCGTGCTAACTGTTCAGCTTGACCGATTCCATTTAATTAGAACTGTGAGCAATAAAACCTTATAAAATTGGATGCCTGTATGTCTTTGACAATGCCTGCTTTAACAGTAAGTCTGGGAACTTGACACCACAATCACACCGCACCGATGTGGTTTAACAATTTTTTTAGTTAGGTGTCCACTTCCCACAGGCAATACTAGCGGTGCTGATTACAAAACTTTTACTATCATTTAGCATCCTATTAATATGTAAAACAGAGGTACTTATTCTTTAACGCATAATTAACAGTTTTATAATTTGGTGCCAAATTCACACTAACATCATAACCACCTATGCTAATTACGAAAGCTTTATTATTATTTCACACCTTCTAAATATGTAACAAACAGAGGTGCTAATTGTCTAAAAAAACTTAAGCAATGTAACACTCACTGTGATTCTGCTGAATATATGAAAAAACAGGTGGAAACTGTTTTAACAAAATTATATAACCTACTTTCAAATTTTGGTGCCAAATTCACACCAGCATCATAAGCATTGGTGCTAATTCCGACACCTTTACCATCATGTAAATATAGGTGCTAATTGTTAATTGCCCACTTTAAATAAGTACACACCCACCAGTGTTGTAAAGAAATGTTTACACTCATCAAGCAATTTTCAAATATGTAAAAAAAACTGAAGTGCTAATTGCTTTAACAAACTTATTAACAATTAATTGTAATCTTGGTGACCACTTCATACCAGCACTACTGATTGTAAAAATTGCAAAGCTATTAACAGCTTTATAATTTTGGTGCCAATTTTACATCAACTTACAATCAGCGTTGCTAATTGGCAAACATTAACAATTACCTAGCACTACCTAAATATATAATACACTGTTCTAACAAATTTATTACCTATTTTATATCTTGGTGCTCACATTGCACCATCGATGCTGATTAAGAAATCATTACCATTAGCACCCACTAAATACGTAAAAAACAGAGATGGAAACTGTTCAATGTTATATAACCTGCTTCATAATTGTGGTGGCAATTCCATACCAGCATCATAACTATTGGTGCTAATTGTAAAACCTTTACCATTATGCAAATTGTTTTAACAAAGGTATTAATAATTTTATATTTTAATATCCAGCACACAATTAGCGGTGCTGATAGCAAAATATTTACCATCATCTAGCAACTTTCATATATGTAAGAAGGTGTTAATTGCTTTAACAAACTTAATTTTATATCTCGGTGAATACTGCACATTATAGTTGCTGATTGCAAAATCTTTACCATCACTTAGCACCCATTAAAGGTTAAAAAAATAGAAAGTGGTAATTAACGTTGTTGCTAATAGCTTTATAATTTTGGTGTCAACTTTACACAACCTCTTGATAGTGAAATTTTAATCATCATCAGCAACTCCAAGTATAAATAAAAAGGTGCAACTGTTTTAACAAAGTTATATAACATGTTTGATAATTTTGGTGCCAACTTCACACCAGCATCATAACGATTGGTGCTAATTGTGAACCTTACATTCACGCAAATAGAAGTGCTAAGTTTTTAAATAATTTTATATTTTAATGCCCACGTCGCGCTAGCACCTCAACCACTGGTGCTAATTGTGTGCAAAATCTTTACCATTATTTAGCACTCTCTAAATATGTAAAAAATAATTGTTTTAGTTAAATTATTACCAGCAATTTTGGTACGAACTTCACATCAGCACACAACCTCCATTGCTAACTGAGCAACCTCTACAATTACCTAGCAACTTTCAAAACAGCGGTGCTAATTATTTGAATGAAGTAACAATTTTACTGTTTCATAGTTAACTTTGACACCGGCATCACTGCCTATTTCTCCTCCAAATAGAAGTACCATTGGTTTTAACGAAATTATTACCAATAATTGTATATCTTGGAGCCCACTCGTAATAGTTGTGATGTACCTCGGTTTGTAGGCAAAATGGCACTCGAGGCGGCGGCGGTGCTTTACTCGGGCGCCAGTTTCCGTTTATAGTGCAGAAACACCACTACTCAGGCAGCTACAGTGAAGAAACGGAATATTCCAGTGGGTCGTTGGGAAAATTAGACTTCGTTGCGGATTAAAAGGCACAGTTTGATATCACAATTAGATTTATTCAGGATATTTGAACAGGCTACGGTTATTCTAAAAGCTCTCTATTCTAATTACAGTTACCAGGACTAACTATTTTACATACGGGATTTACGATAGTTAGCAGGGTTTAAGAAAAAGCTATTAACAATATGCACATCTACTTTAAAGCACAATTCTAAAGCACAGACTACGGCAAAGCACAAAATACAGCGGTGCGAATATCAAGCAAGGCGAGCAGGCGGTTAACTAAACGGTTACGGACTAACAGCAAGGCGGTGTACGGATACCAGGATTAGCAGAAGCAAATACCAAAAGCATACAATTATTAAGACAGGATATGTGCAGTGTACAGACTTGGCTTATTGCGCAGCATTTGACTAACAGTCGAGTTATGGAATTTAACAGGATACTCCTCGCGGTCTGGGTCTCGAGTACTGAAAAATAAGTTATGATTAGTACGGTAATAGGTCACACATATGCTTATACTGGATACAGTCGACTGCTAGCTATCTCTGGCTAGAAAGAAAGTTATGGTTAGTACAGTAAGCTTCGCTGCGTACGTATACCTTATATCTGATGTTCATACCCTCATATATAACATAGACCGGCAGCTGACTTACTTAAAAGCTGGAATAAGGAAAGATTACAGGAAGCTCCTTCGGACGGCAGTAGCGGACTGAAAGTAAAGTATGATTAATACAGTAAGCTTCGCTACGTACGTATACGCTATATCTGATGTTCGTACCCTCATATAGAGCATACACCGGCAGCTGGCTTACTCAAAGCTGAAAAGAATACAAAATTAGTGCAGAATTTAATACTTTACAATAGCCAAGTCCTCACTTACAATCTCTACCTGTATACCTTACTTACTTTTGCTTCCTTGGACACTTCTAGACGGGAACGGCGGTCGACAGCTACTGACTGTTTTCAGGTCGACAATCGGTAATATAATTATTCTGCAATATTCAGAGTAGTAGGGATGACGCCAAATGAGCAGCGCAGTGAATAAAATACATCACGGCTGGACTTTGCCGAAATTCGGGCCCAAGTGCTACTTACTTTCCGATGAGTACGTCTGGTCTCTGGCGTGGCTACCTCAGGACTGAGTTCTCTCTGCTGCGAGTCGGAATATTTTATCCGCGATGCGTGGTGGGGTAGCGCTACGTCACAGTGTGCTGTCGCTGACGTCTTGGCGCCGGGACTGACGTAGTATAGCGTCGAAATTGCTTAGCGCTCTGCGTTCACACATCTATCCTCGCTGGCGGTCTAGCTGGACTGCTGGACTGGTCACTGATTGCGGCGTGGACTCACTTGTTCACTTCGTAGCACAGATATTAGCGCGTTTTGTTTGCGCTCGTTTTAATTACTGAGTTATTTATTAATTAAATAACAGCCAGACTGGTTATCTTATTTAACTGGGTACAGGTGATAATAATGTACGGAATACAGATCATAATACTTTGTTAAGAATAGGTTTTTAATAATTAAATTCGGGAATTATATTATTTACAAATATATGGTGGTTTTCAGGTTTTTAAATGAACAATAAACTATTGGCTTTTACTTAGAACCTTGTGTAAACGGAAAGTATTGTTAATTTCTTTAAATACAGGTTACAATATAATAACAACGGTAAAATAACTTACAGGTTTTTAGGAAACAATTAAATAATTTTATGTACGGGGTGTATCGGGTAATAGATTATTGATAGCATTTAGTAACGGAAAAATCACTTCGTTACATAGTGTATTACCACAACCATTGCTGCTAATTGCTAACCCTTGTCATCATTTAACATTTTCCTGATTCGTAAAAACAGCGGTGCTGATTGTTTTAACAAAATTATCTGGTTTCATAATTTTGATCACACCATCATCATAGCCATCGGTGCAAAATGCGAAACGTTTACAATAATTCAAAACCGTCCAAATGAGGTAAAATTATTCGTTTTTAACTGAAACTTGATTCCACCAGCTGGACTGATTGGCCTAATGGGTCTCGTTTTTTCCTATAATTAGACTCTATAGATTAATGAACTAAGTTGGTAGGTAATAAAATTTTAAAATTGTTTATTTTATTAAAACAATTAGCACTTCTATTCTTGCACATATTTGGAGGGTGCTAATAGATGGTAAAGGTTTGACAATTAACATCACTGTTTGTGGCAGACTTTTTAGATTTGGTTCTAAAGCTGCTGATGATTTGTAGAACAGTTTCGGATTATCTTCGGCGCTGGATTATTCTCGTTTTGACTATCTTGTCGCAATCTTCTGTGTTCCAGAAGAAAACCACGACAATCCGGTCGAAACGCCAAGAATTCAAAATATTCGACGTGGAGGAGAATCCTAAAACTCTTCGAAAAAAACAATTAGGCAACATGCACGACTATCTACGGATTTATATTAATATTTAAATAACTTAATTAAAAATTGACGTTATTATGTAGTTTGATTTCTCGAAATCGCCCACCATCAGCTCGTTGAACCTTAAATTTTTAATGGAATATCGGTTAGGTCGGTCTATACACTCCGCTGTCAATTTAAATATGAAAAATAAAACAAGCTGATATAAGAGAATTAAATTAAAACCTAAACGAGGTTTCGACTAAAAGCTTTTACACAAACCGAATTTGTAAGATATTTTATTTTTGGAGTATGGAATTGCGAATGTCGTGGATTTCTTTACACCAGTTGCATAACTTACCATTAAAAGAGTTTTTTTAAGTACATACATGAAATTACCTATTCTTTCTTAAGAAAATTCTATGCATTGTTAAAAGATTTATTCTTGTAAAAATGGGTCATCGACTTTTTAATATAGAGAAATTTATTAATTATTAATACTATCGTTTCACTGATAAAATCAGCTAATTGTTTATAAATATATTGTTGTTAAGAAACAGCTGGAATGGAGCATTTTTTAAGGTCATGAACTTGTAAATCAGTCATTGAACAATAAAGCCGAAGGTTTCATTCTCTGGCAAAGCGTGCACGATAGCCGAGTTAAACTTGTTCTTTTTCTAGCCGCTTTGACCGTAAAGATTCCGCCATGACCGTCCTGTGAATAGCACTAATCTCCACTACAAATTACAATTAATTATTACTACTGAACCTTAACTCTTTTTGGTATTTTTACATGACCAGTAATTACTGTACTGTACGCCCAGACAATTTGAATTGAAAATGTAATTAGGTTTGCGTTAATAAATCGTTATTTACCCATTAATGCGATAAGCTGCAAAATGCCAATGGGAGATTATAATTGTCAATTTTAACTACAAAGGTATTACAACAGAAAAAGTTCTTAAAACTCTGCTTCTCCGACTTTGTTATGTGTACGTAATGCGTAAAATGTTAGGAACTAACTAAGGGGGGGCATAGCAGGGGTAGAAAAAAGCGAAAATCAACTTTGACTGAAAAATCAAAAAATTTTCTTAGCTTTTAAAATATCGCTACACCTGTACAACTATAAATTCGATTTTTTTATTTTATTTTGTTATTTTCTTTAAATGTGAAGCTAATCCATCTTTCTAATAACAGTTGTGGTTTCTTCTAGCATTTAATACTCCTATTCACGCTTTAGATTAAACTATTCAAATGTAATTGTGGGAGCAGTTAAAGTTAAGGCGTCAAAAAGTTTTCAAAATAGGGATTGTTACGTTAAACCTTCCGTCTTTTCCAGTTTTTTCAGACCACAGAGAACCCTGAAAACTATATGCTAAACGTTAGAATATAACAGATTTTCTTATGCTAAAATAACATTCATAGAAATATGAGTTTGTTTTATTTTCTTAACGAATGTCATTTCATGAAGAAATATCAAAACTCTGCTCTATTCACGTACCCCTATCTCTTTACATCTTTTGAATTCCAATTTGTCTAAAGCCATTTGGAAGCTAACTTGTATTCAAAGTAAGGATTCATTTATATTAAGGCACTTTTAAATCTAGAGCAAAACTCCCGGTGTTGATGCGGAAAAATTGTATTGAATTTAATACTTGAAATGCATAAAACAACAAATTGGCTCTAATATAAAAACTGTTAATCTAGATCAGTGGTTCCCAAACTTTATTGGCGTATCGCTCACCTTTGCAAAACGTAAAATGGTCAGCGCCCCCCTGAAAACTACCTTCAGAATTTAATAAGGGGGAGGGTGTGGAAAGTGCTGCATTCGAAAAATTTAGGGGCCTTGCCTAAATTTTTTCAAATATTCACCCAAATACTAGCTAATTTCGCAATTATATTTATTTATTTATTTTTACAGTTCTGGAGCGGGGACTGAAACACGTTTCAGTTTGATTATTTATTATTATTTTTTGAAAATCAACTGCAGATTCTTACATCAATAAATGTTGTAATGTAAAATAAACAAAAGTGTAATATTAATAATACTTAATGAGAAGGATGGGCCTGATGCGCTGCTAATAATTTATTAATATCTTAAACAAGCCTTAAACAAGTTATTACAAGCATTACGGTCATGCGTGTCTCCCAGCATTTGCTTGTTAAGACTTGTCAATGAATTGCAGAAAAAGGTTCAATAAATATAAAAATATATTTTTATTTACTTTATAAATAAAAATATGTTTAACTTTGTCTTATTTTAAAAATAGTACATTGTGTACTTACTAGGAAAAGCCTAACATTCCCGGACGACCGTGAAGGTTACTTGACAAGCCGAGACAAGCAACACAGAGTCTGAAATCGCAATCAATATTATTATAAATTAATTAATTAAGATAAAAAACATCAGACTAAAATACTAGAATAGGGTATTTTGGGGTCTGAAACTAGGCCAAGAAAGTAAACATTCTTGAACGATTTCAGAAAAAAGTTATTTTTATATATATTTTTCTTTCACCGCCCCCCATAATATTAATTAGCGCCCCCCAATATCTCCAGAGGTTGTTTTCGCCCCCCCCCCCCCCTAAACCGTTCCAGCGCCCACTAGGGGGCGTTATCGCCCACTTCGGGAACCACTGATCTAGATGGTTAAAAATTATTTAATTTTTACTCGATTATTTTTAATTAAAATGAGAAATATTCTTTTATGCTATTGAAATAGGCTATTGAATATGTAGTTGAATAAAGAACTAATTCGTTAAAGGCATTTTATTGTTTCATATGTTCAATTGTGCCCGAAAACTGATAAATCCACAAACAAATTAGTTCCTTTTACCCCTGTTTATTTCGACATAGTCAATAGCCTAAAAGGTAATATTTGATTTGACAATAAATGATAAAAGTATAAAAGGATTGCTTATGAGCTGAACAAAACATTATACTGCGATAATGAGCATTACAAGAGAAAGGGTGTTGAATTATTGTTGTATGGTTGGCAAGGAATCGAAAGTTGGTTTGTGAATCTTGGTGTTTGTATTATTATAACTATTTCTTCTATAAATATTTTTGAAGTATGATGATAATAGTTGGCAGTTGTTTAATAAACGCAGAAGATAAATGGAAATTGTTCACTCTAAGTAATTGTTATTAATAATGCTTTTTGAGTCTAAACAAATCTACAACTACATATTTCAAAACTTGTTAGATGCTTTTATCTTATTTTATTTTAACTTGAATAGTATACAATAGATTACGAAGGCGTAGAAGAGCCACAACAAAAAATTTTTTTTTTTTAATGTAAAATTCTGACTTTTATCCCAGAATTCTGACTATTATCTCAGAATTCTGACTTTTATCTCAGAATTCTGACTTTTATCTCAGAATTCTGACTTTTATCTCAGAATTCTGACTTAAAACTCAGAATTCTGACTTTTATCTCCAATTCTGACTTAAAACTCAGAATTCTGACTTTTATCTCAGAATTCTGACCTCGATTCTGACTTAAAACGCAGAGTTCTGACTTTTATCTCAGAATTCAGAAAAATAAGACAAAATATCTGCGGTATATTGTAAGCCGGAGCTATGACACTCATTCCATATATCATATGTATCTGTAAATCTACTTCTACCATGCAATGTTCTATTTTCTAATCTAAGTATTGGAGTTGGAGCCAAGCCATTTAATAAAAATTTAGAACATCGCGGTTGCTATACTGTGTTATCTGACTCATCTTCAGCCAATACTTAGAGTAGAACATAGAACGTTGTATAGTAAAAGTAGAGTTACAGATACATCTCAAAAGTATTGAATCAGTGTCATAGCTGCGGCGTACAATATAGATATTTTGTGTTCCATTTCAGAATTTTGAGGTAAAAGTCAGAATTCTGAGATTTAAGTCATAATTCTGAGATAAGAGTTAGAATTGTGAGATAAAAGTCAGAATTCTGAAATAAAAGTCAGAATTCTGACTTAATTCCCAGAATTCTGACTTTTATATAAATTTTAGATAAGTCAGAATTTTGAGATAAAAGTCATAATTCTGAGATAAAAGTCAGAATTTTATATTTAAAACAAAATTTTCTGTTGTGGCTCTTCTACGCCTTCGTAAAAATCTGCTTAGGATTCCTTAAAAAAAACATTATTTTTGCCAGCTCTGCAACGTTCTCAATCAATTGAAACTAAAATTGCATACAAATCGCCAGCGCCAGTGAATTCTGATATAAAAGTCAGAATTCTGATATGAAAGTCAGATCTCTGAGATAAAAGTCAAAATTCTGATATTTAAGTCAGAATTTTGAGATAAAAGTCAGAATTCTGGGATTTAAGTCAGAATTCTGAGATAAAAGTCAGAATTCTGATATTTAAGTCAGAATTCTGGGATTTAAGTCAGAATTGTGAGATAAAAGTCAAAATTCTGATAAAATTCAGAATTTTACATTAAAAAAAAAATTCTGTTGTGGCTCTTCTACGCCTTCGTAATAGATACAAATGCAGCATTAAATACTTTTTTTTTACTCTTTACTTAGTTAAAATCTAGGTTAAAATAAAGAGCACCTCAATTTACACAAAAATTATTTGCAATAATCATATCTCAAAAACCGATATAAAAATAAAATTGTATGCTTTATTGATCCATGTTAAAAAACATTCCATTTAAAAAAAATTGAGAAAAATTTAATTAAAAATCAAGAAACGGAAACAAATATTTTAGGCACCCAGTAAAATACTATAATAATTTATTTCAAAAATGTTTTTCAGTGAATACATTATTATCAAATAACACTGAGAAAAAAGAATTAATAATAATCATGGAGATATGGCAGCCAAAAAATGTTTGTAAATTGACAAAAAAAAACTGGAAAAATTATAACTTGGCAACGTTACATCCGATTGGTAAAATATTTTAGGGTGTAATACAGGCACCAAAAAAATACAGTGTTCCATTTAAAAAAATTATTAGAGATGAAACAAAGAAAGTTTTGTTAAAAAAGTTTTTTTTATAAAGTTAGCCGTTTTTGCACAATCTTCCGAGAGAACACTAACTAGATTATCGTGAATAGCTATTTACTATCTCGGCGGTTTATTGCAAGATTTGAAATAATTATCAAAAATGTAATTGTAGCAACATTTTTTAAATCTGTATATTTTATTTTCTTTAAAAACAGATTATTATAATATTAACAGAATGTTATTCTTCAGCATTTTTTTTTTGTTTAATATAAAATTATAGTACTTTTAGTTCAGCCATAACAACCAGAATCTTAAAAAATGATGTTTAATTCAACAAGGTCCTGGAGTATGTGTAAATCTGTAAATCTATGACTAAATCAAATTTTTAATTAAAGAGAGGTTAGATTTTTTTTTAAAGTTATTAGCCAAAACAAATTGAATAAAGTGTTATACGAAAACATCCATTGTTAATTTACATATAATTTATTCACGGTTTATGGATAATATAACAAATATAATGGTGTTTATACAGCCATTACAGCACATAAAAGTGACTAATGATAAAATACTCTTTATAGATAGTTAAGAACATAACTGTATACATACACTAGAAACCTATCTAGTGTTCTTAAAGAGTTATAATTAAATAAATTAAATTAATGAGTCTTCTTCAATTTTCTCATTATGACTTCCTCTAGACCTCGCCTGATAATGGAATTGGCCTTCCAACAATGTTTTTGCGTACAAGCGATTTACGACTTTTTAGTTTAATTAAGTTTTATTAAAAGCCGTTGTAACATTATTGTATACATGAACAGTAATATTCAAGGTTGGCAGTCCCATCTTTAGAAGGGACTTTCTACAGTAAAATAATCGATGATTAATTATTTAATGTCTAGTTAATCAGCCATTTCGGATAATATCTAAAAGATAATTTAAATAATTGGCGGTGACATGACGACCTTTTGTTTAAGGATAGAGTTTGCGCTTAGGCTTAGATAATTCCATGGTTATAAATGAAAGTCATCCGCAGACGCTAACAGGACGAGATCAACATACGCAACAGAAGGAGGACTATAAGACAAAGGTGTATGAAGATATAGCGTTATCATAGCTAGGAAAAGAGATAAAATGAACAGCGACATTTAGAACTATTAGTAATAGGAGTCGTAAGTCGTAAGAAGTGCGGGAGAATGGCAATTTTCCAGAGGTGCGTTTTGGACAAAGAGGAGCAACCCTTTTAGACTTTGGACGTGGATCCGCGAAACGCATGCCTAATGTTGAAGTAAATTTTAACTTTAATTTATTAAGATTTGTATGGTGATCCAATGAAGTAATATTAGATATAATATAAGATTTTTTAAAAACACAAACGAAACGAAAGAAAAAAAATATCATTGAACCTGTCTCTCTTTCCCTCTTGGATGTGGCGCCCTTAAAACGACCTACGTTCCTTGCAAAATCACATTTTCACACTTCGTTAAGGCATCTGTCTAACTTAGGACGTGGTTAATGCACTAAAATCCTTCATTGTACGTGCCTCTTACAATATAACCTAATTAGAGTGCACATCGTGTATAAAGTACGCATCCAGTTGTTGCATGTACGTCGATGACAAAGCTGTAGCTAAATTGTCGATACCTCCTTTAATTCAAACTGGCATTTACCTAATCGGCTATAGAGAAAGTATTTGTAAGTAAGATAAACTGAATTATCAGGAAATTTCTCTGTTGTTTTAGAAATAATAGTAGAAACTAATGATGAGCACTGATCACGAATAGATAGCCTTGATTGAGAACTGATGCAATTGTTCTCTAGAAATTGGATATACAGGATCTGCGTTATTCTATCAATAGTTTATGGGTAAAAAATGTTTAGAAGGACCAAATTAGTCAGTAAATAAGGTAATAAAATTTATATTAATTTCCTTATTGTGTACGTATCACCATAAACACACGTTGTCGTTTATTACAGGATATAGTAAATTCCAAATCTCAAAGTTAGAAGCAAAATTTGAAAGTAATTGTGTTAGGAATAATTTGCTTTCCTAAAATTATACCAAATAAAAAGGGCATCAGTTTGTTTAGAGATGTGGTAGGTTTGGTTTTTTGGTTTACCAATAAAAAAGTTGCTAGGAAACGTGGTAATTGCGGAAATATCTGTATATGGTAACGAATATAATAATAAAAGTACAACACCAAACTATCGATGATTGTTATGCTAGCTTTTCGCAATAGGGTTCTTCCTCTAGCTAGCAGATACAGGGTGATTTCACTTTAAATACCTACAGAAACTGCAGGAATAGCTTCTTTACCAAAAAATAAGTAGAGTTTGCTCTAAAAACTATTTCCTGGGGGACACGCTCTTTGATATACAGGGTGTTAAAGTTTACAAAAAAAATTATATTTTGTCATATCTTCATAATGCGCTGATGGAATTGAATGAAATTTACTACAGGGTATTTACTTAGTTAGACCACGAGGTTAATATTTCATCAAATTAAAGGCTAATTTTTTTTAGAAAAATTCAATAGCATGTAAAAACAAGCCCAAATATCAATTATGTGAAGTTAGCACCAATTTTTTTAAAAATTGAGTAAATCTTTAGAGGTCTGAGTAGAAAAAGCACAGTTCTAGAGTTCCTGGCCGAAAAGAACAATAGTTCTGCAAAAATAAGGCCAGAAATTGAAAAAATGAAATAAGGGTGCTAACTTCACGCAGCACCACTTTTTTGTCAAAAATGAGTTCTGATGGCATTTTTCGGTAGAGAAAAAAAAGTTCTGAAGTTCCTGACCATTTTTAGCAATAGTTCTATCGATTTGTTGAAGTTATTAAAAAATAAAAATTTGGCAGACATAAACAATTTTTATAAATATTGACTTTCATTACGTTTTCAGCGGAGTTCTGAGTAGCATCCGAAGAGTTCTGACATACGGCGAAAGAAAAAATCGAGGAGAAAATGGTCTATCGCAAAAATTGCGATTATTGCAAAGTTCGAAAAATCGACATTTTATTAGAAAGAAAATACAAAACAGTTTTGACGAGTTCTGATCGAAGTTCTGAATAACACCGAAGAGTTCTGACACATCTGACGAATGGCGAAATAAAAAATTGTCTATCGCAAAAAATGCGATTTTTATTGCAAATTTTTTTATTGTCAAAATTGGCATCATTTTGCCGAGAAAGAACGTAAGTAATTTTTCCTGAAAAATGTTTCTCCATGTAGGCCTTGGCTCAAAGTTATACAAATTAAAATATTCGAATGATTTCCTGGACAAAGGAAATTTCTAGGATTTCAAAACGTAATTTGAACACATCTAAAAATATATAATATTATTTGTTGTTAAGTTTACTGTGCTTTTTTCCTTCTTAATAAATTTTAATAGTAACTCTAGGCCTAGTGGAAAGACCAAAGTTTGACATGGAAAATTAAGCAAAAATGTTTTGTAGCAAATAATACTCTGTAGTTGTCAGAAATACTTTAATCATATTCGTATTGGGATAATAAAACCATTGGCGAAGTTTGTTTTGCTGATTACCCTTCCACCAGACTTTAACAACGGACTTGAGCCCTGTCGAAAGGTCAAAGTTGAAACGGAAAAATTATACAAAAAAGCTCTGTGGCAAAAGCAAACGCTGTAATTGGTTTTGTTTTATCAATTGAAACATGTTTAAACTATTTCTTAGCCACAAAACATTTTTGGGACATTTTTTCATTAATACAGTCCACATTAATTATTTAAATTATTTCCTGTGCACTTGCGCACATGCTCAAAAATTCCATTAACGCTATCAAGAATACTTCTGTAAAGCTTTATGTGCTACGAGTACAGCAAAAGAGTAAATCGCGTAAGGGATTAAAAAAAGCATGTCAGTTTGAAAAAGTGTAATGTTTGCCGCACGAAATCAAAATGGAGCTTCCCGAGTTGCATACAGGATTTCTCGGAATACAAAAAATATAAACTGCAATAACAATCGCATGTTCTGGGATTGACATTTTTTTTTCTCCCAATGGTCAGTCTTATTCAGATCCAGGAAAATGTCGATTTTTCGAACTTAAAACTTAAAAATATCATTTTTTACAATAGACAATTTCTTCTCTTGCCACTAGTCAGAACTCTTCGGGTGCTATTCAGAACTCCGATCAGAACTCTTTTGAATTTTTTTTCTAATAAAATGTCGAATTTTTGCGATAGACAATTTTTTCTTTCGCCGTTCATCAGAAGTCTCTGGGTGCTACTCAGAACTCCGGTCAAAACGTAAAGAAAGTCAATATTTATAAAAATTGGTTATTTCTGCCAAATTTTAATTTTTTAATAACTTCAACAAATCGATAGAACTATTGCTAAAAATGGTCAGGAACTCTTTTTCTCTACCGAAAAATGTCATCAGAACTCATTATTGACAAAAAAGAGGTGCTGCGTGAAGTTAGCACCCTTATTTAATTTTTTTCGATTTCTGGCCTTATTTTTGCAGAACTATTGTTTTTTCGGCCAGGAACTCTAGAACTATGCTTTTTCTACTCTGAACTCTAAAGACTTACCCAATTTTCCAAAAAAGTGGTGCTAACTTCACAGAGGTCCAAAAATTCCGTAAACGGCTGCTACTATAAAAAACACCAAGGAACATTTTTTATTCATTTATCGTAACGGTACCTAAGAACATCTACTACAAAAAACTGTCAGTGGCGTATTTTTCTCTTGCGAAAATGGGGCGGCACCTTCAGTAGCTCGCCACTGGCTAAAGCCACGAGGTTAATATTACGTTCAATAAAAAGTCCAATTAAGTGAATGCGCTGTAGTAAATTTCATTTAATTCCGTCAGCGCATTATGAAGATATGATAGAAAATATATACTTTTTTGTAAACTTCAACACCCTGTATCTCAAAAAGCGCGCCCCCCAGGAAAAAAAATTTATAGAGCAAACTCTACTTATTTTTTGGTAATGAATCTATTCTTGCAGTTTCTGGATTTAAAGCGACAAAAATTTAATATGAACGCGCTATCCATTCTTGAGTTATCGTGTTTACGAGAAATGGACGAACATTGTTCAAAATTCGATAACTAAACAACGGTGTATAGTTATTTGTGTAACTAGAGTAGAAAGTGTATATTTGTTGAATGAGACATGAAGTTTGCAGCACGAGCGAAGCGAGAGCTGCAATCATGCTGAGTGCAACAAATACACTTTTTGTAAGTGTTGCACACAACATTTTTTCTACGATCGAATTAAATTGATTTTTTTTTTATTTTAAGAACAGAATATTACATCAACACAAAATATTCAAATATCAAACGTCAAACTGACAACTAGAGAAATTGTCACTGTCAAACGCCATCCATAAATAACTACGAGTTTCAATAAACTTTCGTTGCCCAGTAACAAAAGTAACTTACTTTTTGCACTAGTGTAAAAAGTAAAACTTTTGCACTATAAATAGTGCACAAAGTTAATTCTTTTTGCACTATCGTAAAAAAAAGTTTTTGCTCTACATTCGATTTTAACAATGTTAGAAATCCGCTGGCAAATGGTATATGGATATATGTAATATACTCTTGAAGAATATAATAAACAAATAGCGATAAAAAATATGTTTCTTAAATTACTGTGTGACTAATATAATTTGAATAACAAATAAATCAATCACTGAATAAATTTGATTGTTGTGGGTGCTTCCTTATATGAATTTAACATTTTTATTTACCTAATTCTATTATGGATGGACTTGTGTAATTGGACTCATTTGACCTTAAGATATACATAATTACAAAACGATAGCGAGTCTAAATTTAATTTTGTTTCCACAATGTAGTTTAATTAGTCTTATCGAACAAAGCTGCAGATAAAATCCGATATTTGATAGGTTATACCGCAAACGGATTTAAGTTTGATAATATATTATGCATACGTATTTTTTTATGAACATTTTGAACGGTGGTTCATTAACACAATTTTTTATTTTCATTGCAAATGTGCAATGATATAGTTCAATGTACTCAGTATTAGACTAAGGGTTGTTTTGATAGATTCTACTTATCTTAAAGGGGTAGTGTATACTGCGAACTATCCTGTTACCAATGTTACCATGTTCTTACGCACATCAAGAGTTGTAAAGTCAGTTGACAAGCCCGTCCTATCTCTGAAGAAAATTTCTAGAAGCACCTCATGTCGAGGTTTTCCTAAATCAGCAAGGTTACTTCAGTCTGATCGAGCATTGATGGATGATGATGATAAATCAACAACTTGGTTTTTTACCTTAGCCTTCTATGAACTCGCATCTAATGAGTCATTCGGTTTAAGCGTGATATTGCCAACATGTAACATGTATCCAACCAATTGTGTATATTTCAATCGCTGCTGTAAGTATTTAAAATTGAAATAATTTCTTTACCCCAACAAATGAATTCATGTCTTAAGTTTGATGAAAATATAGGGGATGGGGACCTAAAGAACGTTCATCAAATAGAAATAAAGCAGAACAATGATTTTTAATTATTAATCAACCGAAAAATGAAGCACCAGGGAAAATTATATGTGAAGATAACATCATGCAGATCAAAAAATAAATATTTCGCTTCAAAAAAATTACATAAAACATAGAATAATGGTTTAGGTGTTTATTTTGAAGTTTTAAAGGATTATCAAATACGAAATAATTACGCCACAAAACGATAAGGCAGCAAACATAATTAAATAAAAAATAAACCATGCCACATCTTGCATTGTGAGGCTACACTGATAAGCATTACGTTATATTAACTTGTTATCTACATCGACTTTGTTTTTAGTTACAATACAATTCACTTCCCGTATCGCGTTTCCTATTCTGTGCTTCCCACATTATTAAGTCATAATAATAATTGTGCCTCCACCCACACGATATGGTTCCATTTATTTCTCTCTCTCGTCAATAAAAGTATATATATCAATTTATCGCGATTATATCGAGAAATTGTGAGAAATATATAGGGTATTAATGTTTATGGCAGAGTATTAATTGTTTATGGCGGAAAAATAAATAAATGAATCATAAAATTTAAATGCTAAGAAACGTTAAAAAAAACAAAAAAAATTATGTTGAAAAGTTGATGCATAATATTATTAACACTACGTTATTATTGCCTCAAATTTTATCTTTTATTATTTGCTGCATTGTTTTAGATGAGCTGAAAAATATTTCGAAAAATAATAAAAATTGACGTTTTAAAAAAACTTGTACAAGCGAGGAAAAATGCATTCGCAAAATATTTTGTTATTACACTTAATACGTATAAAATTTAAATAAAATATAAATATAATAATTTGTTTAATGATAAGAAAGATTCCGTTCCACGAAGAAAATGTAACCTTATCATAATTTTGTGACTAAAAATAGTTATTTAATAATAATGAAATTGGTAAACAAACGTCTGACAAATCATAACTGTGGTTATTACAGGTGCTTGTCATATACCGTAACGGTAACATTATTAAAATAATTTCGTACCTAATTTTATTTTCATTACATAGTTGTGAGAGCAGAACAGTTAGATTGTTTGTGATAGGTTTGATAATGATGAATGATTACGGGTGTGAACCCATTAATAGCTATTCATTGCTAGATCCAGGCAAAACGCACTGGCATCTTTAATTGGCCGTGGCATGTTTTTATTTATACAAGGTTGCCTCGAAAAATATTTTTACTGTTTTTTAATGTTTGGTCTTAGATATTTCATCCCACATACCTACATATTAGCCATACAGAGCCCTTATCTTAGTCACTCCAGTGTTTAAAAAAATGTAAGCTTTCCATTATAAATACAAAACAATATACATACTAGGATTAGTTTAATTCAAAAAATGACGAAATGCGAAAAACTCAATTTTCCTCAAAAATTGGAGAAAAATGTGAGTTTGTTCTATTGATATGTCACAATGGTGCATCGGACGGGAATTGTATCAGTCCGACTGATTAAAAACCTGACCATTGACCAATTCTAAATGTTCATAGTCACTGTGATCCAGAAATTAACCGGAAGTGGCTTTTTTGAAATTTTGCCAACGCATGTGTCATTCAAGAATTATTCTTGGCTGATCACTACTATTATCACAAATAAATTCCAACAAATGGCAAGGGAAAAAATACAATCCCTATTTTCAAAATATATTCTGATTTTATTGTTTAGAATGCTTAAATAGTTACTAAAAAATGTCAAAATGAAATTCTCGACCTCCGAGGTCAGGGCTTGTTTATAATATTAATCTAGTGTGAGAATAAAATCGCGTACCTATGTCATTTGTTTCAATATTTGACATCGAGTTGCAGGATTATGACACCAATAAACATTAAAATAAAAATACACGAAAACACCGAGTACCTAAATCAATGCACGTTTTACCATTTAAGTTGATATTATCCAGAGATGATCAAATTACCAAGTAAACCTATGCAGCCATTTACTCCTAAATTGTTGCCACATTATTGAAATTGATTTAAATTTAATTAAACTGTTTCGATAATGTAGACCTTGACATAGTCGAGGTATTAGTAGAACTTTTGGAGAAAATAATATTCACTTATCAGGGAATTAATTAGGTATAAATTTTAGCCAACCCAAAAGATAATTTTGTAGTAACCGAAAAATCACGGACTTACGAAGTTTGCTGTGAATAATGCAATTTGGTTTAGACAAACATGAATATCAATTTTTTATAGTTACGGGGACCATATACACAACAAGTGGATGCTTTAGAAGCTTAAGACATGATTATTATTATTATTGCAAAGAAAGGAAATTATATAAAAATATATTTTTAATAATGGATGTTTCTCTATATTTTATTTCCTATACAGGGTGTTTCCTGAGCTATACACCTAGGGGGGAGTAGAGAACCCCGAGGCGGTATCAGTACGACCCTTATTGTCCCCTAATGCCCTTCACTTCTGATATACGGCATGTTTTCTATTTACTGGCAAAATTTCGATCGGCCATATTTGTTTAATGGCTTTATCGAATTGTGGTCAAAATTTTTTTTTGTCGGGGAAGTTAACTAAAAACATCACCCTTGTAACGAAATGATTTTTCCAATCAAGGAATGTTCATTTTTGCTTTAAATATTGCCGTCACTTGGGTACACTCTGCCGCTGTTTTAGTAAGTAAGTCCTGTTCTAGTTAAGTTATTAATGAGTTGTTAAAAAGTCCACTGGTAAACGAGCAGTCAAGTAATTAATTGATTAATTTTCGACAATCCCCGTATAAATAAAATTCGAGAATTATTATAAATCGGAAATAAAAATCATTCGTTACTAAAAATATTAATCCGTGTCCGTTTTAATCCGTTTCTTTTTGCAATATAGTATAGAAATTGCAAGTAACTCATTTCCGGTTATTGACGTTCCGAATTGATGCGCCTAATTGCATAATCCGCTGGACCTCTGCAATTAACGCCGGATTGTGCATCCGAATCCTTCGTTTCAAGTCGGTGACCGCCCCTCGATCACGCCACCTAGATACGTCATAAAGGTTACAAAAGGGAGAGGAGCGCTCACTTCGTTGTCATTCCGAGAAAGTCCGCCGCAGTCCAGGTTCATTCCGAGATAGTCCGCAAAAACTGATTCCGAGAAAACCGCCAGCAGTTGCAGATCAATCCGAAACCGACAACATTTCCATACCGTCGAGTTTTAATAGTAAATTTATTTGAATATTATATTGGTAAGAACACACCGTAGACCGCTGCAAGTTGCAGGTACTGCCTTCAGTTAAGTATAGATATTCAAAGGTCTTTTTGTCCGTAAGTATCGTTGTATTATACTACCCAATCAAACCAGAGCTAATTAGTAATACCTCCGTTGGTCTTTTGTTTGCTAATATATGCATCGGCTGCTGAGATCTGTTCGCTAGGGCCATCTTAAAAGCCTCCATGCATAATAGGTTATCGGAAAACCTACGTTAAGCCAAATAGTCATTATATGCATCAACTGGTTAGATCTGTTCGCTAGGGCCATCCATAAAGTTGATCTGGATAGAGTTGACTCGGAAAACTTACGTTAATCAACCTAATCATTAACAAATAGCTCTACGTTTGTGGCAGTAGTTTGCCGTGTGTTTAAATATTCCGTATAGACTACAATATCTATAGCTGACCGATTGCCCGCCGTGCATAATACATCCTAGTGGAAACGTCCGTTTGCTTGTCGTACACAGTAATTTATTAATCCAACGTATCCGATAATTCCGTCGTAAAATCGCGTAAAGACTCTTGATTGCCAGCTTGACTTGTTTTTAATCGTTTTAAACAGTTTTATTCATACTCGACTGTACAGTCGTGGAGGTGGTAGAGTTAATTAATTTGTTTCTAATTATTGCTGAATAAATACGTTATTTTAAAGAGGTAAAATTCACGAGTTATTATTTCTGTCATTTATTTCTGATTAACCCGTTTGAGCAGTATGGTCGAAGTTCATTAGATAGACCTCCAGCTTCCGACCTCTGGCTATTCCGTATCTCCGCTGTTTCGCTATTCAGGGTTGTTCTCCCAATTAGGAGAGCCAAAATGTGTAGTTCTTTGCACTTAAAAATTAAAGGACTGGCGCCCGAGTTTTCCGTTTAAAAAGTATACGTAAGTATAGAGAAAGAACCGTTATAAGTAGGCACCATTAGATGGTATATGGACTTTTCAATGGCGACTTTAAAAGTACCCTAATAGTGTAGCTAAACCACATATTTAGTATTTTTGGAACATATTTAATGATGAGAATTGGCAGCTAAGTTTCACGATAAATCCATTTTAGAAATAATTATGTATCCTCTTGCAACGAAAACATCAGGAATATACATAGGCGACTTTAATAGTATGTAAAAATATTTTATTTTACTGTCCATTGTAATATCAGAGCCAGATTCTTTTTCAAAATTTCTGCAGTATTTTTTATTTTTACAAGCAAAAAAATTAAAAAACAAATGATTTTTATTAGAATAAGTACACAATATTAGTAAATATACAAAAGTAAAATAACGCATCTAAAATTAAGTTATTTATTTTGTATAATACTAGTACAAAATCCATTTGTTTTTTAATCTTTTTTGTTTGTAAAAATTAAAAAATACTGCAGAAATTTTTGAAAAGAATCCGGCTCTGATATTTAATGAATAATTTTAAGTTAAATTTTTACAATAAAAACAGTAAAGACAGTAAAATCAAATATTTTTACATACTATTAAAGCTCGTATTAAAGTATACCTATTGCTGATGTTTTTGTTGCAGGAGGTAATTATTTTTAAAATGGATTTATCGTGAAACTTACCTGCCAATTCTTGAACCATTAAATATGTGCCAAAAAAACTAAATACGTGATTTAGATACAATATTAGGGTACTTTTAAAGTTGCCATTGAAAATTGCCAAAAACCATATACAGGGTGATGTTTTGGTAACTAACCCGACCAAAAAATTTTTGACAACGGCCCTGTTATTTTTTTTTTTTGTTTACTGAATGATGTCTCTCATTTATTAGTGAAGCGTATCTGCCAAATTTGGTTCAATTCAGTGAAGCCATTAAAAAAATATGACCGATCGAAATCAAAGAATAGAAAACATGCTGTATATCAGAAACGAAGGGCAATAGGGGTTAAAATAGGGGTTGTTCTGAAATCACCTCGAGGTTATCTACTTTCCACTAGCGTATGGCCAGTCACTTAGGAAACACCCTGTATAGCTAAAATTCGTCAGCAGGAAAAAAGCATATTAAAAGTAATGTGCGGGCTAGATTTGCAATAAAATTGTGGTTAGGTAAAATATACAGGATGTCGCATTTCAAACGAAACATTTGCATTAACTCATAGAAAATAGTTACAAGAAATTGCGGTAACAAGACAACTTTCATTACAAAGAGATATATTTTGACAAATAATGAATATTGCAGTACTTAGACACAAACGTTTGATTGTTGCAGAATTGACGCATTTAAGTGCATCAACTGGCTTTATAATATACCAATAATACATAAAAAAAATCAAATAAGTAGTTATTTTTATTTGAAATTAAAAATGGTCGTTCTGGCAGGTTAGAGGGGCAGAAATAACCATTAACTACGTTACGTAAAAATGCCCTCCTCGCAATAAAAATTAATTGCTTTCTGTAATTTTCCCCTGAAATCGTTTTTCAGGGATAGAGGTTTTCTGTTTGAAATACGACACCCGTATATGTACTAATATCAGATTTATACAGAATTATAATTTTGCAATGCTGTATTGTTACTACATAACCTACTAACAGGATAAATGACTAAATTGTAGAAAATTATTGATGAGTTATAAATATATAAATTACTTAATAATAGTTTTGCAATGCAATTATTTTTAATTGGAAACGAATTACCTAGGTAGTAGTTAATATTCATAACTACTTTGTTTTTATAGAAATCAGCATTAACGAACGTTTGTCTTGTGTTTATATTTCAATTTTTGCTGCAAAAATTTGTATATCATCAATTAACTAATAAGTATAACAGTTAAGTTAAATGTGCGCGCTTTTCTTTACTTCACTTGGACATATTTTATGTTGCGAATTTGATTTATCCTTTACATAATTTTATATAAGGGGAAAGATTTATATAACATGCAATAGTCTAGTCATTCATACACAATATATTTTACACGAAATTTCAATTTAATCAGAAATATTATGTACCTCATTAGATCGGTAACTAAACTTATAACAGTCTCTCAAAATATTTCTATTTTTATATGAATTATTTAAAAAAGTACTACTTGAAATCCCACACTGCCAACCGCACATACAATATCTATGTTGTCCAGTTTTCAGGAGTAACGTCACATCGCTCACAAAAAATGAAAAATTGTTTATTTCACGGGATAAAGATGACCCATTTCAGGCATCCGCTTTAATACTGTTGTTCATTGTACTGTACAACTCAACGAAAAAAATGATAATTAATATCAAATTCCCCCGCTAAGCTGTACCACATCAGCCAGGAAGCTTTGTGAATAAAATATTTCATACTGACATGCCGAATAAATAACATATGAAAATACACACCTACTGACAAAAACATTTGCTCGTTTTTACCATTTTTTAAATCTCAATACGTCAATAGATCAAAAGGTACGAATTTCAAATCAGATTTAACAGACGATCTCTATATAATCAAGTATAATTAATTAAATAAATTTTTTTTTCCAAATAACTGCTGCTATAAAAACTGTTCCGACCTACCTTTCAATGATAAAAAATTAATATATAAGCATGTAAATTTCTAAAACTCTAATATGAGCCATAGAAACCAGTTTATTTACATTTATAATAAGGTCAACTGTTGAATAAACAATTTTTACCTCTTCAACGCCGAGTTCCTAAAATATTGATTCAACTGATACCCAGCAAACAATCTATATATATGTCGTCATAATTATTTAACGAAGTCAAACAAGTATAAGCCCAATAAGGCCTAAAGGCTGCCTCACACGCAAATCGGACAAGTTGGCGTGTACGAATCGCCAGGACTGATGACTTCGCTGTTTGCTTAATATTCAACTGATGACTAAATAATGATGGCGGAAGTCGACAATTAGGTTGGGACGTGTAGAGGGTTTGAATTAAAAATTGACAGTTCTTTTGATTCAACCTGGATTGTCAAGCCAAGTTGGCCGACTTGCCCGTGCGTGTTAGCGTCCTTTAAACAGAAGTATTTATAAAATTTCGCTATAAAAAAACTAATGCCCAAATCAAAACAACATTGTTTAAAGGATAAAATAAAACTCCATACAATTAGCTAACCAATTTTTTTTCGTCTTCAACTAGTTATTTGTATACATGATGAAATAAAAAAAAGGGTGCAAGGGTAACGTAGTACCAGTTTCAACTTAAAAATGGTCATAATAATCGAGTAATATGGACACAACGACAATTTTGGTAATAATTTGGATAATAATGTTTTTTTACTGAATTATCTTAACGAGTCATCAATTAAAATAATTAAAATTGATAAGTTTATTATTTATAAAAAAAAGTTAAAATAATATCTATAATATTAAACATTATTAATCAATACCTCGATCAATACTATATCGTCATCGTTATCGATTGTTTCTGTTTCCTCTTTAAGACACACATGACACGCTTGTAGTGCCATAAACAGCAGGGATTTAAATATACTGCTGGTCAATTGAAACGTACCAAGCGAATTTTTAGGTTTAATTTATAGTCAAATATTTTGAGAACGGATAAAGATATTGATGCGCGGTTTTTAGGATTTAAGAGATAATTTATTTGTGAAAACGTGGGTTTGGCCCAATTTTTTTAGTTTCAATCATGGTACTGTCTACAGAGTGTGAAAGAGAAGCAGGTTTTCTTAACCAAACTTTATGTATTCCGAGAATCCACAATTTTTTTTTTATATTTTTTTGATGCCCAAGTCACTGGTTTATGGGGAAAAAACTAATTTCTCAATTTTTTTATATCTCTCTTATTTTAAGAGATACCGTTTTTTTTTTCAAAAAATTGTAATTTGTCCTTTGTGGCATTAGGCCTTATTGTGTATTGCAAAAACCGACCGTTGTAGGTGATTATAATACCTCATTTTAGGTACATTTTTTGTACTTTTATTTCATGGTTTCAGTGACATAAACAAACAGGTTGGTGAACTTTTTTAAGTAAGTAATAATATTTAATGGTATTTTTTTAATGGAATAAAATGAAATTATTTTAGTTTATGTCCACCATTGGTTTAAGTGGCTTATAACCTCGAAACAAGTTTTTCATTTTTTCAAAAAATTGCTCATGGCCGTGTATATTTTTTGTGCATTGGAAGCCTGCATTTTACAACAAAACGTTGCGTCAGAGAATAATAATTATTTGTCTCTAGGCCATGGCAACAATGCAATATATCTTAAAACTAAATCAATCGTCAATTGTTTCCTAAATGTGATTTCTATTAAAAAGACAGAAAACATTCAATTTTTCGTGTTTTGTATTTATTAATTATTTTTTTAAATATCTACAGGTAAAGTCCTTTACAATAATACCACACATGATTGTTATAAAAAAAAAGATTTGACGTCACAATTGTTCGCGTAAATTTGTTTTTTATGGACTTTCAAAAATGTGTGTCAAATTCCATCTCAATATCTTTAACTGTTCTAGAGATAATTGACAGACACAGACAGACAGACAGACAGACAGACATGCGGACAGACTGACAGACAGACAACGATGTCTCATCATTAGGGTTCTATTTTTTACATATTAATGTAAAGATTCCTTAAAACGTTCACCAACCCGTGAACGTATAGCGATTTTAGGTATGCCACTGAAACCATGAAATAAAAGTACAAAAATGTACTTAAAATGAGATATTATAATCACCAACAACGATCGATTTATGCAGAACACAATAAGGCCTAATGCCAAAAAAGAAGAAAAATTACAGGTTTTTGAAGAAAAAAAACCGGTATTTCTTAAAATAAGAGAGATATCAAAAAGTTTAGAAATTTGTTTTCCCCATAAACCAGTGAAAAAAATATAAAAAATGTTTATGGATATTCGGAATAGTACATAAAGTTTGGTTAAGAAAACTTGCTTCTCTTTCATACCCTGTAGACAGTACCATGATTGAAACTAAAAAAATTGGGCCAAACCCACGTTTTCACAAATAAATTATCTCTTAAATCCTGAAAACCGCGCATCGATATCTTTATTTGTTCTCAAAATATTTGACTATAAATTCAATCTAAAAATTCGCGTGGCACGTTTCAATTGGCCAGCAGATTTGTAAAAATTGGCGTCAAAAATATATCACCACGCCAATTTCTAATGAAAATAAACAAAATTTCGTACACTAAAGGATTTGGGGTACGCTGAAATTAGTGTTACTCCCTAAATTTTGTTTTCAAAATGGCAGCTTCAAAATTTCGGTCATAATAAGGAAAAAAAGGTGAATAATTCAATAGAAAGTTAGAAATTCAGTAAAAATGATTTCCAATTTGTATTAAAATGTTGTGTTTGGACGTACAGTACAGGGTTGCCCATTTTCGAGCTTCATCATTGAGATCTCGGAAACCGTAAAGCCGTGTATCGACCAAAATTAGGCGTTCGCGAGCTATTCGCTAGTAGCTAGCGAGCAGCTCGCGACCTCTTTGTCTACATCAAAAAAAAGTATTTTGTTTGAGAGCAGCCCGACGATTTTTTTGCACGTTCGTCAAAAGTTCGTGTCTTTCTTGAAGTGTGTATCAAAATTGCACCAAATATGGTGGAACAAATTTACTAAATGACATTTAAATTGTTGTTGTTCAATTCACTATTTCCTCTTTTGACCAGCCCATCTTAACAAAATTTGCCTCAAAATAAACATAAACAAGTCGTGGCAATTTTCGCCGCGTCCAGATTGGCTAGAAATTCGACATATGTTCGCTAACAAACTCTTTGATGTACCGCTTCAACACCGAACCCGATACGAGTTTGCGAGCTGCTCTGGAACTACTACCGAACTCACGTCCACACTGAGTTCACGAGCTATTCGAGAACAGTTCTAGAACAGCTTGGGAACTTGGTCTGTACATGGCTTAAGAGATACAGGGCCGGTTAAATTATGGCAAAGTTTCTCAATTTGATACTTATCAAAATGCTGTGTTGCACTTTCGAAAATTCCGAATACTTTCGTCAATATTCGGAAAAATCCGAAGTTTCATAACATCTTTCTTTCTTATTTTTTCTGACGTTATTTGAAAATAAATTTTAAAACGAATAATACTTCATCGTTGCCACTTTTTATCCTCTACAAGATGGCGCTGTCAAATTTGAAATCCGATGTTTCGTTCTCCGGAAACAACAACTTAATTTTTTTTTAAATATGGATCTGGATTTTGTATTTTATTTTTTGTTCCCTTTGGACTCCCTAAAATCTATGATCCATCATAAATTTTGATTTGCAAACGTTTCGATGACAAAAACTGACATTTTCTGTATTTTTTAAAAATATTTAATACGACACTATTTTTAAAACAAATTATTTTTTCAACATTCTTAATTTATTAGTTAGGTAAAAAATAAATATCTGAATTTATGATACTGATGAAAAGCATCGAAACGTTTGAAAATCAAAATTTGTGATGGGTCATAGCTTCTGGGGAGTTTAAAGGTAACAAAAAATAAAATAAAAATCCAGGTCCGTATTTAAAAAAAAAAATAAGTTGATGATGGTTTCTGGAAGACGAAAAGTGTTATTTATTTTAAAATTTGTAACGTCACAGAAAAATAAAAAATATTTTATTAAATTTCGGTTTTTCCGGATATTTCCGAAAGTAATCGGAATTTTCCGATGTCAATTTTCGATTCGAAGTCCAAGTGGTGACAAAAATTTTGAAACATACTTTTTTGAGATTTTTGAGTCCATAGTTGTATTTAAAACTTTTGCTTCGAAATTATTACCATCGAAAAGTATGTACTTCAACCTTCATTGTGATTCTTTCAACTTTTGAATATTCTACAGAATCCTATAGGTTATATATTGTTTGTAGTTTATTTATATTTATAAGTTATAATTAGCAAAAAATTGCAAAATTGGGATGGCAAAAAAAATTAAAAACTCTCTTTTATGCTATTAAATTCAATAGATGTTAGCTTCCTGTTGTGAATAAATATATAAAGTAATTTATTTTCCGAGAAATTTTTTTCTTGAGACATTTTACTTAGATATAAAGTGTAAATTTAAGAATACTACTAATCCAAAAGCACAGATCCTAAGGAATCCCAAATTTAATTGATAAAATGCCTTTATTAAAAAAAGAAAGATTCTATTTCATAAAATTAATTTCCATGATCCTGAAATAGACCATTCGATTATTACAATCGTGACGATGTTTTAAAACTACACCTCGTATTTTAAATGGCGACAACTAATATAATATACGCGTTGGTGGATATTGAGAATTAAATAACACATTTGGTTCCAATAAATATATCTGTAAGTAAATGCTCTGATCTCAGCGCGGATAATAAAACTATTTTGACAAAGATTGCTCAAAATAGTTTAGTCAATAAAATGATTGCCAATATTGCACCGATGACAGCTCTTAAATGCATCTAAACTATTTTATGTTCTAGAAATGATAAATAGCAGTTATCATAAAAATTCTAATAGTTGTCGAGATTAATATTTTAAGAAACTTGGTTCCGGAAATGCTCAAATATGAAACTTAGGATAATTCATAGTTCATACATGATTTGTGATATCCGGCTAAAAACACAAAGGATGTTATTACAAGATTGGAAGTACTCTGTTTAATTATGGTGCATTACATCAATATCGACATTGGCGTTTAGTTATAGGATTATATAAGTTGGGTAAGTTTTTAGAGAAAAAACTTAATTTTTAAAAAGTTTTTTATTTACTTAATTCTTCAGATGAACGTTAATGGTCCTGAGGAAAATGTCTTCCGGCTATTAACAAAAGCCAAACATTCCTTACTAAAAGCGATTGCTATAAAATTTTACATCTTTGATAAACGATCCGAATAGTAGGTAACGAAGATATTATAAATATTTTTTTCATATAACAAAGTGGTGTTGTTTACATCAGAATTTTTAAAGTAAAAATAAGCAACATCTTCGGATGATGCTACCTTGGTTGCAGGAAAGCGCATTATGGCTGCCTATTATTTTTATTTGTAGAAATTACTTCAATTACTTTATCCAGTGTTAGTCTCAATATCCTTAGCTTTTACTTAGTTTTTGATTTTTTTAAAAGTAACTGGGTTCTCCTTCTAGATATCAATTACTTGCAATTCAAATCTTACCATGATCTGATTTTCGTGAGTTATCGTACTTAGAAACACGATGGACGTATATTTTGAAAGTTGTTTTGATTTCGATTATTAACACTATGGTGAAAAAAATTTGTTTTGCAGCTGATGCCAATTTTTGGTCACCCAGAAAAAACAGATATTTTTCTTTGATGATAGTTTAAACTATATCTGATGGAAAGGAATACAGGAAATCTTCTGTATAAATTGGACCATCAAGATTTTTTAGAAATTTTGATGCATATATATCGTCATCTTGCCAAAGGAATGAGCTTTCAGTAGATTAAACCTACGTTAAAATTTGCTTAGATCCACCAGAAATATAATTTAGGACATTTCGAAAATCTTTAAAAATCTAAATGGATCATCTCGTATATTCCCAAATGTATAAATTCATTATTATTATTTGGTTTATACAAAATTATCCTTAAATTGGGGTGAATGAAGACCTGTAGAAAGCGCGAAACAAATGTAAAACATTCAAACACATTAGCTGGAAATTCAAACGAATTACAAAGCAATTTGAACAAACTTACAATTTAATGTGGAATCCAATTAAAACATTAAATCATAAAATAATCCATTAAACACCAATTAGTAAGTAGCACATGACACATTAACTAAAAACAAAATCACTGAGAATACCGCACGAGCGCACGACTTCTACATACAACCTTTTAACGACAAAATAACTAACTGTACAGTAACGCGACTAAGGCAATACTACTGAGCCGGTTGAATGGTAAGTCAACTTTGGCTCGGCGTTACAAGCTCGCGGATAGGACGTGTGTCAGCTTAGAAATTGTGCACTTCTTCGATGTATTCGATTATCGTGTCCTGCAGCATATTTCACTCGATTAAAGTTAAGGTCAAATTTATTTTGTTTGTATCGGTGATGCAAGAATGTTTCAGTCATTATTGTGAGGCTTAGAAAAAGTGCATTAACTTTCTAATTAGAGAGTGTCTTCTGCGAATAACTTAACATACCGCATTAGGAACTAGTTTTATGTACCTACAGGGTGTCTCGATATAAATTTCCACCCCTGTTACTTTCATTTTCAACTCCATTTGAGTGTTTATAGGAAGTTGGTTTTGTGTCAGTTTTATGGAAATTTTAGATCTCTTAGTTTATTATGAAGACGAAAAATTTTGTCAGCTTCTGATTACAAATACCTGCTGTCATTTTAATTAAATAGGAAAAGATGAAATTTTATGTGGAAATGCACCTCGCCCTAATAAGAATTTTGTAGAAAAACAGTAGATGGTGGTCTAGGCACTCTTAATTAAGTTATCCAATAAAAAGGAAATGCACTGCAACCTATTTTACGTTTACTTTTAGACCAGTGGTCTACTGCCAGCTGTTCACCTGTCGGTTTATTTATAATTAAGTGTGTTACTTCATGTATTCTTATGAATATTATTCAGTAGAGATTTTGCTTTGTTACCAAGCATAGCCTCAACAAACATTTTTGTTTTACAATAGTAACCAGTCAATAACCGTTATTAGAATAGTTACACTTACAAAAATAATGTTTATTAGGAAGTTTATATTAATAACTCTACAAGGTAAGTAATTTTATTTAAGTGCTTTATAATGTAATTAAAATGTATATGAACATTGCAGTGTTTTGGCTAGGTAGCATATATGGTAGTTGTTTATGCATTTCTGCGTGACGTGTAAGCAGGTATCCAGTGACCATCAAATTTGTATTGATGTATAGTTAAGAAATTACTCAAGAGTTAGTATTAAAAAATAAATTATCTTCTCAATGCCTTTTTGAAATCCCCATTGATCACCAAATCTTGTATCAACAACTTTAACAGATCTTAATTCTATTGGTTCTGTATTATTATTATTATACGCATAGTTTACAGTGATCTTGGATGCTATAAATTCTATTATTTAATTCAATGTTTTATGAAACATTTATTAGTTATGAAAAGTAGTTGTTTTAAAGGATTCGACAATAATTGCGTTCTAAAGTGACTTCAACGATATTTACGTCCAACTGATTTTATATTTGTATGTTCAGAAGTAGAACATCAACATAAATATATCAAACTGGATATATTCAATAAATTCAAAAATTAGAACTCATTGAATGAAACAAGACGATATAAATATCAACAAGTCTTCAAATGTTTGGCTTTTCATACCAATACCAAAAACTCATTCGTTTTTTATTATTAACATAATATCTACTAAGTTCTTCGTACCTATAACATCTCTATTGATATACAATTTGTTTATCTTGTTGAACGCAGAAAAGAAAATTTACCATAAACTGGACAGAACCGTACTTCATGTTTATTGAATATCGAAATCGATGAGTTTCTAACTGTTTTATATATCTGATTCTTGCCTTAATATTTTGAAACAAAACTCTACTGGCATGGAAACCCTTATTTTTGATTCAACGAGTTTTGACAATTTCACCAGTGATGTGCGTGACAGCAAAACATTAAATTATTTTGTTGAAAAAAATAGTACGCCACTGCTTTCTTTCAAAAAAGGTACCTATTGTTATCTTAATCAGCAGCCCATTTCTGTTTCACTGGCAGTAATAATTAAAAGCTCTATTTCTGCGTCACTGATATTTTTTATTCCGATTTCAAACCGTTTGTAATATAATTGACTTTTAAACTCTCGCCGTTTTTTTATCTACAGGGTGATTATCCAGGCCCTTACAATTACGTTAAATTTCTCTAATATCCACTTCAATTGTGCACCAGTTTAGTTATTTACTTTTGACACCCTGTAACTCGAAAAGAAAGCCCTTTCGAACACTTATTCTCTTTTCTTATTTCGACCTCTAGAATACGCAATTAAAATAGTTCCCTTTCCTCCCGATACACCCTGTATTATATTTTGCATAGGTTCATTATTTTTGCAAAATAATCATTGCATTCAATTAAAATTTCTACCTACTGCGGCAGGGTATAAAAAAAGTGATTCCTTGAGTCATTTGAATGATACTTTGGACGGCTTGTTTTTTTATATGAAGATGAAGATTTGGAAAAAAAATTATAAGGCACATAAAAACATCGCCGTCTTTGATGGTCGTAAAGATCCTCAAACATTCCAACGTTTTTTATGTGCCTTATAATAATAATGTAGTCAACTTTACCTACAAGTTTTAGTCACATTTATTGGTTTGTCATTATTTGCTACAATAAAAAAGTGGGCAATTCCAGATAAATTATTTCGAAAGTTTGGAATAAAAAAACTGATTCGATGGTTTTGATCTACTTTCATCTTTAAAATGATTACAGATATATGGAGAATTTCTTCGGTTATATAGCCGTGGAGCTGATGATTTGTATAAAGTTTTCGGGTTCTCTTTTCAGTTGAATATTTTGAAATCTTGACATTTCGACCATTTTGTCGTGATTTTTCTTCATTTTGCTGTAAGAGAAGACCACAACTACACTGACGACCAAAATTAACGCACCACCCAAAATTTACCATGATTTTGAATTTGATTTTTTTCTAAACCGTGATTTTTTTGTTTCGCATGTTAACTTTTCTGAAATGTATATCTGTGCCGATTTTAAGTAAAAATTATATTTTCTTTAAATATAGGGCGTAACAATAAAGCTATGTTTCTTTTCGAAATTTAAAAACACCCTGTGGGAATCGTGTGCAGCAAAATTAAGCTCCAGTTCAGACCCAATGTTCATCTTTTCTTAACATTTACGTTTTTGGTACACTTCTTGATCTTTGCTATTAAGGGAGATATGTGGGGAAAAAAATCAAACATTTTTGTTTTTTGGATGCCCTTTTTTCTTTTGAATTTAAATTAGATAGGCAATTTAGTAGGCTACAAAACCTATAGTTCAAAATGGTAGACATAAAAAAATTAAAATGTTAAGACAACTTCAAAAATTTATGTTTTTTATCCTCGTTCTTTATTAAGATCTGATTGAGTTAAATCTAAATAAATTGGATACGAAGATATGACCAAATAAAAAATGTTTGTTCTGACACTTTTAAGGCTAGCCCCCTTAGTATGGTAAGAAATTAGGTGAATAGACAACTGTTCAGCTGGTCGTAATGTCATAATTATTAAACCTATTTAGGTTTTCCACAGCTACCCACTATAGTTTTTAGTATAGTGTTTTTCTGCTACCGATCTTAAAGTACTAACTTTCCGCACGCTTTATAGTGCGTATTTAGCCAACGATATATTACAAAGCCTAATAAGAATAAACCAAGTCTCCTATTCAAAAGACAATTCCATGACGCTCACATCTCATCAATATTTATTATTTAACAATTTCCGACCGTGACTAACGTCACTATACATTAGACAGCGCCATGACTCTCCAAGGCGACACTTCAAAACATCAGCTCTATGCCACAGGATAACCTACGACTAAATTCCATAGAAATTCTGTACTATCAACTGACAGTTCGAAAAGCACAAATATAAGCAAACGAATGTTACAGATATCCAATTAATATCTTAACTTCTGCCTTTACGGCTAGGTAAGTAGTAAAACAATATTATACGAGTACTTTTGGGAAATTACCGATTTAATTTCGTTGTGTATCGCCTGAAGGTCACGTCTTTTTGTTTCAGCTCTGTTTACAAGCCAGCTGTTTTATGCACAATACCTTAGCAGTAAGAATAAAAATGTGTTATTTAAAGAAAAAATAATTTTTACTTAAAATCGGCGCGCCTCCAGAAGAGTTAACCTACAAAAAAAAACATTAAAAGGTGGTGCGTTAATTTTGGTCGTCAGTGCGGAGGGCTAAAACGTCAAAATTACAAAATATATAATTTTATATTTATAATAATGTATCAACTCTGTAAATCTAATCCTAAAGACTATACAGTAAAGACCGAGGAGGTTCGAACATGGGTATTAGTTTGCGCGATTACTCTCCAAAAATAAGTCCAAAATCAATTTTCAAAATGATCCCTGCAAACGGCAGTTATCAATAAAAATATTTTTTAATTCATTAACCATCAAATAAATTTTAAAAATATTATACCGCTGAAAAGGCCATCATAGTGGTATTCAAATATAATAAAAAAAATTGGGTCATTCCATTTAAAAAATATATATTCCTTCATCTACCACTTTAACGGATCGCCCTGTATAATTGGTAATAATTTTAAAAAATGTACTTCTTCTCACAATTTAATTAAAATTTTAAACCATGCCTCTATCTCTAACGAAACAGGAGATACAGATTTCTTCTGTATCTCCGCACGCACGCACTATTGACCCACCCTGTATATAACTTACAAACTATCTCTCATTCAAAACATTCAATAAACATTCACTAAAACCTTCAGCAGCAAATTTTATCTAACTTCTGTTGTCTTTCGGGTGTCCATTGGCAGCCATCTTGGAAAATGGCCGCCACGGCCGCCAGGGGGCAGTTGGCAGATGGCTCCGCATCCAAAATTGTTCATATTACATGGGTCTACCTCTGTGCCAAATTTGGTGCTTTTATCAAAAAGTGCACAATAGGTTAGCTAATCCGCTGTACTATAAAGAGATTTGTGAAATCAGACTATTCCTTATTAGGATTATTGTTTTTCAATTACATACTATAATACTCAAACATTTTTTCTGCATATATTGTAACACAAATGCAAAATTCTGCTGCTGATGGACAATTGAAATTGTCAAATTGCCACTCTTATTGGTTGTATCATTTGGGGCGACAAATTTGGCACAGGGTACACGAAAATGCCAATTGAACGCTGTGTACTGTATATTCCAACTTTTTCTAACTTTGTTCCTGATTTATCTCGCACAGATTCGTTACTTACCGCGAGCTGATAATTTCAATTTTAATTCCATCACCTGGACTAACACGAATCTCGTCTTCACTGTGCTCATCCGCTCCAACATAGGTGATAAACTATTCAAGGCTACATTTGACAGATCCTAAATTTTATATTGTGTATGTATGTTTAAATGTTAAAATCCTTTCACTTTTCACACACACACACATAAAGCGACATTATAACAACATTAATAACTGGTAAAAATGCTGTTATCTGACCTGTGCGATAAGGCTGGGGGACGGGTCGTTTCCAGCGTTAGTCCGCGCGCGATTTAACTCTCCGCGGAAAACCGTTAGTATGGCATATGCAAATAGAAATAAATTTATTTAATTGGTAGGCAGGTGCCGATGAAAAATGATTTTGTGCGTATTGAAAGCAATGCTTTCAAATACACAATGTGTATTTTTTTTTACAAAAATATGACTTTAATATGAAGATTATGAAGGATTCGTGAGGAGCTATAGATTTAGAGGCAATATTCGAAAATACTGGGACTAATTTCTTATACCTTTTCACTCCTTAAACATTAAAGACCGGGAGCAAATAAGGGAAACATGGTCGGGTAAAGAACCCTACAACTCTGTTGTTGAAGGTATAAAAGATGACCAATAAAGCATGTTTAAACGTCGCAATTTCCGCTGCACAATCTCCATGGAAATACCGATGAAAACAGTACTACGATATTCATTGAACTTAATTCTGGGAATCACGCCAAATTCTAAAAAATAAATAGAAATAAGAAAATTGCCAAAATATGTCAAGATAAAAGTGTAGTATCAAAGGCAAACCTCAACAGTTTGCCCCAGAAAACCACTGTATATAGTTCTAAATGAATATAAATACAATAATTGATTGATAGGGTCACTTGCTGAAATTATACATAGAGTTATTTGATGATGTCAAATATTTGCGACTACGATTACTTCCCGATGTCAAATTAATCCAATTATATATCAAATCATATCAGTTACCTATATATAAATGGGTTCAGAATGAACTATAAGGATTCTTAAAAAATACCACAGAACGAATAAGAAAAGAAATTGAGGAATCGAAAATTTAACTATTAATAATTATTAGAAAGTGGACGGAATTAAAAGTAAACATAAAAGAGGAATTATCTTTATTAATAACGCCTAACGTTAATTATTAATATAATTGCAATTATTTCAGAGAAACTTGTTCTTATCTCGTCCAATTCCGTTCCAAAGTAAATACATTTCCAGTGTGATAAGATGATATGCAATTCTCTACCAATTTATTGCCTCAGAGAAAGGAATGAAGATTTCCTATGTTTACCAAGAATGTCAAATTTAATGACGAATAATTGGTGTTAAATAGAAAAAGACTCGGAAGCCTAGCAGCTGATATTTCGTTATATCAGATACTGAAAGTGGCCATTATAAACTGTCGATTAAGCGTCTTTTACCAATTAAAATAATTATCTAATACTTACTGGGTGGGCCAAAAAACCGTATGTGTTAACAGTTATCTAACTCATTAAATATTCTACAAAATATGTTATAATCGCGGACGCAATTGAAAATCGGTTCTACATTACGCTGGGATTTTAAAATTGTAAGTTGTTAAAATAATAGGACTCACGACATATTAATTGGATTTCGAAGGAGTAAACTTTCCTTTACATTTTACGACCACGATGAGTTAAATCGGTTCCATGAGTTGCGAATATGTGGCGAATTCAAAACAGACCCACTTACCTACCATCTACCAAAGGAAAAATGTTGCCATTTACTTCTAAATTTGTTATTTCTCAGTAGATTCTAATAAATTTGAAGTTACGTAGGCAGGAATCGACTTTAAAAAATTCATCATTAGGTGGGACGCACTAAAAAAATCATTAGAAATGTAGGTAATGCTCAATTAATGAAGTCTAGAATATTATTGCTTGAATAATATAACTTTCTCCTCCAGCATTATTTCAGTACCGAATATTGAGACAAATCTTCCCCAATATTAAGTATTGTCACAACTCTTAAATATTAAATTGACTTGGTGTGTAATCTTAGAAGAAAATATAACTTATATTTTCTAATGCTCACAATTCAGGATTGCAGGGCGATCATGTTTCTGACTTCCATTGAATTGACATTGGCATAAGGTACGTCATCTTCAATTTTGACATTTTTGTTATATACCCAATCCATATCATCTTCGAGTCGATTCCATTGCCTACACAGCGAAATTAAATTTATTAAAATCCGTTGAGAAATAAAGCAATGGTAGTAAAAATAACAAAATTTAATTTTTTGTGCCGGATGTAAAAACTGAAAATAGGTCTCTATTGAACTCATTTTATCTCAACCAATTAAATCATTTAACATATCGTAGTATCGTAGTTTTAAAATGTAGGCGTTGTTCATTTCTCTAAGACTAAGATCTCTCTATTTTTATTATTTTGCCAACATTTGAAAAAATAAACAAATGCAAAACGGCCTATTTTCAAATAGGTCCTTGTATTTTTCATTTCAGTAATTTGTTCGGAATTTCATGTAGACGATTCTGTTGCTTACAAACCAATATCAGGTTCATTGAAATTGGTTGGGAAATAAATAGTACAGTAACTTGGTGATCTCACTTCGGACTAATTCTATGGCAGTTTTAAATTCAAATATTTTTGGATAATTTAATTTAAAATGGGTCAAACATGAAATATTAGAAAGGAATTAGGGTATTTATTCGTTGGGGGTGAGATTCTCCTCAACTCTCCTCCCCCAGGGATTTCGAAGAAAAAAAAAAAAGTGACTATTGGAACGTTATTTTTGCTTTAGTACCCGCCGCCTTACAAGGGGTTGAAAACGTTGATTTTTATTTAAGCAAAAACACTGGTTTTTGAAGGTTTTTAAGCAAATTACTCAAAGAGGATCACATTTTCGAAAAAGTTCATATAAAAAATGTTAGCTTATGAAATAACAAAAATAATCCGCGAAATAAAAATCTGTTTGTTAAGGCTCATTATACAGTTCATGTTAGGTGCATTTGAACGTAACCCTGAAACGGTCATGCGCTTCAAACAGTCATAACTCTGGTCTAAAAAAACCTTTTGACATGTACCTTGAACCAAAATAAAAGCTTATTACAGTAGCTTAATATAAATTTTTGGCAAATTTTGATATCTGCTAAATCAAGAGTGATACAAGGAAAATAAAGGCAAAATTTTGATTTTTTTACGAAAATAGTGCCCGTTTTTTGGTTCCAGTAAATTCCAAATTAAAAAAAAATACAAATCGTGGTTTTTGTTAGTCCTAACTATTATGAATACGCCCAAATTTTTTTGACCGTAATTATCTAAAAGATTCTACACTTAATGTATTTTGAAAATTTTTGGAAAAATTAATTTTTTCGGCTTTAAGGTTAAATAACTTAGCAGGTAAAAATCTTAGCTGAATGTTACTAGAGATAAATATAGTTTAAAAAAACTAAAAAAACAAGCTTTAAAGGGAAACCGAACTAAAAAGAAAAAAATTAGAATAAAGTGATTGACAAAAAATAATTTTATTATAAAATCGCGTGGGGTGCATGATATCAATTGTTATAGATATTTCATTGGTAGCTATTGATTAAAGTAGAGTTAGCACCTCACGCTTTTTTACAATAAAATTATTTTTTTTCAGTCACTTTATTCTTATTTTTTACTTTTTAGTTCGGTTACCCTTTAAAGCGTGTTTTTTTACTTTTTTTAAACTATATCCGAGACTATATCTAATTTATTTTTTACTTTTTAGTTCTGTTTGCTATAAAAGCGTGTTTTTCAGTTTTTTTAAACTATATTTTATTTTATCCTGATGATCCTGGTGAGGACCGATAACAATACAATAAATTTGACAACTTTGTCCTAGTCATCGGAATTTTTTTCGACTTTTTCAATTCAATTTTTTTTCGAAATTTTTCTATTCAAATTTTTTTGTAATTTTTAAAATGAAATCTTTTTCAAAATTTTTGAATTCAAATTTTTTTCAAAATTTTTGAAATCAAAATTTTTTTGACATTATTGTATTGTCATCGATCCTTGATAAGTGTGCAACGTTTCAGTTTAATCTGACGTTTTGAAGTGGGTGAAAATCTAGGTGAAATATTCCGTTACATATATATACAAACATACAAACATACAGGTGAAGCTAATAAAAGCGTGTTAAAAATAATGGCAATAAACTAGGAAAATGTTTTTTTTATTTTTTTTTGACAATGATAATAGCTTAGGAAATAGAAATGTAAGTTGACTCATTTAAGATGAATATAGCTAAAACTGACAACCTCTGTACTGTTTTTTTCACCTACCTGACCTCAAGAGGATTAAAAGACTCTTTGGAGCAAGAGCAATTATTTTTCTTATTTTTTTTTTGTCTCAAAATGTAACAATCTGCTTAAAAAGTCCTAATTCCTCAGAATAAATAAAAAAAATCATCCCTTCTATATCGGCCATATTCGGGGTGCAAAACAAATTTCTTAATTTCTGACATTCGTGATCAGCGAACCAAGAAACATAAATAAGTTTCATTAATTTATCTTTAGTACTTCGTTAATTATTGGTTTTTAACTTTAGAGTTGATTTTCACCCTCTTGGGGGTAAGGCAATCATTTTTCTTTTTAGGATATAAATTTTGTCCTAAAATATAAGAACTTCAAAATAAACAAAATATACTTAGGTAATTTTTCCATTGTACCTCTTTTCTATCGGCTATATTAGGGGTGCAATCGCGAATTTTAAAGTTTTGACATCAGACTCGTAATTAGCGACCTCAGAAACATATATCGGGTGGGCAAAAAAATGTTGCACCTTTTACGTTTGCCCATAACTTTTTTGTTTATTAACCGATTTTAATGAGCTAGCTGTCGTTGCTTACAGAAAAGAGGACAATCGACGAAAAATTTCAAAATGGCCGATTTGTTAAAATGCGAGATGGCGGCATCGTTTGAAAATAGCTCTTTGTTTGGGACAATTCAAAATGTCAAAAAATATCGTTTTTTTTTATTGGATGTGTCATTTCGATATTTTTTCTTCAAACAAATTGGCCTAAACTAAGGGCTATTTTCAAACGAGGTCAACATTTTGCTTTAAAAAAAATCGGCCATTTTGAAACTTTCGTCGATATAGTCCATTCTTTTCTGTAAGCAATCACACTAAGATCATTAAAATCGGTTAATAAACAAAAAAGTTATGGGCAAACGTAAAAAGCGCAAAAATGTTTGGCCCACCCGGTATATGAATTTTTTCAATAACCGACTCTTAATACTTGAGTCAGCATTAAAATTTGAAATTCAGGGGTCCTCTTTGGGGCAAAAGCACATCTATTCCTTTTTAATATCTATTTATATTTATTGATATCCCAAAGTTTAAGAATTAGCAAAAGGAATTCCAAGCCGTTATAGAATTAGTCCGGAGTTTCGGTACTTTTTGACACCAAGTGACTATATTAAAAGAGTTGGTACGTGAAATATCAAAAGTTAATACTTTGTTATAGATTTAAAGACGGCAAATAGGTCTTTGTTGAATTCACTATATCTCCACAACAGAAATTGAAAACTGAATTAAACCACGAAGTCTTAAAATATAGGGCAAGACTTTCTGTTCTAAAACCTGTTATTTTATCAGCTTGCATTTGATAAGGACAAGTACCTACAGAAAAGCCTATTCTTGATTATTCCGTTTTGTGTTTTGACATTTCGGTAATTTGATTGCTATCTACTACTACTAGAGAGATTCTAAGGACTACATAACAAGCCCAGTTCATTGCAATCGGTCAAGAAATAAAAAATTGGCATGCAAAATATGAAAGTTCGTTTTTTGTGTCAGATTTACAAATGGCAAAGGAACCCATTTGCAATTAATTATACTCATAATCAATGAATCAATCTGATTTATAGTAAAGGGACTTGATTTTTTCGAGGTTCCATCCTTTTGACAAATTTAAATTAAAAAAATACATACAAATGAATATTTTCAGTTGTGTTAAGCGAAGGAGGAAAAAAAAATTGCAAAAAATAAAAAATATTCAACTACTTAATATTAAATCATAAAAACCTATTGTTGACCCAAATGTGTATACAGTGCCAAACAAATGTATGACTATGTATGCGAAATGTAAATAAGGTACATTTGTGCACATTATGAAGCTATTTCCAAGTTTTTATTTACACCAAACCGTAAAACAGTTCAAATACAAAACTTACTATAAAATATTGTATTTTAAACTTGCTGCATTTGCGGTTTGAAAAAACTTTGGAATCGGTAATAATAGACTTTATTCATTTAACAATGCAAACATGGCTATGCTATTCGTAAATAAATTACATTGATTGCCGTGTTGTTGTGTGCATGTATTTTGTTGCTTTGATTAATTTTATGGATACCTTTTTGCGTTTGTTTTCCACGTGGATGAGAATAATATTAATGGTAACATATTTATTACATTGATATTACTGAATTATTATAAATGTATAAATTCAGTTCTATTTATTTTATACGATTACGGCAATTAAAAAACGTTTTGTAAGAAATCTGCTGATGAAAATTAAGTGTAATTAATTATACTGTACGCAACGGTTGCGCCATTATAATGTGAAACCTAATCATTACCTACTAAAACCTTTCATTTATAAGATTATAATATTCCTTCTTTGCTTTGAAATCCACAATCGAACATCCTCTTGTGCATTAATCAGAATTAGAAACAGGATGAGCTCGGCTAATTAATTCATTTACAAGTCAAATAAAAAGATTGTGGCAACCGTATGTACCGTTATATTGGCGAAGATGACATCAGTTCTTGGTTAAAGCCGTGGCCTTCGGCAAACAAGTACTTTCATACATAGGATGGTACATACAATCCACCAAACTTACAAAGGCTAAAAAATGTACCGTTGAGACGTGGGATATTTGAAAAAATATTTTTAATATTCTTAGCACAAGTTTTCCGATTAATCTAATTTCAAAAACGTTTTTATTATGCTATGTAATATAATTTACTTTGGACTTTCATGTACCTATTATTACACAGACGTACAGAAGGGCAGACTATTAAACTTCAGAAATTTTGGAAAAGCGTGCGAATTTGTTTTTATTTTCGGGCGACAAATCATTGATTCTTGCTCCTTTCCATCTAAATTTGTTCTAAATTAAATAAGTATATTAAGAATCATAACGTTAGAAGAAGAGTAATTTTATGATATTAGAAGACATTTCGATTCGTTCAACTAATTATTCTTCCAAAATTCAAGAAATAATTGTTTCCATAGTTATATATTTAGATTACAATTAATTCAGAAGAAAACAATTCCCTGTCACTATGATATTTCTTACGCAATTATTTACCTCATTTTGGGGTTCAGTTTTACGAACAAAACATGTGCAAGCCAAATAATTAAATCAGTTTAATGTGAGAAAAATAAAAGATGTGATGTAAAACAATTATCGTGTTGCAAAATATTAGAATGGTTTCAATTGTTGATAATTAATTAAGGACTAAATTGTTAAATGTTAATTATTGTAAAATGAAGAAATACTTAAAAATAATTATAGCTTATTAGAAGGCAGTCACACTGACTTTCTTTAATCCAACTAGTAAATCTTCAGAATCCTTTTCTTTATTTCCTTGTTCGGGATTTATTACCACATATTCTTGAATATTTTGAAATTCCAGATAATCTAATAATATCTGGATTTAAAAAAATTATATTTACGCCTGTGACTTTCCATGCATTTATTATAATCTCTTGATTATACAGAGTGAGTCTTAAATGTGTCGTTATTTAGCGGTTTTTAAATATTTAATGAAATCCGGTGACCCGATTTCTTGCTTCAATTCCCACATAAAATTGTCTTCCAGAATTTCCAAAAAATGTGATGAATATGTTTTAAAACTGCTGATTGGTTACGTTCGAAGAATATCCAGTATTACCTCATTGAGTTAAATGATCGTTGTACTTTTGTTACCTTTATTTCAGATTTATAAAAAAAATCAATCATATTTTGCGGTAGCTCTAACATGAATTCTGAACAAAAATGCAGAGTATAGTTTTATATGTATAGTTTTATTTTGCATCCAGTGGGTAGGGAAACCCGAGGGGAAACCGAGATATACATCTATTTTATCTTTACATACAGGTATGTTTGGTTCTGTCTGCTGTTCACCTGTCAATTTATCTAAAATTAAGTGTGTTATCTCGTGTAATCTAGTGAATATAGTGTGGTAGAGAGAAAGTTTTCTTTAAAAAATGTTTTATGCATTTCTGTAGGACGTGTGTATTCACTATTCTATGACCATCAATGTGGAGAGAAAAATATTACTCAAGAGTAATTTTTTTTTTGGTATATACAGGGTGTCCCACTTATCGTGCTCACCATGAATATCTTGGAAATGGTAACAGATAAAAGGTAGGTTAAATGACACCTAATGTCAAGATTTACTATTATGTGGAAAAACATTTTAATAAAATGAACTCGTTCTTGTTTCATGAGCAAAAAACTGATTTTTGTCATTTTCATTTTAACTTTAAAACTCATTTATTTCAAGTGAAAATATTTTAATTCACATAAAAGTCATAGGCTATGGCGTAGTTAAAATCCAATTTTCATTATCTTTAAAAATAAATGATTTACAACAATGGTTTATTTTCAAAAATAATGGAGTTATCGCCATTATTTGATTTTTTAATTTTCCTCCCTAATTTTTATAAAATAAAACAAAAATTTCATAAAATATTTTTAAATTTATTGATTAAGAACTTATTAGGTACCTACGATTCATTTAAAAAACTAAGAAATTAAGAATTAATTGTTTTCAAGCAGACCATGTAAAAAATTGACAAAACAGAAATGTGTCAAAATTTTGTTTTCGTTGTAATGATTTATCTCGTGTGGCTGTGCACGCTTTGAAAAGCGATTTAGATATTTGTTTGCTGCATTTCTTGAATTTCGCAAATTTCGTATGTAGCAGGCAACCACATACCTGTCTGTCTTCGTTATTACATTTATTAATTTTTTACCCAAATGTACAGAACTAACCACAAAGATAAATTATTATTACAACAAAAACAAAACTTTGACACATATCTACTTGAAACAATTTTTTACATGGCCTACTTGAAAATTAAAAGAATTTTTAATTTCTGTATTTTAGAAGCCCAATATTATTTGAATGATACGTAGGCACCTAATAAGTTTTTAATCCATAAATCAAAATATGTTTTGCGTGTTTTTTGTTTTATTTAAAAAAATTAGGGAGGAAAATAAAAAATCAAATAATGGTGATAACTCCGTTATTTTAAAAAATAAACCATTATTGTAATATATCATTTTAAAGAGAATAAAAATTGGGTTTTAACTGAACCATAGCCTACTATGACTTGTATTTGAAAAATTCAAATTGGTGTTAATATTTCAAAATCTAAAAGAGTTAGCAAAAGTATTATATTTTTGTCAAAATCTGCATCAAAAAGTGTTCCAAGAAAGAAAAAACTGCATTAAAAAATTTTCATAAATAAAAGAGCTATAAAAAAATTAAAATGATAAAATTAAGTTTTATGCTTATGAAACAAAAACGAGTTGATTTTACTAAAATATTTTTGGACATAATAGTAAGTCTTGATAAGCTCTACATTTGGTGCAATTTAACCTACCTTGTATCTCTTACCGTTTCCAAGATATCCATGGTGAACATGATAAGTGGGACACCCTGTATACCTTACTAGTTATTCATATTCAATTTAGTAAATTATAACCCGGAATTCTAGTTTAAAAACGATTTAAAATGTTTAGAAATAAAATAAATCGGAATCGTCCTTCACTTGATTTAACTTATTTGTTTTGAACCAAGATTAATTTTAGC